>CM018683.1:48271230-48994893 GCA_009363875.1 Mikania micrantha | reverse complement strand
GATATGATGAGGCGAGGGTGTGGAGCTTACTTGGCCTATGTTATTGAGGAACTTACGGATATGAGGACGATTGATCATGTACCCGTGGAGTGTAACTTCCCTGATTTATTTCCCGAGGAATTACCTGGATTACCACCTGAGCAGGAAATTGAGTTCCAAATCGACTTAGTGCCGGGGGCACAACCCGTTGGCAAAACACCTTATCGTTTGGCTCTCACTAAGACGAAAGAAATGATGACCCAACTACAAGAAATTCTCGACAAAGGTTTTATACGACCGAGTATTTCACCTTGGGGTGCACCGGTGCTGTTTGTAAAGAAGAAAGATGGAAACATGAGAATGTGTATTGATTACCAGGAACTGAATAAATTGACCGTAAAAACATGTATCCTTTACCTAGAATTGATGATTTGTTCGATCAATTGCAAGGTGCAAGCTGGTTCTCACAGATAGATCTTTGATCCGGTTACCATCAGTTGAAAGTTCGAGAGCAGGATATTCCAAAAACTGCTTTCCGAACATGTTATGGACATTACGAGTTTCTCGTTATGTCATTTGGATTAACAAATGCTCCTACAACATTTATGGATTTGATGAACAGAGTATGTCGACCCATGCTGGACCGATCGGTGATTGTGTTTATTGGTGATATGTTGATTTATTCAAAGAACAAGGGAGATCACGCTAGTTGCTTACGTGAGGTATTGGAGACCCTGATAAAGATAAAGTTTATGCTAAGTTCTCCATATGCGCGTTCTAGCTACAAGAAGTACAGTTTCTCGGTCACATGGTGAACCCAGACGACATTATGGTAGACCCAACTAAATTTGAAGCGGTTATGAAATGGAGCCCTCCGAAGTCACCGAAAGAAGTATGCAGTTTTCATGGTCTGGCCAGATATTATAGAATATTTATTCAAGACTTCTCCAAGATAGCGAAGCCATTGACGAAGCTCACGAAGAAAGACGTAAAGTATGAATGTGGCCTGAAGCAAGAACAAACGTTTACAGTGTTGAAGGAGAAACTTACCCAAGCTCCTGTTTGGCACTTCCGGATGAAAATGATGATTTTGTTGTGTATGCTGATGAATTACCCAACCCACGATCTTGAACTCGCTGCAGTGGTCTTTGCATTGAAAATATGGAGGCACTATATGTATGGGGTTAAGAGTATTATCTATACAGACCATAAGAGCTTGAATTATTTCTTCGAGCAAAAGGATTTGAACATGAGGCAGAGACGATGGCTTGACCTGCGAAAGGATTATGATTGTGATATTTTATATCACCCGGGGAAGGTCAACGTGTTGGCAGATGCGTTAAGCCGCAAGACCGAGCATCTTGTCGTATGAGTTAAATATTATAGTTTGGTGATAACGTCAGACTTCCTGAACAAGCTTAAGCAGGCGCAACAGAAAGGGTTAGAAGAGGAAAATGTGGTTTGAACGTGTCTTCGGACAAGTGAAAACTTGGAAGACAATGATTATGGTGTGAAAGTACGTTTTGGTCAAATGTGGGTGCTAAGAAATGGCGACATTCGTTTGAGAATTTTAGATGAAGCCCACAAATCTCATTATTCAGTGCATCCCGACGTGAAGAAGATGTATCAAGATCTATGAATGGATTATTGGTGGCCAGGGATGAAGTTTAACGTGTTGTGGCATGTGAACAAGTGCCTTACTTGTACGCAAGTGAAGGCTGAACATCAGAAGCCCTGCACAAATGTGCAACCTCTTGAGGTACCAGAATGAAAATGGGAATGCATCACCATGGATTTCATCACCAAGCTATCGAGAACAAATAAGCGTCTTGATACCATATGGGTGATTGTGGACTGTTTGATGAAGAGTGCACACTTCCTTCCAATCAGGGAAACTTATACATCCGAAAGGTTATCTGAGTTGTTCGTGAAGTAAATTGTGACCAGACATGGAGTTCTAGTCTCCATTGTGTCAGATCGAGACACGAGGTTTACTTCCAAGTTCTGGAAGCAGTTTTATTATACTATGGGAACGAGAATGAACATCGGTACCACCTATCACCCCCAAACAGATGGACAGTCCGAAAGGACCATCCAAACACTGGGGGATATGCTTAGGGGGTGTATTATCGATTTTGGAAGGAGCTGTGATGACCACTTGCCATTGGTGGAGTTTTCGTACAATAACAGCTACCACTCTACTATCAGAATGCCCCTATATGAGGCGCTGTACGGAAGACGATGTAGATTCCCTGTTTGTTGGGTGAAATGGGACAGAAAGAAATGGGTATTAAGGTTGCCTTGATTGATATGGCTGAAAAGTTACGGGTGATAAAAGCACGTATGAAAGCTGCACAAGATCGCCATAAGTCTTACGCTGATAAGCGCCGAAGACCAATAGAGTTCAATGTTGGTGATCAAAAGTTGCTAAAAGTATCATAATTGAAGTTAGTTATTCAATTCCGAAAGAGAGGAAAGCTGTGTCCATATACATCGGACCATTCCGGATAGAAGCACGGGTTGGGAAGGTCGTGTATCGACTAGACCTACCCAAGGAACTCAACGTGATCCCTCCTACGTTCAATGTGCCACATCTTAGGAAGTGTTTGGCAGACGAACAAGCACATGTTTCTACGGAATAATACGATTCGATAAGTCAAAGTTCAATGAAGGCATCGGAAGGGTTCAGACGCCACGTCGGAAACAGATAGAAATGAAGAGGTTGCATCCCAACTTGTTCGTAGTGTAACGATACAGGTTTCGAGACGAAAACAATTGTAAGGAGGGGAGACTTGTAACACCCCAAATTTTCTATGAAAGCTATTTTTAACTTACGAATGGGTAACAGATAAAATTAACTTATCGAAAGAAGATGGAAAAATGAACCGAACAGATGATCACGAAGTGGAAAACTCGAAACCCACTTAGTGAACTTCATTTTCGTGAACCTCTGATTGCATGAACCTTGCCTATATATATGAGTGCTTTGGGAAACATGCTAAACTTTGGCTAGAAGCATTCTCTCTCAAGAACTCGAAGTGGGCAGGTTGGAGAGCTTTAAGAAACGACTTTTGATTGATTGATTGGAGGAGGAAATGCAAGACAAACATCAAACACCAGGTAAGAGTTTGATTCAGAAAAGTTATGATTTTTAGACAAAAAGGAAAACATGCATAAAGGTCATGCATTTACGCATAAAGTCCGTTCTTTTTTGGTTCCAATTCGTTGTTAAGGCCATAGTGAACCTATAACTAGCTCCTTAAGGATTGGATAGTTTTTTGGAATGTTTTACGATGAAAATATTAGTATTCAAAATAGTAACCTAAATGGGGGTATCCAAACCCCATGGTGAACTGGGTTTAGTGAAATCAGGATCGTGAACTGTGTTTCGAGAACACATGATCGTGAACTAGGTTTCGTGAACCCTGAGTTCGTGTACTCTAAATGATTTCAGGAACTTGGTATTTCGAATACTATGAGATATGGTAGATTAGTTAAATGAACTATGAGGACTTCGAATAAATTCAAAGTCTATGAATGAAATATAATGAGAGAATGTAACGATGTAGGTAATTGAGTCCTAGCCAAGCCAACGGTTTAGGCAAATAAGATCCACTCCACTTTCAGATGATATCTAGATGTCCTACTTTAACATGTTATGTGTAACTATGTTTTGGGCTGACATACATGATGTTATGATGATTATGACGTTTTATGATGTTATATGAATGTGCTATGATGATGAATGCTGAATGATATGTTATGATGATCTATGCATGAGGTTATGTTAGAATGATGAATGCAAGCAATGTGCTATGATGACTAAGGAATGATGACATGATATGATGATGGCTGTATGATGATATGCTATGATGAAGTCCTATGCTGTTAGGATAAAATGTTATGATAAGATGCTAGCATGACACGTTTATGATGTTATTACGATAATGGCTAGCATGCTATGAATATGATGATAAGATTCTATGATTCTAGGGTGATACGATGTAAGCATTGACATGGGTATGATGTTACGAGGTTAGAATGATGCTATGCTAGAATGAAATGATTATGATACTATGTTAATATGATGCTAGGCTAAATGTGAATATGATGATACGATGTGACGATGTCATGATGTGATAATACTAGCATGAAATGATTTTGATGACATGAGGCTATGATGAAATGATACTCGTGTAATATGACATGCAAGTATGAATGATGTTCTATATTCGTATGGGATTAGTATAACGATGCTCCCGTAATTATTACGGGAAAGTATGGTATGACAGTCAACCTGACTATAATAGGGTATGAGAGTCGATTGGACTATAAACATGGAGTCGGTCGGGCTATAAACACGGCTCCATGTTTATAAACATGAGAGTCTAACTGACTATAAACATGGAGCCGATTGGGCTATAAACACGGAGTCAACCGGACTATAAACATGAAAGTCGATCGGACTATAAACATGGAGCCGATCGGGCTATAAAAATGGAGTCGACCAGACTATAAACATGAGAGTCGATCATACTATAAAAATGGAGCCGATCGGGCTATAAACATGGAGTCGATCGGGCTATAAACATGGAGCCGATGGGGCAATAAACACGGTTAGAGTCGATCGGACTATTAACATGGAGCCTTGTGCCGGCATAAGCTCACTACTCATGTTAATGAAAGTAGTTGAATGATGATGATGGTTATGATGGGTATGAAGATTGTGAAGGTTGTGCTGTGGTTTATGCGAATGAAATGATGTTTTTATGTAAATGATGTTTTACTCACTAAAATGTTTATAATGTTTTATAAAACAAGAACTCACCAGCGAAAGCTGACATTTTAGCATGTATGTCAGGTTAAAGCTAAGGTAAGAGGATGCATGGAGCTCGGGGCACAGTGCTAGAAGTCCGGTGGTTTTGGCAATCCTTTGTGTCTAATACAATATAATTAACTATGTTTTGTATTGGACAATTTATGTTTAGTTTCCGATGCATGATTATGAAAGTTTTTGGTTTAAGAACTATGCGTTTATGATGAATGACCAACCTTGGGAGATACCCGAGATCGGGGCCTCTCAATATACCTCTTGTGCAAGTACTTTTTGAGCTTGTACGCATGACATGAGTCAAAGAACTTTTGAGGCTCTCTGTCACACACCAAATTCCCACGTGTGGTGTCAGACCGTGTGGGTGTGACATGGCCAGGATCATAGCTCTTGGTCATATAGAACGCCTCTATATGAGTTACACAATCATACAGTTTTGTAAACGAAACAAGTTTTTAGAAATACGCAGCGGAATAATTAAAATGTTTGCAGCGGAAAATAAATAAGTTTTGCAGCGGAAAAGTAATCGTCTAAACGGTACATTGCTTTAAAATACAAATTCATCAAATGTCCAAAATATAAGTCAAAATGCATGCAAGACTCATCAAAGTCCTATTTCAAATACATCCTAGCATCGTGCTCGTCAGTTACCTGAGAGTACATGCGAAAACGTGTCAACATAAAGTTGGTGAGTTCACAGGTTTAGACAGTAATAAAACAGTAAGACAGACATATATTGGGTATGTTAAGTTGTTTATTGGATCCACGATCCGGAGTGTGTCAGTTCATCTTATCGAAACTGGACTGTTTCCTTTGCCTCCCCGGGTCATCGCTGAACCCGGCAATCAGCATCGTTATTACGCTTGTTATGACCTCCAGTCAAAGTTGTTGCCAAGCGGGGCTAGTCAAACCCAATAGTACTACGTAATAACGACTCGTTTGTTGCACAATTAACGGTAAGGATATGTGAGGACTTGTTGCAATAATAGTGACACTCAAAATAGTTTTACAACATACCAGTCATATATCTAAAACAGTTGCATAGTATTCTCACCCCAAGTGTTTAACAAAATTAGTTTAAGTGTAAAAGTGGGGTTGTAAACTCACTTGAGTTTAGTAACGTGTTCATTATGCGAACTGAGTAGTGCGCCTGTTTAGCGGTTACCTATATCACATAGGCGTTATGAGATTGTGTTCATATTCATGTGGGTCTCACAAGACCGTATTCGTGTTCAAACAACTCCAGGTTGTTATGTGGGTCGCGTTGACCGTGTTTGACTGTGTTGACCGTGTTTGACCTAACGACCCGTTGGTGATGTGTTTAGTTCAAGTGATCGCTTTACGTGCGGCTAGTGTCGTGTGATGTGTGCGAGCACATAATTTGCATCCGCGGGATAACTAAATATTTATAGTAAGTTTCCATCTTAGGAAAGTTTCTATTTTAAGCAAGTTATGCAAGAAATCACTTACCGTTTATTCTAATATGCATTGTTAACCTATATGAACATGTCATCACGTAGCACTCAATCATACATATCAAAATAGTCACGTTTCTCAATTAAAAGTTACTATATACAGAAAGTTCACATATCTCATTATCCTAGTCATCAATAATCTTTCCTAACATGGTCCTAGGACTCTCAACATCATCATCATATCTCAAAGTTGGCCAAAACGATCTTTATGAACAAGTTCATTAGCCAAAGTTTCCATTTATGGAAACTTGTAACAAATACTCATATTTCAATCATTCTAATGAAGTAAAGCACCTAATATCATCATGTTAAGACCAAAGAATCATATTATACATACTACAACCTCTAGTTCATCATCCATTAACCATTTGTAACTTAAAAGTTACTATATTTAGAAACAATGGTGCAAATCACTCCTTTTAACAATTCTAGTAACCCAAATACATCAATAATCATCATATTAGTTCCAAATCATCATCTTAATAACATAAATGTCCCTATTTCACCATTTCTTATCATTTTGTAACAACAAAGTTACTAAAAGTAGTAATATTCATAAATACACATTCCTTGACAAGGATAACCACAATGGACCTTGTAGATCATTCCCAATATCATCAATAATCATTCATTATCATACAAATCTATCTAAAACATGTTAGATCATGCATGCATGTAATTAAATATAGCCATTTCTAACAAAATCATCAAACACCCAATAAATCTATTTAAGATCATCATGGGTCATCTCCATATCATCAAATCTATCCTTAAATCACTTAATCATGTATCCAAGATGGTGAAATTTTTTGCATGAGGTGTGTGAGTGATCGCATGTGGGTGATTTCTCATGCATGTGCGTGTTTAAGTGATTTTGTGCAATGTAGTGCAAGAAGCGACCTCCAAGAGCTTCCTTGAAGCTTGATTGCTACTGGAACAGGTCTAGATGGCTTCAAGAAGTCATGTTATTATCTAAATTAGCAGCTACAAGGGTTTTATGGTGATGGATAATGCTCCCACAAGTCCTCCTTTTTGCTTCTTAACCTCCAAACCTTCAATGTGGCTTCCCAAAGGTCGTCAATGGCTTCCAAAGGTGTTTGAAAGGGTATTGCAGGGTATAATGACGAGCATGGGGTCTGGGATTAATTAGGATAAGAGTAGGGTGGTTTAAGAAATGATTACCCTTGGTTTAATAAAGATTTTGCGTGTCAGGCTCTATCCCGTACCGCTGAGACTGCAAAAGGAGCTTCTCGGCGTACTGTGGCGTGTTTCGGGAGACAATTCTTCCGCCGATCCTCCACGTACCGCTAAGCTCCAATCTGGAGTCCTTGGCGTACTGCGATGGGTCCTAGAAGAGCCCAATAGGCCCATTTTTGCTGTTTCAAACCGTTTCCATGTATTTCACTTGTTTTAGGTTCTATAGAGTCCAAGTGTTGTGAGATTAGATTTTGGTTTGTTTAATTCACCAACGTTCATTATTCAAGACACGTGCGAGCGTTTTACGATAATTCCTCGAATTATCAGTTTGCTGTGTGTGTTTGGACCGATGTGCCACGTGTCACACTAAACATGTCACACCCCGACCCGCAGCGGAAGTCTTAGCAGAGTCTTGGTGTCAACAGTAAATAACATAAACATAAGCTAAGCGAACTATTTAAATAAAACATGGATATTTATTTATAAAAGTCATCGATAAATTTATTTAATCATTACAAGTTCAACATCCAGTTTATAAAACATCAGTTTTAACATCTCGATAACCGGTCCCAGATAAATATCCCAAGTACGCTCGCTTTCAAGAACCGGTTTTTCCTTTCCCCAAACAACAATGCTACTTACCTGAGAAACATACCAATTTAAAAACAAGTGTCAACCAAACGGGTTGGTGAGTTCACAGGTTTTATAATAAAACATATCAACAGTTTATCATGGAAACGAAGGTAATATTTCTATGTTGTACTAGTGAACATCTCGTAGACTAGCTAGGTCCTACGAACCGATAGAAATCATGAGCTCATAATCAAACCGAAACCAAGGAGCAGACTCCCTGCAACATATATTCTCCCGTTACTCAAGGACCATGACACCTGGCCGGGGAGTGGGTTGTCAAGCCCGATAGATCTACCAATATATCATGCGGGCCCTCGCGAGACTAATGATTACAACTGTGGGTACAAAATTTATCAATGCGCAAAACACTCGGGAATAATCCACGAGAACTAGGCCCAACTGCACTTACTCAAGAGCTATCAACCATCACATACCACACAAGCATAAATATTACAAATATCCTTTTCCAAAACATAGGCAGTTTCTCCCCCGATTTTAAAAACAAAACAGTTAAAAAGGGGTCGTGAAACTCACCTCGATGCGTTCCTGCTAGCAACAAAGATTTCCAAATAACCCGACTGTTCTCACTAGCGCCCTAAAACCCAAGGGACACATTAACAGTCTAAATAGAAGTCCATCTTGTAAGTTGTTCACCCAACTTAACTTAGACTAAGAAAATATTCCACCAAGGAAAACAGTTTTCGTACAAACGACCTGTTGGTGACTCGAATTTACTTATTTATCATAAATCATAAGTTAACGTTCTTAATCCATTTAATATAATAATTAAGTTATCTTTGTTAAAAATCTATTTTTAACCTCAAACTTAATTATTTTAAATAACTTGTCAAAAATGACAATTTTATCGTGTTTTACCGACAAAACCAACAACGCAACATACAAGCACATCAACATGCATTATGACCTAGGTGACTTCTAATACTTCAAAATAAGTATTTTATACTTATTTTTACTCAAAATTTTCTGTTTAAAATCAGTCATAAATTTATGTCGAAATTTTGCGTTAAAACGATGTTTTTACGCCATTTTTAGACATAGTTTTCAAGTATTTTATTTTATACTTTTCTTACAAAACTTATACAATAAAATTTACATATTTTTATCATAAAAACTTATAAATTTTTCTGATCAAAATCAGATTCATAAAATGATCATTTTTATATGTTAAAAATAGCCGAAAACGCGTGTTTTCGGTCCTCAATAACCGTTATGTCATTACAATTATAAAACCACTTGATTTTTATACTTTAAATATGTTATAAAATTTATTTTTATAGTTACATAACCTGTTCCAAATTATTTTTATAGAAAACTCTATTTTTATAATTTTTATCTTATCGAAACATCAATTTTAAAGTAATAAAAATTATGTCTAAGTTATATAACTATTCTTTATTCTTTTACCACAAAAATATTTATATTTTTAAGTATATTATAACTTTTAGATCAGATCTAATATATTTCATAAAATAGCAATTATTATTATTATTTTTCAAATTCAATAATTATATATAAAAAGTTACATACATACCCATGCATGCGTACCTATACAACCATCATGCATGTCATGTTTTCTACCATATATATACTTATGTATATATATATACATTATTCTCATGCACTTGTATACTTGAAACAATCATACATACATACACATGCATGCATGTACAATCAAATCATGTATGCATCCATGTATGAAAAATCCTCATTCTTTCATATACATACATACACACACACGATTACCTACATATATATATGCATGTCAATAAAACTCACTTACACATAGACATGTGTTCATGCATGTAACCATCTCACCCATACATACATATGTATATATATACAAACACATACACCTACATATATGTTCATGCATGTAACTTATTTCACATCTACATACATATATATGTATGTATATGTACATGCATGTGGTTAAAATCACCATCCAAGCAAAATCATCCATGTATGTATGTGTGTATATTTTGAAAGAAACATATACATCTATATATACATGCATTACGACACACACACATACATATACTTACACACACTCACGACACACACATGCACACACATAATCAAAACCCATTTGATATAAACTCAATGTTTGGATGAACAACTAGAATAAAAAAAACCCACTTAATCATGAAGAGGTTTTACCTTTAAAAATGATCAACAATGGAGGGTTTCTTTAATCAAAGCTCTTAAAATGCTCCCACTATCACTCAAGAACACATAGACTTGAGCAAAAATGGATGATGGATGCTTGCAAAGTTTTGAAATGAAGAATTAGAGAGAAAGAGAGAGATACGTTGAGAGAGAGAGATATATGGAGGAGGTTGGAGTGAGATGTGATGTGTGAAGATTGTTGGAAGATTTGAGGGATTTTGTAATATCTCTTAGAATCTTGTCTTACACACATACATGACATGTGTCCAACAAATGTCATACCCTTGTTCCAACCAAATAAAAACTGGTATAAACAGGTATAATCTGATTCCTACAGTGTATAAACTTTGTACCGAAAATTTAATAAAAATACGATTTTTATTCTAAAATTAATAAAATATTTAATCGTACTAAACCGATAAAATTTTAGTCAAAAACAATGACCTTAAATATTATTTGGATAATTAATTCTATTTTACCCAGTTAAAACGCAGATAAAGTCGGTTGTCAGTAAAATTAACAGTTAACACCAAAATTCACATTTTTCATCGTTAACTTAATTTATACATTCATGATTTATCTTTTTATGCTAAACCAAGCATATCTACTAAATTCGTTAATCGAGTCGTCACCAACGCTCGTTAAAACACCGCCGAACGGTACTGAAAACTCAAAAATTTACCAAATGCAAATCCATGCATTTAAACAACACTTTATGCTAGACTTTTTAATCAACATTAAATTTAATAATAAATATTAAATTATTAACGCATTAAATAAATCAAGTTTAGTACACTAACCATTACAGATTATCGTTCATAAAAATACCGGATGTCACAAAACATCACTAATTCTAGTGCCACGTATGTAATAATAATACACATTATTATTAAAATAAACTAAATGTTGACCTGGAAAATACGAGGGGTCACACCCTCTCCCCATATACTCGAAGCTCTTGACCCTCTTTGATTGGGATTCAAATGCACTTCTCATAGTAGATGATTTCAACATGATGTTTTGACAATCATTCCATGCCTACTATGAGGTCAAAACTCCCCAATTGCATTGGTATAATATCAATTGAGAAGTCATGAGAATTAAGGTTCAATGTGCAATTTGGTATGATAAAATCAAGTTTAAAGTTTTTACCATTGGATACCTCAACACTAAAAGGCTCATTTAACTTAGTTCTAGTCATAGCAAGTAGGGGGTAAAATTCTAAATAAACAAAACCTCTATTGGAACTCATGTCAAACAATATAGATGAATAAAATCCATTTACAATAAACGTACCGTTCACCACATCGTTGTTGTTTTGAGCTTGGTTGGCATTGACATTGAAGATACGGGCCCATGCCCCTTGATTTCCTTGATTATTTGGGGCCATCAAAGCATTGTTATTGTTGACCCGTTGAGGGCAAGTGTTTGCAAGATGGTTTGGATCCCCACAACTATAGCATACTCTAACTCCATTTTGCCTCGAAGCAGTAATGACTTACATATTAATGGGGCTGACTTGAACCTTTGTCACTCTAGAATTTATAGAAAAGTGACCATATCGATTGCATATCATACACAAATGATAGGGGTTCGTGACTGGATGATGAAGGCTACAATTTGGACACATTGGAAAAGGACCCATGTTAGCTTTCTTGTTGGGTTGGGCATTATCAGTGTCACAGCCTGAGCCGGCAGGTTGGATCGACTTTCCAGTCGAGCGGAAGGTTCTTGGGGCGCGATATCGTGAGATAATCGGAATGATCAGATTGTATACATAGCATCAACATTTGAGAATAGCTAAAGCACACTAATAATAAAATAGGATTACAAAGTTAAATTACAATTGTCAATGTTTAATAATTTAACTAAATAAACATATCAAAAGAATCATAAGTTTACTATCTTGTAACTGTACAAGATATCAAAAATGATTCACAAGAAATAAACAAAATATATGCTTCCAAAAGATACTAGGTCCTCTATTTGGGCATCCTAGTATGCATCCTGAACCTTAACTTAATCATGTATGTCACATGAGAAAATATGTAAGAAAACAAAGACAACACATGGTTGGTGAGTTCATCAAAGTTAGTAAATAAAAAGGAGATTTGACAAAACCTGACCGAATGACAACCTTAACCTCACCAATAACCACATATCGTATCTTGCTAAGTATGCTTATATATAGGGCATACGTAGGGCCAAGTTTACCGCCAGCTCACCACATACCGAACTACATAGTATATTTTTCTTGATGATAATTAAGAGTTTCATTCCATAAACTGAAATTACAACCTTAAAAAATCTGAAAATGACAACCTTAACCTCACTAACAACCACTTATGCTATCCATCCAAGTATGCTTATGTATAGGGCATATGTAGGGTCAAGCTTACCGCTAGCCCAGCCGCCAGCCCTCCACATACCGAACCACATAACATATTGTTGTTAATGATAATTCATCATTTCACCAGTTCCAACAACCTTTCAGAATGACAACCTTAACCTCACCAACAACCACCTATCCTATCCAGCTAAGTATGCTTATATATAGGGCATACGTAGGGTCAAGCTTACCGCCAGCCAAGCCGCCAGCTGACCACATAGTGAACCTCATAAGATATTGTTATTAATGATAATTAAGCATTTCACCCGCTACTAACTTCACCAGACAAACCTACCAAAGTGACAACCTTAACCTCAATAATGACACCTATCCTATCTAGCCAGGTATGTTTATGTATAGGGCATACGTAGGGTCGAGCTTTCCGCTAGCCCACCACATACCGGGCCACATATGATATTGTTATTAGCAATAATTAAGCATTTCACACCCTACCAACACCACAATTGTTAGAGCTCGAAAACAATTTTGAGTTCGCATCTAAGGACAACTGAATACGCGTGGCATTCATTATCAATCCACATAAGCAACTTAGGTGTAACGGTCTGCATCGGTGCGTATTTATAAGATATCCATTAGTAAACACAAGGTCTACTAATAGTATCATAATCAGCCTAGCCACTGTTACAAAACATGGATGGACAATGAAGAAAACTGAATGGCAAGTACAAGTGGGCCAATTGGCCTGTCTTGCAAGGTCCTGACAACAAAGAACACTGAATGGCAAGTGAAGTGCCAATTAGTCTATCTTACGAAGTTCTTATGCTTATTATTCGGACTTAAGATCTTCCGATACCATGTGCACATGTACCTGTTTACCAACCAAATCCCATCCAACCATTTACACACGCTTGAATTTGGATTAGAGTAAGAGTATGAGTAATAGTATGAGTAAGGTATATGTTTGAATACGTATGAGCAAGGTATGAGTTTACATGAAGTACATGGGTTCGTATGAGTAAGTATGAATATGACAATGTTGGATTGAGTTGAGTAAACTACACAACACTTATCACAAGTTATCTTCTACAAAGTTGATAGTTGCGGAAAACTATCAACTTAGTTTTGTAAAAACAGTTCGAAAACAAAGTACTGAAAACAATAGTAAATTCAAGGTCGAAGTATATTGCATTCAACTGTTAAATTTACAACACTTATTTCAAGAACTCACTCGTGATTTTCCAACTAACAAGCGAAGGATTAAATACTAAGACCTGCAGCCGTATCCTCATAGGAATACATGGCTGGACAAAACACTAGAAACAAATGTATGCTTAATATAGTATATGTTATGGTCTTAACAGGCCAAGACATATTAATTACAATCAATAGAAAAGACTCCATTGACTTTTATGATAAAGATCTAAACAACAAAATACATTAAATGTTTAGTATCTTTGTCGCCTTGAAAAATCTTCTTTGTTGCTGACTAACATTGGAATGTCTTCTTTGTTATTCTGAGTGTGAGAAAGCAGCTCTGTTTATTTCCTAAAGGAAAGAGAATCTTTTTCAGAGAAAAGTCTTCGGAATTCTTTGTCTTGGGAATCACTGATGATCGGAAGTATTGGGAACCACTGATGATCGGAAGTACTGATGGTCGATCGGAAGCACTAATCGATTTGGGCTTTCACTCCACGGAACAAGATGTATTCAGTGGAAGGAATTACCCTTTGGAAGCAATGGTCCTTCCGAAGGCTAATCCTTGTTGTTCCGTGGTTGTACTTCCTCCGATAGAATATAACTTGATCCAGAGCTGTTTTGATATTCATCAGCCTTAGAGAACCTTACAGATAAAGTATGCATTTAGTAAAGTATGTAATTCATAAAATATGCGTTTGACAAAGTATGTGTTTGATAAAGTATACGTTTGACAAAGTAAGTGTTTTGATAAAGTATGCGTTTGATAAAGTATGTGTTTAATGGAGTACGTGTTTAATAAGGTACGTGTTTGATAAAGTACGTGTTTAATGGAGTACGTGTTTAATAAGGTACGTGTTTGGTAAAGTATGTGCTTGATAAAGTGTTTGTATGAAAAATTTTATGTTTGAGAAACATATAATCATAGTAGTTTATAAATGAAATCATAACGATTCAAGCATAAACATAATAAGTAAACAATTTAACTGTTAACAGTTTCTAAAAAATTTATAAATAGTAAACAGTAAGCAATTTATAAAACATGACAAACATTTATATAAAATAGTTACATAAAACATTTAACATGTTTCTCAGTCCTGCGTAAACAGTAAGCAATTTATAAAACATGACAAAAATTTATATAAAACATATACATAAAACATTTAACATGTTTCTCAGTCCCGCAGTAGAACAAAATAGTTTGAAAAGGGACAGATGAACTCACCTATGCTGCAATGTTTGCAAGTCAACCAAGAAATGCGCGCTCTCATTTGTGGTAGATTACGTAGCTTCAATACCTGATTTGATTTATTATGATTCGAAGATTATAAGTATTTATAATTGACATATATAGGGTTTTGGTCTCGGTGTTCAATTATGTGTCCTATATACGTACTAGTGTGTTACTAGAATTTCTCTAAGTTATTGTACCCATACCCTTAACTGATAAATATTTAACCTTATTTACATAAGGCAAATGGAAATAAAATACAATTTTTTAATCAGTTCATTATTTATAAAATCTTAATTAAGTTCTAAAAGTTAAGTACATAAATCCTTTAATTTACTTTGAAAACATTTTAATAAGATAGTTTATGATGAATCTTACAAACTTAAAGTTGCATGTTATAAATCATTACTTTTTAGTAAAATATAAGTTAAATTTTATGAAAATACAAGTTAACGTGTTAGGACTTAAGTTAACCCAAGTAGGTTATTCACTAAGTCCCCTTATAGCTTCTTTGTTACAGTTTCTTAATTTTGTTACTCTTGAATCGATTATCACCAAGTTATTCATTTGAACAACTATTTCGAATAACAACTTGAATGAGAAACTCTAAGTATAGGGTGTTGACAACTTAATGTCAATGTCCCGTACTTAGTCATTTTCTCTTGAATTACCATGGTCTCGACATAGTTCCATAATTCGTTTAGTACCTCTATTCATGTACAACCTTTTAATTACTATAGGTTACTACATAAACTTAGTTTATTAGTTTTAGAAAAACTTATGTTAATGTGGGTGATACTAGAACCTTGATTAACACTTGATTAACACATTTGAACCCTAGCCGATACTAACTCCTTAGTTTATGAATTTATTCAACAAAACTCATGTTTAGTAATCCCATTTGTTTGTTAGAACATGTGTTTACATGTTTAACTTGGTTTAGAAAAACTTTTGGTGTTGAAACCTTAATATTGATGGGCTTAAATCGGTTAACACCACCCAAACCCTAATGGTTCCTTAACTGATGCTACCTTGTTCATCCTACTTCCAAGAACTCGTTTGTAATTGTTCTAGTTTAATTTGTGGTTCCAGATCCTTGGATTGAGCCTAAGTATTAACATCGAAGGCTGATTAGTTGTATCGATGGCAACAGATGAGGTAATATCCATGAGGATGATGAGCTAGTGTCGATGGAACCCAAGTCCTTCTCCGACATTACAGCTTCGATAGTCTTAGGTTCGATGGCCTCCAAACCATCGATACTATCAGTATCAATGGAGGGTTATGTTCAGGTTCTTGGAGACTATCGAGATTAGTACTTTCAAACCATTCTCATCCAGATTAGCCCATCGGGAATAATAATCTCTATGGATGAGCTTTCTGCAACACCAAGTTATCGATACAAACTGTTAGAACATTTCTTGCGCCGATACTACTAAGTTTCCAGATTCTAATCATTTCCAGCCAACCCATACTTCAATCCAAGGTGTTCCTTAAGATCTAATCTCATTTTTTGTGCAATTCCTACAGGTTTAAAGGCTGAATTCCGTCTGCAAAGCGTGCAACTCACCAAAACAGTAATAGCAAAAAAATTGGCTCGTTTGAGCTCATTTTTACCTCAAATTTATTGATCCAAAGCTCTATTTCTTCATCTCTTCACGATCTACACGTTTCTACAGTCATTTTGACACCAAACTCGTCCGATTTGGTTGTGATTTGAGTGGGAAAGAGAGGGTTTTTTAGTGAGAGAAAAATTAGAGAGAGAAAACCGGTTTAGAGAGAGAAAGTGGAATTTTTGTGTGTATTTGATGACATTTAATGTATTTTAAATGTTTATAAACGTTTGGGTGTGTTCGGGTTCGTTTGGTTAAGCTTGGTTTCGCGCGAATGCATCGGGTTCTGTTTTCTCGTATCGGAACGTTACGACATTTTAAAATAGGGTTTTCCAAATTATTTTAGGTGGTAATTCCTAGTAAATTAACTAAATATCTTGTATTTATTTTTAAAATTTTGAAAACGTTAAATTTAACTGTTTCATCGAATCATGTCGTTTTCGCGCGTATTCATATGAATCGTCACTCATTCGGTTATGACGACAACATTACTTTACAGTATGGTTTTCTATTATTAGACATCACTCAGAACATTAAACCCACGGATATATCCGCGCAAATCTTCACCCACATAAATACATAGTCTGTTTAATATTCACATAACGACGTCTGTTGTTGTTTTGATTTATTCATTCTCACATACGTTTATACATAATAAAATCCTATCTAACATTCACACATAGTATTCTGTCACAGTTTAGCATGTTTAAGCATATCAATATTGTATCTGTGTGCGTTGTCTGTCATCATTAAGTCTCTACACTACTCGTATGACTGCTCCACATAGAATTACACAAAGTAGTGTACAGATAATTTCCGTACACATATCTACAGCAAAACCCTACTGTTTCGATGTACTGTTCAGGCACTGATGTTACAATCAGTGACATGTCCAAACTGTTGAAGAGGAGTGGCCTGGGTCACAACAAAGTTCACATTACCAGCCTTTATCTTGTGGTTCTTTTTGAAAGAGGAAGATGGCCAAGCTTTGGCCTTTTACTTTGGTGCTTCCTTTGAACCTTCTGGTTGATCCTTCTCCTTTTTGGACCCCTTTTGAGTTAGAGTCCCAGCTTTGACATGGTAATCTGTCAAAGTAGCAGCCATATGGATGGCATAGCAATTGTTGCAGGTTTGCTACTTAGCACAGAATCTTGAATCTGCATTGGTAGGCCAACAATGTACTTTTGGATCCCCCTTTCCAAAGGGTCACCGTATTAGGACATGGGAGGCTGAGTTCATTAAAACGTTTGTTATGAGGATAAAACTCACCGATCATAAGTTTTTTGGGCTTATCCCAAGTGAGTTCATTAACAGTGTTTTCCCTAATGGTTCGATTTTCGTTGTTCCACTAGGTGAGGGCTCGTTTTTGTATAGTCCTCGTAGCATAACGAACCTTCAAAATGGCCAGGCAGTCATTATTCAAGAAGGTACTCTCCATACACTCAAACCATCGGAGCAGTCCAATTGCCCCATCTGATCCATTATACTTGGGTGGGTTGCATGAGTTAAGGTGCTTATAGGAGTGCTTAGGTTGGCTGGTATGTTTACGATTTGGGTTGGTTTGGTTGATGTTGAGACGTTGATGTAATTGCACAACCATGTTTGGTATGACAACTTCCATTTGCCTAGCAATTTCGGCAGCCAAACGACCCTCACCGGTACGTTGTGTAAGAGCCATCTAGATAAAAAATAAGAATAGATTAGTAATTGAATATGAATAGATCGTAATAGAAAACATTTAGACCTGTGACATTGCTTTTATCTTAGATATAGTAATAAAGAGATTATTACTAATCATAGATAAATGTCATGTAATATAAAACACATAACAAATCATTTGGTTTTACTCAACATGAGGGATGGTATTCAAATTGAACATCTTGTGACATATTAGAATTATTTGGTTTGTAAGATTTTTGGTGTGATATGATTTGGCCTCTAAGTGTCATACTCTCATCAAAAGTTCCCAAGAAAGCTAGACAGGTCCCATAGTACCTCGGAGATGTATACGAATAACTTTCCTAGAAAGGAATTCTAACTACCTTTATTACAACCTTCCGTGTACAACATATCCACCTCACAAACCTAATTTTATCGCGATATTAAAATCAATGTTGGAATTTCTTAAACATTAATTCTCTAAGGAATATTAGGCATTAAGCCTAATGAGTTCATAACTTATCAACTAAAGATTACTCGCACACACGTGAGTTTAGAATAGAGTTTACTTAAAAGAAAGTTCTAAGGCAATTGCATAAACTAAGTAATCTCAATAATATGAAGTTATCTTAAACTAAGACATTCTTAGCTAAGTGTAAGCAAGGCATGTAATTAATTATGGCTTTCATTTATGGTATTAAACTAAGGCTTTTCTCTATGGTAACAATTATAATAAAACAATTAATGAGTATTTCTAACACATAGCACATAAGAAATTAATAAACAATGAATTTAATACGAGACAACTCATATTTGGGTAAGTATAGTCTAGGTCACCATTTCGTATAACCTAAATCCCTATAACCACGGCTCTCATACCAATCTGTCACACCCAACCAACAGCGGAATACGTTGGGGTGTGAGTTTGATTGTTCATAAGCCCATGGTACTATGTTAAAGTGTGAATAAATTAACAACCATTTAAATAAAAACATTCATTAAATCACCAAACATTAATATTCATTACAATAGTTCAAATCCAAATCAAAACATTACAATAAGCAAAGTCTAAATAATTGAATTAAATAAATTAAAATAGGTCTTTAGACATATCCTATGTCCTTATTCCATTCTCCATTTACTATTTGCATATTTGGTGTGTCACACCCCCAATTTCCAACTAACGGAATCATACCGTTTGGGAACGTGACAAACCAGGATCTCAGATCATTAGACATAACGAAGACCTCTATATGAATTTCAAAACATACTTTGGTCTAAAACTGTAACATCAAAGTTTTTAAAGTTTGCGGAAGCGTTTTAAAACAATAACCAAAATAACAGTTGTAACATGTAAATTACAAAACAAAATCCCCAAATGTGTAATTCAAACAATATGAATGTAAAACATGCATGCGACTCAATCTCCTAGTCCATGCCTGCTTTCTTGTGCACCTTAGCGTCCTGAGAAAACATGTAAATCAAGTCAACACAAAGGTTGGTGCATAACACAGGTTTAAGCATTCACAATGTTTAAAACAACAGTTTGAATATCAAGTTTGCATATAACATAATCACACATGCATAGTCATGATAGCTAGTCATTTATACTATTTACATAAGTGGTCGACACCGAAGTTGACGATTGCCATGCTATAGCATGTTTTCGCTTTGCCACTATTGTCTAGCATAAACAATGGTAATGTGTGTTTGGTCAGTCAAATACCTGCGTAGATCCCATCTACCAAGTGAGGTTTGTCAAACCTAATAGATCTATTTCCAACTACCACGCTTTGCGCTACGGCAAACTAAACGGTTCGAAGTGTGTAAGGACTTTTAAATGCTATGTTGTCACAAAATGTAAACAGCTAACTCATGCAAGTGATATGTATCTAAAATGGTTGTTGCACATGTTTTCTCCCCCAAAACAGTTTAAAATAAGAAAGGGCCGTGTACGCACCTTTGATTATTTGCAGAATGATCAAACGTACTTAAACTCGTGTAAACAGTCCTCCTACAAAGAACCTGTGTCGTAACAATAACCTAGTGTTATTCGGAATATCATTTTGTGCTTCAAATCACATACGTGTCAACACACGTATACTAGAGTGTTAGAAATATGCATACTTATATACGCGTGCCCTTGAAATCATTTAAATAAAACCATGTATGATTTTATTTAAATAATCGTAATTATACGCGATTACGGTTTCAGTCAAAAATGTGAATTTTATTATTCAAATGTGTTTGGGATTCCGTTACGGTTCCCACGCAACTCGAACGGTTTAAATCGGAATTCAAACGAATGAGATATGACCTAATTAATTAAAATAGCTCAAAAATCAAAAATGGGTGGGGGCCGGGTTCGAACCCGCGACCTCCCTTCCCATGCTACCCTTTCCTTACCATCTCCTCTAACTCACATTTGTTAACAGACTTGGTTTTTAAATCTTATAAGCCCAATTGGCCCACTATCACTTTTGTTAATCATAATCAAATCATATGAGTTCCAAATCGAACCCCAATTCGACTGAAGTCCAAAACTAAACCATAGGGCTTTGTTTCTAGAAACCCAAACGAGTTCAAGGGTGGTTTCAATTTGAATTTTTAGTTTAGTTTTAACGTTCAATCGTCCCTAATCACGTTCGAACTCAATTTCGTTTAATCCAAATTCAAATCAGTTGAATTGATGATCGATCTGTTCTAGATTCATAGGGTTTTCGTTATGCATGATATTTCTAGTCTATCTGAAGCATTTAATTCAAAAACTAAACCAACTTATATCGAAATCCCCAAAACAACTAGTATGATAAACCCTAGAATAAGAAATCCATCAATTCGTTATAATTGGATAAAATTAACTTAGGGATTTCATTATAGGGACGTTTTCGAAACCCTCAGTATAAATTAATTAGATTTTTAAACTCTTTTGCTTAGAAATCCCCAATCTCGTTTTTGATACAAGCCCTAGAACTCAAGATAGTGCAATTCGATATAATTAATTGAAATTGACCTTAGTTATTCGATCAATAAACAATTTCGAATCTGTCTGTATACATTAATTTGATTCTAGATCTTGTTTGATCAGCAACCCCCAAAACGTTTTTGTTTAAAAGCCCTAATGGTCGAGATCTTACAATTTGATATTAGAACTCCGAATTAACATGGGGATTGTCTTAATCGGTCGTTTTAGAGTGTATGGGAGTAAACACTTACTTGTTTTGAAACCCAATTGAGGTATCTCGACTTTTAGATGGGTATTCGGCCGCACACGTATGACTCCGATGGTCTCCGATGCTATTCCGATCAAATTGATGTGGGTACTATGTTCAGAAAGTGTCGAATAGTATGTGTACATGTAAACTTTGATCAATTGTGATCAATTATACCCAATTTCATACGGCTTTGTCATCCACTTCGACGGTTACGACTTTTGGGTTGATTTTTGGTTTAATTCGATGAGTTAATGGTTCCATAACTGATGATAATTGATAATCATCATTAACATGACAGTTATGCATGTTAATTTCGATTGATTATAGTGATTTAATAGGAATTTCGAATTTTAAGTTGATAACTCTTAGAATTTTGACTTTGTAAGTCAAAATTAACCATTACTTCTAATTTATAAATCTAATCCTTGTAATTATGGACCTTATAACTCGTTTTGTTCAATTTTACTCCTTATAATTTATTTTTTTATCAATAACATATTATTTCGATTAATCCTAGAGTTAACGGAATTAATCGGAAATGCCGGATTGTCACTAATTGGTTACTTAGAACATTGTTGAACTAGATTAATCCTTTTGGGCCACATAAATACAATTGGGCCTACCTTGGGCCTCATTGGGCCTACCTTGGGCCTCATTGGGCCTACCTTGGCCTCATTGGGCCTACCTTGGGCCTCATATCATACAATTGGGCCTACGAGAGTTAATGAGGTTAATTCGAAAATATCGGATTGTCACATCACCCCTTGTTGAAAGAATTTTCGTCCCGAAAATTAGTAAATGATAGGAGTAGTTAGGAAACTACTTACGAGTTTAAATCGTACGTGTTAGTGTGATTTGATCATTCCGTGTGCTTGTGTGTACTCACACACAAAATCTAATACTTGTAATATCACAACTAAGTGTGATCGTTCAATGTGACTGTTTGTGTGTACACTAGCTAGTTCACCCAACTGTGACTGTTTGTGTTTGATCATACTGTGTTGTGTAACCTCACACATAGTGAGTGTCTGTAACTGTTTGTACTATGCAACCCCCACATAGCAAATTGTGTGTAACCAATCATGCATGTACTACCATAACATGTAACATATGAAATGTAGAACATCTGTAGCACAAATGTTTGTAACAAAATCAATTGAATAAGGTGTTTGTGCTTACAGTTTGAAGTTTGCAGTGTTGATGTGTGAAACATCACGTCATCCCCTTGTTGAAGGAAATTTCGTCCCGAAATTTAACGTGCGTTCTCAGTGTTTGTAGTTGCTGTTTTGAACAGATGAGGATGCTTCTTCATCATTTGGTATTCCCGTTCCCATGTGAATTCAGGACCACGTCTTAAATTCCACCGAACTTTGACTATCGGAATCTTGCTTTGCTTAAGTTGTTTGACCTCTCAGTCCATGATTTCTGCTGGTTCTTCAATGAATCGTAACTATTCATCTACTTGTATTTCTTCCAACGGTACAATCAATGTCTCATCAGAAAGAAATTTCTTTAAGTTCGATACGTGAAAGACATCATGAACTCCACTGAGTTCATCCGGTAGTTTGAGTTGATACGCAACCGGACCAATCCTTTTTAGGATCTCAAAAGGTCCTACGTAACGTGGACTAAGCTTTCCGCACTTGCCAAATCGTATCACACCTTTCCAAGGTGATACCTTTAGAAGAACTCGGTCTCCTACCTGAAATTCCAATGGTTTACGACGCTTGTCAGCATAACTCTTCTTTCGATCCCGGGCCGCTGCCATACGGTTTCGGATTTGAACTATCGTCTCTGTCGTCTCGTGTACCAGTTCAGGACCTGTAATCTGACTGTTACCAATTTCAGCCCAACAAACTGGTGAACGACATTTGCGACCATACAAAGCTTCAAACGGTGCTGCCTGAATACTTGTATGATAACTATTGTTGTAAGAGAATTCCACTAACGGTAAATGGTTTTCCCAGCTATCACCAAAGTCAATTACACAAGCTCGTAGCATATCCTCGAGCGTTTGAATCGTACGTTCACTTTGACTGTCGGTCTATGGATGATAGGCGGTACTCATATCCATGCGAGTTCCCAATGACTTATGAAGTGATTTCCAAAAGTTGGAAGTAAATCGGGCATCCCGATCTGATATGATAGAGATTGGCACGCCATGCCATGCTACCACTTCCTTGATGTAAATGCGAGTTAGTTTCTCCATCTTATCGGTTTCCTTGATTGCTAAGAAGTGTGCAGATTTCGTTAATCGATCGACAATTACCCTTATCGTATCACAACCACTTGGTGTACGGGGTAACTTAGTAATGAAATCCATCGAAATCTGTTCCCATTTCCACATCGGTATCTCTGGTTGTTGCAGTAAACCAGATGGTTTCTGATATTCAACTTTGACTTTCGAACAAGTCAAACATTTGCTAACGTACTTAGCAATGTCAACTTTCATGTGAGGCCACCAATACAGTGCCTTTAAATCATGATACATCGTGTCTGATCCCAGATGGACTGAAAATCTGGACTTGTTTGCTTCATCCATCACGAGTTCCCTTAAATCTCCATACAAAGGTATCCACATTCGACTAATGAAATAACGAATTCCATCAGACTTGACATCCAACTGTGTTTCCATCCCCCGTAAGGATTCATGTACCAGATTATCCTTTTCTAAGGCTCCCAGCTGAGCACTGCGTACCTTGTCAGGTAAGTCAGTATGTATCGTCATCATAAGTGCGCGAACCCGTCTTGTTGAAGTATCTTTTCTGCTTAAAGCATCAGCTACCACATTAGCTTTTCCTGGGTGATACTTAATCGCGCATTCGTAATCGTTCAACAACTCAACCCATCGTCGTTGTCTCATATTAAGCTCCTTCTGATCAAAGATATGTTGCAAACTCTTATGATCAGTGTAAATAGTACACTTAGTTCCATACAGATAATGCCTCCAAATCTTCAAAACAAAAACCACTACTCCTAACTCCAAGTCATGAGTAGTGTAATTCTTTTCATGTGGTCGTAGTTGCCTTGAAGCGTAAGCAATCACTTTATCACGTTGCATCAACACACATCCTAAACCCTGTGCGGATGCATCACAATACACCACAAAGTCTTCTGTTCCTTCCGGTAAGGACAGAATCGGTGCGCTGCAGAGTTTCTGTTTCAATAACTGGAATGCAGCTTCCTGTTTATCCGTCCAGTTATACTTCGTTCCCTTGTGCGTAAGAGCTGTAAGTGGTTGAGCGATCTTTGAGAATCCCTCAATGAATCTTTGGTAGTAACCCGCCAAACCAAGGAATTGTCGTACCTCGGTAGGGGTCTTTGGCGCTTCCCAATTCTTAATCGCTTCTATCTTCGCTGGATCAACATGCATACCCTTTTCATTAACTATATGACCCAAGAATTGCACTTCTCGCATCCAAAAATCACATTTCGAGAACTTAGCGTACAATTGTTCCTGTTTCAGTAATTCTAAAAGCAATCGAAGATGTTCAGCATGCTCTTCTTCGGTCTGAGAATAGATAAGAATGTCATCAATGAAAACAATGAAAAACTTATCAAGATAAGGTTTACAAACACGATTCATGAGATCCATGAATACAGCTGGAGCGTTTGTCAACCCAAATGGCATGACCAAGAACTCATAATGGCCATAGCGCGTCCTGAATGTTGTCTTTGGAATATCCTCTTCTTGAACTCTTAGTTGATGATAACCCGATCTGAGATCGATCTTCGAGTAATAACTCGAACCTTGTAACTGATCGAATAGATCGTCAATTCTGGGTAACGGATACCTGTTTTTGATAGTAACCTTGTTAAGTTCCCGGTAATCGATACACATACGGAAAGTCCCGTCCTTTTTCTTGACAAATAAGACTGGAGCTCCCCATGGTGAAAAACTAGGTCGTATAAAACCCTTATCCAACAACTCTTGCAATTGTGTAGATAATTCTTGCATCTCTGACGGTGCAAGTCGATAAGGTGCCCTAGCTATCGGTGTTGCATCTGGTGTAAGGTCGATTCGGAATTCCACCTGCCTGATTGGTTGTAATCCCAGCAAGTCTTCTGGAATACCTTCGGAAATTCACAAACTACTGGAATATCTTCAATCTTCTTCTCAGCTACCGGCTTTTCAGTTATAAGTGCTATAATTGCTGTATGACCTTTACGCAAACATTTGTGTGCTTTCATACAAGATATGAGACGTAGTGGCGTACTACTCTTCTCGCCTTGTACATACAATGTCTCTCCCTGTGGAAGAGGTATACGAACGATCTTTTCATGACATACTATTTCAGCCTGGTGTTTGGATAACCAGTCCATGCCAATGACTACATCAAAACTGTCTGAGGCAATAGGCATAAGATCAATTTCTAATGTTTGACCCATCAAATCAAGGATACATCCCTTAAGAATATGTTCCACTACAATTAACTTACCATAAGCCAATACCACAATGTATGAACTATCTAAGGCAGTAGGACTAACATTTAGCAACTTAGCAAGTGAACTAGATACAAAACTCTGGTCGGCACCAGTGTCAAATAACATAGAGGCATAGTGATTATTTAAGAGGAACGTACCCGTAACAATGTCGGGATCCTCCCGTGCTTGACGTCCTCCAATCACAAACGCCCTGCCCTTAGCACCATTGTTGTTGTTATTGTTGTTGTTATTGGTGCCATTGCCATTACCGTTGCCGTTGCCGTTTGCATTGTTATCCCCGCCTTTCTTGAGTTGTGGGCAATCCTTTTTAAAGTGCCCCATCTTACCACACTCAAAACAACCTTTCGGTGCGTTGTTCTGGTTGCTATTCTGATTGTTGTGATTGTTTTGCAGCTCTCACCGACAATCCTTAGCCGCATGCCCAATCTTTCCACACCGTTGACACTTAGCTTTATCGCACTGATTTCCCGCATGATGAAATCCACACCTGTTGCACTTTGGGTGTTTACCAATATAACCCCCTGATGATGACGATTGCTGATCACTGTTCGAATTGTGGTAAGACTTGTTTGAATCTTGCTTCCTGTTCTGCTGAAACGGCTGTTGGTTGAAGTTCTTGGAGTTGTTACCTTCCCACTTCCTCTTGTGGTCTCCCACCCTAGTAGCTGATGTCCGTTTAGGCAAAGTCCCTTGTAACACCGCCTGATCAGTCAGTTGGTGCACTAAACGAACAGTTGTGGGATTTGCAGAGGTGACCAATCCCTGGATCTGAGGCACCAATCCCCCGATGTACCTCTCTATCCACTTGCTTGCGGGAGTAGCCATATGAGGTAGAAGTCTGGCCAGTTCGTGTGATCGAGTCGTGTGCTCCTCGATGTTTGATCCCTCCATCTTGAGGTGCCAGTATTCTTCCTCTAGTTTCTGCATCTCACTGCGAGGGCAGTACTCCTCCTGCAGTAAAGTTTTGAACCCATTCCAAGTCAAGGCATTGGCCTCACCCAATCCCAAGGTCTGAACATTCGAGTTCCACCAAGTCAAAGCTGGACCCTCTAATGTTCCCGTAGCATACTTCACCTTGTTATCATCCGGACAATTGCACATTTCAAACACAGATTCAGCCTTCTCAATCCATCGTAGGAGTCCAATGGCTCCTTCCGATCCTTTGAAATTGTGTGGCTTACAGTCTAAGAACATCTTGAACGTGCATGACTGTGGGTTCACTAATCCCCCAGCTAGACCGTGTGGCCCTGTGTTGTGTGTCTGAGCGTAGTTCGCGATTGCCTCCGCGACTTTGTTATTAATTAGATCGTTGAGCTCAGCAAATGTCATGTGGATGTTCTCGTTTGCCATTATCTTCCTAGTTAAAAGAAATGTTAGAGCGTTATCAAGATCCAATGTGACATGTGTAAACAAAACAACAAACACAACATGTAATGTGCAAATCAATACAACTGTTGGTAATAAGTAGAAATTTTCAATAGATAATAATATGGTTTGAGTACAATACTTTTGAAATCAAACACAAGTTTTCGAACTTCTAATGTAGGGACACAACCCGCCCCTAATAAGTTTAAACAAAATAAAACAAATCAATCATCCTCAACAGTGGATTCAGGATCAGAATCAACAGCTGGTGCTGGTTCTTCCCCTTCCTCCCCTTCATCCTCTTCCTCCTCTTCTTCATTCTCCGAGGCCACTAAATCTTCCAAGGCTTCCAGTCTGCCTTCTAGAATCTCAGTTCGGCTCTCAGAATCTTCAAGACGACCAATCAAATGAATCATCTCATCCCGCATATCATTGACCAGATGGGCAAGATTATCTTGTCTTTCGTTCGCATCCCAGAGTTCCCGCACATTATACTCGATCCTGTCATTCACCCAATACAAGTCCTCGCGCAGTTTGGCGATCTCCTCAGCATCAGTCCTTTGCCTCTTAGGCTTAGGAACATCCAATACCGGTGGTGGATGGGTAGAAGGTCCCTCAGCAGGGATCTCCTGAGTACCCTCCACTGGCTCCTCCTCCGGATCCTCATCCGGGTCCTCATCCGGATCCTCCTCCGGATCCTACTCTGGGTCCTCATCTGGATCCTCCTCCGGATCCTACTCCGAGTCTGAATCATCCCTCTTAGATGGTGGAGGAGATGGAATAGGTGGTGCTGGTGATGACGGTGGTGCTGGAACTATCGGCTCCTCTTCCTCAGAATCATCAATGTAGATATACGGTACTGATGATGAAGATGCCATGCCTGTTACATAATACCATATGTAAGTGCAGTGCCATGGAATGTGTAAGCAAGTCAATTACATAATGTCATATGTAATTTCTAAGTAATATGTGTAACCATATGTGTCTAATGTCTAACAGTCATAGTCTAAGTCTACAAATGCAAACCTAGTTCGCTATAACCAATGGCTCTGATACCAATCTGTCACACCCCCAATTTCCAACTAACGGAATCATACCGTTTGGGAACGTGACAAACCAGGATCTTAGATCATTAGACATAACGAAGACCTCTATATGAATTTCAAAACATACTTTGGTCTAAAACTGTAACATCAAAGTTTTTAAAGTTTGCGGAAGCTTTTTAAAACAATAACCAAAGTAACAGTTGTAACATGTAAATTACAAAAAAAAATCCCCAAATGTGTAATTCAAACAATATAAATGTAAAACATGCATGCGACTCAATCTCCTAGTCCATGCCTGCTTTCTTGTGCACCTTAGCGTCCTGAGAAAACATGTAAATCAAGTCAACACAAAGGTTGGTGCATAACACAGGTTTAAGCATTCACAATGTTTAAAACAACAGTTTGAATATCAAGTTTGCAGATAACATAATCACACATGCATAGTCATGATAGCTAGTCATTTATACTATTTACATAAGTGGTCGACACCGAAGCTGACGATTGCCATGCTATAGCATGTTTTTGCCTTGCCACTATTGTCTAGCACAAACAATAGTAATGTGTGTTTGGTCAGTCAAACACATGCGTAGATCCCATCTACCAAGTGAGGTTTGTCAAACCTAATAGATCTATTTCCAACTACCACGCTTTGCGCTACGGCAAACTGTTGAAAACCCGAAGTTATGTAAGAGAGACAAACTTGACCAGGATCAAGAGCTTAGTCAAAGCTTTAGGTATTTTCTCCCTCTTGAGTTTTTCTATTTAGTTATTTTTGAGTTTTGTTTTCATAAATTAGAAGAGAAGAAGAGAAAACAGTAGGACAACACAAAGAAGATTCAGAAAAGTGTTGTTCAAATTATTCAGTAGATGTTGGGGTATAAATAGCCCCGACATTTAATGTTTCAGGACAAATACAAGAAGAAGACAAACAGATAAGACTGATGACACTATTACAGACACTGTAGCATCAGAATAGTACAAGCATAAAGTCAACATATGATCTTTAAGGATCTTAGTTCAGACTTTTGTACTGATGCTAATACATTATTCTTTCGGAAGCTCTTTATAGAAAACTATCTAATGTAGACAGTTATCCAAAAGCAGGTTACATTTATTCTTTCATTAGAAGAAACATATGTCTTCTGAAATATTGTTTTTCTTCCGAGGCAGATGTCTTTGGAAGTCTTCCGAAGTAAATGACTTTTATTCTTCGGAAGCAAGTGTTCTCTTCCGATAGTGTCTTCTGAGGTTTGTCTTCAGATAGAGTCTTCCGAAGCAACTTCTGAAGTATTGTCTTCGGAAGCATTTGTCTTTTATTCGTCTTCGGAAGCAATTGGCTTTTATTTGTCTCTTCCGAAGGTTCTTCTGAAGACTTGTCTTCAGATAGAGTCTTCCGAAGCAACTTCTGAAGTATTGTCTTCGGAAGCATTTTTCTTTTATTTGTCTTCGGAAGCAGTTGTCTTTTATTCATGTCTTCCGAAGGTTCTTCTGAAGACTTGTCTTCGGAAGCTAGTGTCCTGCAACATTTATTACAAAGATTATTTGAAAGGTGGTTTTGCTTCGTCAGTCCTTATTTTCCAACAATCTCCCTCTGGACTGATGAAGCCAAAACCACTTAATGTTAGATCCCAATCAATTTCTAGAACATCAGACTCAGTGGGGAAAGAATCATGAGAATGGTTCAAATGGGTCTCAGTAAAGCAAAGGCTTCTTTGTTTATCAGAGCTAGGCTTCTTTTGTTTATTTAAGCGTTAACCACCTTTTGAGAATAGTTTATGGATTATCTCCCTCTTTTTGGCTTAATCAGCCGGAGACAAGGCAGGGAAGATAGAAAGGCAGAGAGAAGTGGGAGAAATGCTCCTTGAAAGGTAGTGGAGGAAGGGTAGTAGTAGTGAAGGTGGTTGAGAAGATTAGAAAACCTTCAAATGAAAGTGCCAAGAACTGATCCGTCCATCATTTTGTAGATGTCATCCGGATCCCTGACTAGAGAGTCAGTTTTATTATGACCTGAGTCCATCTCAGAAATGTCATAGACCCCTTTTTCTTGGTTCTGGGGATTTCCTAGCCTTAGTTTAAAGAAAAACTTCATTGGCTGTTGCCATACCAGGAGTCTTATTGCCTAATCCATTCAAATGAAAAGCCATTGGATTTGCATATGAAATGGATGCTTCTGATATATGATCAGGAAGTCAAGATGGACTTGACGACCGGATCTCATCCTCTTTTATAGGGTAGAGAAATGTTGATGGATAGTGGGGGGGGCTTTTAGAAACAGAGTTGTCCCTGGGAGAGAGGACGACCAACTGAAAGTCAACTGACATTTCAATGGTTAGTTAGGGTTCCCTTAGGAATACAACATCATCCTGTGAAGAGGATGAATGAGGAGCAGGATGGGAAGAGATGCTTGATATATCTGTGAGGATGAAACAGATGTATCCATGTGTTCAGTGGGAACACAATCATGTTCAGGGATCTCATCTTCCTGAACAGATTCTTTTGGGTTTATTAGGCTTGGAGGGTTTGGGAGAAGTATTTTAAGGCCGGTGGCTGATGTAGATTTGAGAGAAGAGTGGATGTGGGTTTACTAAAGATGGGTGTTTCCTTAGTATCATCCAGCAATGTTCAATATCTTGAACATCAGTTAGACAAAATTTGCAGTACATTATCAAGATCACAGATACAAGCGTAAAATAACTTGAAGAATGATGATCAAATGACCAAGAAAAGGTGAACATCGACATAGTCAAGATATTTAGGATAACCTAAACAGATTCATGAGTATGTACAAAATTAGAAAACGGAGTTAAAAAATTAGACTTACATTTGAGCAAGAAGACAAGTTTCTGCAAATCCAAAGAAAACGGATGAAGTTTTGTGAGGAATGAAGCCTGGTCCGGAGCCTGTACGCCATTGTCATAAGCATGAAGCTTTGAGCGATGTAAGCGTAAGTGCTCCGTGCCAGGCGACATGCCTGACAACTTATCATCCATTACTTGAGAAATTGTGAAGAAGAAAGGAGAGTCTGTGAAAAATTAGAAGGAGAAGTAGGGTTTAAATAGAAACGAAAGAAAGATGCCAAATCAAGTAAGTAAATCAGAGAAGATTATTGGTTGATCAAAATGGCGGTATGAATCTTCTTGAGCCGTGAGAATCAGTATGAAGACTTCTATCAGAAATATTGACAGCAGTCATGTCAAGCGCAATGCTCAAGATGCAGATTTCGGAAGAATCTTATTTGACAAATGAGTTAAATAAGTCTTATGAGAGATTTCGGAAGAAGAAAGGAATATCTTCGGAAGAAGAAGATATTCATGGGAATACAGATCATCGGAAGATAGATGTAACAATGGAGAAATGATACTCCAGATAGATGCGATGCATTGATTAATTAATCAATGATCCTATCTGTGTATAGAGAAAATTACTGAAAGAAATCAAGATTTCTTTAGCAGTTAGTTCCCTAATATCCATTGTTTGAATAATTTAATGAATAAACTATCCATTATTGTTTATGCATGCAAGGATTAGTAAGCATAATCCTTGCATCTTTTATTAACACATATTTATCATACCCAGTTTTGCTACAAACTTAGAGAAAGTTGAAGAGTCTAGGGGCTTAGTAAATATGTCTGCTATTTGGTCACTTGTAGAGACATGTTCTGGAACAATAAGTCCTTTTTCAAAACAGTCTCTAATGAAGTGATGCCTTATTTCAATGTGTTTGGTTTTAGAATGATAGACAGGATTCTTTATTATGTTTTTGGCAGCTTCACTGTCTATACAAAGAGGTGTTTTTAGTTCAGTTATTCCAAAATCTAGTAGTTGATATTGTAACCAAAGAATTTGGGCAGTGCAATGGGCTGCTGCAATGTATTCAGCTTCAGCAGTTGAGTTTGACACTGAAGTTTGTTTCTTGCTTTGCCAAGACACTAAGCAACCTGCAAAGAACTGACAACCTCCTGAAGTAGACTTTCTGGATAGAGAGCATCCAGCATAATCACTGTCTGAAAAACCAACAAGCTTACAAATTTGATTAGCAGGATACCAAATACCTAGCACTGGTGTGCCTTTTAGATATCTGAGTATCCTTTTCACAAAAGAAAGATGGGATTGTTTGGGGGCAGATTGGTATCTTGCACAGACACATGTTGCATACATGATGTCTGGCCGTGATGCAGTAAGATACATCAGAGAGCCAATCATGCACCTGTAGAGAGTTTGATCCACAGGTTCACCATTGTCATCTGGACATATGCCAGGACTTGTTGCCATTGGAGTAGAAATTATTTTACAGTCATTCATATCAAATTTATTAAGAAGATCTTTTATATATTTAGATTGATGAATGAAAGTCCCATTTGGGGTTTGTTTGACTTGTAGTCCTAAAAATGTTTTTAATTCACTTAAGGCACTCATTTCAAACTTAGAAGACATTAGTTTAGAAAATTGATCACATAAGGAAGGTTTTGTTGATCCAAAAATGATGTCATCAACATAAATTTGTACCAACAAAAGTTCCTTATCTACTCTTTTCATGAACAAGGTTTTATCAATGGTTCCCCTTGAAAAGTTATTAGAAAGAAGAAATTTAGAGAGAGTGTCATACCATGCTCTTGGAGCTTGTTTTAGACCATAAAGTGCTTTGTCTAGTTTGTACACCCAATCAGGATGATGAACATCATCAAATCCTGGCGGTTGACAAACATAGACTTCTTCTTTTATTGTTCCATATAGGAATGCACTCTTTACGTCCATTTGGTATACCTTTATATTATGAGATATGGCAAATGCTAGGAAGAGTCTAATGGCTTCCAATCTTGCCACAGGAGCAAAGGTCTCATCATAGTCAATACCTTCCTCTTGACAGTACCCTTGTACAACTAATCTGGCTTTATTCTTTATGACAATGCCTCTGTCATCTGTTTTATTTCTGAAAACCCATCTAGTTCGGATGGGAAACTTTCCATCGGGCAGGGGACATAAAGTCCAAACATTCTGCCTTTTGAATTGCAATAACTCATCTTGCATGGCTTCTACCCAATTATTGTCTTTCAGAGCCTCTTGATATTTAGATGGCTCAGTTTGGGATAGAAAGGCTGCATGAAGACAGAAATTTGAAATCTGACTTCTTGTTTGAACTCCTTTACTGAGATCTCCTAAGATTTGTTCTAGAGGATGATTTTTATTGAAAGGAATGATGTCCAAACAGTTATTTGAAGAAGCAGCAGAAGATGAGGGTGATTCTCCAGTGGGGCTCAAAGAGTTTATGCTTTGGTCAGGAACATCAATGGATGCATTGTTCAAAACAGGAGATGGAGGAGAGGGTGGTATGTTATATTGGTTTTGTGAATTTGCTTCTTGAGAATTTATTTGATGAGATGGAAAAGAAGTAGACAGCTTTGAGTGAAAATCTTCCTCAAGGGAAGATAGATCTTCAGAGGTTTGACATGACTCGGATGATGAAGAGGAAGAGGGAATAGAAGGAATGAATGTAAAGCTTTCAAGATCAAAGAGATCATCAGGAGTAGAAGGGAAGTTTGAGGTAGATGCTAATTCATTGAATTTTACATCAATAGATTCCTCAATTATTTTTGTTCTGAGATTGAAAGCTCGATATGCTTTAGAAGTTTGAGAATATCCAACAAAGTATCCAGAATCAACTTTAGCAGCAAATTTGGATAAGGAATCTCTTGTGTTTAAGATGAAACACGGACATCCGAAGACTTTGAAGAAAGAGATGAGAGGTTTTATTTTGTACAAAATTTCATAGGCAGTTTTGTTATGTCGTTTCACAATGTGAACTCTGTTGAAAACATAACAAGCCGTGTTTACTGCCTCAGCCCAAAATGATAAAGGTAATCCTGAGTCAGCAAGCATGGTTCTTGCCGATTCAATTAGTGTCCTGTTCTTTCTTTCTACAACTCCATTTTGAGCAGGAGTTCTAGGAGCACTAAATTGTCTGAGGATTCCTTTAGAGATACAGAATTTATCTAGAACGTGATTTTTGAATTCTGTACCATTATCACTTCTTATCATTTTGACAGGAAGACTGAATTGTTTTTCAAGAAGAGTGACAAGAGCAATTATTTTATCAGAAGTCTCATCCTTGCTGAAAAGAAAGAAAGTCCAGCAAAATCTTGAGTAATCATTTACAACAACTAGACAATATCTTTTCTTAGCTAAACTAGCTACCTTCACTGGACCAAATAAATCCATATGAAGTAGATTAAGACAGTTAGTTGTTTTGGATTCCTCAATAGACTTGTGAGAGGTTTTATGTTGCTTTCCCTTTAAGCAAGATTCACACTGACCTTCAAAGTGAAATTCTTTAGAAGGTAATCCTCTTACTAAGGAAAGAGTGGAAAGCTTATGAAGAGTTTGATGATTAAGGTGACTGAATCTTCTGTGCCATAGAGTGGTTTCAGAAGATGATGCCTTGGCTATTAGACATGTAGGAGAAGATGTTTGAGAATCAGTAGTCATGTCTACAATATAGACGTTTCCACTTCTTTTAGCCGTTAGCAAGGTATGTTGATCAATTAAGACCTTTATTTTTGAGTTTATTTCTGGAGAGAGAATTTTACAGTTGTCTTTAGTGAAAAATGAACTAAAATCTTTATCAGCTAGTTGAGAAACACTTAAGAGATTAAACTTAAGGTTTTCTACTAAGCTAACATCTTTAAATTTCAAATTTCCTTTTGAGACAGAACCATATCCTACTATCCAACCTTTTGCATTATTTCCAAAGGAAACAGATCCTCCATTATTTGGAATGAAATCATTTAGAATAGATCTGCATCCAGTCATGTGCCTAGATCCTCCACTATCCACATACCAGAGATGATTTTGGTTTGAGAAGGATTTCTGCATATGAGAATTTTGGACAAAAGATTAGATATAGGATGTTTTATTTTATTTATTTGTTTTGTTTTCTTGTTTGTTATTCATCAATTTCTGCATCATTATCAGTAATTGTTGCTGATTTTGTTGGAGAAGATTGATTCGAGAATCCACGTGAGAAGGAGTAGCACCATTATGCAAGTGAGGAGGTGGTGTCCCCAAAATGGAAGATCTGGAGTTAGGACTTAAGGAAGAAGGTGAAGCAGAAGAAGAATGATAATGAGTTCTGAGAGATTGGTTACTTGCTGGTCTTACTTTCTTCACTTTCTTAGGGAGGTTCCCTTTGGATGAAGAAGTATGATCAGCCTTCACCTTATTTGCTTTTATTATTGCTTTTTCTAATGGTGTTTTTGTTCTACAGTTTTCAGTAGAATGATTGTACTTAAAACATTTTAAGCAAGCAGGGGAGAGAGATGAATAGTTTGGGATGAAAGGTCTATTTACTTTCATTGTGGGATAAGGAGGGTGAGGATGAGAAGGTGGAAATTGAATGTTCATCATGGGTCCTTTTCCTTTATCAAGATTTGACTTGATATTAGAAATGAATCCAGACTTTATTGTTTCTTCTGAACAAGGAGTAGGGCTCATATCAGGAGCAATCTCACTTTGTTCTGAAGAGTTATTGTATTGAACTGAGTTCAACTTAGACTTTTCTATTTCTGACTGATTTGTATTAGTGGGATATACAAACTTAGAGAAATAGTTTGGTTGATACACCAATGGAGGTGTGTCATTTATTGAAGGAATTTCATCATGAGGAAAGGTTGGTGAAATAGGTTCAGGAACAGTTTCTTCCTTATTATTATCAATGGGAGTATAATCCTCTGGTTGAACAGTGTGATTATACCCAATTCCAAATCTGGCTTTGCTGTGAACTTGCTTTTGTAAAAGCATCTTGAATCCTTTGCAAGATTCAACCCACTTTTCACAGCTTACTTGAGTTTGAGAAAGCTCATCTTTACAAGCATAATATTTTTCTTTTTGTAGATCAAATGATGCTTGTAAATTGATTTTCTCAGACTTCAAAGTACAGATTTCATTTTCTTTTATTTTTATTAATTTTTCCATTTCAGAATTTTTATTATCAAGAAGTTGTTCCAGTTCCTGATTTTGCTTTTGAAGTAACACATTAGCTTTCTTTATTTTTGCAAAAGCCTCTATGCAAGCATTGGAACATAATTTTTCTAAGGTGGAAGAGGATACCTGAGCATCAGAAATATCTGCTTCAGGTTGATCAGATGAGCCGGATTCATCACCAACAGCCATTAGAGCAAGGTCTGTTGATTCAGAAGTGATGAGAGCATGGCTAACATCTTCGGGTAGACTGCTCCAGTCTATGTACTCTTGAGAAAAGAGAGCCTGTTGACCAGGTGAAAAAGATTGAACCGTATGTCCAGGAGTGTTTATTTGTGGAGGAGAAGCTGTAACAACTTGAAGTGAGGTAGGAGTAAGTTGATACATGTTCCCATTTGCAGCTTGTACATATTGCACATTATTAGAAGAAGAGTTTTGTGCAATATGTGCTGTTTCTTGAGGGTTATTTGGCCTTTTGAATGAAGAAGGGGTTGAAGAAGTATATGAAGATGTGTTTGGATAGGTCACATAAGAGGAAGGATTAGAGTTAGGAGCATTTGAGCATTCCCTTGCAAAATGTCCAGTGCCATGACACCTATAGCATTGAACATTTGCCTTATTTAGACTAATCTTGGTTTTACCATGGATTCCAGGAAATTTCCTTCCTGTCCTCTTATAGAACTTGTTTGTTCTTATACTTAAGAGAGCCAGTTGATGGAGAATGTCCATCTCTTCCAAGTCATCACTTGGAACCTGGTGAAGATCATCCATGATAAAACAAGAGTGGTCAGATAGAGAAGAGTGGTCATCACGAGAAGAGAAAGAAGAGGTGATACCAGTAGTTATATCAATGTGTTCATCATAACCCTGATCACTCATCACAGAGTTATGACTAAGAAGAGCAGTGTTACCATGAACGTACTCTTCAGTTGATTTTCCAGATTTTATTAATTTTCTTTTCTGGTCAATCTCTCGCTCAAAAGTGAGCAACTTACCATGAAGTTGGGTAAGTGAGAGTTTGCCAAAATCTGGTGAAGATCTCATGACAATAGAGTAAGTTTCCCATTTTTCTGGGAGAGATCTTAAAAATCGATTTAGAACTGAGACAGGATTATACTCTTGACCAGCTAATTTTAGTTCACTTAAAAGAGAAGTGAATCTTTCAAATTGCTGAGTCAGTGACTCATTATTTAGTTGGCAGAAGGTCTCATACTGTTGAGCTAATATCTCTCTGGTGTTAGCCACAACATCATCAGTACCGCCGAACTGCTCTTTTAAAGCATCCCACAAGTCTTTAGCAGACTCATGGTGAAGAAGACCCGAATAGATTTCATTCGGAAGGGCCATAGCCAGCTGAGCATGTGCCTTAGCATCAAGCACTAGTTTTTGAAAGTTTTCTTCAGTATAGTTTCGGGGGTCCTTAGGGACCTTGTCTCCAGTCTCTGTGTCCAAGACCATTGGTTTGTGAGGTCCGAACATAACAGACTTCCAACATCCTGTATGATTATTTGACAGGAAATGTAACATCCGTCTCTGCCAAATGTTATATTGATGCCTAACCAGAATTGGTGGCTTCGTGGCAGAACCAGTGTTATGAGGGTCTAAGGTGAATTTTTCTGCCATAGATCAAACAGTTTTGAGTGAATCAATAGATAATGAGTACTCAAGATAGTTTGATTAACTGATTTTTGAACACTTAGAGTTTCAAAAATCAATATTCAGCAGATTTAGAAAAGATTAAGAAGAAAGAAAACTAAATACTGATATCAGGGTGAGCTTTGAAGTTTAGCTTTGATGGTTAGACCAAAACTAAAGAACAAGGCTCTGATACCAATTGTTGAAAACCCGAAGTTATGTAAGAGAGACAAACTTGACCAGGATCAAGAGCTTAGTCAAAGCTTTAGGTATTTTGCTCCCTCTTGAGTTTTTCTATTTAGTTATTTTTGAGTTTTGTTTTCATAAATTAGAAGAGAAGAAGAGAAAACAGTAGGACAACACAAAGAAGATTCAGAAAAGTGTTGTTCAAATTATTCAGTAGATGTTGGGGTATAAATAGCCCCGACATTTAATGTTTCAGGACAAATACAAGAAGAAGACAAACAGATAAGACTGATGACACTATTACAGACACTGTAGCATCAGAATAGTACAAGCATAAAGTCAACATATGATCTTTAAGGATCTTAGTTCAGACTTTTGTACTGATGCTAATACATTATTCTTTCGGAAGCTCTTTATAGAAAACTATCTAATGTAGACAGTTATCCAAAAGCAGGTTACATTTATTCTTTCATTAGAAGAAACATATGTCTTCTGAAATATTGTTTTTCTTCCGAGGCAGATGTCTTTGGAAGTCTTCCGAAGTAAATGACTTTTATTCTTCGGAAGCAAGTGTTCTCTTCCGATAGTGTCTTCTGAGGTTTGTCTTCAGATAGAGTCTTCCGAAGCAACTTCTGAAGTATTGTCTTCGGAAGCATTTGTCTTTTATTCGTCTTCGGAAGCAATTGGCTTTTATTTGTCTCTTCCGAAGGTTCTTCTGAAGACTTGTCTTCAGATAGAGTCTTCCGAAGCAACTTCTGAAGTATTGTCTTCGGAAGCATTTTTCTTTTATTTGTCTTCCGAAGCAGTTGTCTTTTATTCATGTCTTCCGAAGGTTCTTCTGAAGACTTGTCTTCGGAAGCTAGTGTCCTGCAACATTTATTACAAAGATTATTTGAAAGGTGGTTTTGCTTCGTCAGTCCTTATTTTCCAACACAAACTAAACGGTTCGAAGTGTGTAAGGACTTTTAAATGCTATGTTGTCACAAAATGTAAACAGCTAACTCATGCAAGTGATATGTATCTAAAATGGTTGTTGCACATGTTTTCTCCCCCAAAACAATTTAAAATAAGAAAGGGCCGTGTACGCACCTTTGATTATTTGCAGAATGATCAAACGTACTTAAACTCGTGTAAACAGTCCTCCTACAAAGAACCTGTGTTGTAACAATAACCTAGTGTTATTCGGAATATCGTTTTGTGCTTGAAATCACATACGTGTCAACACACGTATACTAGAGTGTTAGAAATATGCATACTTATATACGCGTGCCCTTGAAATCATTTAAATAAAACCATGTATGATTTTATTTAAATAATCGTAATTATACGCGATTACGGTTTCAGTCAAAAATGTGAATTTTATTATTCAAATGTGTTTGGGATTCCGTTACGGTTCCCACGCAACTCGAACGGTTTAAATCGGAATTCAAACGAATGAGATATGACCTAATTAATTAAAATAGCTCAAAAATCAAAAATGGGTGGGGGCCGGGTTCGAACCCGCGACCTCCCTTCCCATGCTACCCCTTCCTTACCATCTCCTCTAACTCACATTTGTTAACAGACTTGGTTTTTAAATCTTATAAGCCCAATTGGCCCACTTTCACTTTTGTTAATCATAATCAAATCATATGAGTTCCAAATCGAACCCCAATTCGACTGAAGTCCAAAACTAAACCATAGGGCTTTGTTTCTAGAAATCCAAACGAGTTCAAGGGTGGTTTCAATTTGAATTTTTAGTTTAGTTTTAACGTTCAATCATCCCTAATCACGTTCGAACTCAATTTCGTTTAATCCAAATTCAAATCAGTTGAATTGATGATCGATCTGTTCTAGATTCATAGGGTTTTCGTTATGCATGATATTTCTAGTCTATCTGAAGCATTTAATTCAAAAACTAAACCAACTTATATCGAAATCCCCAAAACAACTAGTATGATAAACCCTAGAATAAGAAATCCATCAATTCGTTATAATTGGATAAAATTAACTTAGGGATTTCATTATAGGGACGTTTTCGAAACTCTCAGTATAAATTAATTAGATTTTTAAACTCTTTTGCTTAGAAATCCCCAATCTCGTTTTTGATACAAGCCCTAGAACTCAAGATAGTGCAATTCGATATAATTAATTGAAATTGACCTTAGTTATTCGATCAATAAACAATTTCGAATCTGTCTGTATACATTAATTTGATTCTAGATCTTGTTTGATCAGCAACCCCCAAAACGTTTTTGTTTAAAAGCCCTAATGGTCGAGATCTTACAATTTGATATTAGAACTCCGAATTAACATGGGGATTGTCTTAATCGGTCGTTTTAGAGTGTATGGGAGTAAACATTTACTTGTTTTGAAACCCAATTGAGGTATCTCGACTTTTAGATGGGTATTCGGCCGCACACGTATGACTCCGTTGGTCTCCGATGCTATTCCGATCAAATTGATGTGGGTACTATGTTCAGAAAGTGCTGAATAGTATGTGTGCATGTAAACTTTGATCAATTGTGATCAATTATACCCAATTTCATACGGCTTTGTCATCCACTTCGACGGTTACGACTTTTGGGTTGATTTTTGGTTTAATTCGATGAGTTAATGGTTCCATAACTGATGATAATTGATAATCATCATTAACATGACAGTTATGCATGTTAATTTCGATTGATTATAGTGATTTAATAGGAATTTCGAATTTTAAGTTGATAACTCTTAGAATTTTGACTTTGTAAGTCAAAATTAACCATTACTTCTAATTTATAAATCTAATCCTTGTAATTATGGACCTTATAACTCGTTTTGTTCAATTTTACTCCTTATAATTTATTTTTTTATCAATAACATATTATTTCGATTAATCCTAGAGTTAACGGAATTAATCGGAAATGCCGGATTGTCACTAATTGGTTACTTAGAACATTGTTGAACTAGATTAATCCTTTTGGGCCTCATAAACACAATTGGGCCTACCTTGGGCCTCATTGGGCCTACCTTGGGCCTCATATCATACAATTGGGCCTACGAGAGTTAACGAGGTTAATTCGAAAATATCGGATTGTCACATGGTGAGTTCACACACTAAGTTTGAATACTTTGTATAAAAGGATGCAAAATATATTCTAACTAGAATATGCATCAAAAGCATAGCATACATACAATTTTGAATAATAGAATGAATACATGAATAATAATAGCTTATGTCCAAACAAGTGTCCTTACATAATAGTTCAAGTATAACAATGCAAGAACTATCATTTGTAAGTCAACAAGTTTGTTAGGTGTACTTTTCACTTTTATCACACAAAGGCAAAAGCCATTCCAAAGATAGTAACACATTTTAAGCTACTAAGTACTAGCTTGTTTGACTGGCAATACACATAAAATCAACATTTTATAAGCTTAGCATGTAACACAAAAAGCTAACTAGGTATAGGCTTGCATCATAGATTGAATAATACTAGAATGAATAAAGTTTGAATAAGACATGTGTAAAATCCCAAAAACAAAGAGTGTAAAAGGGAGTGTGAAGAAACTCTCATGTTTGAATGCTAGCTAGTCCGATTCCTTGATTACGGAATGAGGAAGCAAGGCTATCTACTCACTTATAGTTTGATAATCAAGTCTTAGCAATCCTATAGTTTAAGTTCAAGGATCTTAAAACTATGGAATCCTAATAGATGTCCTATTTTGAATGAATATATGTTTGAATTGATACTTAGAATAACAAATCTTATAATATTTATTTAATAAAATAGAATATCAAACATATTCTTTTTATTTATCAATATTATTCGTATGAATAAACTAGATTAATAATAATAAATAAAATGGAATATGATATATACATTTTATTTATTATTTTATATATTAAAATGCTACTTGGCTAAATTTCCCATCAATTTAATATTTAAATGTATATTAAAACATTTGTATTTAATATTTATGATAGTTTTGTAATACCTTGGAATAGTTAGAAAGTTTACTTTAAATAAAATCACTTTAAAACTTCATTAATGAAAAGAATTAACATGATTTATATAAGTAATCATTTGCTTTCAAAATAATCTTTTTTATAAATTTAATTTGTTTTAAGGATAATGATTTAAATTACCTTTTAAACAAACTAATAATAATCTTTATTCAAAAGTATTAAAGATATCATTTTTAAGATATGGATTTCAAAATAATTTTTTATTGAAATGATTACTTATAAAATATAATTTTTATGTTTAAATAATAAATAAAAAGATAATTATTTTATTAAACTTGAAAATTTATTTTAAATAATCAATTCTTTAATAATTTTTTGAAAATGTGTTTTATAAACTTAAAGAGTATGAACTAAATAACTGTAATACGAAAACATTTTTAAAAGTTGTAAATATAATTTTTAAATCATGCTATATGTATTAAATACATTTAATCAAAGAAATTTATTTGAATTTATAAGACCTGAAGAACGAATCAGTTCCACCCGTACTCTGCTCAGCGAGCTCCCGAATAATGCGGAATTATATTCGGAGGTTATCCATTCGAAACGAACGCTCCCTGTGATCAACCGACGACCTAGAATCGACGTTTCGTGCTGTGACAATTGCAGTTGATAATTACGTCATCGATGACATGAGCACATTTGGTCGTGCTTGAAATTCACGTTGATTTGACAATTGAAATTATTATAGGTTGATAGTATGCGAGAAATGATGAACGTGGGCGAAAACCGTGTACAAAAAGGAGTTCTGGATTGTCTGGAATCGAAAAACGAAGAAAATTTCTAAGTATTGAACTCCGAGGGTCGTCGCGGTACGCTAAAGCTAGGTTAAGGGTTCTCGACGGTACGCGAAGGATCAAAATATATGAAACTTCTCCGGATTTCTTCGCGGTACGCGAAGCCCTTCTTGGATCCTCTTCGCGGTACGCGACGGGTGAGGCGGTGAAAAGACTTGATCTTTTTCATCAGATTTCATGCAGATTATTCATTTTCGTTTTCTCTCGAACATATACACACAAAACACACACAAGACAAGATTTTTACCATCAAAACACTATTTTGAAGTTGCCAAAGTCTACGGATCGCACCAAGGATCGTGTTTACATGTTCTGATCGTTGTTCTACGGTTAAAACTCCGTCTGATTAGGTAATGATTTGTTTTAACCTTCTAGTTTGATTTTGATTGATTAGATCTTGTTTTTGAACGTAATGATATAGTTAGGGTTGTTGATTATTGCCTAGATGATGGCTATGATTGATTATAAACGAAAAACACGATGTTTTAACGGGTAAATCCTTGTTTTGATCCATTGTAATGCCCGGTTTGCATGAAATCATACTCATGATTATAATGATTTAAAACATTTGATTATGACAATGTAGGTGATTAGTTTGATTAATCTTTGAAATGCAAGGTTAAATCCAAGTGTTTCAAACTAATCACAATCAATAACATACTTATTGGAACGATTATATGATATTTATGATAACAGTCATATTACTATGTTAAACATGGTTATTAAACCTATTCTAATACTACATTGTGATATTTCATGATATCTGGGTAATCAATAAGAAGGATTGATCATGCCTAAGCCATTAAACTGTCTAGAAACTGTTATAGCATTATAATCAACAACATTAACTATTTGGTTAATCCGAGGTTATTCTGATTAATCAAGTGTGTCATCAATCTTGTATTAAGAACCTAATTCAGGGTAGGTTCCTACATTATCATACATTGTATGATATAACATTAAATTAATTAATTAAAAACCTAATATCAATTTAATGACTTTCAACACAATGTCTTTGACATTGGACGTTCAGAAAGACCTAATTAGTAAGTTAAACCATAAATAACTAATTTAACATAACTAAATGCAGAATCACTCTATTACTATTAGTCTTGTGAGTTATCAGGTGAATTCATACAACCCCTTTTCTTTTTAATCTTTCACAAACATCTGGGTAGCACTGTGGAACTTTTATTAAACGTATGATATGTATCACTGTTACCTGCGTGATTTCATGTGATTGTTGAGAACTTGTGGATTTCATGGGATATTGCCTGAAGAACAAGAACACTATCATAGTCTCAAAAGTCCTCATTTTTGAACTGTATCTAGTAAACCCATGTGGGGCCGAACGGGGATTAATGATAGTACTATCAGTTGACAACCCATTTGCTAGAAGTTTGCAACTCCCCTTGCTGTGAATGTTTGTTACCTGTTTTTAGACTTCTTAATGTTGTGATAGACACTAAGACAATGAGGCATTAAAATGTTACCGACGGGTAGTATCTTATAGAACAAGAACAGAACGTCCGAAAGAAACTAGATACAGGTCCCATGGTTATCTTGAACTGAACATTTTGGGAACTTATATTGCATATCATATTGTTGAACATGAATTTTACGAACTCACCATCTTTGTGATAACGTTTTAAATCTAAACATTTTTGCAGGAAGACAGTGACCAACGGGTGATGATGCACTTCATAAGTTTGTAATTAAATAAATTTTATGTAATAAACTTAGTTTGTAAACTGTACTACTGATTGTAATAACAATCCTTGTAATATATGTACTTTAAGTTAATCTGTGTGCTATGATATCGGATCAAGTAAGTCACACCTCATCTCTGAGACATCACCACTATACTTCCGCAACCTTCTCAGAACAGTGAATGACATCATCTCAGGTGACGAGAGGTGGGGGTGTGATAGGGTGGTATCAGAGCCACAGTAAACAATAAAACATTGAACAGTAAACAATTGTAGGTCCATTTTTAGAAGATTATTCATAAATAATTAATGCATTAAATATGATTACAAAAACAATATTACTGAAGTAATAATATGAATTTCGAATACAGCTATTTAGAAGGTTATAATGGTTATAAAATACACACTTTCAAGCACTTTTTTGATCCCTGACGGCTTCCTGTTTTAACTTTATTAATTTACTAGGACCGTGAGATTCATTTGAGGATGGAAACAACCCAAACCAAGCCATCTATAAGTAAATCAGCCAAAACTACCAATGATAAAACAATCATAAAATGAAGAAAGTAGGTAAGGTAGAGAGGAAGTGGGATAGCCAAGTAAAACCCTATAAGAAGGTTAATGTAAGACATTGGCAGGATTGAAAAATTTAGAAACATGGGTCATTCAATGCACTTCATGCCAATGTTCTATATTGCTCTACAAAATCATTTTATTTTAAATGAAAACCAAAATTTGCCAATGGTAATGTCAAAGAAAATAAAAATAGAAAATTATGTTCATTAGTCAATCTTGCATGCATGTAAGAATGTTTCTTTAGCAATGTTTTGGTGGTCTGTAAGATACGCTATTTCAACAATAATTCCACTTTAATGAAATATGTATTATCTTTTAATGCATACAAAATTTAAGTACAAAATAATACAAAAAATAAATCCAAGCACCAACATGTCGGTTCCTTCCCTTCTTCAACGTCCCTAAAAGACAGAACTATGCAACGTAGATATAGAGTTCAGGTAAGTTACCAAATCTTGAACAGAGGTATGTAGGGAATTATCCCTGATTTGATTCCCATGTAACAGATTGGGGATGTAATTTTTGAAGATCCTGCATATACAAAAGAAAGTTCCCTAATGACAGAAGCAAGCAAATTACAAACTAATGTTGTATTACAAAAACGACTGCAAAAAAGAGAAGGAAAATGCAACTACAAATATCCCTACAATTATATTAAAAAATAAACCCTAATTCAATCAATATTCAGGCAAGATCAACTAATACCCTAAACATTATCGAATAAATTTAATATGATGGAATAATAGATGGATTCTCACAACATAATGAATTGATATACACATCTCACCATCCTAGACCCTACTAAATAGAGGGAATTTTAGTGGGTATGTTTGTTTGTTTATTCTATAGGAAACAACTCCACTCACATAACTTATATAGATGCTAAGGAAGATTACTAAAGGAAGCTTCTGGCTACTTGTATTATTCTCCAAACCATGATCACCTCACTTTAGCAAATTATATTATTTTCCAAATTGACACTATTCCTAGTCACTAAGATGATTATAGATACCAAGTAAGAAAAATAAGCACAGTCACATCTAAGTTCTAACTAGTTAATAACCTGCTAATTGTAATCATGTTGGTAAAAGAAAGCTTTGATGCCTTAAAAGCATTGGATGTGACACTATACATGTGAGTGTTGAGACTTACTGCTATAATAAGGTTCAAAACGGATTACAGTGAACTATATTGGATGATATCATATCAAATATAATAAAACAACATATTAATGGTTTTTGAATCTACCAGGAGTTTCCAGCAGCATTTGATATAATATCATACAATATCCAAGGATGAACCCCATCTTGAACACCAAGAGAAATGGCTTCGACAGAAGAAACAAAATGAATCCCCTTAAGCAACTCAATCACCATCTTAGATCCTCTGAAAAGAAACAATGAAATACATCAACAATCTTAGAAATCAAATGTCACTCAAAGAACTAGCTAAATTTAAGTCTTCAATCACACAATTACAGAATTTTAACAAGCATTTGTAACCCTAGTTATAAGTACAACAACTTCAATTACGATACTCTCCGTGTTCAATCATATGCATTGACCTCTGGCAACAAGCTACCATTCGGTTGTAACTTCAATTTGATTAATTAGAGATAATTGGTGGAGGATTATGACAGTTAGATCCAAAAGTAGGGTTTTAAGTGTGCATGATTCTAAATATACGAAATGAAACTACCTGGACTGATCGGAATCGATGATTTGTACGGCGGGATCCATTTCGATTGAAGATGAAGAAATCTGGTGGTTGTGTAGACAAAGCTTTGCTGCTACCAGATATTGCAAAATGCACGTTATCAAATCTTACGTATGATCGTATTGACTATTGATGCTGATGGTGCTCGTGAACCGCTTCCGTTGGACTTAGCCTTCCGCTACGGGTCTCGTAATTTAATGTAAACATGTTTTTTTTGAGCGGCGAAAATTTCAATCGTGTGAACCAACTGTTTTCAGGTTATGTTCTCAAGTTTTAGTTACATGTACCTCCCATGAGTCACCACAACCATACCAGGAGGAAACCCCATGACCCCCCTCAGACTCCTTTTACGCTGCGGAACTCTCATTTGAAAAAATCATGGATACCATTGACATAATGTCTAATGTAAACACGTGAGACCCGGGTGTCAATGCAATCATTGGAGCTTAGTAATGAATATCAGGGTGGTCCAACGACCCGAAGAAAAAATAAATAAAAAAAGGCCCAACGACCCGAAGAAAAAAATAAGTAAAAAAAGGCCCAACGATTTATAAATTTTTGTTTTTTCAATTTTATATTTTGAAAAATAAGTAAATATTTATCTTATACTCTCCAATAAATAAAGGTTTCGATGAAACACGTGTCACTAATGTATACTATCTAAAAAATGTTTTTCACTTTCTCTTATTAATTTTTTTTAAGTAAAATGTTAAAAAGAAAAAAAATAGCAAAACCTTTCATCTATCAAAGTAGATAGTCATGACTTAATTTACATGTATATATAAAGACATTTTGTCTCTTATACTAGTTGATAGAGTTTTTAAAATCTCTACACAATTTGAAACACAAACTTCAAAAGTTCACAACATAAGCATATACTTTGTTGAGTCTGCAACAACCTACGACGATTAATTTTTCATGCTACATTGCAAAACACTCTTGTCTTAGGTAACATTTCGAGTTTTCGGTTAGCTCTGTCAGTATACACTAAGGCTGTTGTACATAGTCGGGTTCACTTGAGTGTCCTAAAATCTGTTATAAGGGACCCGTGTTGAATAGAATTCCTCAGTCACCGAACTCATTTCAACTCGTTTTATCTTGTGCTATTATATCATTCTTTCAATTCATAGCTTAGTATTTTATTTCTTGTAATATGTTACTTTACATTTTGTATTTCTGAATTGTAAATCAAGTTATTGAAATACTAGAAGTCTTTAATTTAAATTGTTAGCGGTGTTCTTACAAGCTTAAACTATATTAAAATCACCGTTCGTAGTTTGAGATTTTAAAAATAGATTCAGATTACAAAACAGAAATATAAACAATTCTTATCAAGAAATTTGAATGAAGTTCTAAGTTATGTTTTTAGTAAACAAATATTGTTTTCTTATTGATAGGAAATTAAACATTTTGTTTAGGTTTTGTAAACCATAACTAATTATCTTCCGTTTTGATAATTATTAACAAAGTTTGGTTCTATATAAATCAATATGTTTTTTTGTGTAAAGCAAAAGTTAAAATCGATTTTGTTATTGTTCGTTTAACGAAGATATATGAATCGATTTTCTTTTTATAAACTACGAATATTATAAACGATAGTTATAGTCATTTATTTCTACCGAGCGTGTTAACAAAGTGTTTATCCATGAAACCAATCGGGTTACAACGTCAAGGTCACCAAGAGCCCAGATTTCGACAGTCTAGATAGTTTTTAAGCAAAACTAGGATTGAGGACCCCGGGTGTTGCGCCGGTCCGATATACTGATGTTCGGTTTATGTCGATGCAGCAACCGTAAGTTCAAATTCCTACTAATCCAGCCTCAAGATCTAAAAAAACATGTTAGAATGATAATTCTTAAAATTTAACTCTACCAAAAATAAATAAGTACACAATTACAACATCCTTTAGAAAACCCAGTACCCAACTCTCAATTTAAGAAGCTAATAAAACTATAATATAAAACTTCATGTTATATGCTCAAATACAATTTCAAAATCAAGTCAAACAGGAGAAACACTAACCAAAGTAGGTAGATGCTTTGGGAATCTAGGTTGGAAGTAGACTTCTTGAATCCCTTATTCACTAAATTCACATCTTCTTTTTGGCACTCCTCTCGCTGTTCAAGAAGACAATTATGTTCAAGAATGTAACACCCAAACTTTTCACACGATTACACGTGTCCAATTTTAGGTCTCAGATTAAACTTTATCTTAAAATTATGTTCGGAAGCGTGAAATTACCATTTCATGAGTAAAACACACTTAATTTCATAACATTTACATTTATACTTAATAAAACTAGTGTGTTTAAGTTTAATACCACCAAAGATTTTACATAACGTTTGGTTCAGCTAGCTTCAAAACATGCCCGATTTGATCGCCCGATGCATATCTATCTTTGACCTGTAACATCACATATAGGTCACAATTAGTTCATATGAACTAAGTAAGTAACCCCTCTCAGAGTTCCCAAAACTCATTTTAACACATCCACATATATATTATATGGATGTTTATCATGTTTAGATAATAATATATCATATTCCAACATCAACCTGTACCCCACACACATTGTGCATTTATTTTCCTTAATGGGACATTTTCACAAATACGAGTATATTATCTAATCAAACTCTATCACCAGCACCTCTGGCTAAATTAAAACACCATATATATATATATATATATATTTTATTGGCTTAACCAATTACCCACACACCTGTGGTTTCAACAATTTAGTTTCCGGATTAACCAGTTATCCACACATTTGTGGTATCATAATTAGTTCAAGTCTTGAGATGTTCACCCACCGGTACTTTCATCTAAGACAAATTGCTAGCACCTCTAGCTATCCACCATTGTGGAGTCATAATTAATTCAAGTCTTAAGATGTTCACCCACCGGTACTTCCATCTAAGACCATTGTCAGCACCTCTGGCTATCCACCATTGTGGAGTCATAAATAATTCAAGTCTTGAGATGTTCACCCACCGGTACTTCCATCTAAGACAATTGCCAGCACCTCTGGCTATCCACCATTGTGGAGTCATAAATAATTCAAGTCTTAAGATGTTCACCCACCGGTACTTCCATCTAAGACAATTGCTAGCACCTCTGGCTATCCACCATTGTGGAGTCATAAATATTAAGTCTTAAGATGTTCACCCACCGGTACTTCCATCTAAGACAATTGCCAGCACCTCTGGCTATCCACCATTGTGGAGTCAACAATTTAGTTCCCGGATTAACCGATTAGCCACACATATGTGGTTCAATTAATAAATTTCACCGGCTCATCCGGCTAAATTTTTAATGCATTTATACTATGCATACAAATCAAGCATAACATTCGTTTTGAAACTAATAATGCCTTCTTATAGGTCTTTTAATTCCATTAGTTTCATTATCCAAGTTATGCACAATCATTATATAAACACCAAAATCATATTAATTAATCACCGGTTCATCCGGTTATTCTAATGCAAATATATTGCATATACGTTTTCCATTGAAACTTAACAAACACAAACTTAAGGGTTTCTCATCCCATAGTTTCAATCACATATTTAACATCATTCACATATTTCAAGGACGTAAGTAGACTCTTTCTACTACTTATATGTAATGTTACAGTAAGTTGGGTAACTTACCTGGTTCATACGGGTTATTCACTTCCTACAACCTTTTTTCCACTTCTGTGAATTGTCACTTGACTTTCACCACCAATACCTAGTTGTAATTCACATATATACAACTATATTCAATACATATAACACACACAATCAAGTTCAACGCACTTGACTGGTTTGACTTTCTCAAAGTCAATTTGTCACATAATTGACTCTATCTTACTATTTTTAGCAAGTTTTAGTCAATTATCACAATTAATCATATTTCATGCCTCTCTTAGGCATTTCATCAATTAACTGATGTTCATTATATTAGTTACGATCTTTAATCATTTCTATTATTCAAAAATTCATTTATGATCATAACTGTTAATAATTTTAACATCAATTCATCAAAATCATCATTTAACCTATGGATCATAATCCATATTTCAATTAGAATCATATTCAACCCACCCTACTAGTTATCACACCATGATATGGGCTTTATAACAACCGGGCATTATATCGGCTTCAAAACGAAGATTTCACCAACCAAATATCAAGTTCTTCGTTTCTAACAACCCCTAGTTATCACTAGGCAATAATCAATACCCATAATCATAGTATTACATTTAAAACTAAATTTAATTCACACAATATAAAACTAGTAGGATAAAATGGACCGTTACCTAATCTGACGGATTTCAGCGGGTAGAACAGCGATCTAGACTTGTAGATACGATCCCTGCTGCAATCTGGATGTTTAGACACCTTCAATTTTGTTAGATGGTGAAAATATGAGTTTTTGCATCTGGTAGTCGAGTGGAAGCAAGAAGAAACGAAATGATTGAGTTTTCCCATGAAATCTGATCTTTAAAAACATTAACCGACTCACAACGCGCCGGGCGTACCGCCCCAACCCGAAGTTTGGTCCGGGGCGTACCGCCCCACGCCTGTTTCGTCCAATTTTTGATTTTTGCTTCGTTTCGCGATTCCGGAAAATCCGTAACTCCGTTTCGCGCACGGTTTTCGCCCACGTTCACCATTTTTCACATACTATCAACTTGTAATAATTACAATCATCAAATCAACGTGGATTTCTAGAACAATCACATGTGCTCTTGCCATTGATGACGTAATTCTCACATATTTTCAAATTACAACAATCACAATCGTTCAATTAACGATTATTTCAAATACGTTCAATCATTAAAACCGGTTGTTACAAAGAAGGCTCAGACAAACTCGCCACGGCTGCAAATTGTTTGCAACACCAAGTAACAACTCATCATGGCTTTCAGGATCAAACTGTATGAAGTCATTGAAAAACATTGTTCGTCAATAACACATCATATTCTAAACAACATTGAAAAACCATATAATCCTCATTAATTATCCAAAAATCTAAACCAAAATCTACACCTCTTTTCCCGATAAACCAAATGTATTTTATCATTGAAAGGTTACATGCTTTGTTAATCAAGACCTAATCAGGCTTTTTGGCCTCATTGATTATTAGTTGCACCCATAAAAAATAAAAAATGGCATTTCTTTTCATTATACATGTCAATTTATAGAAACAAAAAAATTTGCTACGACATGTAACCCTAACAAAGTATCTAAAACCAAGTAGGTTTAATTCCAATCAATTAAACTATAGCTTCAAGAAATAAAATTAAGTATGCATTTTCAAGCAATGATACCTTTTTGAAAATATTAATACTTACAAGATGGAAGTAATGTTTAGGCTGAGATCGCGAAATGCTTCATGGCTGCAATGAATTGCCTAGCCAGATGGAAGACAACGAATATCATCATTTCCAATCTAAGGATGCAAAGGTTAGCCTCAGCCACCGTCACCACCAATGTAGCTGTAGCAATTATCATATAGAAATTATATCATAAAAACACACAACAAAACTGAAAATAAATCTTCCTAAAAAAAAAGATCACGGTTGTAAGGTTGCCTCATATGTTAGGCTTTTTGAAACCCTCACACCATCATCGGCCGGAAATAAAAAGGTCCGTATCACCGTTCAACCCAACACATCAAAGGCGACTGATGCAAAGAATCAGACGTGTGGAGCAAGAGAGAAAACAATCGGTCTCACCCACAACGTCTCTGGACACTAAGACGACCGACGTAAACGATCAGACACGGCGGAGCAAGAGAGACTGTGACACCTCGTATTTTCCACGCCAGCATTTACTTTATTTTTAATAATAATTTATATTATTATTACTTACGTGGCACTAGTATTAGTGAATTTAGTGTGACACGTGGCACAACAGTCCAAACACACACAACAAAGCGATAATTCGAGGAATTATCGGAAAACACACGCATGTGTCTTGTCTAATGAACGTTGGTGAAATAAACGAAAGACAAATGAATTTGACAACAATTAAGATGTATGGAACCTAAAACAAGTTAAACAACGTTCATTAGTCTCAAAATGATGATCGTAAACGAGAAATACGCAAAAAACGGGCTTAAACAACATAATTGGGCCAATTGTCTCAAACAGACCACCAGGCGGTATGCCTAGAGCCAGTGTTTGGGCCTAGACGATACGCCAAGCACCAAGTGGTACGCCCGGAGTGCTACTTCCATTCGGGGCGATGCGCGCGGATCAACCAGATGCTTTTGGATTATTTTAATCCAGGCACTACGCCTGGCCTCGTGCGCGCACGCTAGGCGGTTAGCCTAGAATCGCAAAAACCTTCTTAAACCACTCAAAAATCATTCCTAGGCCTACTATCATCATTTCTTCTAAACTCAGACGCTATAATCTAACCAAAATCCCTCTAGAGCACCTGTTAACATCTGGAACACCATTCAACATGACCAACACAAGAACTTAGAGTTGTTTGGACACAAAAATGGTCTAGAGAGACCAACACGAATGTGAACACGAACTCATAACACCTATGTCATATAGGTAACCGCTAAAGGTGAACATACAAACCGTTCACGAGAACGACAACACTGCTAAACTTAGATGAGTTTACAGCCCCACTTTTACTCTTAGCTATTTTGTTAAACTTTTGGGGTGAGAATACTATGCAACTGTTTTAGATGTATGACTGGTATGTTGTAAAACAACTTTTGAGTGTAACTGTATTGCAACAAAGTCACCGCATATCATTCCGTTAGTTGTGTAACAAACGAGTCGTTATTACGTAGTACTACTGGGTCTCACAAACCCCACCCGACGACAGTAGTGACTGGAGGTCACAACGGGTTTAATATCGATCTATGTCGTTGTTTTGCGATAGACTCGGTGGAGGCATCTAACAGTCTAGTTTCGGTAAGATGAACTCACATACTCGGGATCGTGGATCCAACAACTTAACATACCTAGTATATATCTGGTTACTGCTTTTGAACCATTTAAACATGTGAACTCACCAACTTTATGTTCACACGTTTTCGCATGTATTCTCAGGTAACTGAACAGCACAGGCTAGGATGCACATGGAGTCGCACAAGAGGGTCTTGCATGCATTTAAACTCCCATTCTAGGCTAATGATTATGTTGATGTGTCTTAAACAATTGTAGTGTCTGAAACAATTTATTTTCCGCTGCATAACTATCTAACTATTTCTGTTATTTAATAAATGAAACGTGAATTTAATTACAAACATGGGTGAATGTGCAACTCATATAGAGTTATTCTATACGACCGAGAGCTTTGATCCTCGCCACGTCACATCACTGACACCGCACGTGGGAATTTGGGGGTGTGACAGACTAGTATCAGAGCCTTGGTTATAGAGAACTAGGTTTACATGCAGTAAACTTAGACTATAGCCATAGCTCTACACTTAACACTACACTAGTTTCACACAGCATATTATGTGCATAGTTTAGCAATATGCTTTGTGACTTTATCTAACTCCTACGATCATGTCTCTAGCACCCTTAGTCTGTTTTCAAATTCGACTGCACATGCGACCTGTGCAAGGGGATTAGCGAAAAGGCGAACTCAAGACCGAAGGGAACTCTTCTATGCCCTGAAGAAGACTCCTCTAGCACAATCTAACTCGAATCGAATGCCTTTCCCAGCCTCTTTCTTGACTGTAAACCCAGTCAAATGGCGCATGTTTGTGGACTGTAACCTTACTATCGACACTCAGAAATCAAACTTCGAACCCTAAGGTGTTTAGTAGCTTGATATTGAATGAACTAGAATGACTGCGTACGATAAATTGAAGATTATGGTGGCCAACGTAATCATGAATTTATAGGTACATACGAATTCTGGCAAATTCAGATGATAAGCTACACCCACGAGGGAAACTGAGTAGTACACCACTGCTAGTGGAAATTAGAACTCCACTATTTAAACCGAATAGTTTATTTCCTATTGTACTTTTGAAATTATATTTGAAACTTATGATGAATTCTCTCTGTACATGCTAACACACAACTAACTCTAATAGTAAGTAACTCACTATCTGCTCTATATAGAACTAACATGACTGGAAGAGGAAAGTATGTCTAAGCACACAAACGCACTGTTGGCTCAGCAACCATCAAGGCACTGGTTGAACGAAGAGTTAACCAGGAAATTGCTGAATACGAGGCAAACCGGGTCAATAGCGAGACCGGCGGCACCAACAGTGGATCCCGGAACAACCCTAGGGGATGCACATTCAAGACCTTTCTTAGCTGCCATCCGCACACATTTAAGGGTACAGAAGGAGCAGTAGGGACGCTCCAATGGATTAAGAAAGCCGAATCTGTTTTCTCCATGTGCGACTGCGCGGACGAAAACAGAGTCAAGTTCGCCACCGGAACCCTGGAGGGCCAGGCCCTCACCTGGTGGAAACCCATGTCCAGACACTAGGACTGGAAGCTGCCAACTCCATTGCATGGGAGGAGTTTACCCGGATGCTCCAAGAGGAATATTATCCACGAAATGAAATCAAGAAGCTAGAGGAACAATTTTGGGTACACAAGATGGTGGGCTCGGAGATCGAGCTGTATGTTACTCGATTTCATGAGCTGTGTAGGCTGTTTCCAGTGATGGTGACTCCGGAGTATAAGAAGATCGAGCAATTCATTAGTGGCCTGCCGGAGCAGATACAAAGCATGGTCACTACATCCGACCCTACACTCATTCAACCGACTATCCTTTTAGCCCACAAATTAACTGATCAGGCAGTAGCCCAAGGCAAACTGTCGAAGAGGGGTGAGCATTTAAACCCTAAGAGACCAAGCGGAAGTGGGAGCCAAGTAGCAACATGACCTTCTCACCACAACAACCAACCCCAACATTGCCCCACACCAGCCAAAGTCTTTACTACCACTCAATCTGATGCTCAAGGCAAGAGAGTATACCAGGGTAACTACCCCAAGTGCAACAACTGCTCATACCATCACTTTGGCCCATGCAATAGGATCAAGTGTACAAGATGTGGGAGAAACAGACATATGACGAGGGATTGTCGTGTCAACCCGAAGCCGAACACAAACGGAAACGGCACACAAAGGGGATGCTTCACCTGCGGAAAGCCCGGTGACATGCGCTGAGACTGCCCGCAAAACAAGAAAGGAGGCAACGCTGCAAGGGGTAGGGCTTTCGTTATCGGATCTGGAGAAGCTAAAGATGATCTTAACATCGTGACCGGTACATTTCTTTTCTTTTTTTATAATGGCTGTGCTATTATGTTATTTGAAACTGGTGCCGATAGGAGCTTTATCTCTAGTAAATTTAGTAAACTGCTTAACACTATCCCAACACCACTAGACTATAAGTGCTCCGTAGAGTTAGCCGACGACAAAATGATTAAGACACAACACATCTTCAGAGGATGCGTCATGATACTGGCGGATCACGAACTCGAAATTGGCCTAATGTCGGTAACTCTCGGGAGCTTCGATGTGGTGGTTAGAATTGATTGGCTATCTGATAACCAAGCCAAGATCGTATGCAACGAGAAGATAGTATTAGTTATGTTGCCAAATGGAAATCAGATCTCTATACAGGGAGAATGACGGGGAATCCCCCTAAACAACATGTCATGCATGAAGGCTAGCAAGTATCTGCAAAAGGGATATCCTACGATACTAGCTTTCATCACGGAACAACCGAAGAAGGAAAGGAAGATTGAAGATATCGACGTTGTCCGTGAGTTCCCCGAAGTCTTTCCCAAAGATCTACCCGGATTACCACCAGAGGGACAAGTCAAGTTTCAGATAGACCTTACACCAGGAGTAGCACCGATAGCCAAAGCACCATACCGATTGGCTCCAACTAAGATGCAAGAGCTGTCTAACCAACTGCAAGAGTTGTTAAACAAAGGATTTATCAGACCGAGCTTCTTGCCCTAGGGAGCACCGGTTTTGTTGTAAGGAAGAAAGACAGATCTTTTCCGAATGTGTATCGACTACCGAGAGTTGAACAAGGTGATGATCAAGAATCGATACCCATTACCACGAATAGAAGATTTGTTTGACCAATGCAAAGGTCATGCTACTATTCGAAGATCGATTTGAGATCCGGTTGTCACCAACTGAGGATACATGAAAATGATATTTCTAAGACAGCCTTTAGGACACAATATGGGCATTACGAATTCTTGGTCATGCCTTTCGGACTAACCAATGCACCAGCCGTATTCATGGACCTCATGAATCACATGTGCAAGCCATACCTCGACAAATTCGTAATCGTGTTCATTGACGATGTCCTGATCTAATTCGAGAATTGGGAGGAGCATGCTGAAGACTTAAGGCTTGTCTTGGAGCTACTAAAGACGAGCAGTTATACGCGAAATTCTCCAAGTACGACTTTTGGATTCGTGAAGTCCGGTTTCTTGGACACGTGGTCAACGAGAAAGGGGATACATGTAGACCCAACCAAGATTGAAGCTATTAAGAATTGGGAAGCACCCAAGACTCCAATCGAGGTGCGACAATTTCTAGGATTGGCAGGGTACTACAGGCGGTTTATCGAGGGATTCTCAAAGATCGCGCAACCACTAACATCCTTGACACATGAAGACAAGAAGTTCGAATGGGGAGAGAAACAGGAGTCTGCTTTCAATCTGTTGAAGCAGCAATTATGCAGTGCACCGATCTTATCGCTATTGGAGGGATGTGATGATTTCGCAGTTTATTGTGACACATCCAAACAGGGACTCGGTTGTGTGTTAATGCAACGTGAGAAGGTTATAGCTTACGCGTCATGACAACTGAAGGTGCAAGAGAAGAACTATACAATCCATGACATGGAATTGGGAGCCTTGGTGTTCGCACTAAGGATCTGGCGACACTACCTATACGGCACAAAATGCACCATATTTACCGATCATAAGAGCCTACAACACATCTTCGACCAGAAGGAACTGAACATGAGACAACGCAGATGAGTTGAGCTGATAGGCGATTATGACTGTGCTATCAAGTACCACCCTGGGAAAGTTAACGTATTAGCTGACGCGTTGAGCCGAAAGGAAACAACCAAGCACGTACGTGCACTACAGATTACGATTCACTCAGAGCTACCCAATCTGATTCGAACCACACAACAGGAAGCCCTAAAAACCAAAAACCTAACTCATGAATCCTTGCAAGACATGGATAAACAATTGGAGGTGAAGGCTGACGGAGCCTACTATCTTATTGATCGGATTTGGATTCCACACTACTGAGGATTGAGGAGTGTAGTGATGGACGAAGCACACAAAAGCCGATATTCTGTACATCCAGGTTCTGACAAGATGTACCACGACCTGAAGATGACTTATTGGTGGCCTAATATGAAGTCGGAGATCGCGGCTTATGTGAGCAAGTGCTTGACTTGTTCTAAAGTAAAGGTCGAATATCAGAAACCATCGGGGTGATTTCAACAACCCGAAATCCCGGTATGGAAATGGGAACAGATTTCGAAGGATTTCATCACGAAACTACCCATGACGACAAGTGGATGCGATACCATCTGGGCAATCATAGACTGTGACAACTAGTACCGGATCAGCCGGCAAGTCCATACGGTGCGTGTACTTTCAACAGTAACTATGTGTGATTTCATGTGTATACACAGTATTTGTGCTAACAGAATTCAGATTTACAAGAAACAATTGTATGTATTTTGTGTAAACTTAAATACTGTAAGTACAACACTCAATTGAAACATTAGTTGTGTGTATTTAAGTGAAAACCTAAGTACAGTTAACACAACTAAACATGAGAAGCAATGATGTTCAAGCGAATGACAAAAACAAATCGGTTGCGATCTGATATTCATAGATGACAGGAATCAGATGGCCGACAATTCAATGTGAAAACAATGTGATATCAGAACGTTTAGTTGAGTCCGACAGTGAGGAAACACAATTCAAACATAATTTACAGTGTCGTTTCAGAATAACGAACTGACAATGTGTTTGCGTGGGTGACGATTCACACAAACATATCTGTGAGTTTAACGTTCTGAAATGATGACTGGGAAGTAGAAAACAAAAGTCGGAAAGCAAAACCATCGTCGTGTTCGTTCGAATGACGATTCGAACGAATACGCGCGATGGTGACGCGATTCGACGAAACGAAAACGAAAACACGACACGAACGAAATTAATTTAATAAAATAAAATATTTAACATTTTTACAATTTTGAAACTCATCAATTAATTAAAATTATCTTCTTTTATTTATTACAATTAAATACGCGTAAAGTTCCGGATACGCGACGAAAACGCGAACCGAGCCACCGAAACAAACCCGAACACCACCCTTAGTATAAAAGCAACTAATGAGGCTAATTCCTCATAAATTCAATCAGCTTCTCTCTCTCTAGTCCAACTCCCGAACCTTTTTCTCTCTAAAAAGAAATCTCCATTGTTGATCTTCAAAGCTCCATAACTCCTTCAATACCCAACGAAATTCGGTGATTCTTGAACCCATGCGAAGCTCTTGATCTCCTCTACAAGAAAGTACGGCAGATCTGAGGCTTTGGCCACTCAAGTCAGAGGTATGAAGCTTGAAAACCTTCGAAAATTAGGGTTTTCATGCATATACTAGAGCCACATACCCATAACCAGTTTATGGCACCTCCTTTCGAACGACTGGACCCAAGAAAAACAACCTACGTATGTTGCTAACCTCAGATCAGTCGGCCGTGACCAACTCGATGAAGATGAACACAGGTTCGTGGCCAAGACCGAACCCTTCTGCGAACTCTCATGAGCGAATCTGTTTGATTAGTCAACGAACCTCATGGGAACGAACCTTCTCCCTAGGGTGGTGAACCAGTGAAGCCCCACGAACCCTTGATCTTCTCGCGAACCTTTCTACACCACCGAACCCTTTGTTCATGAGCCGAACCCTGCTTGACTGCCGAGCCCTCTGCCGAATCTCCCGCCGGTGAACCCACACACAAGCCGAACCTTTATGGGTGCCGGACCACACTACATCAGGTGAACCATCTTATTGAGAGTCACGAACCTGTTTCTTCCCATGTGGCCGAACCCTGACATACACAAACCTTAAGGTTCGCCGGAAGGGCTGCTGCCGAACCATAAGTCAGAACCTTGAGAAGGTTCGCTGGACTGAATTCGGTCACCATCTTCGATCGGTATAACATAAGGCCCAACTTCATTCAGTTAACTCTATTACATCCTAACCGGCCCAAGAATTGAATTATTTGGCCCACACGTTATTAATTTGCCCCAATAGCAACCATGTCTAGCCCAATATTATTTCTGGCCGATGTTATTCGACCCACAATTTAACCGACTAATGGGAGTGCTTCGGCCCACAATGATCTATTCGGCCCAACATATCGCATAAGGCCCACGTATAACTCTTAAGGCCCATGTTGACATCATTCGGCTCAAGTGATATTTGAGAAAACATGAGACTTGGAAATCAATTCAGAAACACGTAATGTCAAGGAATAATTCATACCTCACCATCTATTCACTTTAATTTCATGACAAGGGTGACAAGTTAGGGTCATTACGAAATTCAAAAGATTAAACATATCATTCTAAAAGGTTGTTAAGTTTAAACCTAAAACCTAAGTTGAAACTTAGGAACTCTCATAGCATGACGATAAAGCAAGTGAACTTAAAACTAATAAGCGAATTTTAATGATTCACTTAATTAACACGAGCGATTCTAAAGTCAATGGCAAATACACGGGGCCAAATGATGATCGCAACTCACGATTGTTAGCCGACTGTAGGGCTAACCCCTACACGCGCACAAACCAAATACAACTTATACTTATAGGTTGCAACAACATGAAATCAATATAGGATCGTGAAAACTACTACAAGTACAATCAAGAGCGCGTGCATTTCTTCTTTCTAAGCTAAGTCAACCCTACAACAACAAGGTGAGTTCATATGCCCCTTTTACTTTAATCTTAACTGATTTTAAACTCTCAGGGCTGAGAAACATGTTTACTTTTATTTATTTAAAAATTCTGCTTAACATGTTATTTATACTTTGATTTAGATAATACTTAATTGTTTATTATCGCTTATCATTGTATGCATGCTTGTATGATTATGACATGACAGGGATAATCAGATGAACAAAATAATATATTTATTAGTTCATCAATACATTGGAATAACATAGTTATAAGATTTTATCTTATAACACTTAGTTATTTTTACATAGACAATATTGGGACAATCACAGACAAACATATGAATGTACAAAGATATTACATATCTTTGTAATAACATTCGACACAAGAGTTAAGTAAGTGTAATAGGATAAATCCTTTTAACACTTAGCTTTACAACTCAACGCACATTACAAGAGAACATGGAACAAAGAATGATAATCATGATAATGTAACTTCATGATAACAACATCATTCATTCAAATGATTAACATAATGTAATAAGACAAGCTCTTAATTAACTTTGTTAATAACAAGGAGAACATATGACAATGAGAACAATATCAAAGATGAATACAATTACAATTAGTTACTATTGACTTGTTGTATTATATCACTTCAATCATGTGCCAATTGTACAAGTTGATCATGTAAGCCCCTTTAATTAGTTTGATGTGACTAAACCGACGATAGCATAGTGGTACCATAGGTTTGACAAACCTCTAGCTTGTAGGGCTAGTATGTTGATCGTATTGATTCATTGGTCGGTAACGTATGACCGGTGACAGGGCGACCTCAAGTCAGGTTCTGGAAAGCGACACATGGTGATATTAATCTGCAGTGATAAGTAATTAATCTAGCAAAAATCTTATTGACTAGTAGGTTGAGAAAGTGATCTTCTCTCATGTTACACTACTAGTAATAGATTTCGTTGAGGACACTAGACATACAAGGTGGTAGAGGTAAATCGGATGCATTGAAATCTGATTACGTGAGGATTTCAATGGATTCCTTTTAGGCTCTATGCACTATAGTTCAAGAACAAATTGCAAGTGGTTAACTAACACTCTTAATATTTAACAGTGTAACAACAGTTAACCCCACAAATATAGAATAATACAAGGAACAGATTTGATAAATCTAATATCCTTAACATATAATGGTTATCTAAACTTTGGTTCGATAACTACAATTACATCATTATAATATTCTATACAAGTTATCACAGGTGATTCAAGAATGATATGGACATGTGGATTGGGAATGGAAATCAATAGTTGTATTGCAAGTTGTGTGGAGTTCTAGTAGTGATGTGGTGGGATGTTGGCTAGGGCTTAGTTCCCTTACATATGCACTATATATAAGCATTACTACTAGGATGATATATTACTTGTAAATATAACTATTGAGAAGCCATTGGGTGAACAAGTGAACAAATGACATACAAGTAACAAAATACATATTATGATTGTGCATGTGAATGAATCAAGGTTTTCAATTAACTTACTTATGAACTCACCAACCTAGTGTTGACTTTGTTTAAATACATGTTTTCTCAGGTGATGAACAGGTGTAGATACATACATGCAAGGATTAAGCTAGTGGACTTTTAGAAGACCTAGCTTTATTTTGTATTGCATGCTTTTGGTGACAAGGACAATGAATCATCTTTTGTATATCTTGTACATATACAAGATATAGTTATATTGATTCTTTTGATAGATTTACTCGATTAAATCATGAACGATACATTGTAATTTAATCTTGTAATTCTATATCATGGAGGTGTTAGCATTTCTCATTCTTATTATCATGTGCTATGTAAACCATTTGATCATTTGATTATCATTCAAGATATCGCGCCCCGGGAACCTTCCGCCCGACGGGAAAACACGATCCGTTCCCGCCGGCCCGGGGGTGTGACAGATTGGTATCAGAGCCATGGTTATAGAGAAATATAGGTCATATTACTTAAACAGTTTGGCTTAGACTATAACCTAGGGACCCTCATATAGAGATCATGTGACTTAGGATTCTATTTGCATATGTCTTCTGCTTCTGATCACTGCACTAGCCGATTTCTTTTCGGTTATGATCAGAATGCCGCCAATAAGACAACCGCCTGCTTTATTGCCACTACCACCACAGGACTCTGCTCCTCATTCTTCTACACCGACACTGCCTGACTCTCCTCCACATTTACCACCGCCTCCACCTCCACCTCCACCACCACCGGTTCATCAGTTGGACCCTGCTACTGTGGCATTGGCCACTCTTCTGACTAGCCAACTGAGGGATGTGATTCCCGAGATGATGAACCGGATCAACACCAACAACAGCAACAACGTTGTCAACTCATCTAGAGAAGGCAGCGACAACACCTGACAGAATCATGAGTATGCCTACAAGAACTTTTTAGGTTGCAAGCCACCTAGTTTCAGTGGCAGTGAGGGTGCCGTTGGATTAATCCAATGGTTTGAGAAGATGGAAACCACCCTTGACATCAGTGGCTGTCCTGAACAGAACAGAGTCAAGTATGCTGCTGGTTCATTTCACAAACGAGCGTTAACTTGGTGGAATGCTCAGGTTTTGATCAGAGGCCGGGATGAGGCCCAAGCCATGCCTTGGGATGATTTCAAAGCTATGCTGCGGGCAGAGTTTTGCCCAAGAAATGAACTAAAGAAGGTTGAGACTGAACTACTCAACCTGGAGATGATTGGTGCTGGGCATCTGGCCTACACCACACGATTTCATGAGTTAGCCACTTTGGCACCTGACGTGGTGCCAACACTTGAGAAGAGGATAGAGCGGTATGTTGGTGGATTACCGCCCAGTATCCGGGGGCACGTGATTTCCGCCCACCCTACTACCATGGAGTTAGCTGTTACACTGTCAGCATCTCTGACAGATATGATGGTTGCTTCTGGTCACTTCAAGAAGGAGGTTGAAACAGCCAAGGCTGGAACTTCAAGGAAGTCGGACAAACGTCCGGCAAAGAAACAAAAGGTGGCTAGAAACTTTGCTGCTACTACTCAAACTCCAATGCTCAACCAACCACCACCACTGCAAGTCAGAAACCCCTACACTGGCACTGCCCCTTTGTGCAACACTTGCCAGTATCATCACGCGCCAAACACTCAGTGCATGCAGTGCACAAACTGTGGAAAGTTTGGCCATTGGGCAAATCGCTGCAGGAGCACGGGAGCTCCAAACAAAAACAACAATGTAGCTACTGCTGCTGCTGCTGATCACAGGTCTTGCTACAACTGTGGTGAACCTGGACACTTCTCTCGGGATTGTCCCAAGAGAAATCAACAAAGGGCTCAAGCACCAAGAGGACGAGCCTTCCAGATTGGAGCAGCTGCAGCTCGACAAGACCCGAACGTGATCTCGGGTACATTTCTCTTATCTGACTTCTATGCATCCATATTATTTGACACTGGTGCGGATCAGAGTTTTATCTCATCCGACTTTGCATGCCATCTTAATTATGTTAAGGAATTGTTAGACTCCCCTTACACTATTGAGATAGCAAACGGCAAACATAGTAGCGTACACAACGTATAGGCCCCGTGGAAGAGAGTGATCCGATTCGGGAAACGAGGTAAGCTGAATCCTCGTTACATCAGACCATTCGAGATCACGAAACGTATAGGCCCCGTGGCCTATGAGCTAAATTTACCGCAAGAACATAGTAGCGTACACAACGTATTTCATGTATCCAACATCAAGAAGTGCTTATCCGACGAAACACTCGCTATTTCCATTAGAGAAAATCCAGATAGATGAGCAACTACACTTTGTTGAGGAACCGGTTGAGATCACGGACCGAGAAATCAATAAACTTAAACTTAGTCGCATACCGATAGTCAAGCTACGATGGAACTCAAGACGTGGACCGGAATTTACCTGGAAACGAGAGGACCAAATGATAAAGAAATACCCTCACCTGATCGCTAACCAGACAAACACTAACAACACGAACTGAATTTCGGGATGAAATTCCTGCTAATAGGATGTGACACCTCGTATTTTTTACGTCAGCATTTACTTTATTTTTAATAATAATTTATATTGTTATTACTTACGTGGCACTAGAATTAGTGAATTTAGTGTGACAAATGGCACAACAGTCCAAACACACACAACAAAGCGATAATTCGAGGAATTATCAGAAAACACATGCATGTGTCTTATCTAACGAACGTTGGTGAAATAAACGAACGACAAATGAATTTGACAACAATTAAGATGTATGGAACCTAAAACAAGTTAAACAACATTCATTAGTCTCAAAATGATGATCGTAAACAAGAAATACGCAAAAAACGGGCTTAAACAACATAATTGGGCCAATTGTCTCAAACAGACCACCAGGCGGTACGCCTAGAGCCAATGTTTGGGCCTAGGTGATACGCCAAGCACCAGGTGGTACGCCCGGAGTGCTACTTCCACTCAGGGCGATGCGCGCGGATCAACCAGAGGCTTTGGATTATTTTAATCCAGGCACTATGCCTGGCCTCGTGCCCGCACGCTAGGCGGTACGCCTGGCAGCCCAGAATTGCAAAAATCTTCTTAAACCACTCAAAAATATTCCTAGGCCTACTAGCATCATTTTTCTAAACTTAGATGCCATAATTCAACCAAAATCCCTCTGGAGCACCTGTAGGAGGAGCACCACACCACCAACACACTCCATTTCGGTTGCAAGGCGATCTCAATAGCTTCGAGGACTTGTTCTCATCAATCTCAGCCTCATATGGAGAATCCAAGACCCCATTTTGTGGATTTGGAGCTCTTAGAAGGTAGTTTTATGGCTTACTCACACTAAACCTTCATTAAAACCCGCATGCACATCGAAACACCCACATGCAAACACTTGGGAGTCACATGGTTTATTAAGATCTGTGATTCTATGTTTGTGATACTGATTTGGTGATTTGGTAAAGATCCATGATGATTTGTTTGAAGATTTATGGGTTATTTTGGTCATAATGTTGAAATGACAAGTTGTAGTTGCATGCATGTATGATCTACCTAGATTTACATGATTTTTGATAATGAAATGTTGTTATAAATGATATTTGAGATATTTTGCAAGATCTAGTATGGTTATTTTTATTGAGAAATGGGTATTTAGGTTTATTACTACATTTATAAACTTTTATGTTACAAGTGTTTGATGATTCATGAAATAAGAAACATGCATGTGATTAAGATAATGATTTAAGATTAAAATGATGATTTTGGCATGATAGTTGTTAAAAGTCCGTGTTTAAATGTGATTTACACCATTATTTCTATATTTAATAACTTTTGAGTTACAAATGATTAAAGGATGATGCATATGGTACTATTTGCATGCTTAACATGATTCTTTGAACTTAATGTGATGATATTAGGAGTGGTGAGTGGTGACTTAATAGAAACATTGAAATAGGAGTTTTCACATAGGTTACTATTAATAGTAACTTTATTCTATGAAACTGGTGAATAATGATGTGTTGGTTGTAACATGCATGTTAAAACGATTATTTAGAACTAGGATAATGAATATAGATGAACTTGATTCATTAGTTTTGGATAAATGTGTAAATTGTATGTGTGACTAAATGCTATGAGATAACATGATCATATAGGCTAATTATGCATGCTAGGATAAATGGAAAGTGAATTCTATGTGGACTTGCCTAAAATAGAAACTTTCCTAAAACGGAAACTTACTATGAATAGTAAGTTATCCCGCCAATGTAATTTATGTGGTTACACGTATCACACGACACTAAACGCACGTTAAACGATCATTTAAACTAAACAAATCACCCACGGGTTGTTAAGTCAAACACGGTCAACATAGTCAACACGTTCAACACGACCAAAACAAGAACTTAGAGTTGTTTGGACACAAAAATGGTCTAGAGAGACCAACACGAATGTGAAAATGAGCTCATAACACCTATGTGATATAGGTAACTGCTAAAGGCGAACATACAAACCGTTCACGAGAACGACAACACTGCTAAACTCAGGTGAGTTTACAGCCCCACTTTTACTCTTAACTGTTTTGTTAAACTTTTGGGGTGAGAATACTATGCAACTGTTTTAGATGTATGACTGGTATGTTGTAAAACAACTTTTGAGTGTAACTGTACCGCAACAAAGTCCTCACATATCATTCCGTTAGTTGTGTAACAAACGAGTCGTTATTATGTAGTACTACTATGTCTCACAAACCCCACCCGACGACAGTAGTGACTGGTGGTCACAGCGGGTGTAATATCGATCTATGCCGTTGTTTTGCGATAGACTCGGCGGAGGCATCTAACAGTCTAGTTTCGGTAAGATGAACTCACACACTCGTGATCGTGGATCTAACAACAACTTAACATACCTAGTATATATTTGGTTACTGCTTTTGAACTACTTAAACATGTGAACTCACCAACTTTATGTTGACACGTTTTCGCATGTATTCTCAGGTAACTGAACAGCACAGGCTAGGACGCACATGCAGTCGCACAAGAGGGTCTTGCATGCATTTAGACTCTCATTCTAGGCTGATGATTATGTTGTAGTGTCTTAAACAATTGTAGTGTCTGAAACAATTTATTTTCCGCTGCATAACTATCTAACTATTTCCGCTGTTTAATTAATGAAACTTGAATTTATTTACAAACCTGGGTGAATGTGCAACTCATATAGAGTCATTCTATATGACCGAGAGCTTTGTTTCTGGTCACGTCACACCCAGCGATCTAACACCGCATGTCGGAATTTGGGGGTGTGATAGAGACAACGATCGGTCTCCCCGACATGTCGGCGGACACTCACACCGTCACCGGGCTACACGCAACAAAAAGAACACTGGTGCAACGATGGATACGCATTGTCGAATGGTCCGGCCTCGGTATCAAAACAAGCGTTAATCGCTGGAGAGAGCAGAGACATAAAGCTTAGAGAAGATAATACATACCCCTAAAACGCATAAAGGAGTTGTAAATAAAGCATTCGTAGTAGTATCAAATGAATAGTAAAAAGTGTGAGGAGAAGAACTTTTGCTTTTTAATCTATATATTAATCAGTTTTGATCTAAATGAGTCATTTTAAAATGAAATTTTAACATATACTCCTTCAGTAACACAACCCTTAAAATTTATTACATATTTCTCCACGGGGGATGAGAATATGTAACTGACTAGTTCATTTGGAAGGTGAGATTACTTTTAAAAATAAAAAAGAAATATGTAATTGATTATTAGGGTATATATGTAATAAATGATATTAGGAATGAGATATATGCAAATGTTCATTTAAAAAACATTATTTTAGTTTAAGTTCAAATGAGTTGTAAACATCTAATTTCTTTGAATAACTTTTACTGATTTTCTCATCGAATATATTATTGATCATTTTTTCTCGTTTTAATTCATTATATTCACATAGGTTGTAAGTTACCCATCTTGACGCACATTGTGTTGAAGTGTTACCTATCTCAACCTGTTCTATGTAATAATGCTACCATTTCAACCCGAAATAAAGTAATTATTTACCAAATCTACCCATTTATCTTGCTATGGTTAATATTGGCAAGTTTAGTAATATTGGAGCTATTCAATTGATCAACAATCGACAGAAACTTTGTTTTGCAAGATACTCTGCATGCCTTAATTATTGAGTTATTAGGTGTGGGCTTAAGAACCGATGGTGGGCTAGAATTGGGAACCAAGTCCAAGTGTGCTGGAACCGATGGTGCTACTTATACAGTTATAGGGAGACTGATGATGGAGTTGGTGATGGCCTGATAGGCTTGTTAAGGGGTCTCATGTAGGAACTATTGTGTCAGAACCTGGCATTTGATTCTGATTCATATTTCGAGCTTAAAGCAAATAGGTTAAGAGAACAAAATCAAACAAGAAGCAACGTAATCGATTGATTTGAGCGCGTTAAAATGTAAAACACCCAAAAAAAAGCACTAGATCTGAAAAGCTAATATACTTATGAAAAATCCTAATAAATACGTACAGTTCACATAGAAATAATAGTATTTATACTACAGACTACAAAATCATTCATACCACATGGAATAATCAATGCCAAATCGCTACATCTCAATTCGTCGTAAATTGTGCCCATCCAATGCTCATCCCTTAAGTTAAATGCTCCTCCGTGACTAATAAGAATTCATTCGAAAGTGATTGTCTCGATTCCGTTACGGATCGAAAGCATTGCAATGTCCCACATCGGTTGTATGAGCAATTGATGTGCTTTTATAAGCCAAATGGGCTCTCTCATCCATTAGACTAGTTTTTTGGGTTGAGTTCTCATGTTTGACTTGTAACTAGGACTAACAATTTTAGACACGAACACGTTAACACGACACGACGTTAACTAGGACTTGTAACATGTTTAACATGACCGTTAAGACCAGTTAAGACCTGTTTAAAATTTAAAATAAATAATATAATAAAATATATGGTCATATAGGTAACCGATTAGTTTCAAAAAATTTCTAATTGTCTAACCCTACTTCTTTAACATGTCATTTATAGTGTTAATTAACAGGTTCGTTAACGGGTCTTTTCGTGTTTACGTGTTTTTAACGGGTCGTGTTCGTGTTTAAAAAACAAACACGATAAGAATTCGTGTCGTGTTCGTGTTTAACCAGTTCGTGTTTTGTGTTTTAACGTGTGGTGTCTTAACGGGTCGTGTCTAACCCGTTATGACAGCTCTACTTGTAACAGTCATATCAAGGCCAACTCGGAGTGATCGTCTGGAAGGAGCTAGCGTAAACCAACGGGGCCATGTCCAATGAGGACGTTGACCCTTAAGGAAGGTCGATTCTTACGGATAGAAGCCATTGCAATGTATGGAACTTATCCCACATCGGTTGTATGGTCATTTGATATGGGCTTTATAGTCCAAATGGTTTGAGTTTTTTTGTTTGGCTTGTAACATATTCATCCACAAGTCACTTTCTTTATCCTCAAGCGAACTTGTTCACTTACAACAGATTTTACTCAATCACAACTCAGTCTGCAACTCACTTTGTTCAACTACAACTATAACACATAAACACTTAAAATGTTTCTTGAAATATCCAAGTTATTCACAAGTCACTAAATCATCAACAAGTGTCTTATAACATTTATAACTGAAGGAGCATAGTCATTTACATGTGACTATCTCAAGATGTAATTTGTTGAGTCATACTATATATGTTTCTCAACAGGGTAGTAAATGCCACAATAGTGACCGATGGTGTGGATGTTGTGTCGATTATAAAACCTTCAGGAGGCGATGTTATGATGTATGGGTTCAGATCGAAAGAAAAAAGGTTGTATTATGATCTATAGGTCAAAAAAAGTTATGTTATTTTACACTCATTTGTTCGTGTCTGAAGCACACTATTGGTGGGGGGCTATCAATCAAGCACAATAAGATCGAGCGAACAATAACATATCTTCGATGAAATGATTTGAAAAGATTGGTTTAGGAGAGATTTTTCTAACGGAGTGAGATTGATCAAATGAAAAAGGAAATGACAAGGAATGACAAATCGGGAATACACCACAAAATTCAATGAAATGTCCAGATTAGTTCCTGATCTACTTGGTACCAAGAAAAAGAGAATCAAAAGATATATCAAAGAAGTCAAGATAACGGTGAAGCATGTTGTATGCAACAAGTAATAGTCAGCAAGGGAGATGAATATTGCAGAAGAACGTGGTCTAATTATGATAAAGATTTAAAACTTGATGGCCGATACGTGGATCTAGGAATAAATTCAAGGCAGGTGATTTGAGCAAGTGTAGCAGGTGCAATAAATATCACAGTCTCACATCACACCTTTCGAACCCTTTCAATCTCGAGCCATCATCTAACCGAGCAACCTTTAGACCTTATTCGATCGACCACCACCTGGTTAAACCGAACCACACTAGATTAAACACTCTTGAAACCGATGGTTTCCTCCTTTTCACCTATCACTATGACAATCACCAAACCTACACACCTCACCCAAGAATCATCTATGATCACATGCCCCTCGGCCCTCTCCCATCCCCACTTTGCTAATTTACCACTCCACCTCTATATCATTAATCAACGGCTATAATTAAATCAATTTGTTGAAAGCTATTTTAGTTTTTACCACTTTTGTTTACTTTTTATTAAATTCCCCTACATTATTTAAATGTTCATAATTTTTACATACGATATTTTTTTTTGAAAATAAATACAATAAAAATAAGCATTTTTTATTTTCAAAATTAGTATAGTGTTGATATAGAAAGAAAAAATTAGTTCATTATGTGTTTTGTACATGTCAATGTGTCTTTTGTACATGTTAAGATGTCTTTTATACACGTCATTGTGTCTTTTGTGTTTCATGATTAATGTTATTTTTTCTTAAACAGTTTAATATACATTGATGCTGTAGAAGACATAATGTCAAGCAATGATGTCACAATGACAAGTATGAAAGACACAATGATTTTTAAAAATAACACAATTACTAGTAAAAAAGACACAAATACATGTAAGCAAAACACAAAAAAGATAATTATACAAAAACGTTTAAGAAAGAAATCATGATGATAGTTAGACACAATTAGCTGAAAAATTTTCATTTTTATAGCCCTGTTACACACATTTTTAAAGATAAAAATGCTTTTTTTTATGATATATATCTTTTAGAAAATAACATCGTATGTAAAAATTATGAATGATTATAAAAGGTGGTGTCTTAAATTTGATCTTATGAGACCTTCTCGACGTTTTATGATAAAAAGACGATCATAAAATATAGGTCAGAGGCATGCAAGAATCACACCAATACCTCTTTATTTATATATTTATTTATTTATTTTTGGTTGTGAGTGTAATTTTTGTGGATAAGAGCTTTACGATTTTTAGGGATTCATAAAGGCTTTAAGCTTATCAAAAAGATTCACATCGAGTATGCGCTCAAAATCCGAGGTAAAAAATAATGAGATTAAAAAGTTTAGAGAAATTACTAGGTTTGTCATTTGAGTTTAACTAGTAATGTACTCGTGCTTTGGGATGGGCCGTTACAACTAAAACTCGGGCGTTATAAAATGATGATAATATCCAAATAAACATACAAGGCTTTGATAAATCAGTTAAGTAAACAAAAGCAAAGAAAAAAAACGTAGGTTGCGGGCCTAGGTTTAAAAACTGAAAGAAAGGGCGAGTCAACGTTGGCAGAAATTGAAGCCGCTTATGTATCAGAATCAATGTTACTGCCAACAAATAAAAAGAGAAGAGATGTCTCAAGTTTTGATGGAATGAAACAGAAAACCATCAATGTTCATGTTTATTTGTTCTTATTTCAACACCTATATCATCCTCATCGTTTAGAAAATGATGTGTTCTTTTAGCTATCACAGTTTTCTTTTTTGCAAACGTAGGCAATTTTGCGTAACCACCAATGAACAAATTTTTAAACATCTTTTATTTATATTTAAAAATTTTAATAATTAGATTTCAAAATAAATTCACATAATGTATCTTTTTTATTTACTTTTATTTTATAAATGGAACCATTTGAATAACTGGTTCATGCATCCCACATTGGAGACAAGAAACAAAACTCCTTTGTATACACGGGTTTTTTGGCTACTAAGTATAAATGCATAAATACTTGTATCTTTTTTTCTTGATTAATTTATGTTAAATTTTTTGTTAACTTAATGTTATTTTTCTTTTAAAATGATTTACGTTTCGTGTTTTTGATTAATTTATGTTAAATTTCCCGTTAACTTAATGATGAAATGATTATATTGCCCAAAGTATAAAATCTAGATGTATAAACCTTAAAAGAGTGATATTTACTCTTTCTTTCCTTTTATATTTCTTTTTACTTTGTCATTTATATCCATTTTTTATACGCTAGTAGAATGTAAGTTTTTACTTTTAAACGTTAAAAGACTGTAAAATACGAAATTTTTCTTTCTTTTTTCTTTATACTTAAGTTTTTAGCATCTTATCATTTCTGTTTTGTTTGGTTCTATGTTTTCTTGGGGGATCGTTGTTATCGAATCACTTATGTTGGGTTTCAATCTTATCATATTGTTTCCTCAATCTTAAATATCAGTTAGAGTCAACTCCACTATAGAAAGATGCTTATTAATGATAGTTTTAAGGACTTTTAAAAAGAGTTCATAAGAAAAGTAAACCACACACTTCGATTATAGATGAATTATATCAAAGATTGAAAACAACTTAGTTAATGAAGGCCATCTCTAGCAATAAGATAAAAACATGCTTTAGATAAAAAGATATCAAAAGAATACTTAATATCAGTGTTTTGAAAACCAGACCGGGAACCGGTGGGGTGAAATGATCCAGTTAGGGGTTTTGGGTGAACCGGCCAGTCGAACCGGAAAACTGGTGGTTGAACCGGTTTTTTTAATTTTTTTTTGATTTTATATATATATTTATTTATAAAATGTTTATCAAATCATCCGGTTCGACTGGTCCAATCGATCTGACCTTTGACCAGTAAGGAGATCGGTTCGACGTTCGGTCCGGTTCTGAAAACATTGCTTAATATTTCTATTTACATAAAGGCTTGTATGTTATTATATCAATCTAGTAAATAACATATGCAAAATTAGTGACCAAAATTGAAAGAGTTGTAAACCATCATGCTTAAATAAAAACCCTATCATTAAAAATTATAATAATTATTACATGGTGTTCATTGTGACAATCCGACTTTTCGGATTAACCTTGTTAACTGAAGATGGTGATATCATAGGCCCAACAGAGCCAATGTAGGCCCAACAGAGCCAATGTAGGCCCAACAGAGCCAATGTAGGCCCAATAGAACCAAAGTAGGCCCAATAAGCCCAAGGGTGGCCCAGTAAGGCCAAGATAGGCCCAGTGAGCCTGATGTAGGCCCAATTGCAGTAATGAAACCCAAATGGATTAACTTAGCCCATTGGGATTCCAATTTAATCAATTAGTGATAATTCGGGATTTTTAGTGTAACTTTGTTAATCGAAATGATATGTTATTAATCCAGAATGGTCTATAGGAGTTAAGATTAAATAAAAATCAGGTTCTAAGTGTTTAATTTCATGAATTAGTCCACAAGTTGTGATTATAATTGATTTTGACTTCTAAAAGTCAAAATTCGGTTATAGATATATAGGGAAAATCGAAATTGGTGTTATTACACTGAAATTAATGAGATTAAACCTCCAATCAACTCATATTAGTGAATTGTAACAGCAATCATACGTTATTAGTGAGAATAATGATCGAATTGAAATCATTTGGCATCCAAGAGTTGAAACCGAAACTCTTCATTATCAAAACCATTCGTTTCGATCATAAAGCACGAAATTGGTATTCCAGAAACCTTAGTCGGCATCTTTAGGTTCTAAATCATCAATCAATTTGATCTAAGAAGCTACGGATTGAAGAAATCAAGCGGGGATCGACCGAAATTCCACCACAAGTCGAAGTACATCAATTCCATATCAAAGCAGGTTAGTGATTGGTCTTACATCCTCTAAAACGACCGACTAAGCTATTACATATGATCAATTTGTGTATTAACTTCGAATTGTAGGAACACTAATAACTAGGGTTCATATAAATACGGTTTTGGGGGTTTTGATTGAGATGGATTCTTAAATCTAATTAAACATCACCACTAGTTTCAGAATGCTTCGGCTAAACTAATCCATGTGTCAATTGCATGATATAAGCACGAATTGAATGATTTCAATTCTAGGGTTCCTTATGTCCAACGAATTTGGGGGTTTCTATTTGAGAAAGTTTAAAAAGGAAATTAAATGTTACCGGTAGTTACAGAGAATCCCGATTGTGAATAAGCCTTTATCAATTTCATAAGTTAAAAACGAATTGAGTGATTCTTGATTTCTAGGGTTTTCGGTTAACATCATTTAGGGTCTTTGATCCAAATGAACTTGGGGACTTGAATTAATCTATACAGAGAGGGTCGGGATTGTTAGTAGCATAAAGATCCTATGATTTTTCACATTAAAAGTAACGAATTTGATGAATTTGAATGGTGGGTTCTTGAACTTGTTTTCGAAGACACATATAACCGAATGCATGATCAGAAGTTGATGATCTTTTCAAATTAAATCTATGTATAAACTCGTTTAAGTCTGAGGAAGAATAGCCCCACGATTTGGAGAGCTATTGGGGTTGAATTAGGTTCAATTGAAACCATGGAGTTCGGTTAAGATTATCAAAGAAGGGAACTAGTGGGTTTGTACATAAAACAAATAATTTGAACCTTCTGTTGCGAATGCCATGAAGGCTGGACTGGTGGAGTTGTTGTGCAAAGAAGTAGAGGTCGCGGGTTCAAACCCGGCCTTTGTCAGTTTTTAGGAATTAAATCTATTTTTGGTTTTTTAAATCATAACTTCTTCGTTTGAACTCCGATTCGACTCGTTCGAAGTGCGTTGGAACCAGAATTTCATCCCGAACCAATTGGAATGATAAAAATGGTATTTTAATTTGAAAACGTAATCGCGTATAATTATGGTTAATTAAATAAAATCAGATATGATTTTATTTAAACGATTCCAAAGGCACGCGTAATTTCGTATGCACTTATCTAACACTTTAACATACGTGTGTTGACACGTATGTGATTTCAAGCACATGACAACAATTCGAATAACACTAAGTTATTGTTAAACCACAGATTCTTTGTAGAGGATTTCTACGCGAGTTCACAAGTGTTTGATCATTCTGCTAAAAATCAAAGGTGCGTACACGGCCCCTTTCTTATTTTAAACTGTTTTGGGGGAGAAAACATGTGCAACAAACTATTTTTAGATACATATCACTTGCATGAGTTAGCTGTTTACATTAGGTGACAACATAGCAACTTGAAAGTCCTTACACACCTCGAACCGTTTAGTTTGCTGTAACGCAAAGCGTGGTAGTTGGAAATAGATCTATTAGGTTTGACAAACCTCACCTGGTAGATGGGATCTACGCAGGTGTTTGACTGACCAAACACATTTTACTAATGTTGTGCTAGACAATAGTGGCAAGGCAAAAACATGCTATAGCATGGCAATTCGTCAGCTTCGGTGTCGACCACTTATGTAAATAGTTTATATGACTAGCTATCATGACTGTGCATGTGTGATTATGTTATCTACAAACTTGATATTCAAACTGCTGTTTTGAACATTGTGAATACTTAAAACCTGTGTTATGCACCAACCTTTGTGTTGACTTGATTTACATGTTTTCTCAGGACGCTAAGGCGCGCATTAAAGCTGGCATGGACTAGGAGATAGAGTCGCATGCATTTTAAACATTTTGGATATTTGAATTTGAACATTTGAGGATTTTGTTTTGTAATTTACATATTACAAGTGTTACTGGTTTTTAAACGCTTCCGCAAATTTTGAAAACTCTGATGTTATGTTTTTAAGACTAAAGTATGATTTGAAATTCATATAGAGGTCTTCGTTATGTCTAATGATCTGAGATCCTGGTTTGTCACGTTCCCAAACGGTATGATTCCGTTAGTTGAAAATTGGGGGTGTGACATTCATCGAATCGAATTTCGAATAACTCGAATATTTCGAATCGAAATATTTCAAATTTTGAATTTTTTAAAAGCATTCGAATTCGATTCAAATTCGAAATCGATTCGAAATTCGATTATATTCGAATTCAATTAGAATTCGAATTGGTTTGATTTGAATTTAATTAAAAAAATTTTATGCTTGCTATTTTTATATATTCAAAATATCAAATAATCAAAACCTTAAACATCTAAATATCAACTAACCAACATCTAAGTTTTAATATTAGATATATTATTTAAACTAGTAAAATGATAAAAGTTCAATCAATGATGCCAACGATAATATACAAAAAATAAAGTTACAAGTAACCAAAATACTATAAATTAACAACAAAAATGATCAATTTTTCGAGTTTCATGATTTACGCTTTTGTTGTGAATTGTTAGGTTTAGCGTAAATTATTTTTATTTTATAATTAAATTGAAATTTGTGTAATAAGCTTTCAGTTTTTTATCATGGTTGTAGAAGTTGCTAGGCGCTAGTCGGTAGTCGGGGTACCGCCTAGGAATTAATCGGGATTAATCGGCGCGAGGCGGATTGGAATTTTTATATGTAATTTTACAAATATTTATTATATACACACATTAATATCAATAATATAATATAATACTTCAAATATATTAAAAAATAAACTTAAACATAATAAGTCAAATACTTCAAATTACAAACTTAGACACAAAATTCAGAGTTTATTGATGGATTACGATGTTTAGTGGCAGGGTTCAATGTTTCAGATGTTGGATTTGATGTTTTAAAGACATATTACGTATTTGGGGTTGAGAAATGCCTCGAATAATCATTTATCTGGGTCCTTTTTACTCGAAAAAAGCCAAAAAAAACCAAAAAACCAAAAAAAAAAAAATAGGCCGCCTAGGGCAAAAATTACAAGGAAGCAGAGCGCCTAGCGCCTAGGCGGCCGCCTAGGACGATTTTTACTACCTTGGTTTTATAAACTAAGCCACATAATTAAAAAGCTTTTATTTTAAATATAGTAGTATATATAAAATAAAAATATATAACTAATTTAAATTCGAATTTCGAATCGAATCGAATTAAAAATATGAAATTCGAAATTCGATTCGAAATTCGATATTATACTACGAATCGAATCGAATTCGAATATGGAAATTCGATTCGAATTTCGACTTGGTGTTTTTCGAATTTTGATTTTTTTGAGTCATATTCGAAAACTAAACACCCTTAAATTATTACATGAGAGAGGTAAATAACTTAGTCAAGCCAAAATAAATAAATTATATAAAAAATACACCAAGAAAACTATGATATAAAATAACTTGATTAGTTAATTAATAAAATAAAAAAAATCTATAAGATAAAATGATAAACAGAATAAAAGAAAAAGAAATAAGATAAAAAAAAAGTAAATAATAAATTACATATCATTGGCGTTCCTTAATAACTATATGTGAAAGGTTTTGTCATTTGGACAAAATAGACATTCCCCCTTAACTTAACTTAACTTAACACTAGTTGATCGAAATAACTTAAAATGTGCCAAGAATTCAAAAAAAAAAAGAATGAAATTAGTAATTATTAAAATCAAAGGACAAAACAAGTAATTTTCATAAATTTAAAGGATATAATCCATAATTTGCTGAAAAAAGTTTGTCAACAATAGATAAAATTAACAGAGCACAAAACCGAATGAGAAGACAATATAAGACCCCACAGTTACGCATCATTGTGATTTTGATTTAAGTGCCTAAAGCAATATTGACAAGTAGTGTTAATGAAAACACGTTGTGAGATGCTAAGATCCATCTCAAAACAATGATTTAAAAACAGAACAAACCACCCGGTTGGATTGGAACCACCGGCCTGAAATCATCATGTGAACCATGCACCCTCAAACGAATAGGCAGTGGCGAAGGTTAGTGAGGACTCGCCCCCCCTGTTTTTTCGTTCAGTGGTGTACATTTCCCGATTCGTAGTACAAAATTTTTTAAAAATTTATATTTCGCCCCCCGGAAAAAAAAATATACCCTATGTTCGCCCCCTACGCTTGGGGTCAAGCTCCGCCACTGCGAATAGGTCAGTTCATTGGTTGGACTAGATTTAAGTTTTTTTTTTTCATTCTGAAATCCAAAGAATTAAACATTAAAACAAAACCATGTACTTTTTTTTAATCATGATTATGCTTATTTAAATGTGTTTATAATTTATAAGATTTTTTTTGTATTTTTTAACTATTTATTATGTTATCCGAGTCTTGAATCCAGTTCAATCTGTCTGACCAGCAACCGGGAAAACATTTGATTCAACATCAGATCGGGTTATGAATACATTGCTCACAGCGAAGGACTGTTGCTCAACTTCAAGTAAGGGATATGAATGCTAGTCCTTCTAGCAGTTTACTATTCTATAGAGTTAAATTTAGGGTTGATCGTGTGAGTGCATTCTTAATAAGGGTCCGGAGGAGCTCCGGCCCCCTCTGTTTTTCCGGTTAGAGGTATCGATTTACTATTATTTAATCGGCAAATTTTTCGGTTTCCTTCGAAAATCCTTCGTTTCCCTCAATTTTCTTCCTAAAATCCTTCGATCCTTCCGAGTTCCCTCTTGAATCCAGTTCAATCTGTCTGACCAGCAACCGGGAAAACATTTGATTCAACATCAGATCGGGTTATGAATACATTGCTCACAGCGAAGGACTGTTGCTCAACTTCAAGTAAGGGATATGAATGCTAGTCCTTCTAGCAGTTTACTATTCTATAGAGTTAAATTTAGGGTTGATCGTGTGAGTGCATTCTTAATAAGGGTCCGGAGGAGCTCCGGCCCCCTCTGTTTTTCCGGTTAGAGGTATCGATTTACTATTATTTAATCGGCAAATTTTTCGGTTTCCTTCGTTTTCTTCTTAAAAATCCTTCGTTTCCCTCAATTTTCTTCCTAAAAATCCTTCGACCCCCTCTGTTTTCTTCATAAAATTTTTCTGCCCCCCTCCGAGCTTTTTTTCAAACTTCGTCAATGTGTGAGTGGTCTATTGGGAATGTGGTTGATTGCACCATTGAGAAGGTAAGTCCATTTTAGGTCTGAGGTTGGTTATAGTAGCATGAACAAATAGTTGAACTGAGATGAGATCGAATTGGTTTAAATTTTAAATACGACTGAAACACTACATCAGAAAAACAAGGCTGACTTTATTAAGTTTAGTGCTCTAAGCAAAAAAAAAGTTTTTTTTTTTCTAAATTAATATTACAAACACTCCTCTTTTATTTAGATTTGATTATCTTCTTGTGATACTATAAAAGAAAATCCACCAAAGCATATTAGAGGATTCACTATATAATTAAAGCTTATTACATATGAAAACTAAGACACTAGGATTTTGACAATACCTTACTTGAGTTGTTTGAATCATTAAAATGACTGAGAAAGAAACTGAAGAAATATTTGGATCATCTGATAACCTAGAGTTATAAGTAGGGTGTTCAAAAATCTGTATCCGAAATCTGAATAAAAATATCCGAAAAATCGGATATCCATAAATTCATATTCGGATATCTATTTTGAAAATTTACGGATAGTTCGGGTATCTGAACTATCCGAAAAGCAAACTATCCAAAATAGTTTTTCGGATATTTTATATAATTTTTGGGATAATTATAGGATATTTTTATTATTTCAGATAATTATTAGATATTCGGATATCCAAATTTTTTTTTTAACTTATAAATGTTTTTGTGGGTTCGAATATCTGTTTGTATATCTGACAAATTCGTATCCTAGGTGGTGGTGGCTCCTGTTCTTTAATAACACAGCTTTGTGTTTTACGTAGGCTTGGGTTTCGCATGACGATTAGGGTCATAGGGTGATGAAGAAAATGAAATCAGGTGTTGGGAATTTATATATATATTATTTGTACAAACAAATTAAATTATGAATAGTGTTTCTCACGATTAAATGAGTGAGAAATTCATTTTATTATGGGAGGAATTTATTTTTCGTGGCAAACTCATTTTTAGTGAGAAATTTATTTTTCTCTTGATCTTATCGTAAGAAATTCATTTTTTGTGAGAAATTCATTTAGATGAGACATTCCAATTTATCATAATATTAGAATTGAGATGTTTTTTCCTAAGTGTTCCATTTTAGTTTATTTTTTTGTTTTACTTCTTGACATGAATAGGCTTATTTTATAGTCACGACTTTTTATCTGTTATTTTTTTTCCTTTTAAGTTCGTTATCGAGTCAAAACAAAGGTGTTAAATTGAGCAGCAATGCGCGATAAGCACCATCTAGTTAATAATAGTATCTGAATATATACACGTTCTTTTCAATTGAAGACATCAAAGTAAAAGGAGTTTGCTGGTTAAGGATTCTGTTGAGGGTTCTATGCACATCCGAAACAAAGTTTTTATTTTTGTGTTTCTGTTTACTATTTAATTATATATTAATTATAATAATTAAACAATCGTAGTAATTAATTAATGCAGATAAATTTTTTATGTTTTATTTATCAGCCTTTGTTCAATTTTTTACACTAGATTTGCAAATGCAAAAACATTTTTTTTTATTTTCGTTCTACAATTTTTAGCATCGCTAGCTTATGTTTGCCCTCGTATTCCATGGGAGTGTCGCATGCTTTTATGATGGTTTGGCTTATTGTTTTAGCACGGATTGGCATTCATTGTGGGCAGTTTTGTGGTCTACATTTTGATATTCGTGATATTGCTACTGTTATCATGACCGAGTAATCATACCAACAAAGCGGTATGACTCAAGTTTTTTTAATCGAGTGCCATTGTATGAGATACATTTTAGTTAGTTTTTAATTTTTTTTTTGCTATTATTAAATGTTTACAAATGAACAATAATTTTATATGTTGTCCTATGTTTGTGCTTTTTAATGTTATATTTTACGATTAAGTACGACTCTTCTTTTGTGTGCCAGACACATTTATAATGAGTCCGTTTTATGATTTTATGTAGGAGTGACACCATTGTTACATGTTTTTATATCTGCATTTCGATATACGGGAACACGGTTGCATTTTGATATTTGGAATGATTGTGAAATTCCCGCCGCAACGCGCGGGTGAATCCACTAGTTTGAATTATCTTTAAGTGCATACAAAAATTGACACAAAACCTGAAAGTGGAAATAAACGCATATTGTAAAAGTGTTACCAGAATCATTTACCACTAAAGCTTTTTGATGCTACTTTTTTTTGTGTGATACTGAAAAATTTCATGCTTTGAATGGCACATTTTATTTGCCATTATATTAAAAAGGCTTAACTATTATTAGTTAAATATTTATATAACTTTTAGTGATAAATATAATTTTCCACAAAAAGTACATCAAACTAAACACTATAAAACAGACGTTTATCATATTAATTTTGATTAAATAAATCAATTTTTATTTACAATGTCAAATTTATGAATCATAATATCATCTCTTAAATATTTAAAAGTTCAATTGTCTTTTATACATATTTCAAATGTTTACAAACAATGCCTAACAAATGCCAAATTTAATCTAAAAATCAAACATATAAAAATAACTAACAAATGTTTGAAGAAAATAACTCTAAACTTTATTGAGTTCATGAACCTCTCACATAATCTTCAGGTAAATTATGTGATCCCCGTGTTAACTTTTTCTGGTGTTAATATTTGCATCAAAAATATAAACAATTTCAATATGCAAATAATGAGAACACTATTCAAAACACAAATAATTAAATATCATCCACTGCTTAATAAAAAAATAGAAATATAGATTGACTTAAAATTCACCCAAAATAAATTCCAAATGCGCAAAACATTTTAAGATGTTTTCTTTTTTTATTTGTAGGTGAACAAGATCAATAGGACCATAAAATCATCCTAACATCAATACTTATAACTAAGCCTGACAAAATGACGGGTTTCATCGGGTTGGATAACAAGTCCGAATGAATTCAGGTCAGGATAAGTTTTGATCAAAATCAACTTATATCTAAGTAGGTTATTTTTGAAAAACATTAATTTGGCTCATGTTAAAATATGTTGCAACAAAAGAAATTGTCCATTAGAATTATTATTGATTTTCTTTTCATATATGTTATTTACGATTCTTAAACATTTGAATTCTTTGTATTCACATAATTTTTAAATTACCATTTTAAATCATATTGTGTTAAGATGTTTTCTATATCAACTCGTCTCCATCAACACAGAAGTCGAAAGTACAAGGATCTCGAGCATCTTATCACATTTTCGAGGTAGATTCATGGGTTTTTAATCAGGTTTTGTTTAAACAAAGAAACCAATCACTTTAGTAGCTTTCTAACACCATCTTCTTATGTTTTAAGCCTTAAACAAACTATTTTCAAAGAATTTATAGACCTGCAACAAAACCGAAGGTGATGGCTGAACGGAGGAGACGACCACCATCGATACTAACAGTATCGATGGAGCATCCATCGAACCTGTCATCTTCGTCAATACTAATCTCACCGAACATACTAGTATCGATGGCTTTCAAAAACCGAGCACCCACCATCGAAATTAATAAGTTCGACACCATGGAAGGATTCTGGTCGATACTAACTTTTGAGATTGGTATCTCGATGACATGCTTGTCGATACTATGGAGTTATCGAACTTGTTAATCTCGATCAATCAATTGTCGATATTAAGGGTGGCCGATACTATTGTCATCATCGATACTACCCTCCGATTTACTATCGATACTAAACCATCGAACATAACTAAGTTTGGTGGTGGTGCAGTCGATACTAAGAGTATATTTACCAAATCAATAACGATGAATACACATAAATATAATTGTTAATATTAAAGAATAATTTAAGGGTGATATAGAAAATGGCAAGAACATACTTGCATGGATTCATTCATGCATGCATGTTGCCACCCTTTTTGAAAAATTTAAAAATATGTATACAAGTTAACATAATTTGTCCTTTTGATTAATGTTACCCATATTACTTTACTTAAACTTCATTAAGTTTTCGAACCCTAAACATGATGGTTATAATATAAGTATGACACGGGTAATTCACTACAATTTAGATAAACTCACATGAATAAACACATAACGTCTCAATTGTAAATTAAACACAATACATATTACATATTGATACAGACACATATATTTATGAATACGAAACACATGAAATACAGGTTGTTGAGTCATTGCTGATTCCACAATAGTGAGCACGCATTTCAAAAACGAAAATCCCTAAACATCACTGTGAGTCCTCATAACCCCCTTTTTTAAATTGTTTTGTTTTTAAACTCAGGGTTGGAACATGTATACTGAAACTCTGATGCTTTGATGTAAAACTTGTGAAACTTGGATATCATTGATGTATTGACACTAGACTCGAATTGACTTGCATCACCATTGTTTGAGTTGACTTCGGTCCTCCGTGGTTATTACACTGGTGATTGAGTCGACTTTGGTCCTACGCAGTGCACAGGATAAACTCTAATGCATTTAGAACCATCGTTGATTTAGTTGACTACGATCCTCCGCGATGATTCCTCATACTGTTGATTGAGTTGACTACGGTTCTCCATTGTACATTAAGTTAAACTCATTATTGTGACTATGGGATTCAATTTATTTGGAATGTTGGTTGAATTTACTTGGATTAATTGTTGTTTTGCTTGTTAGTGAATGTACATGATATGATCATCTTTACAGGTTCACATGTGTTTATTTAAAACTCTTTTATTTTGGTGTGTGTTAAACATAAGATTACTCACCAACTATGTTTGTAGTTGACACTTGATTTTCTACATGTTTTAGGGAATGGGGAGAAGCAGGTAGAGAATGATAGCTCTACATCTTTTGGATATCGTCACATAGGGTCTTCGACTTAGCTAAATTAACTGGATCACTAAAGACTAGGATTTAGTTAATTTAGCTATATCTTTTGTGTAACTTGTTGTAATTGATTCATGACGAACATGATTTTTGTGTAATTACTTTAATTGATTTAAATGATATATGATGATATTTTTAGTTGCCCACAAGCTTATGAACAATCTGCACATTCCTCGTGGCATCCCGACGTTTCGCCGTCGGTCGGGGTGTTACATAGATGTTAGACTAAGTGTCCTATTTACATTTCTAGTGAGTTACTAAGTGTCTCGTTTATGCTATCTATTTAGATTTACCCTTCTTGAAACTTTACCCATAACGAATTAATACTTACTCTTATTTGAATGAGATTTGTGTTTATAAATATGTTTTAAGTTATTAGAAGATCACTTGTTACAAAACCCTATTTGATTATGAAAAAAGTTAAATTTACTTTAGAAAGCTCCTTTGATTTTATTTATAACACGTTTGCAACAGAAGTTATTGTTATCTCATTAAACTCTTAACCATGTGATAATGGTTAATTTGCTTTAATAAGATACAAGTTTGACTTAGAAAATCCCAAGTTTCATATATATGAAAAGGTGCCTAGCACATAGTGGTTGAGTTCATCACCATGGACTACCATGTGATAGTGTAATCACCTTATTTGACCTTTGATTGTGTTTATCCTTGGTTATTCGACACATAAAACCATATGACTTGAATTTTCAAGGTTATTACCAATGATTAGAAGTTGTTAAGATGGGTTTCGATATTCTCGTATAGATGCGCACATACTTAACCGATTCTTGAATTCCATCGACCCCATCATAGTGTTTTAGTTTGTTTGTTTCATGTAATTACTGAGTTTACCTTTAAACCAATTTACATTACTAAGATGAACTTAGATTATCCATATCTAAATTCTCAAGGTAGTATCGATGAATGAAATCAACAAGGAGGGGTGTCGATACTAAGAGTATTGATACACATATCCACTTGAACAATATCGATACATCATTGACTTTAGCATGTTAACCAGCTTGTTTAAACTTCATTGCTGTAGCAATTTGATTCATTTGTGTTTAGTATTACTTGGATTACATTGTTGTAGCTAATATCAATGAGTACCATGGTCATCGAAGTTAACAATATCGAGGGAATCATCAAAGTCCAAAACAAAGCTGTCGCTACTACCAAGTTTGACAACTTGGTTAGTATCGACACTCCTTGTTCACTTGAGAATAGTATCGATGAGCTTCTGATCCAGACTCCCTTGAACCATCGAACTTGTCAATCTCGAAGCTTAGTATTGACAGCTTGGGCACATCGAACCTATCAATCTCGATGGAAAACAGTGCCAACCCACCTAGCTATCGATACGATCATTGTATGATGTTCTTCCATCGATATTAAACATTTCCAGGTCTTCTAGCCATGTTTGAACACCCAGGTCTTTAAACCAACATATTCCAAGTGTTCCTAATCCATTTTTTTGCACATCCTAAGTGTTTTGAAGGGGTAGAGTTGGTTAACAAGTTCAAACAACCGGAATAGTATAAAACCCTATTAGGCTGAACCTCTCACTATAACTGCTGTTGTTTGAGCTAGTTTCAACATGGATCCTTCGTACTTTGTTGTTCTCTTCGTTGCAAGGATCGTTTTGACTACAAGATCTTCAAATTTGGTGAAGATTTGGGTAGGTTGAGTGTGAGTTTAAGGTAGAGAGTAGCGAGAGAGAGAGAGAGAAAACGAAAATGGAGGAGAGAGGAGGAGAAATCTGCATTAATTGTGAGGAAGAAGGGAAAATATAGGGCTTTTATAGCCCGGGTGTGTTCGGGTAGGTTCGGTTACGTTTTAACGCGTCGTTTTTGTAACATTACGTAATGTTACGTAATTTTATAAAAATAGAAAATTTTAAATCTTTTTTTGGGTTGTAATTCCTAATAAATATTCTAAATATCTTTTTGTTATTTTTAAAATTTCGAAAACGCTTATTTTAACTATTTCGTCGGATCGTATCGTTTTCGCCCGTATTCGTATAGATCGTCACCCGTACAAACATGACGACAATTGTACTTTCTGATTTGATTTTCTAGTTATAAGATATCATTCAGAATGTTAAACTTACAAATATATTCGTGTGAATCGTCACCCACACAAATACACTGTTACTTTAATATTCACTTACCGACATTCGTTACTGTTTTAGATTGTATAATCTCACATACGTTCACTCATAGCAATAACCTAATTAACATATATACCTATCATGGATTTGTGATGTTAGATGTACTTCTACTTGTTGAATCTTGATATTACACATTGTTCATGAATTGTTTGACATTGTATTCACAAAATAAGTATTAGACTACCCGCAATGCTAAAGACCGCATTTACTACATGCGTCCTAGTCATCACTATCACATCAGTTTTTTACTAATTCTTTTCACATGCATTCTCTCTCCTCTTTTTAACTCCAACCCATCCTTCTCACATACATCATCCTTCTTTCATATCATTTCCACCTTCTCTCTCTGCATTTGGTTGCACTTATGGAAGTGCAAAGTGGGGAAAGTATGGAGCACTCCATTGCATCCTTTGGAGGTGCAGTTGTCCACGTAGGACAAACACATTCCCGTAAGGGCGCATTGGAGATGGTCTTACAAAGAAGTTTCATACAATAAAGTACTGTACAATCTACTGTTCATAACTACTGTTCAGACACTGTTGTTAAACATACGTACCAGCAAATGGAGCTGCCAGCCCACCACACACTTGACTGAATACAACACTACCTGTAGTGCAACTAAGGATAACACATTTCATTTCCACCATTTTTTTCGTAACATTTATGATTCTCATCACACAATTGTTATAAAGAAATAATGTTTTGTAGCATAATCTACCATAACATAAGGAATGACAATGCTTTGATGTTTTAAAGATACATATTTTTAAAAATTATAGCACCCCGGCCCTTCCGGCCTTCCCGAGGGTGCGACGGGACCGTCAGGATCTCAGTCTCTGGTCATACAGTTGCGAGACCTACATGTCTGGTTGCATACGTACATCATGTAATCTTTGCGTTTTTCTTAAACAATTTATAAATGAAATTGTGTCTTGATTGAAATAAACTGAAATTCAAGGGATTTCGAATCTTATAACTATGATAACTTCTAAATAACATTTGAATTATTTTAACAAAACGATTATACAAAATACATTATGTGTATATATATATATATATTATATTTGAACTTCAATATAACTAAATATACATATATTTATATGTGTGTGTGTATGTATACACATATGTATATGTATATAATTAAACAAATAAAATAGAATTGTATATATTTATATAATTATAAATTGCTATAAATAAAATGTTATTTATAACAGGTTTGATTTTAGCAAAAACATTTATACAATATAAATTATTTAGAAATAATATAAAACTTGACTTAATATAAGTTCTAAGTATTTCAAAATGGTTTTAAAAATAAGAACTATATAATCTTTTACTATGAATTTTTATAAAAGTTCTAAAATAAAAGTTACAAATAATAATAATAATAATAATAATAATAATAATAATAATAATAATAATAATATATAATTATTATTATTATTATTACTATTACTATTATAATATTATTATTATTATTATTATTATTATTATTATTATTATTTCTATATAGTTTTTATAATAAAGGTAGTTTGTACATAAAATAAAAGGTTTGCAATATAAAAGGGTTGAAAATGTAAACATAGTAAACTGTTCTATGAGTGGAAAGTTTAATCAACAAACTTATATGACAACAAAAGATGAGGGGCCTGTTCTGTCAAGATCCGAAAGTTTCAATCTCTTCCCACAAAACCCACCTTCGAACTCATTTCTTCACGGTTGCCATCAAATTCAATTATAACGCATATGTGAATTCAAAACTCTAAATGTATAACTGTTATGGCCACGATTGTAACATAACCGAACGATTAATTTGGGAATTTTATTGCAACTACTAGCCATAAACGTTCACGACCGGTTTAAGCCAAACGAAACTAGAAATCGATTAAAAACACTATAATACTCTAAATTGATCATTCACAAAGATTGGCGATTAGTTTTCGAAACAACAGAACCCAAATTGATACTTTGGGACTCTCTGTAGCTCGGGATTGAGTCCAAGAACTCACACGAACTTCTCTTCAAGCGAACACATCAATTCGGAACACTTTCCAGGTAAAAATCGAACCCCTATACTCGGTTTTGCATGGGGATTAATAGCCCCATTAATCTAGAGTCTTATAATCCATTATTCGATCGAATTGGTTTTCGGTTGAGATTAGGGCTCATAAGGATTTGAGTAAGAACATCAGGTTGCGTTTAACAATAAAACATATGGATTCAAATCAACAAAAACCACCATAGCCGGGTGGTAATGCGCTTCGGTTTCGGGTATCTGGTCACAAGTTCGAATCCGGGCAAGAACCGGGTTTTGGTTTTAATACTATTTTTTTTAATTTCTTTTGTATATCTATCAAAATCAACTCCAAAAATTCTAGAATAATTCAGAAAAATCAAAAATAATATTCTAAATATTCTGTAAAAGTTTTAGAAGCATTCGGATTATATTTACATTATTCTACTATATAAATTGTATTTAAATAGTTTAAATACATGAAAAATACTAAAACATTTTAAAATATTCTGAAAATTTTAGAGAAATTATTTTCGATATTTACAAGCATTCTGGAAAATTTTGAAGAATTATTGGAATTTATTTTTTTTATAGAAAGTAATATTTAAATTTTAAAATAAACTCTAAAAGACAAAGATTATTTACAAAAGTAATTTTAAAATTTATAAAATTGTTTTTAATATCCTGAAATCATTTTAGAATAATATAATCAGTTTTAATTAGTGAATATTTATTTAAAAATAAAACTCTATTTAAATGTTATTTTCTTAAAGGAATAATCATTTAATAAAACTATTTAGTTAATTATATATTAATGTAAAATAATATATTTTTACATAAAAATCCAATTATCAAAACTATTATATTAATTTTATTAAATAAAATATTGGTGTTAATAAACATTTACAAGTATTATTAAACCATATTTATTTATCATTTATAAGTAAAACATTATGGTTAGTCTTGAATTCTAAGTCATATTCAAACAAACATAGGATTATTGAGCAGTGTGGATTCATAAGAACATATCACAAGCATTCTTTGGAATTAAACAAGGAAACAAGTGAGTTCTCATATCCCTTTCTACATTTTGTAATGTTTTAGGATGTTACACATGTCTTATACACAAACATTATTATTCTTATTACAAAACCATTTGTAGATGCAAAAGCCTTAGCTCTAGATTGAATAGGTTTGAATGTCATATGTGCTATACTTGTTGCAAACATTTGGTTAAGATAGAAGACATTTCATACATAAACATAAACTAGTAGCTTGGAATGGTTAGATACCTTCCACACATAGACATAAGTCTTTGTGTAAGTAAATGAAAGTGTGCATCATTGCAAACTTGTGAATTACATTTTTAAATCTATGACCTAGCTAGTCTAGATTTGAATATTGTGATGGCATTTGTTTGAAGACATTGGTTGAAGACATAAACATTGTGTGATTTGTAAAAATGTATACTTTTAATCTATTTCATTTTAGAACAATTGGTTTAACATCTTTCATATCTATTTATATATAAATCTATGAGTTCTCACCAACTATGTAAATAGTTGATCAAACTCTATTTTATATGTGTAACAGGTTAAATCTTTGGATGAAGATCATATACGAACTTGAGACCTAGTTTAAATATTAATCAAAGTTATTGTTTTTGAATTCATATTGTAATGTTTGGATGATTGTGTTTCAATAAATGCTTTAGTTTTAAATGAGAATGTTTAAATATGAATCTTACAAGTAGCACCATGAGCTTTTGGACAATTACAAATCATGCCCCGACGTGTTCCGACGTCGGTCGGGGTGTGACAAATTGGTATCAGAGCCATGGTTATAGGGAATTAGGTAATTAGAAATGGTGACCTAGTCTATAACTAAGCTAACCCCAAATATGAGTTTTCTCATATTAATTAAACTTATGTGTTATGTGTTACATGAATATATTATGTTTTGCATGATTATACTATGTGCTATTTGATTATTTTATAATGCATGTTTATATGTTACCATAGAGGATGCCTTAGATTATTGCAATCATATGTTTCCCATAGTCTAGGTATATCATAGAGGAATACCTTAGACTATTATAAGGATTATAACATATGTTATTCCTTAGATTAAGAATAACTTAGAAAATTATCTAAGTTAATTCTTATATCATATTCACGAACACGCGAAATCTCTTTTGATGTTAGGGATTCAAATCATTAGGCTAAATGCCTAACCAAATCTTCAATGTTAATTCAATACATATATATTTATATGTATTTATTCAAATTGATTTTATAATTCTGTTAGAATTCAGTTTGTAAGTGGACATGTAGTAACTGGAAGAGTGAAATACCGGTAGTTAGGATTCCTGTCTAAGAAAGATGTTCGTATAAATCCCCGATGTACTGTGGGACCAGTCCATCTTTCCTGGAGACTCCTAATAAGAGTATTTTCACTTATAGGCCAAAGCGTGTCACACCAAATACTTTACAAACTATATAATTCTAATATGTCAAAGGTGTTCAATTTTGAATACTATTCCTTATTGCTTTTAAACAAGTACAAATGATTTATTATGTTTTATTTTACTCTATGACGTTTTATCTAAGAATAGTAATATTATTGCTATATCTAAGGTATTAACAATGTCACAATGTCAATGTACTCCCTAAGTCTTCAAATTCTAATTCCTATCTAAACATCTAATACACACTTAACTATTCAACTTATTTGAAATGACTAAACAAATTCCAAAAATCTCAAATTCTCTAAATATCTGTCTTATTTTTCTTATAAATCCTAAGATGTATAATTTTATAATATCAAATTATATATACATCTTTCAAAAATGAATTTCAAAATTTTGTTAGAATTAAGTTTGTTAAGATGAACATGTAATAACTGGAAGGGTGAATATCGGTAGTTGAGACTCCTGTCTAGGAAAAGATTCATAATCCTCAACGGGGGACCAGTCCAGCTTTCCTGGGGATATCTTTACGAGAGTATTTTACCTATAGGCCAAAGCATGATTTCATCTTGCAACTAAATTTTAACATATCAAAGGTATCCAATTTGGATACTTCTCCCTTGATTTTATTCAAATTCAAATGATTTTAAAACTCTACCTACGAAAATTTCAAATCCTTTGATATCAAATACTCAAAGTTAGTGATGGTGATTCATCACTAAAACTTTAAAGATAACATGTCATTCTTCTTTGTTTAACAAAAACATAGAATTCAAGAAAACAATAACATCATCGTGATAACAATACTTCACAACATCTAAAAGAATATGATGATACATACTCTTAGTTGGATAAACATGATTCAAGAAAACAATAACATCATACCTAGGATATGTGATGATGATATATCATAACATATAAAAGGAAGTGATGTTACATATTCTTTGTTTGGTAAACATGATGCAAGAAAACAATAACAATATACCTAAGATTTGTGATGGTGATACATCACAACATCTAAAAGGTTGTAAGTATACAATATTCATACTTTTGAATAAAAATTCAAAGATATAGTAGAATGATCAAATTTTGATTTGAATTCAAAACATATTGATCAACATTAAGTCAATTATTCAACTTTTAATCAAGCGTATGTGTAAAGTTTAGGTTAGTATTGGTAAGGTGATTGTTATACTTTCAAAGTATAATTGATGTGGTGGGTTGGCTGCGGTATACCCTATATATAAGCACCGATAGTACATTGGGAGTAGCACCAAAAGCTTAACCAAATAGGTTGCTATTTAGAAAAAGTTGTTATTCAAAACTCGAACATTAACAAATCCTTGTTTCTATTCAAAATGGCAAACCGTCGTCGTGCAAACGAGCATAGAATGGCTGCTGAAATTGCTCGCCAAATGGCTGAAGTAATACCAAACATGGTAGTTCAACTACAACAACACTTCAACGCTAATAAAAACAATGCTAACAATGCTAATCAAGAAGTGCCTTATCCACCAAGATGCTCTTTTAAGCATTTCAATTCTTGTAATCCACCAAAGTATAATGGATCTGATGGGGCAACTGGTTTACTACAATGGTATGAAAGTATGGAGAATACTTTTATCAATAGTGACTGCCCTAATGATCTGAAAGTTCGTTACGCTGCTGGAACACTTCAGAAACGAGCTCTCACTTGGTGGAACAATGAAAAGCGAACCTTAGGAGAAGCTGCTCCTACCTTGACTTGGGATCAACTAAAGGAAAGGATGACTCATGAATTTTTCCCAAGTAATGAGGTCAAAAAACTCGAATATGAGTTTTGGGAACTCAAACAGGAAAGTGGGAAAAAGATGGCTTATAACAATCGCTTCCATGAGTTAAGTTTGCTTTGCCCTGATATGGTGGCTCCTTTGACAAGAAGAATTGAAAAGTACATTGGTGGATTGCCAATGCTTATTCAAGATGCTGTTTGTAGCAAACCTGCTACACTAGCTGATGCTATCCATGTTGCGGCGACTCTTACCGACAATCATGTTAAGGCGGGAACCTTAACAAGGAAAGGGTCAAAGAAAGACAAGGATAAGGAAAATCCAAAGATTTAACTGGGAATTCAAAAGAGGAGTCAAAAAATGGTTCATCTTCCTCTACTTTCAAAAAGAACAACAAAAGGAAAGCTGGTAACATGAACTTTGCTGTAACTCATGCCATACCTCTTCAACAAGTTGCTCCTACTATTATTAAACAAAAATCCATACTCTGGTGCTCATCCATTATGCAATGCATGCAACCATCATCATTTGCCTATTCATCCATGCCAATTGTGCACAATTTGCAATCGATTTGGCCATTTCGCTATCAACTGTCGTGTGGCTAAAGTTCAAGCCAATCAAGCTCAACAAACCATTGTTCCTTTCATCACTGCTGTCACACCCCCACCTCTCGTCACCTGAGAATGATGTCATCAAAAGGGTAGCGGAAGCATAGTGGTGATGTCTCAGAGCATGAGGGGTGACTTACTTGATCCGGTATCATCATAGCACACAGATTACGAAAAGTAAAACTTACATTACAAGGTTCGTGGTTACAAATATTATTACAGTTTATACATATTACAATTTATTTAATTACAGTCGTTGCTAGTGCTGTGAGTGCATCCTCACCGTTGTCCTTGATTGCCTGCAAAAGTTTTAGTTTCGAAAACATCAGCACAAAGCTGGTGAGTTCATACAGTTTAGTTAAATCATATGATATGACAGTTAAGTTCAAATACATGTTCACAGTTCCGGATAACCATGGGACCCGTATCTAGTTCCTTTCGGACGATATGTTCAGTTCTCGATATTACCCGTCGGTAAATATCTTATTGCCTCATTATCTTAATGTCTATCACACCATTAAGAAGTTCAGGAAACAGATAACAAACATTCACACCAGGGGAGATGCAATCCTCCCAGTGAATGGGGTGTCAACCGATAGTACTATCAATGTTTTCTGCTCGGCCACACATGGGTTCACTAGATACAGTTCAAGAATGAGGACTTTGATATCATGATAGAGATACTAACGGCAACAATAAATTCAGTTAATCACATGAAATCACGCAGATAACAGTGACACATATCATATGATCGAGAAAAGTTTAGCAGTTATACCCCGATGTTTATAAATCATTAAAAGAACAGGGGTGATACGAAACTCACCTGATGATATAAGGTAGCAAAATCTCTTCAATCTAACAACAAAAAGATGATTCTGCATTTAATTATATTTAATAAGTTATTTTTGTTCTAGTTTACTGATTAGATCTTTCTGAACGTTCAATGTCAAAGACATTGCTTACTAAATCATCAACTCGATATTAATTATATCATTAATTAATTTAAGGTTATATCATACAATGTATGATAATGTAGGAATCTACATTGCATTAGATTCCTGATACAAAGTTGATGACTCTCTTGATTAATCTAAATAATCTCGGATTAATCAAATAGTTAATATCGTTGATTATAATATTAAGACAATTTTTAGATGATTTAATGGCTTAGAAATGATTAATCCTTGTTATTGATTACCCAATATCATGAAATATCACAATGTAGCACCATAATAGGTGAAATAACCAGATTTAACATACTAATCTGACTGTTATCATAAACATCAGATAATCATTCCAATGAGTATGTTAATGATTATGATTAGTTTGAAACACTTGGATTTAACCTTTGCATTTCAAAGATTAATCAAACTAATCACCTACATTGTCATAATCAAATGGTTTAAACCATTATAATCATTGTTATGATTTGGTGGAAACCGGGCATTATAACGGATCAAAACAAGGATTTAACCGTTAGAACTTCGTGTTCTTCGTTTATAATCAATCCTAGCCATCATCTAGGCAATAATCAACAATCCTAACTATCTCATTACGTTCAAAATCAAGATCTAATCAATCAAAATCAAACTAGAAGGTTAAAACGGATAGTTACCTGAAACGAGCGGTTTAACGGACAGAAATACGATCAGAACGTGTATCTACGATCACCGGTTCGTTCTGGTAGTTGTGGTGGGTTTAGATTTGGGTTTCGATGGACAAAAGTTGAAAAAATGGAGGTGCAGGTCGTGTGGTTCGAACAGAATTGAAGAAGAAGAAAATAATTTTTTTTTTTTTCCCATGCAATCTGATTATCTATCTGATCCATTTGCACCGCCATACTCGTCGCGTATCGCGACGAGAATCAACAGGGCCGTCGCGTAACGCGACGGATCTCGGAACAAAATCAGATATTTAATTCATCGCGTATCGCGACAGACAGCCACATAAGTGTCGCGTACCGCGACGAGCTCATTTTTGTAATATTTTGAAATTTTCTTCGTTTCGCGATTCCGGACAATCCGTAACTCCGTTTCGCGATCCGTTTTCTCCTATGTTCTCGATTTCTCGCATACTTTAAACCTGCAATAATTACAATCATCAATTTCGCGCGGATTTCTAGAACAACCAAACGTGTGAACGTCATTGATGACGTAATCTTTACCTGCAATTGTCACAGTCTCCTCCTGTTACAGAAATTTCGTCCCGAAATTTAGTGAAGACTTATCTGTCGACAATTGTCTATGAGAACAAGTGAGGATATTTTGCTTTCATCTGATCTTCACGTTCCCAGGTATATTCAGGTCCTCGTTGAGAGTTCCAGCGAACTTTAACGATTGGTATGCGACTGCGTTTGAGTACCTTAACTTCTCGATCCATTACTTCTACCGGTTCTTCGGTAAACTGAAGTTTATCATTGATCTGAAGTTCTTCGAGAGGTACGATCAAAGATTCATCGTTTAAACACTTTTTCAGATTTGATACGTGAAAAACGTCATGAATGTTACTGAGTTCAAGAGGTAATTCGAGTCTGTAGGCTACAGATCCAATTCGTTCAAGAATTTTAAATGGCCCTACAAACCTCGGTGAAAGTTTACCTCGTTTACCAAATCTGAAAATGCCCTTCCAGGGTGATACTTTCAACATTACACGATCACCAACTTGGAATTCTAGTGGTCTACGACGGTTATCAGCATAACTCTTTTGACGATCGCGAGCAGCTTTAATTCGTTCTCGAATCAGTGCGATTTTGTCAGTGGTTTCTTGGATGAATTCTGGGCCAATGATTTGATTTTCTCCTATTTCCGACCAGCAAATAGGAGATCTGCACTTGCGCCCATACAGTGCCTCGAATGGAGCGCATTGTATGCTGGTATGGTAGCTGTTATTGTACGAGAATTCCACAAGTGGAAGATGAATATCCCAGCTACCTCCAAAATCAATCACACAGCTTCTAAGCATGTCTTCTAACGTTTGATTTGTTCGCTCCGTTTGCCCATCCGTTTGTGGATGATAGGATGTGCTCATATTGATTTGCGTGCCCAGAGCATTCTGAAGAGTTTGCCAAAATCGTGACATAAATCGACTATCTCTGTCAGAAATGATAGAGATCGGTACTCCATGTCGAGATACAATCTCATTAACATAGAGTTTAGCCAGTCGATCCATAGAGTAATCTTCTCGGATGGGTAAGAAATGCGCAGATTTAGTAAGGCGATCAACGATAACCCATATCGAGTCATGGTTACGTGACGTTCTGGGTAGTTTTGTAATGAAATCCATAGAGATCTGATCCCATTTCCACATGGGAATCTCAGGTTGTTGGAGTAACCCAGAAGGTCGTTGATGTTCAGCCTTCACTTTAAGACACGTTAAACATCGGTCCACGTATTCTAATACGTTTCTCTTCATCCCAGGCCACCAGTAAAAATCTCTAAGATCTTTATACATTTTATCGACACCTGGATGAATAGAATACCTGGATTTGTGCGCCTCATCCAAGATGGTTGTTCGAGAGTTACCGAATAAAGGAATCCACATTCGGTCTTTGAAATACAACAGTCCATCAACCTTAGTATCGAGTTTCTTATCTAATCCTCTTAGTCCCTCAGCAGAATAATTCGTTGTTTGTAAAGCTTGTTGCTGAGCATTTCTAATCTGAGGAATTAGACTAGTTTGGATAGTCAAACCTAACGCTCTCACACGTAGGGGTTTGACCCGTTCCTTGCGACTCAAGGCATCGGCCACAACATTTGCCTTGCCTGGGTGATAACGGATTTCACAATCATAATCGTTCAAGAGTTCAACCCATCGCCTTTGTCGCATGTTCAACATTTTCTGATCTAGAATATGTTGGAGACTTTTGTGATCCGTGTACACAATACACTTGGTTCCGTACAGATAATGTCTCCAAATCTTGAGTGCAAACACAACTGCACCAAGTTCTAGATCATGAGTGGTATAGTTCTTCTCGTGTACTTTCAACTGCCGAGAAGCGTAAGCAATCACCTTATCGTTCTGCATTAAAACACACCCAAGTCCCTGACGGGAAGCATCACAATAAACCGTGAAGTTATCTGTACCTTCCGGTAGTGCTAAGATAGGTGCATTGCAGAGTTTATGTTTCAACAGTTGGAAAGCCTCCTCCTGTTGGGAACCCCATATAAACGGTTGGTTCTTCTGAGTCAAAGTGGTAAGTGGCAGAGCGATTTTTGAAAAGTTCTTGATAAATCGACGATAATAACCTGCCAACCCCAAGAATTGACGTATTTCAGTCGGGGTTCGGGGTGTCTCCCATTGTTCTACCGCTTTGATCTTACTGGGATCCACTTGAATACCATTCTCATTCACAACATGCCCCAGAAACTGAACTTCTCGTAACCAAAATTCACACTTGGAAAATTTGGCATATAGCTGTTCACGTGCTAGAAGTTCTAAGATGAGTTTCAGATGTTGGGCATGTTCCTGTTGGTTTCGGGAATAAATGAGAATATCATCAATAAATACAATCACAAACTTATCCAGATAAGGTCTACATACTCGGTTCATCAGATCCATAAAAACTGCAGGTGCATTGGTTAAACCAAACGGCATTACTAAAAACTCGTAATGTCCGTACCGGGTTCGGAAAGCAGTTTTTGGAACATCATTGTCATGGATTCTCAACTGATGATATCCGGATCTCAAATCAATTTTTGAGAAATATGTAGCACCTTGCAACTGATCAAACAGATCATCAATACGAGGTAATGGATAACGGTTCTTGATTGTCAGTTTATTGAGTTCCCTGTAGTCGATACACATCCTGAATGATCCATCTTTCTTTTTCACAAAAAGAATTGGTGCTCCCCAAGGTGAAAAACTGGGTCGAATGAAACCTTTATCAAGAAGTTCCTGTAATTGACCTGAAAGTTCTTGCATTTCAGATGGCGCAAGCCGATACGGGGCTTTAGCAACAGGTGCAGCGCCAGGAATCAAGTCAATACGAAATTCAACCTGTCTTGTTGGGGGTAATCCTGATATATCTTCAGGAAAAACTTCAGGAAAATCTTTGACTACTGGGATATCAGTGATACGTGTAGGTGAAGAATTGTGCTCGGTCACGTGTGCCAGGAAAGCATAACAGCCTTTCCTTAAAAATTTCTGAGCCCGCATACAAGATATGAGACCAAGTTTTCTACCGGCTCGTTCTCCTTGAACTACCAGTGTATTACCGTTAGGTAATGGAATACGGATCACCTTAGTTTGACATACAACTTCCGCTTGGTTATCAGAAAGCCAATTCATGCCTACCACGACATCAAAGCTACCAAGCTCAATAGGAAGTAAGTCGATACAGAAAAGGTGATCATTCAGATTCAAGGAACATCCTTGAATAACACTGCTAGTTTTGATCATCTTGCCATTTGCAAGTTCAATGACATAAGGAGTTTCTAGTTCTACCGTAGGCAATGAAAGTAATGATGCAAATTCAGGAGAAATAAAACTCTTATCTGCTCCTGTGTCAAATAAAACTGATGCATAAAGATTATTGAGAAGGAACGTACCAGTGACAATGTTTGCATCATGTCTTGCCTCGGCTGCACCAATCTGAAAAGCTCTACCCCTAGCTTGATTCCCTGGATTGGTGTTATTGGTTGGACAATTGCGCATGAGGTGATCAGGGCTTCCACAAGTGTAACATGACCGGTTCGTTTGAGCAGTGGGTCGTGGAGCTTGGTTTGGTTGACGAGCAGGAAAGTTGCAGTATTTAGCATAGTGTCCTACCCGATTACATTTTGCACAAACAGGACATGGTCCTGTGTGATGGTAGGGACACCTATCACATTTGGGCGCCGGCCCAGTGTAAACTTTCCTCTCCGGTACCGCCGCTCCATAGTTTTTCACGGTTGGTTTGTTCTGACTGGTTTCAGCTGGAGCTTTGGCCTTGGACTTGCCAAACCATTTACGTTTGGTACCTTTAGAAACGTTCGAGGTACCAGCTTCACTACGGCCCACAGCCGTTTGAGATTTTGAGATCAATGTACCACTTCTTACCGCCTCATCGGTAAGCTTGGTGGTCAACAGAATGGTTCTTTTGAGGGTTGTGGGTTCAGCAGCAGTTACATTTCCCCGAATCTGGGGAACCAACCCTTTGATATACTTCTCAATCAATGCTGCCTCAGTTGGAAACATATTGGGAAGTAGACAAGTAAGTTCATGAAAACGATCGGTGTAGGCTAAAGAATCAGCACCGACCATTGAGTGACTCCAGAATTCCTCCTGAAGTTTTTGGATTTCAGTGATTGGGCAGTACTCTGACATAATCAGAGTTTTGAATTCATTCCAGCCCATAGAATCAACTGTAACAGAACCCAAAGTTTTAGCCTGGGTATTCCACCAGGTAAGAGCTGATTCTTTCAAAGAACAGGCAGCATAAGACACCTTATGCTCCTCCAGACACTGGCTGATTTTCAGTTTTGTTTCCATCTCCTCGATCCACCTAAGGAGTCCAGCCGCTCCTTCCCTACCTGTGAAAGTAGGTGGGTTACAGGAAGCAAAGTATTTATACGTACATCCCTGTCGTGGTGGATCAGGAGCAGTAGTAGTTGTGCCTGTGGTATGAACAGTTTCAACGTGTCCACCTGTGGCATTATGTTCCACATGACCAGACCCAGAAGTGACATGTGGCTGTGGTGGTATTACAATGCCAGCAGCCGATAGCTGTTCCTTTACGATTCGGGCTATAGCTGCTTCATTCAATACCGACCCACTAGGAGCTGCCGTTGGTGTCGGGTTTGGGTCCTGGTTCACCAGAGGAACGGTATTTGTTTCAGAAACAGGTGGTGGAACTGGATTCGGTTCAGGGGAAGTAATATTCTCAGTAACTTTCTTAGCTGGACGACCTCTTTTCGGAGCCATAGTTCTGCTCACATGCAGACAAACTCAGGTCAGTTCAAGAATATTAAAGATATAACCCTTTTTAATCACATAACTCAACCATGTTCAGACATGCTGATAATTTCATGTTGAAATGTGATCATTCAAGTATTCAAGTATAACTACATTGAAAAGATCCAGATACGTTCTCAATTCACACTAGTCATTCAGATATTCGTAGTTATACTTAGTCCTGTTATTTCAAAACATGTGTAGAGTATAACCCAACTCATTGCCTCGCAATACATGTTTTTAGAGATATGTTCATACAGGACTAGGATATGTTCTCACACAAATCCTCTGATATGTTCTCAGTTCATGTACTAGATATGTTTTCACACAACAACAGATATGTTCACGTGTTCTCGTACAGTATGGCTCTCGTACTGTACTTTAGTTACAGATATGTTCTCATTAGTTATGTTCTCGTTCACATTACAGATACGTTCTCGTTTAGATATGTTCTCGTACAGTATGGCTCTCGTACTGTACTTTTAGTAACTGATATGTTCTCGTATAGTATGGCTCTCGTACTATACTTTGGTTACTGATATGTTCTCGTTCACATTACAGATATGTTTTCGTTTAGATATGTTCTCGTTCACATTACAGATACGTTCTCGTTTAGATATGTTCTCGTACAGTATGGCTCTCGTACTGTACTTTTAGTAACTAATATGTTCTCGTATAGTATGGCTCTCGTACTATACTTTAGTTACTGATATGTTCTCGTTCACATTACAGATACGTTCTCGTTTAGATATGTTCTCGTTCACATTACAGATACGTTCTCGTTCAGATATGTTCTCGTACAGTATGGCTCTCGTACTGTACTTTTAGTTAATATATTCGCATACAGTATGGCTCTCGTACTGTATTTTCGCGCAATATATGTTTTTAGTTAAATATATTCGCATACAGTATGGCTCTCGTACTGTATATCAGCGCAATATATTTTCAGTTAGATATATTTGCATACAGTATTGCTCTCGTACTGTATTTTCGCACAATATATATATTTTTAGTTCGACATATTCGCATACAGTATGGCTCTCGTACTGTATATCAGCGCAATATGTTTTCAGTTAGATACGTTCTCATACTGGTATGTTCATAGATACGTTCTCATACTGATATGTTCATAGATACGTTCTCATACTGATATGTTCATAGATACGTTCTCATACTGATATGTTCATAGATACGTTCTCATACTGATATGTTCATAGATACGTTCTCATACTGATATGTTCATAGATATGTTCTCATACTGATATGTTCATAGATACGTTCTCATACTGATATAGATATAGTGTTCACATAACATACAACAGATATACAGAAACAAACGTTTGATTAAAACAACACTGTTATTATAGAACCATAAAGTTTATGATACAAAGAGTGCCCTCATAATACATCCATACAAACAACCTATCCGTCTATGAGATGTACAATGAAAATCCCAAAAATGTGGGTCAACTGATCTGACTTACCGTAAGAAATACGGTAAACAGGCTAGCACTATAGCTATAGTAGCAAGTACTATAGCTAACCAGATAAGTCTAGCCTCGGTGCTCAGCGTACCGAGCATCCAGATCAGTCCCTGCAGCCTTTCCCCAAAGGCTGCCACCTGCTGCTTACATGCAGCAATCATCTCCCTCCACCAGGTCCTCCGAAGGCGATCCTCAATGGTCGCCCTCCAGGCTAGGGTGTCCGCACCCTGAGTAATCACATGCTCCATGAGAGCCAGGTGAGACGTGAGAATCTCCATCACCGTGTTACGGGTGTCCTCCATCGTGGCATGGTGCTGCTGCAAATCCTGTCGGAGGCCCAGCAGGTCCTGAGATACCTGCTGTACCTGAGCCCGAAGCTCAGCCTGGTGGGAGGATTCTCCCACCTCGTATACTGGTGCTGGCTCGTCCCGTGGAGCCATAGGGCGTCGTGGAGGTAGTCCCGTAGTCTTGCGGGCTTGGCCCCGCATACGCCTGAGCCCGTCCCATGCCGGGGCTCTGTGTGGTGAGGAGCTCTGCCTCCTCATGGCCGAAGCGTCGGCCAGCGGTGAGTGGGGTGGACTGTGCACCGGTGGGGATCCCGGTGGTGGTGGTGGTATGAACGGAGATCCGGGCGGTAGTGGTGGTACAAAAGGAGATCCGGGTGGTGTAGCTGGTAGCTGTGGTCCCACCTGAGATGATACAGAAGACGCATGAGATGGTACTGCACCCGAGCTCGATCCCGAGCTGTCACTGGGTGTGTCGTCAAGGATGATGTAAGGGAATCTCTGGTAAATATAGTTTTCTCCCGGGTTCGCCATTGCTGAATAAACAAAGTTCTAGATCAGTATCATGAAATAAACATTGAATAATAATATTCAATACAAACATGATATGATATCTCTTCCTATCTCAAAGCAACTATTAGTCTTTAGAATTGTTATAGTTCAGCTTGGATTGACTTAAACTAGAATGCACAAGTATTACAAATTTCAGTTATGCTGGCCACTCATAACTGAAACCTGGATCACTCGATTATCCTAACTTAAATCAACACAAGTTTTGTTCGTTCGTTGTATTCAGTGCTCTCTGTGTCATTATACGAACCTATGGTTATAGTCTAGGTCTCTAAGTCAACCTAATTCTCTATAACCTGTGGCTCTGATACCACCCTGTCACACCCCCACCTCTCGTCACCTGAGAATGATGTCATCAAAAGGGTAGCGGAAGCATAGTGGTGATGTCTCAGAGCATGAGGGGTGACTTACTTGATCCGGTATCATCATAGCACACAGATTACGAAAAGTAAAACTTACATTACAAGGTTCGTGGTTACAAATATTATTACAGTTTATACATATTACAATTTATTTAATTACAGTCGTTGCTAGTGCTGTGAGTGCATCCTCACCGTTGTCCTTGATTGCCTGCAAAAGTTTTAGTTTCGAAAACATCAGCACAAAGCTGGTGAGTTCATACAGTTTAGTTAAATCATATGATATGACAGTTAAGTTCAAATACATGTTCACAGTTCCGGATAACCATGGGACCCGTATCTAGTTCCTTTCGGACGATATGTTCAGTTCTCGATATTACCCGTCGGTAAATATCTTATTGCCTCATTATCTTAATGTCTATCACACCATTAAGAAGTTCAGGAAACAGATAACAAACATTCACACCAGGGGAGATGCAATCCTCCCAGTGAATGGGGTGTCAACCGATAGTACTATCAATGTTTTCTGCTCGGCCACACATGGGTTCACTAGATACAGTTCAAGAATGAGGACTTTGATATCATGATAGAGATACTAACGGCAACAATCCCATGAAATCCACAAATTCAGTTAATCACATGAAATCACGCAGATAACAGTGACACATATCATATGATCGAGAAAAGTTTAGCAGTTATACCCCGATGTTTATAAAACATTAAAAGAACAGGGGTGATACGAAACTCACCTGATGATATAAGGTAGCAAAATCTCTTCAATCTAACAACAAAAGATGATTCTGCATTTAATTATATTTAATAAGTTATTTTTGTTCTAGTTTACTGATTAGATCTTTCTGAACGTTCAATGTCAAAGACATTGCTTACTAAATCATCAACTCGATATTAATTATATCATTAATTAATTTAAGGTTATATCATACAATGTATGATAATGTAGGAATCTACATTGCATTAGATTCCTGATACAAAGTTGATGACTCTCTTGATTAATCTAAATAATCTCGGATTAATCAAATAGTTAATATCGTTGATTATAATATTAAGACAATTTTTAGATGATTTAATGGCTTAGAAATGATTAATCCTTGTTATTGATTACCCAATATCATGAAATATCACAATGTAGCACCATAATAGGTGAAATAACCAGATTTAACATACTAATCTGACTGTTATCATAAACATCAGATAATCATTCCAATGAGTATGTTAATGATTATGATTAGTTTGAAACACTTGGATTTAACCTTTGCATTTCAAAGATTAATCAAACTAATCACCTACATTGTCATAATCAAATGGTTTAAACCATTATAATCATTGTTATGATTTGGTGGAAACCGGGCATTATAACGGATCAAAACAAGGATTTAACCGTTAGAACTTCGTGTTCTTCGTTTATAATCAATCCTAGCCATCATCTAGGCAATAATCAACAATCCTAACTATCTCATTACGTTCAAAATCAAGATCTAATCAATCAAAATCAAACTAGAAGGTTAAAACGGATAGTTACCTGAAACGAGCGGTTTAACGGACAGAAATACGATCAGAACGTGTATCTACGATCACCGGTTCGTTCTGGTAGTTGTGGTGGGTTTAGATTTGGGTTTTGATGGACAAAAGTTGAAAAAATGGAGGTGCAGGTCGTGTGGTTCGAACAGAATTGAAGAAGAAGAAAATAATTTTTTTTTTTTCCCATGCAATCTGATTATCTATCTGATCCATTTGCACCGCCATACTCGTCGCGTATCGCGACGAGAATCAACAGGGCCGTCGCGTAACGCGACGGATCTCGGAACAAAATCAGATATTTAATTCATCGCGTATCGCGACAGACAGCCACATAAGTGTCGCGTACCGCGACGAGCTCATTTTTGTAATATTTTGAAATTTTCTTCGTTTCGCGATTCCGGACAATCCGTAACTCCGTTTCGCGATCCGTTTTCTCCTATGTTCTCGATTTCTCGCATACTTTAAACCTGCAATAATTACAATCATCAATTTCGCGCGGATTTCTAGAACAACCAAACGTGTGAACGTCATTGATGACGTAATCTTTACCTGCAATTGTCACAACTGCACCTAGACAACTCGAGGTTAGAGTTTGCTATAACTGTGGTGATCCAAATCATTTCGCTAATGCTTGTTCTCTTAGAGCCAATAACAACAATGCTTTGATGGTTCCAAACAATCAAAACAATCAAGGAGCAAGAGGCCGAGTTTTCAATGTTAATGCAAATCAATATCAAAACAACAATGATCGGGTAAACATGGCAGTTTGAGCGAATGTGAACTTTCAAGTGCGTTTTTTTACAAATAAAGTCTTTTGACATGACAAGAATAAAGAAATTCAAATGTAATTTGGTTGTCCTTAATGAGATCTAATCCAATATGACTTTTTTTTATTTAACTTTATTCTTATGCAAAATTTGAGGCTTTGACATCATAGTAGGCATAAGTTGACTGTTAGAAACACTATGCTGAAATCTTTCAATTTGTTAAATACATTGGCATCTCGCAAATAAACCAAATAACTACATCTATGCAATTAAGTCTTCCTAATTTTGGGACAAAATTCCCTAAAGTAGGGGAGATTGTAACCTTTGCGTTTTTCTTAAACAATTTATAAAGCAATTGTGTCTTGATTGAAATAAACTAAAATTCAAGGGATTTCGAATCTTATAATTATGATAACTTCTAAATAACATTTAAAATATTTTAACAACACGATTATACAAAATACATTATGTATATATATATATATATATATATATATTATATTTGATCTTCAATAAAACTAAATATACATATATTTATATGTGTGTGTGTATGTATACTATGTATGTGTATACAATTAAACAAATAAAATAGAATTGTATATATTTATATAATTATAAATTGCTATAAATAAAATGTTATTTTTAACAGGTTTGATCTTAGTTAAAACATTTATACAATATAAATTATTTAGAAATAATATAAAACTTGACATAATATAAGTTCTAGGTATTTCAAAATGGTTTTAATAATAAGAACTATATAATCTTTTACTATGAATTTTTATAAAAGTTCTAAAATAAAAGTTACAAATAATAATAATAATAATAATAATAATAGTAATAATAATAATAATAATATTAATAATAATAATAATAATTATTATTATTATTAAATATTATTATTATTATTATTATTAAATATTATTATTATTAATATTATTATTATTATTATTATTATTATTATTATTATTTCTATATAGTTTTTACAATAAAGGTAGTTTGTACATAAAATAAAAGGTTTGCAATATAAAAGGGTTGAAAATCTAAACATAGTAAACTGTTCTATGAGTGGAAAGTTTAATCAACAAACTTATATGACAACAAAAGATGAGGGCCTGTTCTGTCAAGATCCGAAAGTTTCAATCCCTTCCCACAAAACCCACGTTCAAACTCATTTCTTCACGGTTGCCATCAAATTCAATTATAACGCATAAGTGAATTCAAAACTCTAAATGTATAACTGTTATGGCCACGATTGTAACATAACCGAACGATTAATTTGAGAATTTTATTGCAATTACGAGCCATAAACGTTCATGACCGGTTAAAGCCAAACGAAACTAGAAATCGATTAAAAACACTATAATACTCTAAATTGATCAGTCACAAAGATTGGCGATTAGTTTACGAAACTACAGAACCCAAATTCATACTTTGAGACTCTCTGTAGCTTTGGATCGAGTCCAAGAACTCACACGAACTTCTCTGTAGGTCTGAAACCGGATCAAGAACTAAACTTTATCTTCTGAATCGTCATCAATAGACTCTAACAAGTGCGGAATCCAAGCTAGAATCAAGAAAGCAAGTAGAAAAATATAATCTTTGTATTTATGCTGAAAATTCGAGTACAAGTGCCTCAATACGTCTAGAGCGAAAATGCCTCGGGATTCTAACCTAAACCTGTACAAAATACGTCTATTTATACTAGGTCTAGGTGTACTCGAAATCTAACACGAACTATTTCGAGCACACGAATACATTGTGTATTCGAAATGCATGTACAAGAACATAAACACGATTCTGAACTTTGACTCTGTTGACTTTGTCAGTCTTCAACGTGTACTGGGCTCTACAAATTCCCCCTAGACTGGCGAAGTCATCCAATAGGAAGAGTGACATTGTGTGGTCCAGCTCCTGCATAAAGTTTCAGCTCGATGGCATAAGCAACCGTGCGAGTGAATGATTTAGCTTCCTCATCAGCACCAGAATAAACTCGTATTGGAGATTGGTGGAGCTTCATCATGTCTTCTTTTCCATACTTCAATAGATCCATAGGGTCAAGAATTATATCGATATCATTAATATCATCTTGGTTCTTGATGATGACTGCTGCAAGGTTGAGATCATCGTAGTACCAAGACAAGAAGTTAGCCAAGGAATTGTCTGGAACACTAGGTGAAACTGGCGCTGCTATCTCAACGTGAGGTGGAGGATACTTGTAGTATATCCACGGATTTTTCGTCTTTGGATCGATAATACATGTCGAAGCAAAACGCCTTCCCTTGGCGGTGCGCATCACGGGAAAGTCCTTTTCACATTGGTCTATAATGAATTTGGCGAACAGGTCAGCCTTTGAGTCTTTGGAAGGATCGAAGAACATAGCTTTGTTGATACTTCGGATATCAACCTTTGGCATAGTACAGAAATCTCTCGGTCTCTTATAGTATTCAACCTTTCCATTCATCCTTTTGACCAGATAGATGTCCCTTTTGTTGTCATACATCCAGCAACACACATTGGACCTGTCATTTCGAACAGCGAACATGTTTCTATCATCTGAGATAAATGTATGTTCTACAAGTTCTTCTCTCATCTCCTTGAACCACGTATCTTTAACCACCGGAGGGGAAGGTGTCCAATCCCTTTTCTTGTCAAACCAACTGACAATCACTTCGTGAAGAGATGTGATATCCTGTCCTAATGCATCAATGTATTTGTGGGCATACAAATAATCGATATAAGGATCGATGGAGATGTTTCCAAGTACAATATTTTCTGGTTCTTCTTCGACAGATGCCCCTGTGGAAGATTCAGCTTCTCCTTTGGTTTCTTTACCGATTCCATCGAAAAGATAATCGTCTAGAAGATCCTTGAAGAAATCATCAAGCCCTGCATTCTCCATATCAGTTCCTGGAAGGCTATCGCCGAATAGAATGTCATCGGGAATATCTCCAAATAGATCATCGTAATCACTTGCAGGCTTGGTAGTGGAAGAAGAGGGATTTCCTGTATCACCTCCTTGATTGTCATCATCAGGAGGCCCTTGATCCTTTTTATCAAAGGAGTCCTTTTTCTGTTCATCACCACCATCATTATCATCATTGTCATCATCATTACTATCATCACTGTCATCACTGGCATCGTCTTCTTTGTCATTATCATCAGATTCTAGAATTTCTTCTCCCTTCAGTCTCTTGATTTCCTTGCTCATCTTGTAGTTCTCCATAGAAAGGAATCTGATAACCTTTCGGTGTGCCTTGATCTGCCTCTGAAACTTCTCCATTTTGTTAGCTATCTTTAGCATTCCTTCTTGCATGATTCGGATATTGGCATCCTTTTCTTCAGCTTCTCTTTCAAGCATGAAGACTCTGTCTTGCAAACCAACGAGATCAACAGGCACTTCTTTCGGCTCATAAGGTGATTCTGCGTGCAAGGGAGATTTACCCTTGTCATTTTGTGAACGAGGTGGAGATGGTGGTGTCTCGATGTGGGAAATAGGAGTGGTTGAAGATGGAAGCGGAGAACGAGCAGGAATTTTGATGACTAGGTTGGGTTTGGTTGGTTGAGAAGGTGGCTTTGGTTTTGAAGGTGGTTTGGGTGGTTTGGGTTGTGCGGGTGGCTTTGGTCGTGAGGGTGGCTTGGGTTTTGAAGGTGGAGGTGACTGTGAAGATGAATGTGTTGTAAGGTTGGAGGTGGTTGTGTAGGTGGAGGTGGTTTTGTAGGTTGAGATGGTAGAATCGATGCAACTGATGAGAAAGATAAACCGGAGAACATCTGCTGTAATCTGGGATCTCTGGTCTGCTTGGACATAGTCTTCAATCTCTTTCTCTTAGGTGACGACTCAGGGGTAGGAGTATAATCCAAATCCTGTGCTTCCTCCCTTTCTTCCCTTGTCAGTGGAGGCTTCTCAGGCATGAAATCTTCACTAGAAGATGAGGAGGCCTCGGAAACATGTCTCTCGGCAGTCGTGTCTGTCTGTGTTCCCGTAGGAATGTCATGTTCATCAGCGACAAAGGAACAGGAGTGCCTTGATCCTCTATCACACCCACGCCTCCTACAAAACGTCCAAACTTTGTCAGTGGTCTCTCACCAATGTATTGCTTTTTCCCACGCTTGTTCATCTTCATGTATCCAAAGATGTCTTCTCGCATTTTCTTGATCTCCAGAGAACCGAACGTACGAACCAAGCTTGGATATCTTTTGTCGATAACGATCTGCACAAAGCAGGGAAAGGCCAGAAATCGTTCTTTCCTTTTTCCTTTGATATTGGCATGCATATCAAGGAATATCATCCTGGAGAAGTTGAAATCAACTCCTAAGGCTAGAGCTACAAGACACGAACTGAGAGTCTGATTAAGTACATCGTAACCGCCTTTTCTTCCAGAGAGACACTAAGTGACGACGTGAGCCAAATATCTCCAATATGGGTGCAGTAATTTCTTCTCAGTGGGTGGATAGGCACCTTCATGTCCCATCTGATAAACGGTCCTATTAACCAGATCTTGATCAAGCTTAACGGGATCAGTTTCCTTGTCTCCAAATTGCAAACACTCTCTAAAAATTTGCTCAGTGATAACAATGGGTTTGCCCTGAATCTTTCCAACAATGCTGACTGTCCCCTTGTCATCAGTATGCTATTCTACAGTGCTCCAGAAATCTCGAATAAAATCAGTCACAATCAACGGATGTTCCTTGATCGCGTAGTTGACTGGTGACAGGATCAATCCTTCAACCAGACTCTTGAATTCGGAATGCTTCTTGGGTGGATTTCCAAGATATGCCGTCATGTTGTGATCCGGCGCAAACCTTAAGTCAGCCATCTGAGAAACAAAACAGATTAAGTTAGTTCAAGATTGAGAAACAAGAAAAGATGAAAATTTTCTAAGTCCGAATAGGTTTGTTGTCGAACCAACAGTTGTACGCGAAATGACATTGCTTATTTGAAATTACAGGTGTACACGAAGTACATGCTATACACGAAGTGAAGCGTGTACACGAAGTGAATCGTGTATTCGAAATACAGGCTGTACACGAAGTGCGTTTGTACTTGAAACTCAGTCTGTACACGAAATACATGCTGTATTCGAAATGTTCCTGTATTCGAAATTTTAGTTTTTGAGAACACAAGAAAGCCTTTAAAAGTTTATCATTTTTGCTCCTTAGAACTTCTAATTTTATTTGACATGATCGGAATCATGAGGCGATCATCATATCATGTAATCGCCTTTCAATTTAAAGCACATCGATGTCAATTTACCCAAAATCCTTCTGTACACGAAAGTTGCGTACTCGAAAACTTATTTTGTCCATAACTTTCGAATTTACGGTCAAAAGTTTATAAAATCTTATACCTAAGGTTGCCTATAGATGATCTAAAAGATGGCCGGAGTGGAATTTTGAAAACACGTCTAGAAAGTGAGATCGCCTCATGGAGAGAAATCTGTACTCGAAATGAAGAAAACCGTACACGAAGTGAATGGTATTCGAAATTAAACGAAGTTGGACTATTTATAGGGACATTTCGAATACACATTTTTCGTGCACTCCATTTCGAGTACACACACACTAATTTTATTTCGATTAAAATTCTAACTTTTATAAGATAAAATAAAATAAAATAAAAAAATAAAATAAAATAAATAAAATAAAATAAAATAAATTAAAATAAATTAAAATAAATTAAATTAAAATAAAAGAAAATGAAAAAATAAAATAAAATAAAACTTGGAAATTTTGGACAAGTTTAAGATTTAGTTGGGTCAAATTCGTGGGATCAAATCTGTTCGTCAAAATTTTACTGGCTTAAGTAATTTCTTAACTAAGTACAACTTTTAAACAACTATACCCCACCAATGATTTCCACTCGCTAATCCATAATCTTAGAAATAAGACACATGATCAAGGTTTTCTGAAAAATGTCTTATGGGAAGTTTGTGAGCAGTCAGACTGTAAAACTAGATTAACATGCAACCTATCAATTTTGTAAAATCTTTTGTTTCAAACTTTGATTGCGTTTAAACGAACTTAAAATGTTTTGATAGAGTTTTAGGTGAGAAAAGAAAAGAACAGATCTATTAGATTAGAATCAAGAACAAGAAGAGGTTCTATCATCTTGTGCTCATTGGCATCTTTTATTTACTGATCTGCAGACACATTGGCCTTAATGTCACACATCCAGGTCTTTGCTTACGCAAAACAATGGATGATTCAATAGATATTTCCCGCTTTTTGTTTGCACAAAACATAGGAAATACCCGAGCTTTTCAAAACGATTTCAAGTTTATTTAAACACAATCTTGTTTTGATTCAAAGACTTAAACAAAAAGTCAAATAGTTGTCACACATTTCTAGTTATCTAATGATCACAACTTCGCACTTATTAATTTATAATTATATATTTTGATTGATCAAGTTTGATTCTTTCATTTGGAAAACTTGTTTTAACTTCTTAGTGCATAATAGATATTTAAAGTTGTTATCTTTCAGAAATTTTATTAAGACAGTGAAATTTTGATCGTTAGAAATTATTTCGCTTCCCAATTTGACTTATTCACTTTGCTTGTCCCAATAAACTCTTTTTGTATTTTCTTAATTTCTGAAAATGTAAAATCTTTTTGGAATTTTCTTAAATGGTAATAGGCAGGATCTCTTTTTCTTAGGTTTTTCAAAAACTCAACAACTTCCCCTAAACTTGTAGATTATCTTAGACTGACTCAAAAACCTAAAATCTTTTTGTTGTTTTGTAAATTTTATCCCCCTAAATTTGTGATCTAAAAATTAAAATTAAAACAAAACACAAATTTTAACGTATTTACAAAAATATTGTTTTATTCAAAGCTTATTAGTTTGAGAGAGGCAAGTAAGTAGTGGAAGCGTGCTGTATCGAACGGTTTTGTGAAAAGATCTGCCAGATTGTCATCTGTATGGACCTTTTCAAGATGAATTAGTTTCCGTTCGAAATAGCCACGGATGAAGTGAATCCGGATATCAATATGTTTAGTTTTGGAGTGTTGTACCGGATTTTTGACGATCTGTAAGGCGGCTTCATTGTCACAATAAATAGGAAAGTCAAGAAAATTCAAACCGTAATCGAGGAGTTGCTGTTGCATCCATATAACCTGGGAGCAGCAACTGGAAGCAGCAACATTTTCAGCTTCCGCAGTAGATGTGGATACGGTTGTTTGTTTCTTGCACTGCCATGAGACAAGGCGATCTCCTAAGTATTGGGATCCTCCCGTGGTGGACTTCCTATCTAAGTTACAACCACCAAAATCACTGTCAAATAAGCATGCAAACGAAATTCAGAGTTCTTAGGATACCATAAACCGAGACGAGGTTTCCCGACAAGGTACTGAAAGATCCTCTTGACAGCAATCAGGTGAGATGCCTTCGGATTTTCTTGATATCTGGCGCATTGACATACAGAGAACATGATGTCTGGTCGGCTAGCGGTCAAGTACATCAAGGAACCAATCATCGAGCGATATAGGTGTTGATCAACATCTTCACCATTAGAATCCAAAGTTAAGATCGGACGTGCAGCCATGGGGTAGGTGCAGGCTTTGATTCCATCATCTTGAATTTTGTCAGAATGTCAGTGACATACTTTCCTTGATGAATCAGCACGCCTTTTGGATCTTGCTTCACCTGAAGACCCAGAAAGAAGGTCATTTCTCCCATTGCACTCATCTCAAACTTCTTCTTCATTACCCCTTCAAATTCCTTGCACAATGCTGAGCTTGTGGAGCCAAAAATAATGTCATCCACATAGATTTGAACGAGAATCAAATCATCCTTATCCTTGCGAACAAACAAAGTCTGATCGATGGCTCCACGGGTATATCCATTTGCAAGCAAGTGATTAGTAAGCGTAGCATACCACGCTCACGGTGCTTGATGAAGACCATAAAGTGCTTTGTCTAACTTGTAGACATGGTCTGGATACTGAGAATCTTCAAAGCCTGAGGGCTGGCACACATAGATTTCTTCCTTTACCTTTCTATACAAGAAGGCGGTCTTCATATCCATCAGATACACTGTGAAGTTCATGTATGAGGCATAGGCCAAGAAAATCCGTATGGCTTCAAGTCTTGCAACTGGTGCAAAGACTTCCTTATCCCCTCCTGTTGGTAGAAGCCCTGAACTACCAACCTTGCCTTGTTCCTGATAATTATTCCTGAGTCATCTCTTTTGTTCCTGAAAACCCATCTGGTTCCAATAGGCAACTTTCCTTTGGGTAGGGGAACCAGATTCCACACCTTGAGTTTCTGAAACTACATCAACTCTTCCTGCATTGCCTTGACCCAGCTGGACTCTTTGAGAGCCATTTTGACATTTTTGGGCTCGACCTGCGAAATAAAACAGGAATATAAACAAGAATTAATCGGACCTGATTGGATTCTAGTGACTGCTTCTTCAGGCAAGAGGTTCTGAGCTGAAATAGATCAGCTTCGAGTGAGAACGCCTTCCGAAAGAGGTCCAATAATATTTTCGACTGGATGATTCTTGTTTATGCTGAGTGTCGGCACTTCCTCCATGACTAGATCGTCTAGCAAATTGCTGATCTTGTTCACTTGATCTTCATTGGAGGAAGAAATGTTGTTGACAGGAGCAGTTTCACTTATTTCAACTTCATGATCCACGCAATGTTCCTCAGGGATGTTGTCTGAGAATAGTGGATTATCAAAGGTGTGGTGGGAGGAAGATGAAATTTGATCTGTTTCTGGGAGTGGTTGAACAGACTGAGAAGTGTCTGAATCTGAGGGGAGAACTTCATGTATCGGGGTTGGCTGATTTGGAGGAGCATTATTCTACATTCCTGGAGGGTCAACTGACAAAAGTTTTGGGTCACAGGGAACATAATCAACTCTATAGTCGATATCATCACCCTTGTAGAAATCATCGGTTTGCTCAGATGATCCTGTTGTCTCGGATACAGTGTTGAAGGGCCTAAAGGTAGAATTATACTCAAATAACCAGTTTGGACCGGAACCAGCATCTGTAGAATTCATCTCTTGCCAATCGATGTAATATGATTCCACGATCATCCGAGTCTTCTTGTTGTAAACTCTGTAGGCTGCTTTCTCGGATGAATAACCCACAAAGTAACACTCATCTGCCTTATCATCAAACTTGTGGTTAGGCTCTGTATGAAGAAGAGTGCAAGGACATCCAAATGAGTTGAAGTGACCAACTTTAGGCTTCTGATTGAAGAGAATCTCATAAGGAGTCTTATGATGGCGCTTGTTCAGGAGTGCTCGATTTTGAACATAGCAAGCGGCGTTGATGGCTTCGGCCCAGAAGAACATTGGCAGCTTTGATTCTGATAGAATTGTTCATGCAGCCTCTATAAGCGTTCTGTTTCGCCTTTCTGCAACTCCATTTTGCTGAGGTGTTCTGGCTGCACTGTATTGCCTAGCAATCCCTTTTTCATCGCAGAAATCTATAAGAGTTTGATTTCTAAATTCAGTGCCATTATCAGTTCTAATTACCTTAACCTTTAGATTCTTATGATTTTCGATCAAGGTAATAAACTTCTTCAGGATCTCTGGTGTTTCATCCTTCTTGGCCAGAAAGAACACCCAAGTAAATCTGGAATAATCATCTGTCACAACAAGACAATATGATTTCTTCCCGATGCTCGTTACGTTGACTGGTCCGAAGAGATCCATATGAAGAAGCTGGAGAACTGAAGAGATAGTATTGAACAGTTTAGGCTTATGGGGTCTCTTGTGTTGCTTCCCTTGGCACAATCTATGCACTTTTCAATAGTAGAGAAGTCTTTCGAAGGCAAGCCGATAACGTGATCTCCCTTGGCGAGTCTCTTTAGATTCTTCAAATTTACGTGACCCAGTCGGCGATGCCATAACAGACAATCATGCTCCGATGCCTTTGAGAACAAACAAGTATTCTCTGTGAATGACTCTGAGTTCATGTTGATAATGTAGGCATTGTTTATTCTTGGAGTTCTCATCAGAATCCACTTTTCAGGCACTACAAATCCAGGCATCAGAATGAGACACTCCTTGTTTGTGAAGTGTGTGGAAAAACTCTTGTCACAAATCTGAGAAACACTCAATAGACTGTGATTGAGTTCTTCAACATAATAAACATCTTCAAAGCTAAGAGTTCCATTTGTCACTGTGCCTTTCATCGTATCTTTCCTCCCTTGTCTCCAGTAGGGGTGTTCAGAAAAACCGAAAACCGTTTAAAACCGATAACCGAACCGTATCCGTAACCGAAAAAAACCGAACCGAATTCTGAATTCGGTTTTCGGTTCGGTTCCTAACCGTATCCGAATTCCGAATTCGGTTTTCGGTTCGGTTAACGGTTTTGGATATTTTTTGAATTCGGTTTGTTCGGTTTATTCGGTTAACCGATTAAACCGAATTCATAATTAAATTTATTATTTTTTATTAATAATATAAGGTTAAATTCGGTTTATTCGGTTAAATTCGGTTTATTCGGTTGAATTCGGTTTGTTCGGTTCGGTTTATTCGGTTTTTAACCGGTTTATTTGGTTTTTAATCGGTTTGTTCGGTTGAATTCGGTTTGTTCGGTTATAACCGAAACCGAACCGAATTGAATTCGGTTGAATTCGGTTCGGATAACCATATCCTGAATTCGGTTCGGTTCGGTTAACGGTTAGGAGGAAAAAATTTTGAAAACCGAACAAACCGAACCGAATAAACCGAACAAACCGTTAACCGAACCGATGAACACCCCTAGTCTCCAGCAAATGAGACATATCCTCCATCAAAAGGTGTGACCTCGTGTAACTGAGAAAAATCCCCAGTCATATGCCGGGAGCAACCACTATCAACATACCAAACATTTTTAAGCTTGCTTAGTCATCCCTGCATCACATACAATCAACTAATGAGAGACCGGTACCCAAATCATAACAGACTTAGGCACTTTGGGAATTGTATAGACTTTGTTTTTAGGTTTGGGTATGTTTTTAGGCCTGTTTTTGGGTCTGTCTGATTTGTTTTTAACAAGTTTTGACTTTCTTCCACTACCATGGTCAACTGGTTTTATTTTAGGTTTTTGAAGAGAGTTAGTTTTAGTTTTAAAAATCCTTGGATTTTGCTTATGAAAACCAGATTGAGTTTCTTTTGATTTCATGTCCCTTTTAGCAGTGGAAGGAGTCTGAGTCTGAGTCCCCTTTTTAGGGGTTACCTTAGGCTTGGAAGATGGAACAATCCTCACATGTTTGCTAACCAGTTTAGCCTTAGGTGTGACCTTCTGATTCTTCCCATAGAAGAACTCAGTAGGTCGGTGCATACAGTCTCGAGCAATGTGGCCTGGTTTCCCACATGCATAGCAGCAAACTTTCTGATGAAATTCAATTGGGTCAAAGGGCTTTACTTCTCAGTTACTTTGACCAGAAGATAAGTTAGAAGAAACTTGTTCCAAGGATCCAGTTGGAACATAAGGTTCACAGTTAGGATTCAATTGTGAACCCTCCTCCTTGATAACTGTGGAATGAGCTGGTGCTACCTTCTTTGTCAAAGGAGAGGAAGTTGATGTTGAGACATGATTTATAGCAAATGTCTTCTGAAAATTTTTTAACATATCATTATGCTTAATTTTAATTTCATCAAACTTTCCAACAAAAACAGTTTTTGGAACAAAAGATAATTTGCTTGCAGATGTTGAATAATCTATGCTCCTCCCAGCACTTCCTTCTACCTCCTTCTCCTCTGAACCTGTAACACTTAGTTGTTCTACACAAACCTTAGAATCATGGTTAAAAGGTGGTTCACATTCCTTAAAACCAAGACCCTTACCCCTCTTTTCCCTGAATTGAATGCTTATCATGTTTTCCAAAACCTTACTTGAGTAGTCAAACTTTTCACATTTTACAGATGTTTTGGAAAGTAGATTTTTGACTTGGTCCAATTCTATCGTGAGTTCATCGATCTTCCGTCTTGCATCACGATAGTTGGACTCTTTATCACTTAAAATTTCCTTTAGCATTGCCACATCCCGACCCTCGGCTTCAAGTTTCCTTTTAAAAATTCCTTCATTTTTAAGAAATTCTGAGTTAAAGTATTTAAGTTTAGTTACTTATTTGATTAGTGATTCATTATGTGACCTATACTTAAACACTCTATCTATGCACGAGGTAGAGCAAAGATTTTCAGTTACCTCCTTTTGCTTGTCGTCCACCTCAGCCATGAAGGCGTGACTCAGAGTTAGCTCCAGTTCCTGCACCTGATCACTCCAATCATAGGAGTCAGTTTCTTGAGTCACCAGTGCTTTGGACGTGCTAGCACTTCCTCCTGTAGCAGCAGTCACATTCTTTTCTTCAGACTTCTTCTCTCCTTCCTTCGCCACCTTTGGCTGCTTGCATTCTCTGGCAAAGTGACCCGGTTGATCATAGTTGTAGCATCGAAGTTTTGACTTGTCAAATCCAAGTTTCTTTCCTGGGTTGTTTCCAAAGCTATTTCTTCCATACCGTTTGATGAATTTCTTAGCACGAAACACTGCCATAGCCATCTGCCATGAAATATCCATTTCTTCAACATCTGCTGGATTTATCTGCTCCAGATTATCCTGGGTAAGGTTGGCAGGTGCTAACTCTCTAGCTATGAATGCATTTTAGCTGTTCATGAAACCTTTAAACAGCAGTAGATTTTCTTCACTTTCTGGATTGATCTTGGACACTGATCCAGCTTGTCCAGCTGACAAAAATGCAGTCTCAAAAGGGATTGACTGTGATGAAGAAGGCTGATAATGTTTCATCCCTGAAGCTTGAAGATTGATTGCTGACAGAAGAGCAGAATTTTCAGACACGGGTGCAATGCCCATTGAGCTGGCATGATTCAGTGCTCTCTGTTTATCATCCATGTCATAGGAGTTGATGATCGAGATCAGTTCACTTAGAGATGCCTTGTACATATCTTTTGTTCTTTTGATTGTTGTACAATTTGAGTTCCAGGTGTAAGGCAGTGAGTTCAGAAGCTTCTTGTTCACTTCTCCTTTGGTCATCTCAATTCCAGAACTTGTCATCTCAGTCATCAGATGTGTGAATCTATTAAGATGTGCTTCAAGAGACTCTCCCTTGTTGTGATTGAACATGTTGAACCTCTGTCTCAGCATATCCTTGCGACTCTCTCGCATGTCCTCATTTCTTTCAAACCGTTCAACCAAGGCATTCCAAAGTTCTTTTGCAGTCTTATGTTCCTTAAAGCCATGAGCTACATCAGTTGATAGAGCCATTGTGATTGAAGCACAGGTCTTTTCATCCTTTTCCATCATCAGGATGTCATTGTCAGTGTACAATTCCGGATCCTTAGGAACAAGAGGACCGTTTATTTCAAAGTGATATGATGGCACAAAAGGACATTCTTCAATTGACCTCCACAACTTAGGATCTGTATACTTGATAAATGACTGAAATCTGAACTTCCAATCTTGAAAGTTATCTCCTGACACAAGCCTAGGCGGCTTAGTTCCGGTGCCAATCTTATTATCCAAGTTAAGCATGTTGGATAAGTTTGTGAGATTCTTTGAAGCCATGATGGATCAGAAAATTTTCTAAGTGTTGTATACGAATTCCCTATAGCTCCCTGTAAAGCAGATCAACAACACTACTCGAAGTAGAATAGATTACTCTATACTCAAAATTTTTCTTGTACTCGAAGTCCCTGGCATTCGAAATCCCCTTGTATTCGAAATCCCCTTGTATTCGAAATTCTCCTGTACTCGAAAATGTATTTGTATTCGAACAGTTCTGTACTCGAAAATCCCTTGTAATCGAAACCAAACTGGTACTTTGAGAAACTGTTGTAGTCGAACTGTGGCAAACCTTCGAACACTCTATCTGTTCTCGAAATAGTTAAACTCAAAAATTTTGAACTCGAAAATGCTTAAGAAATTTTTATAAAAATATTTCTTAAGATCTGGAGTCCCAAATTTACACAGTAGCTAGATAGAGTAAGGTAGAATGATAAATTACTGAACTTGCTTTAAAAAGTTGTTACCTTGATGATGAAAAGAGCACTCTAGCTTTGATACCGCTTGTAGGTCTGAAACCGGATCAAGAACTAAACTTTATCTTCTGAATCATCATCAATAGACTCTAACAAGTGCGGAATCCAAGCTAGAATCAAGAAAGCAAGTAGAAAAATATAATCTTTGTATTCATGCTGAAAATTCGAGTACAAGTGCCTCAATACGTCTAGAGAGCAAATGCCTCGGGATTCTAACCTAAACCTATACAAAATACGTCTATTTATACTAGGTCTTGGTGTACTCGAAATCTAACACGAACTATTTCGAGTACACGAATACATTGTGTATTCGAAATGCATGTACACGAACATAAACACGATTCTGAACTTTGACTCTTCCCAGGTTGACTTTGTCAGTCTTCAACATGTACTGGGCTCTACATTCTCTTCAAGCGAACACATCAATTCGGAACACTTTCCAGGTAAAAATCGAACCCCTATACTCGGTTTTGCATGGGGATTAATAGCCCCATGAATCAAGAGTCTAATAATCAATTATTCGATCGAATTGGATTTTGGTTAAGATTAGGGCTCATAAGGATTTTGGGGAAGAACATCAGGTTGCGTTTAACAATAAAACATATGGATTCAAATCAACAAAACCCACCATAGCAGGGTGGTAATGCGCTTCGGTTTCGGGTATCTGGTCACAAGTTCGAATCCGGGCAAGAACCGGGTTTTGGTTTTAATACTATTTTTTTTATTTCTTTTGTTTATCTATCAAAATCAACTCCAAAAATTCTAGAAAAATTCATAAAAATCAAAAATAATATTCTAAATATTCTGTAAAAATTTTAGAATTATTCAGATTATATTTACATTATTCTACTATTTAAATTGTATTTAAATAGTTTAATTACATGAAAAATACTAAAACATTTTAAAATATTCTGAAAATTTTTCAGAAATTATTTTTGATATTTAGAAACATTCTGGAAAAATTTTAAGAATTATTGGACTTTTTCTTTTTTTATAAAAAGTAATATTTAAGTTTTAAAATAAACTTTAAAAGACAAAGATTATTTACAAAAGTAATTTTAACATTTATAAAATTGTTTTTAATATCGTGAAATCATTTTAAAATAATATAATCAGTTTTAATTAGTGAATAATTATTTAAAAATAAAACTCTATTTAAATGTTATTTTGTTAAAGGAATAATCATTTTATCAAACTATTTAGTTAATTATATATTAATGTAAAATAACATATTTTTAAATAAACATCCAATTATCAAAACTATTATATTAATTTTATTTAAATAAATATTTGTATTAATAAACAATTACAAGTATTATTAAACCATATTTATTTATCATTTATAAGTAAAACATTATGGTTAGTCTTGAATTCTAAGTCATATTCAAACAAACATAAGATTATTGAGGAGTGTGGATTCATAAGAACATATCACAAGCATTCTTTGGAATTAAACAAGCAAACAAGTGAGTTCTCATATCCCTTTTTATATTTTGTAATGTTTTGGGATGTTAGACATGTCTTATACACAAACAATATTATTCTTATTACAAAACCACTTGTAGATACAAGAGCCTTAGTTCTAGATTGAATAGGTTTGAATGTCAGATGTGCTATACTTGTTGCAAAATTTGGTTAGGATAGAAGACGTTTCATACATAAACATAAACATACACCCGTAGCTTGGAATGGTTAGATACCTTCCACACATAAACATAAACATACACCCGTAGCTTGGAAAGTGTTCATCATTGCAAACTTGTGAATTACATGTTTAAATCTATGACCTAGCTAGTCTAGATTTGAATATTGTGATTGCATTTGTTTGAAGACATTGGTTGAAGACATAAACATTGTGTGATTTGTAAACAAGTATACTTTGAATCTATTTCATTTTAGAACAATTGGTTTAGCATCTTTCATATCTATTTATATATAAATCTATGAGTTCTCACCAACTATGCAAATAGTTGATCAAACTTTATTTTGCATGTGTAACAGGTTAAAGCTTTGGATAATGATCATATAGGAACTTGAGACCTAGTTTAAATATTAATCAAAGTTATTGTTTTTGAATTCATATTGTAATGTTTGGATGACTGTGTTTGAATAAATGCTTTGGTTTTAAAAGATAATGTTTAAATATGAAACTTACAAGTAGCACCATGAGCTTTTGGACAATTACAAATCATGCCCCGACGTGTTCCGCCGTCGGTCGGGGTGTGACAAATTGGTATCAGAGCCATGGTTATAGGGAATTAGGTAATTAGAAATGGTGACCTAGTCTATAACTAAGCTAACCCCAAATATGAGTTTTCTCATATTAATTAAACTTATGTGTTAAGTGTTACATGAATATATTATGTTTTGCATGATTATACTATGTGCTATTTGATTATTTTGTAATGCATGTTTATATGTTACCATAGAGGTTGCCTTAGATTATTGCAATCATATGTTTCCCATAGTTTAGGTATATTATAGAGGAATACCTTAGACTATTATAAGGATTATAACATATGTTATTCCTTAGATTAAGAATAACTTAGAAAATTATCTAAGTTAATTCTCATATCATATTCAGGAACACGCGAAAACTCTTTTGATGTTAGGGATTCAAATCATTAGGCTAAATGCCTAATCAAATATTCAATGTTAATTCAATACATATATGTTTATATGTATTTATTCAAATTGATTTTATAATTATGTTTGAATTCAGTTTGTAAGTGGACATGTAGTAACTGTAAGATTCCTAAGATGTATAATTTTATAATATCAAATTATAAATACATCTTTCAAAAATGAATTTCAAAATTCTGTTAGAATTAAGTTTGTTAGGATGAACATGTAATAACTAGAAGGGTGAATATCGGTAGTTGAGACTCCTGTCTAGGAAAGCGATTCATAATCCTCGACGGGGGACCAGTGTAGCTTTCCTGGAGATATCTTTACGAGAGTATTTTACCTATAGGCCAAAGCATGATTTCATCTTGCAACTAAAATTTAACAAATCAAAGGTATCCAATTTGAATACTTCTCCCTTGATTTTATTCAAATTCAAATGATTTTAAAACTCTACCTACGAAAATTTCAAATCCTTTGATATCATATACTCAAATTAGTGATGGTGATTCATCACTAAAACTTTAAAGATAAAATGTCATTCTTCTTTGTTTAACAAAAACATAGAATGCAAGAAAACAATAACCTCATCGTGATAACAATACTTCACAACATCTAAAAGAATATGATGATACATACTCTTAGTTGGATAAACATGATTCAAGAAAACAATAACATCATACCCAGGATATGTGATGATGATATATCGTCACATATAAATAGAAGTGATGTTACATATTCTTTGTTTGGTAAACATGATGCAAGAAAAAATAGCAATATACCTAAGATTTGTGATGGTGATACATCACAACATCTAAAAGGTTCTAAGTCTACTATATTGTTACTTATGAATGAAAATTCAAATATATAGTATAATGATCAAATTTTGATTTGAATTCAAAACATATTGATCAAAATTAAGTCAATTATTCAACTTTTAATCAAGCGTATGTGTAAAGTTTAGGTTAGTATTGGTAAGGTGATTGGTATGCTTTCAAACTATAATTGATGTGGTGGGTTGGCTGTGGTATACCCTACATATAAGCACCGATAGTACATTGGGAGTAGCACCAAAAGCTTAACCAAATAGGTTGTTATTTAGAAAAAAGTTGTTAGTCAAAACTCGAACATTAACAAATCCTTATTTTTATTCAGAATGGCAAATCGTCGTCGTGCAAATGAGCGTAGAATGGCTGCTGAAATGGCTCGCCAAATGGCTGAAGTAATACCAAACATGGTAGTTCAACTACAACAACACTTCAACGCTAATCAAAACAATGCTAACAATGCTAATCAAGAAGTGCCTAATCCACCAAGATGCTCTTTTAAGCATTTCAATTCTTGTAATCCACCAAAGTACAATGGATCTGATGTGGCTACTGGTTTACTACAATGGTATGAAAGTATGGAGAATACTTTTATCAATAGTGACTGCCCTGATGATCTGAAAGTTCGTTACGCTGCTGGAACACTTCAGAAACGAGCTCTCACTTGGTGGAACAATGAAAAGCGAACCTTAGAAGAAGCTGCTACTACCTTGACTTGGGATCAACTAAAGGAAAGGATGACTCATGAATTTTTCCCAAGTAATTAGGTCAAAAATCTCGTATATGAGTTTTGGGAACTCAAACAGGAAAGTGGGGAAAACATGGCTTATAACAATCGCTTCCATGAGTTTAGTTTGCTTTGCCCTGATATTACTTTTCAAAATGTATAAGTTATTAGAGGTTTGGCTAAGGGTCGTCTGGCCCACGAACCTAAGCAGGTTCGGCAAACCTAGGTTATATGTTGAAAGGTTCGTCCAGCGAACCTCAAGGTTCGGCGGGCCAACCTATTGGTTCGGTTAGGTTCGCTGAACAGTTTGTATATATAGCAGGTTTGTCTAGAGGTTTGTCACTTCTTCAGTTTTTGAGTGTGAGATAAATCTGTTTTCTCTGTGTAAGATTGTAAGAACTGTGTGTTCTTTTCCATTTCATTGTAATCAGATTGTTATATTCAATGAAATGATGTTTATAAATGATTGTTCGTCTTTGATTCATATAGATCAAATATAGATTCCGCATATATTTGATTGTTAATAGGATTCCGTTTATCGATCGAGAGCAAATCTATAGTGGTATCAGAGCCAAGGAGGGGTTCTATACAAGTATTTTGAAGATCTATAATCATTTTGGAGATAAAAAGATCAAGAGATGGATTAAAATTCGATTTTTTTGTGTTTTATCGCTATGTTGATAGTGTTATCATCGTCTACTACTTTGGAACATCAAAGTTCAGAGATTTGCGGTTGAAATTTGTGGTTTTTGAAGGATTCTTCTGGAAATTTTGAAGGTTTTCCCTCCAAAATTTTTGAATTCTGAAGACAGGTTCGGGAGCCGAACCTTGGTATAGCTTAGGTGTTGGCTGAAGCATAGGTTCGTGTAGAGATTTTGAAGAGGTTCGTCTCAAGGTTTGCTTACTATTGAGGTTCGTTTGATTAGGGTTCGTTTGACTGAGGATCGTTGGTCAAATTTCTATTGAAGAGGTTCGTTGGTCAATGTTTGTCTCAAGGTTCGTTGGACAAGGTTCGTGAGATCAAGGTTTGTCTCAGGTTTGTGAGATAAGGTTCGTGAAGATCAAGGTTTGGAGAAGGTTCTCCTGTCATTTAGGTTCGTGAAGCTAAAATCTATGTGGAGGTTCGCTGATAAACATTCAGAATCATGGCTGATATGTTTGTTGCTGTTGCTAGTCAAAATTCTAAGATACAGAGTATTTTGATTAGTGAGACTGAGTCTGGAAGCACAAATAAAGTTCCCAAACTACTTGATTTGACTGATTATGAGAACTGGATAGGTCGGTTTGAGACATATCTCAATGGAACTGACATAAATCTTTGGGAAAGAATTTTGTCACGCTATGAAAGACCAAAGGTGGTGGGAACAGATTTGGATCAAACTCTTAAGAGATTGGATGTTCATCAAAGAAAGAAATACGATTCTGAGAAGAAAGCTTATTAGATGTTGAGTCAAGCAATTCCTAATCAGATACTTCATCAATTTGATGAACATAAAACCTCATATGGTTTATGGAATGCTTTGAATGCAAGAATTGAGGGCGACACCAAACTCAAGAAGATGAAAGCCGCTGATATACACAAAGAGTTTGAAAATTTCAACTTTATTGGCAATGAGAGTCTTGAAGCTTTAATAACAAGATATAGGCATTTGTTGACTGGAGTTCGGAAGTGTGGAATTGAGTATACCGAAGAGGAGAAAGTAGATTGTTTTGCAGATGCATTGCCTGAAAGATGGAATTTATTGGTGTTGATTTTGAGAGAAAATTTACCAGGAATGACATTGGTTGAGTTTATCCAAAAGTTAGAAGAACAGGAAATGAAAGATAAGAGAAAAGCAAGAAGAGTTAATGTTACTCAGGACCCTTCTCTCTATGGTGCATCTGTGGTTACACCTTCTGTTTCTTCTGCAAAGATTCAAACAACCTTTGTTTCAACTACTGCTGATTGTACTTCTGTATCATCTTCATCTGCTGGTTCAAGTTCATCTTATTCTGTGAACGAGAAGAAGTCTGATCCTACAACAACTCCAGTTCAGTTGAATACAACAAATTTGGGAAAAGTAACTGTGGAGGCAGTTAGAGATCATATGTCTATCTTGTCATGTGTGGTCAGTGCCTATGATGAACATATAGCTGGAAAGATTGGAAATTCAAATCTTACTTTTGAAGACTATAAGCAGATTGATGATGATGAGATGGAGCTGATTGATACTCAATGGGCTTTGGCAAGTGCAATCAGAAGAACCAACAGATATGAAAAGAAAACTGGTAAGAAGTTCACTTTTGATCGAAACACAAGGTTTGGATTTAATCCAAAAGCCACACAATGTTACAATTGTGGTGAGTTGGGACATTTTGCTAGAGAGTGTAAAAATCTGAAGAAGCAAGGAAATTTAAATCCTTTCAAGCCAAAAGAAGCTTATCAAAAGAAGAAGGAAAAGCCTGAAGAATCATCAAAAGCTTTAGTCAGTCAAGCAGATGAAGGATATGACTGGGGAAAGCAATATGATGAGTTAATGGGTGCATTCATGGCTTCTCTGAATGAAGACACAAGCAAAGGCAAAGAAAAAGTTGAAGAGGTAAATGATGATCTTTTAGAGATCATTGATAAGTTGAAAGAAATGAATGCTCAATTGACTGCTGAACTGGTCGAGTGCACTGAAGCTAACAAGAAGTTGATTTCAAGAGAAAAAGCTTCTAATAAAAAGATCATTGATTTAGGAAAAGAAAATGAAGAGTTAAAAATTAAAGTTTTGCAAAATAATCAAGCAGTTTCAGTGCATCTCGAGTCAGTGCAAAAGTTGAATTGTCAGCAGTAAGAGCGGAAGTAGAAATGAACAAGAGCAAGCTAGAGAATTATCAAAATTCTCAGTATGTCATTGATTACTTTGTTGCCATGCAAAGATCTTCGAATGATACTACTGGCTTGGGTTTTCATGCTATGCCACCTCCTTCAAGCTATGTTCCTAGACCACAAATTGATCCAAATTTGGAAGTTCATCCTTTTTCTTTGAATGAACGTGAGTCTAAACAAGTTGAAAATGCTGGAGGTTCATCTTCTGATGAAAAAGTGTCTCTTGATAGTGATGCCACTATAATTGAAGATATCACTGAATCAGAGTATTCATCTGATATTTTGAGACAAAATGGTTACCAAGTTAAAAATGTTGACAAAAAGAGTTTGAAATCTCAGAAGTCAAAAGCTGAGATGATACAAGTTGACAAGGTGGTGATTAAACCCAATCAAGTTTCCAAACCAGTGATTAAAGCTAAACCAACCACTACTCTTAAATCGATTGTGTATGTAAAGTCATATACTACACATCAAGGATAGTCTAGTGGCAATTTTCGAAAGCAAAACGTGGTTTCTAAAAAGGTTGAAAACGTGGATTTTTTTATTTGACAGGTTTGGGCAAAGAATTTTCAAAATCAAATGAGTAATTCAAAGATAAAATCAATTGGTTTGAGAAACAGATTCTCATCTGCAAAGGTTGTTTCAAAACCTTTCAGTTCATCAAAGTATTATGATGAACCAACATCAAAGAATCATTTGAAAGATAGAAAATGTTACTGATGTGGTAATTTTGGTCATCTGATTGCTGATTGTGATTTGGATTTCAGTTCAACTGATTGCAGCAATTTAAGTCTTTTTCACCAAGAGAAACACGAAAGTGTTTTACTTGTTGTGGTAAAGGACATATTTCTGCTAATTGTCCAAATAAGAAAATCAAGAAGAGTTCTGATGATGAGAGTTGGTTGAATAGGTCAGGTGGAAGTCCTTGGAGAATTAGACCTATTGAAGATGAGATGAGAGTTCTTCGAAAATTCTATCCTGATTGTGTTTGGGTGAAAGAAGAAAATCATCAGAAGAAACGAGTTTTTGATATCAAAAGAAATGTTAAAAAGATTGTGAAAATTGTGACATCATCTGATGATGATTCTTTTGATAATGCATCTTCAAAATCATTTTCTAAACAACATTTTAAGTCAAAATCATTTTGGAAACTTAAAAACAGATCAGGTGATGAAGTTTCTGGGAAAGAGGATGATAAAAGTGATGATGGGTATTCGAGTAGGTCATCATAAAAGAATGGAAGGGGTCCATTCCGGGAGACTCGGCGCCTAAATGGCGGGGGTCATCCCTTTTGAATACTGATAGGTTGTTTTAATTTATTGTGCACGTTGCATCCATGGGCCATATCAATAGTCGTTGGATTGTTGATAGTGGATGTTCCCGGCACATAACTGGAGAGTTGAATTTGTTGAGAGATTTCAAGTTGATGAAAGGAAGTTATGTGAACTTTGCATGAGACAAAGGCGGTCAAATTACAGGGTTTGGTTGTTTGACGAATGGAAAGGTTTCATTTGATAATGTTAATTTCTGCAAAGAATTAACTAACAATTTGTTTAGTGTTTCACTGATTTGTGATAAAGGTTACAAAGTGAAGTTCGACAAAGACAGGTGTTATGTACTTAAGCAAGGATTTCAGATTTCTGAGGAGTGGATTCTGATGACAGCTGATCGAAGCAAGGATTTGTATATGCTTGACATGGCAAAAGCGGAGGCAGTGAATAAAGTGGAAACATGTCTCATGTCTAAGGCAACTGAACAAGATACACGTTCTTGGCACAGGCGGATGGGGCATATTCATATTCGGAAGATGAATCATCTTATGCATAATCATTTAGTAGAGGGTGTACCGGTTAAACGTTTTAAACTTCCGGATGTGTGTGTGTCATGTAAAAAGGGTAAACTTAAAAAAAAGTCTCACAAAACAAAGAAAATTTTTCTATTGATATGCCACTTGAACTTCTTCACATGGATTTGTATGGACCAATCAATGTGAAAAGTATAGGTGGTGAATCTTATTGTTTTGTGGTGACTGATGACTTTTCAAGATTTTTATGGGTCATGTTTTTAAAGCATAAATCGGAATCTTATGAAAATTTTGTGTTGTTGATCAATAGGTTGGAGACGTTGTATAAGTTGAGAGTGAGGCGTGTGCGATCGGATAATGGGACTGAGTTTAAGAATCACCAAATAGAGGAATTTTGTAATTCCAAAGGCATTCAGCAGCAGTTCAGTGCACCGTATGAGCCTCAGATGAATGGTGTAGCTGAAAGAAAGAACAAAACTTTGATTGAGTATGCTAGAACAATGCTAGTAGATTCTAAACTTCCGATCACTTTTTGGAGTGAAGCTGTGGCTACATCTTGTTTTACTCTTAACAGAGTTGTGATTGTTAAAAGACACAATAAAACTTGTTATGAATTGCTTCAGAATCGAAAGCCAAATTTGGAACACTTGGAACCTTTTGGGGCTCCTTGTACCATGCTAAAGAAAGATTCAAAATTCAATTCTAAAGTTGAAGAGGGTTTCTTTCTTGGCTACAGTCTTCCTAACAAACGTGTGTTTAATAAACGTACAGGTGTTGTGGAATTATGGTATCATGTGGATGTTCAACAACATACACCTATATCAGACGGAAAGGGTCCAGATTGGCTTTTTGATTATAATAAACTGTTTGAGTCTTTTAATATGTCTCCAAGTGTTTCTGATGATGAAATAACCTTACAAATGTTGTATGATTTGTAGAATTATGATGAACAAGGTATTTCTCATCATTCTCAAGCTGGTATTACTACATCACATGAGGAAGGCATTTCAGAAGTAATTAATGATGATTGGTCATCTAATGATGATAATGATGTGTTTGAAGATACTATTTCTCACGATCAAGACACTGATCAGAATATTACAAATCTGGATCATAATGTGGGTGTACCGCAAGTGCCTATCACTAGAGTTCATGTAAATCATCCTATTGCTTAGATCATAGGAGATCCAACTACAGGAGTACAGACACGAAATCAAGTCACAAATGAGGAGAGTTTGTATGTCGAGTTATAGAGAACTCATGGCAGTCAAGAGCTCTTGATGCATTCAGCATTTATTTCACAAATAGAGCTAAAGACTGTAACTGAAGCTTTACGTGAATCTGCCTGGGTGGAGGCGATGCAAGAAAAAATGAATCAGTTTCAGAAGTTGGGAGTTTGGCATTTAGTTGATTTGCCAAAAGGTGAAAAAAAGATTGGTACCAGATGGGTGCTAAGATGCAAACGAGATGAACGAGGCATAATTGTCAGAAAAACAAAGTTCGTTTAGTGGTTCAGGGTTTCAAACAAGTTGAAGGAATTGATTACGATGAAGTTTTTGCACCAGTGGCGCGGTTGGAAGCAATTAGACTTTTTCTTGCTTTTGCTACTCACAAGAAATTTAAAGTTTTTCAGTTGGATGTCAAATCTGCATTTCTGTATGGTTCTTTGAAGGAAACAGTGTATGTTTGTCAGCCACCAGGCTTTGAGGATCCTATCCATCAGGATCAGGTTTACCTCTTGGACAAAGCACTGTATGGTCTTCATCAGGCTCCACGTGCCTGGTATGAGACATTATCGACTCATCTTATTGAACACGGGTTCAATAGGGGTCAGATTGACAAAACTTTGTTTTATCGGGAGAAGGGCAAGGACATTATTCTTGTTCAGATCTATGTAGATGATATTATTTTTGGATCTACCGATGAACAAATGTGTTTGGAGTTTAAAGAGGTGATGAGTGAGAAATTTGAGATGAGTGCAATGTCGAATATCAAATTTTTTCTAGGTTTACAGATTGATCAAACTGATGATGGAATTTTTTATTCATCAGACAAAATATATTCAAGATGTGCTAAAAACGTTTAGCATGCTTGATTCAAAACCAATTTCCACGCCCATTCAGCAATCACGAGATTGAGCCTGATATTAAGGGGGAGATAATTGATCCTACTCTTTATCGTGGAATTATTGGAAGTTTGATGTATCTGACTGCCTCAAGACCAGATATTGTATTTGCTACAAGTATCTGTGCAAGATATCAATCAAAACCTATAGTGTCACATCTGATTGCAGTCAAGAGAATACTTCGTTCTCTGAAGGGTACACCAGACACTGGTTTGTGGTATCCTAAGGATGATAACTTTTCATTCAATGCTTACAGTGACTCCGTTTATGGAGGATGTAAGACAGATACGAAATCCACAACTAATGGTGCACAATTTTTGGGGGAGCGTTTAGTTTCTTGGCAGTGTAAAAAACAAACATCTATGGCTACTTCAACTTGCGAGGCTAAGTATGTAGCTGCTGCCAGTTGTTGTTCACAAGTTTTGTGGATACAACAACAGATGAGAGACTATGGTTTGAATTATTTGACAACCCCAATTCATGTTGATAATGAGGCTGTTATTGCTATCACAAAGAATCTAGTGTATCATTCACGTTCTAAACATATTGACATTAGGTTTCATTTCATACGCGATTGCTATGAAAAGAAACTTATTGATGTGGTGAAGATACATACAAATGAGCAACGAGCAGACCTTCTCACCAAGGCTTTTGATAAAAATCGTTTTGAGTATTTGCTCAAATCAAATGGCATTCGGGTCATGGGTGAGGTTATTTCAAATCAACTTCCTTCATAATCAATTTTTATTGATTTAACATAAGATATTTTAGTTGTTTTGTTTGTGTTGTGTTTTAAATTTTAGGGGGAGAAAATTTTGAAAAACTCAAAAAACATTTGAAAAATCAAAAACACAAAAACATTAAAAAATTAAAAATTCTGAGAAATTGATTCGACCAAATGAGAAATGATAGTACATTGTAGCAATTTGAAGCACATCTGTATCATACAAGAACTTAAACATAAAGAGCATTTATAATTACTTAGTATGATATGTAGGTAGGTTTATAACTTAGTTGAGATAACATTTGGCAAAATTTTGATTATGCTTTGTGAGAAACAGATGCTTAGAATACAGTGCTTAGCTTTGTCCTGAATGAGTGGTGATTATTCTTACAAAGTGTTTCTTGGACAAAATTTAAGTGACTAGTTTTGATCATGTGTTTATTTTTTAAAAGAAATTTTAATTTTTGTTTTTTCTTTTGTTTTAGTTTAAAGCTGAAACATTCTCTGCGTATACTTACGTATCGACCTGATTGTTATAGCTTTAAACAATTCAAATTTGTTTTCTTGGTTTTGATTAAGATTTGGACAATCTCTGCGTATATGAGAATATCGATCTGATTGTTAAAAGCTTAATCTTAAATTATTGTTTCGTTCATTTTCTGGATCATCTGAGTATATGAAAGTATCAACCTTGATTTCAAGATTTTGAACAATTTCAATTTTTTTTATAGTTTATTGTTTTTCAAAAGATATTCTGTTTTGTTTTTGCATGATCAAGCTAGTTAAAATTGAAGTAAATTGTTTCAAGGATATTATTGTTTGTTTAATTATTCACAAAACGGGGATGTGTTCAAGTAAATGGAGAACATAAAATATTTGATGGTTTTGATTTCTTTTGATATCTTAACTAAGTGATTAAATTTAAAGAGGATTTATATACTGACAATCATCTTTGAATTGTAATTTGCTAATAAATATATTCATTAATTCAATCAGGTGTGTTGATGATTGTAATACAATATGATCTCATGTCTGGATCTTTTTCAAACAACAATATATGATTGTTTTTAGTTAGTTTTATATTTATTAGTTAGGTTCACAACATTTGTAGTGTGTTTGTTCTGATATTTGAAAAAATACAAAAAGATTTTTGGTTTTTATCTGATGTTAAATCAATAATTTTTGATTATTTGTTTTGACTCTGAAATATCAAACATTGGTTTGTTTGAAATATTTAAAGAAAATTAAATTTCAAAAGGTTTGCTTGGAGGTTCGTTGAAAAGGTTTGTGGGTAGGTTCGTTTGAAAGGTTCGTCCAACAGGTTTTGTTGAAGGTTCGTTTGAGAGGTTTTGGACAGGTTCGCTCAACATGTTTTGATGAAAGGTTCGTCTGATAGGTTTGTTGTTAGGTTTGTTCAAAAGGTTAGTCAAAGGTTCGTTCAGCAGGTTGGTCAAAGGTTTGTCAATAAGGTTTGTTCACAGGTTCGTATAAATAGGGGTTCGTGTGTGTGACCTTCGTCACTTTCATCAGAACCCATTCCCGAACCTGCAAACTTGAAATTTGATTTTTTCGATTCTAGACCTTTGAAACGTTTTGCCTTATACCATTAGCTTCGGATTTGAATTGTCATTCTAAATAGGTAAAGATATTGAAGTTTGACCGGCTAGATTAGGAGATATCTTGATTTTTAGATCTAGTTAGTCGAACCTATTGTTTTGGATTAAAACCTGTTTAAATTTAAATTTGGTGAAAATTGTCTTCATTAATATTGATCATCTGTGAATGGCGAACCTTTGGATATAGATTTTTTGATCTAATTCATAGATTTGAAAATTTGATTTTAAACTTGATCAGGTTCGTGAAATGAACACATGTTCGCTGAATTGATAAGGTTCGTTTGAACTTTAAAGGTTCGGGCCGAACCTCTTTATGCCATTGAATCGAACCTTGTATGGTCAAGGGTTCATTTGACCATAAGGTTCATGGTATGATCAAGGTTCGTTCATTGATAGGTTCGTTGGTTTAAACAGGTTTGTCTTATAAACAGGTTCATCTAAATCTAGGTTCGGCGCAGGGAAGGGTTTGCTGGTTTCTATACTTAGGCATTCTTTTAATTTTTGATTTTTGATTTTGTTTTTTATGTTTTAATTGTTGTTTGTTTTGATTGTAGAAATGGCAACTCTGACCTTCGGAGATAAACACAACCTTTGTGCTTATTTGGATCCGACAACAAAGAACGGCAAGGAATTTCGCCCTATGATTGTGTTCTTAAGACGGTCAAGGATTTACTATGCGATCTCCAACTCCTGTCACATATACAGATCACACATTCAGAGTTTCTAGGATTCAGCTAGACTAATCATAGTTGATGAGGATTATGTTATTGAGGCTAATGTGCTTGGACAAGCCATTAGAGTTACTGAAGCTGACATCAGGAGGGTTTTACAGTTTGGACGAGAACCTGCAGGAATGACTCTTATTCCTTAGAGGTGCATTAAAGGGTGTTTCTTGAGGATCAGATACTTTGGAGTCTACAGTGAATACTCTATTAAGAAGGGCAAGCTACCTTTGCAGTACAAGCTGTTAGCTCATGTACTTTTGCATTGTCTGAGCATGAGGAAGGGTACATTTGATGAACTGAGAGATCTGATGCAGTCTGCAATAGTTGCATTGATTTTGAACAAACTGTTCAACTTTTCTGTAATGATCTTCAGATATATGTCAGACAACATAACGAAAGCCAATGATAGATTTTATATGTATCCAAGGTTTATTCAGATGCTGATAGATGAAAGATTTCCTGAACAGAACTTGCCGAGAGTTGCTTCTGATCTTCTTAAGTTAAAGCATATGACTGATTCTAGTCTTGGTCAAGTCAAGATTTATCAGAGAGTAATGATGATATTCTGATTAAGGATTTGGTGGGTCATTGTGCTAGAGCCAACTACATTGCTCCTTTGAATGATGCTTGGAGGAATGAATATTCAAACTCAGATAATGAACAGTTAAATGATAATGATGATGATCAACAACCAGCACATCCTCCTCCTCCTCGGGATCAACATGTTAGACGATCACAAGCTCAATCTTCTAAGACACATCAGCAAACACATGATCCAGTTCAAGGGCCAAATGTAACTCCTACTACTTTGGTTCCTCTTCAAGTGATTTATCCGGATCAACAAGCACATCAAAGACAAGAAGAGACTACTGCTTCTCAACATGTTGATGCTGAAGATGTTGGAGATAAATCTGATGAAGAATCAACAAAGTCAGAGATGGAGACTGTTCAGTTTGGGAATATAATGGTAAGGAGATTAAAGAGAAGGCAAGCACAACAACAAAGTGAAGAAGTAAGAGAAGAGGAAAATGATCCTAACTTTACTGTTGATGAGCCTGAGTCTTCAAGGCCAAAGAAGAAGAAGAGAATGGCCAAGGTGCCTAAGAAAAAGAAGACAAGGACTCCCCGGATTATTGTTTCATCTCCTGTGGTTGTTTCTTCTATATCTACTTCTATTCTTATTTCTGAACCTGCTTCCGTTGCTGCAACAGTTCAAGAAGCTGCTTCTACTTCTCAAGCTCATGTTCATACAGAGACTTTCATGCCTAATCCTGAGTTTGTGAATGTTGCATCATTCATGCCTGCTTTTGTGAATTCTACAACAGTTACAACTTCATTTCATGAAACTTCTACTTTCATGGCCAGAGGTGATTCATTATTTGAGGGATTGGATGATTTAGACTTGAACTTCTCATTGGGATATGATGATTCTGAGTTAAGAAGACGGGTTTCTATTTTGTCACATGAGTTTGACAAGTACAGGAAACAAAAGGATAAAGCTGAAACTGAACAACCATCTTCTTCAAGTCCAAGTGATTTAGATGTGATGAAAGGTCATATTTCTCAATTATTGAAGTGGAGAGAAGAGGATTTGCTTGAAAAGAAGTTAATGAATGAGAGGATTACATCATTGGAGACATTGATTGTGAAGCAGAATGCTGAGATTGATGAATTGAAGAAAGATAATCAAGAGGTGAAGCAAAAGATTGATGACATTCAAGTTAAAGATACTCAAGATGAGGCTACTGGTGCTAGTACTGATCCAGTGTTTGTTAACCTTAATGATGAAGAAGAAGAAGAGAAGATTGACTATGAAGATTCAGATGTTGATGAACATCCATGCTTTAATGCTTATCATGATGATGATGAAGATGATGATGGTGATGTGACAAGTGTTGGAAGTTCAAGTGTTTTGAATTCTATGACTGGAGCGATAGTGATTTATAAGCCTTCTGGGATTTCTTTTGGTGTTAATCCTATTTCATCAGTTCCATCTGATAAGGCTAAGGAGAATGAGGATATAGATATTGAAGACTTGACAGAGTTAGAATATCCAAAGCAAAGTGTTGATTTTTAATTGCCTACTTTTATGGAGTTGTTTAAACAACATGCTGATGTATAGTTGCAAAGGATGTTTGGTGAATTGTCTGAAGACAAAGCTTTAGAGGAAGGAGAGATTGATGGCGGTTACTCAAAGAAAGAGTTAGCTGAGATGTTTGGTGTTGGATTGAATGATTTAAAGAATGCTAATGATTCTGGAAAAATGGTGATTGGAGAATCAGATCATTCAATTGATTTTGAACAAGATGATCAAGTGGATGAGAATTTGTATAATCTACAAACTTTGAAAAGATCTTTGATATTGAAGTCCAGAGAAGAGATCCCAAGACAATAGTTGATCTTATGAAAGAAAAGACTTATATGGATATGTGGAAAGAAAGTCAAGATGAACACAATTACATTATTGATCACTTAATGATTTACAAGCAAATGGTTAAAGTAATTGAAGAAAAAGTTCAAGAAGATCAAGCTAGACAATTCACAAGATTCAAGATTGGATCTAAGTCAAAGATGAAAGGAAGAATTGTAAGCTATGGTTACTTTCACAATATTCCTGGAAGTTTGAAGAACAAAGGATGTTATGTTGTCAAGAGGACTGATGGTTATCAATATTTTGGAAAGGCATTTGACATTATGTCATTACCTTCTTTTGAATGTATGCAGTTATCCAGGTAGAGGATGATAAAGCCTATTCAGACAGAGCACAATGAAAGGTTTGAGAGGATGTTGAAGAAAGAAGCAACGACTGGTTGGAATGGGCTATTGCCTCAATTTTCTGTGTTGAAGAAGAATTCTTATGTGTATCCAAAGCCTAAAGTTTACTCAAGACCAAGGTTGAGAAGAATAGAACAGAATTGGAATCCTTATTTCAAGTTCTGGTTTTATGATGATAGTACATCTGAAGCAGTCATTCTATTGAGAGAAGATGATAAGTGGAGGGTGATCAGGCTGTTGGATCCTGTTTGGTTGGTGAACTGTTCAAAGCAAGGCATTGATTTACTGAATGAAGTTGAAATCTTTGCAAGTGAAGGGTTTCATGATGTTGGTATAAGCTACAAAGATATGGCTGTTCAATTTCAAACAATAGCTCGTATGTGTTATACTTTGGGAATACACACAGGATGCAAATGGGAGGATGCCAATTATTTGTATGTTGAGCTGATGAAGTTGCAGAAAGAGATAGATGATAAAGATGCAAAGTTGGAAGTTGAAAGACTGTCAAAGATTCCAAAGTCTGTTGTTATTCGTGCTACAGATAATGTTTGTGAAGATCAGACAACAAGTGGAGCCAAAAGTGCAGTTTGAAGACAAAGACTTTGAAGATTTTGAAGCAACTATTAAGGGGAGTTTGTTAGGACATTTTTGTAATAGTTAGCTTTTCAAAATTTATAAGTTATTAGAGGTTTGACTAAGGTTCGTCTGGCCCACGAACCTAAGCAGGTTCGGCGAACCTAGGTTATATGTTGTAAAGGTTCGTCCAGCGAACCTCAAGGTTCGGCTGGCGAACCTATAGGTTCGGTTAGGTTCGCTGAACAGTTTGTATATATAGCAGGTTTGTCTAGAGGTTTGTCACTTCTTCAGTTTTTGAGTGTGAGACAGATATGTTTTCTCTAAGTGAGATGGTAAGAACTGTGTGTTCTTTTCCATTTCATTGTAATCAAATTGTTATATTCAATGAAATGATGTTTATAAATGATTGTTCGTCTTTGATTCATATAGATCAAATATAGATTCCGCATATATTTGATTGTTAATAGGATTCCGTTTATCGATTGAGAGCAAATCTACAGGTGACTACTTTGACAAGAAGAATTGAAAAGTATATTGGTGGATTGCCAATGCTTATTCAAGATGCTGTTTGGGGTAGCAAACATGCTACACTAGCTGATGCTATCCATCTTGTGGCGACTCTTACCGACAATCATGTTAAGGCAGGAACCTTAACAAGGAAAGGGTCAAAGAAAGACAAGGATAAGGAAAAAACCAAAGATTTAACTGAGAATTCAAAAGAGGAGTCAAAAGATGGTTCATCTTCCTCTACTTTCAAAAAGAACAACAAGAGGAAAGCTGGTAACATGAACTTTGCTGTAACTCATGCCATACCTCTTCAACAAGTTACTCCTATTATTATTACTCAACCAAACAAAAAGCCATACTCTGGTGCTCATCCATTATGCAATGCATGCAACCATCATCATTTGCCTATTCATCCATGTCGATTGTGCACAACATGCAATCGATTTGGCCATTTCGCTATCAACTGTCGTGTGGCTAAAGTTCAAGCCAATCAAGCTCAACAGACCACTGTTCATTTCATCACTGCACCTAGACAACATGTGGTTAGAGTTTTCTATAACTGTGGTGATCCAAATCATTTCGCTAATGCTTGTCCTCTTAGAGCCAATAACAACAATGCTTTGATGGTTCCAAACAATCAAAACAATCAAGGAGCAAGAGGCCGAGTTTTCAATGTTAATGCAAATCAAGATCAAAACAACAATGATCGGTTAAACGTGGCAGTTTGAGTGAATGTGAACTTTCAAGTGCGTTTTTTTTACAAATAAAGTCTTTTGACATGACAAGAATAAAGAAATTCGAATGTAATTCGGTTGTCCTTAATGAGATCTAATCCAATATGATTTTTTTTATTTAACTTTATTCTTATGCAAAATTTGAGGCTTTGACACCATAGTAGGCATAAGTTGACTCTTAGAAACACTATGTTGAAATCTTTCATTTTGTTAAATACACTGGCATCTCGCAAATAAACCAAATAACTACATCTATGCAATTAAGTCTTCCTAATTTCGGGACGAAATTCCCTAAAGTAGGGGAGATTGTAACCTTTGCGTTTTTCTTAAACAATTTATAAATGCAATTGTGTCTTGATTGAAATAAACTAAAATTCAAGGGATTTTGAATGTTATAATTATGATAACTTCTAAATAACATTTGAATTATTTTAACAACACGACTATACAAAATACATTATGTGTATATATATATATTATATTTGAACTTCAATAAAACTAAATATATATATATATTTATATGTGTGTGTATGCATACATATATGTATATGTATATAATTAAACAAATAAAATAAAATTGTATATATTTATAAAATTATAAATTGCTAAAAATAAAATGTGGGGTAGCACCACTAGACCTTCAACAAGGTGGAAATTCTCGTATTCCTTATGTACACGTTCCTGCAGCTCGGATGAGTATTCTTGTTTATATCGCTACGGCTATAAACACGTTCTTGTTCCTATTAACAAAACATCCCCTTTTTCTTCGCTCTTTCGGAACCGGTACAGAAATGGGTGCTTTTTCTACGTTGTTTACCTTAGTGACTGGGGGGTTTCGGGGAAGACCTATGTGGGGCACCTTTTGGGTGTGGGATGCTCGTTTAACCTCTGTATTAATCTCGTTCCTTATTTACATGGGTGCACTGCGTTTTCAAAAGCTTCCTATCGAACCGGCTCCTATTTCAATCCGTGCTGGACCGATCGATATACCCATAATCAAGTCTTCAGTCAACTGGTGGAATACATCGCATCAACCTGGGAGCATTAGCCGATATGGTACATCAATACATGTTCCTATGCCCATTCCAATCTTGTCTAACTTTGCTAACTCCCCCTTCTCAACCCATATCTTGTTCGTTCTGGAAACACGTCTTCTTATTCCATCTTTTCTCGAATCTCCTTTAACGGAAGAAATAGAAGCTCAAGAAGGAATACCAAAACCTAGTTCACTCGCTGAGTCTCTTTGCATCCATGGCTGAATGATTTAGATATAATATAAAATTTGACTTAATATAAGTTCTAGGTATTTCAAAATGGTTTTAATAATAAGAAGTTAAGAACTATATAATCTTTTACTATGAATTTTTATAAAAGTTCTAAAATAAAAGTTACAAATAATAATAATAATAATAATTATTATTAAATATTATTATTATTAATATTACTAGTATTATTATTATTATTATTATTATTATTATTATTATTATTATTATTTCTATATAGTTTTTACAATAAAGGTAGTTTGTACATAAAATAAAAGGTTTGCAATATAAAAGGGCTGAAAATGTAAACGTAGTAAACTGTTCAATGAGTGGAAAGTTTAATCAACAAACTTATATGACAACAAAAGATGAGGGTTTGTTCTGTCAAGATCCGAAAGTTTCAATCCCTTCCCACAAAACCCACGTTCGAACTCATTTCTTCACGATTTCCATCAAATTCAATTATAACGCATATGTAAATTCAAAAATCTAAATGTATAACTGTTATGGCCACTATTGTAACATAACCGAACAATTAATTTGGGAATTTTATTGCAATTACGAGCCACAAACGTTCACGACTAGTTAAAGCCAAATGAAACTAGAAATCGATTAAAAACACTATAATACTCTAAATTGATCATTCAGAAAGATTGGCGATTAGTTTCCGAAACTACAGAACCCAAATTCATACTTTGAGACTCTCTGTAGCTCTGGATCGAGTCCAAGAACTCACACGAACTTCTCTTGAAGCGAACACATCAATTCGGAACACTTTCCAAGTAAAAATCGAACCCTTATACTCGGTTTTGCATGGGGATTAATAGCTCCATGAATGTAGAGTCTATAATCCATTATCGATCGAATTGGATTTAGGTTGAGATTAGGGCTCATAAGGATTTTGGGGAAGAACATCAGGTTGCGTTTAACAATAAAGCATATGGATTCAAATCAACAAAACCCACCATAGCAGGGTGGTTATGCGCTTCGGTTTCGGGTATCTGGTCACAAGTTCGAATCCGGGTAAGAACCGAGTTTTGGTTTTTAATACTATTTTTTTATTTCTTTTGTTTATCTTTCAAAATCAACTCCAAAAATTCTTGAAAAATTCATAAAAATCAAAAATAATATTCTAAATATTCTGTAATAATTTTAGAATTATTCAGATTATATTTATATTATTCTACTATTTAAATTGTATTTACAAACATTCTGGAAAATTTTAAAGAATTATTGGTCTTTATTTTTTTATAAAAAGTAATATTTAAGTTTTAAAATAAACTTTAAAAGACAAAGATTATTTACAAAAGTAATTTTAAAATTTATAAAATTATTTTTAATATCTTGAAATCATTTTAGAATAATATAATCAGTTTTAATTAGTGAATAATTATTTAAAAATAAAACTCTATTTAAATGTTATTTTGTTAAAGGAATAACCATTTTATAAAACTATTTAGTTAATTATATATTAATTTAAAATAATATATTTTTACATAAACATTCAATTATCAAAACTATTATATTAATTTTATTTAAATAAAATATTGGTATTAATAAACATTTACAAGTATTATTAAACCATATTTATTTATCATTTGTAAGTAAAACATTATGGTTAGTCTTGAAATCTAAGTCATGTTCAAACAAGCGTAGGATTATTGAGCAGTGTGGATTCATAAGAACATATCACAAGCATTCTTTGGAATTAAACAAGCAAACAAGTGAGTTCTCATATCCCTTTTTACATTTTGTAATGTTTTGGGATGTTACACATGTCTTATACACAAACATTATTATTCTTATTACAAAACCATTTGTAGATGCAAAAGCCTTAGTTCTAGATTGAATAGGTTTGAATGTCATATGTGCTATACTTGTTGCAAACATTTTAATAGGATAGAAGACGTTTCATACGTAAACATAAACATACACTAGTAGCTTGGAATGGTTAGAAACCTTCCACACATAGACATAAGTCTTTGTGTAAATAAGTGAAAGTGTGCATCATTGAAAACTTGTGAATTACATGTTTAAATCTATGACCTGGCTAGTCTAGATTTGAATATTGTGATGGCATTTGTTTGAAGACATTGGTTGAAGACATAAAACATTGTGTGATTTGTAAACATGTATACTTTGAATCTATTTCATTTTAGAACAATTGGTTTAGCATGTGACAATCCGACTTTTCGAGTTACCCTCGTTAACCCTCGTAGGCCCAATAAGGCCAATGAAGGCCCAACAAGGCCAATGAAGGCCCAATAAGGTCAAAGAAGGCCCAGTAAAGCCAAAGAAGACCCAGTAAGGTCAAGGAAGGCCCAACAAGACAAATCAGGCCCAATGAAGTCTATGAAGGCCCAACAAAGTCTAGTAGGCCCAATAAGGTCAATTTAGGCTCAAGGAAAACAAGGAAGGCCCACTAAGGCCCAAGTAGGCCAAACAAGGCCAAAGTAGGCCCAAGGTAGGCCCAATAAGCCCAAAGTAGGCCCAATGGTATTTAGGAAGTTCAATTGGATTAATCAAGGCCAAAGAAAGTTCAATTAGTTCAATTGGTGACAATTGGATATTATCGAATTAACTTTTTAACAAGAATTTGAAGAATTTGATATTAGAAGGGTTAAGTTTGAACAAAATAGAGTATAATACATTTATATTTTAAGAAATTGATGAATGATTAGGTTAATTACCCAAATTTTGACTAGAAAAGTCAAAATTCGTCCATATTCACAAAAGGGAAGTATGAATTTCAAATCAATAGGTAGTAATTAATCGAATTAATGCTTCATAAAACATCTAATGATATAATAAGCGGTTATCATCAGTTATTACAATCATAAAGGTCGAATTAAACCCAAATGACGATTTAGTTTATTAGAACCGTTACTAGCATATTCAACTCATATAATTCGACAGAAACCCAAGCAATTGAGTTTTCAGAAACATTATTCGGTGCCTTTAGACTCTTTAACATCAATCAATTTGATCTAAGAAGCTACGGATCGAAGAAACCAATTGGGGGTCGACCGAAACTCCACCACAATTCGAAGTACATCAATTCGATATCTAAACAAGTAAGTAATCACTTCAAAACCTTCTAATATGGCCGATTAAGGTTAAACATAAGCCAATTTTGTGTAATAACATCGAATCATATGGTTTTTGATTCTAGGGTTTATACTAAGAACGGTTTTGGGGGTTTTGATCTTAAAGAGTTTAAGAATCGAATTAAAGTATGTATGTAGTTTCAGAGAAGGCCGATTGAGGTTATGCATAGGTTAATTTCATATTACAACTACGAATTCTTAGATTTCGAGTTCTAGAGTTTAAACACAAATCGGTTTTGGGGGTTTTACTAAAAATGAAATGGAAAATCAAATTGGGTTATACAGATGGTGTCGTGATGTCCCATAGAACGAAACTCCTAAGTTAATTGGATCAAACAACAACGAATTGTTGGGGTTCGATTCTAGGGTTTGTGATAGAAAAACTGTTTTGGGATTTTTATGCAATCGGTTATAAAAATCGAATTAAAGGACCTCTGTAGTTTCAGAAGGGAGCGATTTAGGATAGCCCTAGGTTAATTTCGAATGATAGTATCGAATTTATCAAGATTAGATGATGTGTTTGGGGGTTCACGTTTGAAACTTTGAATGTCATAAATTGGAACTTTAAAATGATGATTTATCCAATTGAGACCATCTTTAAGTTCGGTTGGATTTGTAGAACCATAGCCCTATGGTTCTAGGTTCAATTTGGGTCGAATCGTGGGCAAATCGAAAGTTGGTAGGTTCGATTGAATTGGGGGAACCGGTCCAGTGATATTCAAAAGAATTTTGAATTGATTGAGTTAACAAAAGATGGGATAGATCAGATGGTAGCTTGTGTGTGTGTTGAATTGGTGGTCGCGGGTTCGATTCCGGGTTCCACCATTTTTGAAGAATTAAAACTATTTTTGATTTTTACTCATAACTTCTTCGTTCTAACTCCGATTCGATCCGTTCAAGTTGCGTTGGAACCGTAACGAGAATACAGACGTATCAGAATAATAAAATTTATATTTTAACCTGAAAACGAAATCGCGTATAATTACGATTATTTAAATAAAATCAAATATGATTTTATTTAAACGATTCCAAAGGCACGCGTACTTTCGTATGTATATTTCTCACACTCTAGCATACGTGTGTTGACACGTATGTTATTTCAAGCACAAAACGACATCTCGAATAACACTAAGTTATTGTTAAACCACAGATTCTTCGTAGAGGATTTCTACGCGAGTTCGCAAGTGTTTGATCATTCTTCTAAAATCAAAGGTGCGTACACGGCCCCTTTCTTATTTTAAACTGTTTTGGGGGAGAAAACATGTGCAACAAACTCTTTTTAGATACATATCACTTGTATGAGTTAGCTGTTTACATTATGTGACAACATAGCAACTTGAAAGTCCTTACACACCTCGAACCGTTTAGTTTGCCGTAGAGCAAAGCGTGGTAGTTGGAAATAGATCTATTAGGTTTGACAAACCTCACCTGGTAGATGGGATCTACGCAGGTGTTTGACTGACCAAACACAATTTACTATTGTTGTGCTAGACAATAGTGGCAAGGCAAAAACATGCTATAGCATGGCAATTCGTCAGCTTCGGTGTCGACCACTTATGTAAATAGTTATATGACTAGCTATCATGACTGTGCATGTGTGATTATGTTATCTACAAACTTGATATTCAAACTGCTGTTTTGAACATTGTGAATACTTAAAACCTGTGTTATGCACCAACCTTTGTGTTGACTTGATTTACATGTTTTCTCAGGACGCTAAGGCGCGCGTTAAAGCTGGCATGGACTAGGAGATAGAGTCTCATGCATTTTAAACATTTTGAATATTTAAATTTGAACATTTAAGTATTGTGTTTTGTAATGTTTACTTTACAACTGTTATTGGTTTTAAACGCTTCCGCAACTTTTGTAAACTCTGATGTTATGTTTAAAGACCAAAGTATGTTTTGAAATTCATATAGAGGTCTTCGCTATGTCTAATGATCTGAGATCCTGGTTTGTCACGTTCCCAAACGGTATGATTCCGTTAGTTGAAAATTGGGGGTGTGACATAGCATCTTTCATATCTATTTATATATAAATCTATGAGTTCTCACCAATTATGCAAATAGTTGATCAAACTCTATTTTATATGTGTAACAGGTTAAAGCTTTGGATGAAGATCATATAGGAGCTTGATACCTAGTTTAAATATTAATCAAGGTTATTGTTTTTGAATTCATATTATAATGTTCGGATGATTGTGTTTGAATAAATGCTTGGTTTTAAATGAGAATGTTTAAATATGAAACTTACAAGTAGCACCATGAGCTTTTGGACAATTACAAATCATGCCCCGACGTGTTCCGTCGTCGGTCGGTGTGTGACACATCCAAATACTTGGACAAAATAGTTTTATAAAATCAGAGTTGCGGAAGTAAAGGTTTAAGTTGTCGAAACAACATTGAAAATATAAGTTGCGGAAGCATAAGTTTAAAACAGTTTTCAAAAAACAATAAAGAGTAACAATGTGGAAGCGATTTAAGTAATTATCATTACGTAACAAGTCAAATGTTTAAATATTCCCAAATGATCTAAGACACTAAACCGATGCATGGACTCCATCCTAGCATCCTAGATCCTTGTGCGTGTGCCTTAGTTACCTGAGAAAACATGCGAGTAAAAAAAAGGGTCAACACAAATGTTGGTGAGAGCACAGGTTTTTCATAAGCAGTAAACATAGAAATGTTTAAAGTAAATGTTGCTGGATTACATATCATTACAATGCAGTATCGATTGATAGCTAGTCAATACAGTTATATTATATGTGGGTTCATACCGAAGCTGACAGTTGTGCCTCCTGCCATGTCCATCACAAGACAATGGGAAAGTGTATTGGTCAATATTGCACCCATTCCGGCCTCCAGTCGGGTTGGCCTCCCAGGCGCGATGGGTGGAGCTTGTTGGGCCCAAATAGTACTATCCAAGATTACTACGCTAGGCGCTCCGCGCTACTAACAGTCCGAGGTGTGTTTGTGAGGACTTTGAGTTTGTGATGTGTTCCACACATATACATATAGTGATAAAGCATGTCCTGGTAAAGAAGTTCCGGTATGTCTGTGTTCGCGACTTGCGAATGCTGGCACCTTCTAGTATGCACCTATAACCATATAGGTGTGAGTATGTGTTTTGTGGTGTGTTTTATCCCATACAACTCCAACTTTCGGTGTGCTCAACCGAGTGTGTGTGTGTTGACTTGACGAATCGTTGGTGATACGTTGTTGCCTTTAGTTAGATTAAGTGTCTTAAATGCGTGTAAGATATCAACATGCATCCTATGAATCTAATCATGATGCTTTAACAATTGTCATGTTTCGAAAATCATAGTGTTTCCGTTTAGGGAAAGTTTCAATATTTTAGAACGTTTCTATTTTTGGAAAGTATAGTTATGAAATCCCATTTCATAAAGTTTAATACTTCTAGTATATTTATAAAAATACGTTTTAACACTTAAAACATATCGTTTACACATAAATCACCGTTTATGGCGTTTGCCCTAAATAAAGTTTCCTAAAATAGTAAGTATCCGTTCAAATGTCTGTTTTCAAAAAAACAAAGCTTCCAATATGCTTAGAAATCATTCTTAAACATATTTCAAGAATCACAAATCATCGAAACACGTTGAAACATCAAAACCCCTCTTTTGATTTCAAAAAGTTTCCAAAAATAGTAAGTTCTACAAAAATCGTGTTTCAATATGCATTTTACAACATCTAAACATGTCTAACATGTCTAGATCGTCACAAATAACCAACATGCAACATAAAAGTTTGCTTTTATGGAAAGCTCTACAAAATCAACATCATAACCCATTAAAACTTAATCTAAATACTTATCTACTCTAAAATTAGTAGATGTATTTCAAATAACACATCAAATCACCAACAAATTCGTGTTCAGCAACATGGAGATGCATGTGGATGAATGTTCATGCATGTGGGTTTTCACCCATTGCATGTTCGATCTAACACTAGATAAACTCATAAAACTACCTTAAAAGGGAAGATTTAGTAAGGATAGCTGCTGATGATGAAGATCTAGTGCTTGATGGTCGTTTCTAGCTTCTTTGCTCCTCCTCCAATCTCTAAGGACTCCAAAATCACCAAAGGATGAAGGAAATAGCTTCAATGTTGATTCTAGAGAGTTTGAGTGTTGATTCCATAGAGGTTTGGTCGATTTTGAGGGAAAAGGCTCGGTGGAGTGTAATAGAAACCGAACAAAATGAACTGGGAATGTGTTTATCAAGTTTTGAGTTCTGGAACTCGTCGCGTACTGCCAAGGCCGATCATGCATGGCCTTGGCGTACCACAAAGGATTTCGAGATTCAAATTCCCGCTCCTGCTTTGCGTACCGCCAAGCTCTTCGCCAAGGAGTCTCGACGTATCGCGAAGGCTTCATTTTTCAGTTTTTCGATTATGTTGATTTGATTTTGTTTGTGTTTGATTCCTCACGTTTATCCTAAACATCTAATACATGTTTAGCACATATTCACATAATAACACATAAGATTTTTTTATTATTGTTTGTTCATCAACGTTCGTGAGACTCATGTGTGTGTTTCGATAATTCCTGGAATTATCTTTGATAATTTGTGTTCGTTGTTACGAACTGTTTGCATGCTTGGTTAAACATAATCAACATGTAATGCATAATACAATAATTCCCCGAATTATTGTTTTGCGTTTGCGTTTGCGTTTGTGTTTGCCACGCTTGGTTTTCAAAACCAATGTGAAATGTACGATTCGATAATTCCTTGAACTATCGTTTCGCAGTTGTTTGTGTTTGGCTCGTCTAATTAAACATAATTAAACGAAATGCAACAAATATGAATGTGAAATGTAAAGGATGTAAGAGTCGAAATTTACTTGAAATTGTTGGATGTAAGAGTCTCTCAGTCTTGGTAGTCTACAGAACATATGTGGTACAACTATTAGCAGATTCTGTTTATTAATATCACCCATGTGGCCGTTAACCAAACTTGACTGTTGCTGCCCCTACCACCGGTCATACGATACCGACCAAATGTTCCTTATGATACGCATAACGTACCGACCTCACTCGCCAGAAGTTTGTCGAACTTATGGTACCACTATGTTACCGGTGGTCCTAGCCATGATCACTTACTGGTAAACGAAGTAAAAGGGACTTAATGCACTTGGATTCACAATTGACACATGATAACATTGATGTAAACATACATAGATGTAGATGTATTAACAAGAGTATAACTTTTGTTACATCATTGTGATAAATAATGTATAATTGTACTAAAATCTTTAATAAAAGAGTTTAGCATGCTTCTCGGCCCAACATTTTGAAATCACAAGATTAGAAAAGGGGCAAACGAACTCACCTTGGTATTGTGTTGGTTGACTATTAACAAATAATGTAGGCGCTCGTTGTTGTGATGTGTGTTGTATTCAATGTGATTGATTTATTTGATGTTCACACTTGTAAGTATGGTTTTTGTGTTATGGATAACCCTACTTATAGTTTACTTTGTTATAACTCCGCGTTAATTCTATTTGACTTTACTTGATTACCTTTGTCCTAAATATAACTTGAATTTCAAATATATATATATACAAACACTTACGCATTTGAGTTAATTTTAGTAGTTTGTGATATCTCATTGTTAATTATCTTGAACTTGACCTTAGGCCTTACACTCAATGTATGTTTTGAAAACATTAAGACTTTCAATAGTTATAAACTTTCAAAGTCTTTTGTTATTTGTTTACACTAAGTAAGTAAGTTTAAATAAGTTATTTATCGTCAATAATTATTTTTTATTCTATTATGAAAGTACTTTATCAAAACCATGTAGAATTTAAGAAATTTTTACATTTTAAAATACTTTAAATTGGTGAACACTAAGTGAAATTCTAAGGATACTTTGCCAAAACTATCATCTTAACCAAATTCTTTTCATCCAATGATATTGTTTTTAGTCTCATTTAACTTGTAAAACACTTATCCATCCACCGATACTAACTCCTTTCATCCATGTCCCATTAGCTTGAATTTGGTTATTATGGCTTAACTTGTAATCTAAAATACTTGAACCTCATTCACGAACTATTATCGATGATTTTAACAGCCATGCAGGGGCGTCAAACTTGTTAATATCGACAATGAGGCTGAAGACCCTCCTGTTGATACTAACAGTATCTAAGCTAGCTTAGAATCCATGACATGTTCATCGAAGATATTAATATCGATGGTACCGAGAATCATCCTCCTTGGACTCGTCAATACTAACAATATCAACAGGGGTTTTGGGCTGGGGTGACCATCACACCTAGTAATATCGATGCCAAGTTCAGTGGTAATGATAGTCCATCGATACTATCATCTTCCTTAGGATCATGTGTCGATACTAATCCCCACACTTTTCCAGCCATTCACAAACTCTCCAAACTTAATCTTTACTATTTTCGAAGTGTGCTAAGATCATTTTCATGCAAATATCATGAGGGTTGATGGGTAAAAATCGGTTTACAAGTTCAATGTCTCGTTTTGAACAAAATCCTAAAACCCGAAATTTATCTTGATCTTTACCTCGATTCTGGTCTATTTGAACTCCGATCTCTTGTACTTTCCTGTTGTATATGTTCCGAGGATCGTTTTTGTACGAAGATCTCTTGATTTGGCTAAGAAATGAGGTGGTTGAGTGTTCAAAATCTAAAGAGAGTGTAGAGAGAGAAAGTTCCGGATATTTTAGAGAGAGAGGAGGTAGATGGTGTATTAAATGACGAAGAAGGTGGAAGAAGGTAGATGGTTTGCTCAGTCTTGCTTTTAAATTCCTTTTTATTATTTCTAAAGTTTTGAAAACGTTTATTTTGACAATTTCGTCAGATCGTATCACCTTTGCGCGTATTCGTACGAATCGTCACCCGAACGAACACGACGATGGCTTTACTTTCTGATTGGGTTTTCTTCTTTACATATATCATTTGGAACGTTAACCTTCTCTTCTCATGTTTGAACCCTTGAATGTTTAATTATTTAACTTAAGAATTGTTACTCTTTTTTATTCTTATAGTTGAAAAATCGATGGAAAGAAACAAAATAATGGTACATTTAAGAATTGGACATGAGGTTGGGGAAGTTAGATGACACATGTGACCATGATTTGCCATTTGATTTAGATTAAAAGATGATATCGTTGCTCACATTATTAGCTATTTACATAAAAAATAATAAAAAAATAATATTACTGTTCACAAAGTTCTAAAATGTATATATAGTAATATGTTTAACATGATAACGAGAAAGTAAAAATTATTATAAAAAAGTCTTACTATTATAATTTTCAACCATTTTTAATATGTAAAGGTTGATGAAAAATAAGGTTTTCTATATAGATACATTATTAGATTTTTACTATCCAAATACAACTTTATTGTATTTCAAATGTGTTTAGCATTTGGATGTTCATGTTTAAAACTATTAATAAAATTAATTAAAATTCAAAAAATTATAAAATCGTCACCCACACAAACATTCTGTAAGTTTAATATTATTAGATTACTGTTTTGGATTGGACATTCTCATTGACAATCACAACTTGACTTACTGTTTCACTTGTTCTCATTGATTGCACATTGTTTTCTCATCATGTTGTAGTTATCTGATTCCTGTTACCAAGGGAATCAGATCACAACCGAGCTGTTCTTGTTATTTGTACTCGCAAGTCATAAATTTCCCCCAAATTGTAATCACGTAATTCTTATTCACATATGTAATTGCACAAAATAGTTATGAAAGTACACATACCGTACGATTGCCGAACGGTCAGGTAACAGTTGTCACACTTATATATTTTTGAAACACCGTCAATAATATCTCATTTCTCTTGCATTGTTTGATCTTTATAGCTGATTATTTATGTCTCAACTGATGTTTAAACTACTTGGAGTTCATCAGGATAATAGTATCGAGAAACAGCTGGTTATTGTCGACACAAGCTGCGAGCAATGAAGATGTAGTTCTATCATTTTCCAAGTGCCCTAAATTCATTTTCATGTTGTTTTGATGAGATTCGAGGTGCCTACCACCGGTTACAAGTTCAAGATTTCCGGCTAGTTGAGAAGACCCTAAAACCAAAAATTTAGCTTCATTTTTACCTTGATTGTTGTTGTTTTGATGTAACATCCCAAATTCTCTAAAACACAAGTTATTTGGACTTAAGAATGGGTAACGGATAATTAACTTGTGAGAAATGGGCGAAAAATAAAATGTTAAGGCCTCGGGTTCGTGTACTCGAAGTCTAGCCTTCGAGTACACTGTACTCGAAATACTGTATTCGAACATCCCTCATATTCCGGGTACAGGACACTACAAATAAATAGTAGGGCCTTGGGAAACGTGCTAACCTTTGGCTGAAGCACATCTTCTCTCGAGTACACGAATCGGAGTTCGAGCACTGCAAAGGTCGAGCTTTTAATCGACCAAACGGAAGGGGAAACGCACGAGAATCTGTAGGAGGGATCATCTAACTACAAGTAAGTGGTTTGTGTATAAAAGTTACGGTTTTTATACAAAAGTTAGGATTGTTAGATGGAAGAGCACTTATGCACAAAGCTCACACCTTTATGCATAAAGATCGAAACTTTGAGGTTCCAGTGTGTTGGTAACAACCTAAGGAACCTAGAAACTAGATCCCCAAGGTCTTAGATGAATTTCTGATATGTTTTATGAAGAAAAGGATGAGTACTCGAAATTATGACCCAAAGGGGTGTACTCGAAAGCCCAAAGGTTTCATATACACTGTCTTCGAGTACACCAGTTCGTGTACACTAATTTCGTGTAGTCTCTAAGTTCGAATACACAAGGGAATTCGAGTACACATGGGAAAACGAGTACACCAGTATTTCGAGTACTGGTGAGGCTAGTTAGGAGGTTTTGAGGACTTAGAATATATCCTAAGTCTAAAATGGTATGTAATGAGACGATGTAACTAATGTAGGTCCCTAAGGCCCTAGCTAAGGAGTTCAGCTAAGGATAACAGGAGTCTACTATCAGGTGAATTCTAGACGCCCTATTTTATGTTTAATGTTTTGGGCTGGCATACAAGCTTATTGTTATGTCTATGATGTTATGTGCTTATGATGATGATGAATGAATGATGATATGCCCTGACTATGTGTGCATGTTTATGTGTTAGCATGAATTATGCATGAAAGTATGCTAAGTATGATGAGTGCATGTTAGTATGTTATGATGATAAACTGAATGATAACATGCTATGACGATAATTACAGATGTTATGTTATAATGAAATCCTAGCCAGGCTATGATGAAAGTATGATGCTATGACGAATATATGCTAGCATAATGTGTTTATGATGCCATGATGAATGATATGATGATGTGCTGCTAGCATGACATGTGTATGATGCCGGGATGTTATGATGATATGATACTAGCATAGCCTGTTATGAGAAATCCTATGTTATTAGGATAATGTTACGATGTTATGCTGAATGATGATATGGTGCTAATGCATCATGTTACGATGGTTGCTCCCATATTCGTATGGGGTAAGTATCTTGCTCCAGTAGTTGTTACTGGGTAAGTATGGTTGCTCCCGTACTCGTTACGGGGTAAGTATGATGTTGCTCCCATATTCGTATGGGGTAAGTATGGTTGCTCCCGTATTCGTATGGGGAAAGTATGGTTGCTCCCGTACTCGTTACGGGGTAAGTATGGCGTTGCTCCCGTATTCATATGGGGTAAGAATGGTTGCTCTAGTACTTGCTACTGGGTAAGTATGGATCTGTAGAACGCTTCGGCGGGGCAGATCAATAGTTATGGAGCCTTGTGCCGGCATAAGCCCACTGTTACAGTGGTTGTATGATGATGATGATTATGGTTTTTATATGACAACGTTGTGGGTTATGTGAACGAAATGATGTTTTTATGTTAATCATGTTCTAACTTAACAAAACGTTTACGATGTTGTATGAAAACTAGAACTCACCAGCGTAAGCTGACTTGATTTAGCATGTATGTCAGGTTAAAGCTATGATAAGAGAAGGCATGGACCTCGGGCATCAATTCAGACGATCCGTTGGTTTTGGCAATTCGATATGACTTTGATACAGACACTTTATTGAATTCTGTTTATCAAACTATGTTTACATTTCCGCTGCATGATTATGAAAGTTTTTAGTTTAAGAGCTATGTGTTATGATGGAAACCAACCTCTGCGAGGCGTCCGGTTTCGGGGCCTCACAAGTTGGTATCAGAGCCATAGTTGAGAGATCTTGGCATCCCAAATGCCAAGACTTAAACTGAGAATGGGATTAAAGGATGCGGATTGCCAACCACGGATGAACGGATGCCACGAGCTGACAATTTATGTATGAAGTAAGACGTAGGTGTAAGAATAGAAAGGTAGTTAGTGTCTTGCACGTTGAGGAGATGGGATGGGAAACGTTTAGAGCCTATGAGTTGGGTAAATGGTTAATAACACCTGATCAACGTCATTAACGTTTTACAACACTTATTTCATGCTAAACTGATTCCTGTGCTGACTCATCAATTGTTGCATTATGTAGAAAGTTAAGATGGCCGGACGAAAGGGTAGACCGCGAAAACAACCTCAGGGAACAGGGGAGCCACATGTGGAGGCCGAGAAACCTGTCAATGAAGGAGGAGATGAGCACAGTGAGCCATCGGAAAATGAAGAGGAGTTCACACTAGAGCCTATTGTAGTTAAGGCTATTTCTGATGAGGTCTGCAAGATCATGGATGAAAAGATGCCGACAATGATTGCTAAGGCACTGAAGGATGCTCTGAAAGACAAGTCTGAAGGAACTATGGAGAGCACCAAAGAAGATGAGGTGGTGATCATCGAGACTAAGAGCAACGACTCTATGACTGGGAAACTGAAGGGCTGTGACTACAAGTCCTTCAAGGGATGTAACCCACCGACCTTCGATGGTAAGAAGGATGCTGTGGCTACTTGCCACTGGATATCTGCTATGGAGGCTGTTATCTCCATCAGTGAATGCCGAGTCAACAAAGATGTTAAGTTCGCAGCTCACTCTTTTGTCGAGGAGGCACTTCACTGGTGGAACACCATTAAGCAGTCCAAAGCTGCAGCTGATGTAGAGAAGATGACTTGGGACGATCTCAAGGAACTGGTTACTAAACAGTTCTGTCCCAAGAATGAACTCGATAAGGTTGAAAGGGAGTTTCTGGTTCTGAAAGCTGGGAGTCTGAACCACCGGCAGTACACGTCGAGGTTTAATGAGATGGCTAGACTTGTTCCTCACTTGGTTTCTACCGAGGAACGCAGGGTGAAGTTGTACATGGAGGGTTTGCCTACCAAGGTTCGGATTCATGTGAAGGCGAATGCTCCCAAGACTTATGATTCCACCGTGGAGCTCAGTGGAATAGTTTGGGACGATGTTATGTCGACCGAGCCAGCCAAAGAAGAAGCAAAGGTGAAAGAGTCCTTTGGGGCTAAGAGAGGTCGAACAGACCAACGAAATTTCGCAAGCAAGAAAGTGAAGCGAGAGGAGATGGGCCGATGCAACAAGTGTGGGAAAAGCCACACGGGACAGTGCCTGGTGGGCACTAATTTATGTTTCAGGTGTGGAAAGACGGGGCACTTTTCTAGCAATTGCCCTAATGCTACTCGATGCTTCAACTGCAGTGGGATAGGACATCTATCCAAGGATTGCAAGCTACCACGGGCCGATGCTTCGGGCTCGGGTAAGAAAGAGGAGAAGGAAAAGGAAAAGCAGAAGGCTAAAGCACGAGCCTTTACAATGACGAAGGAGGATGCGATTGAGGACCCTGATGTGGTCATAGGTACCTTTTCTATCAACAATATTCCTGCTTCTGTATTGTTTGATTCTGGTGCCAGTATGAGTTTCATATCCTCTACTTTCTGTGATGGGTTATTTGGGAAGGTTAAGAAGATAGATCGGGTATTTGATGTAGAGACGGCTATTGGTAAGATGACCAGGGTGACTGAGGCTATAGATGACTGTTATGTTGAGATAGAAGGTCATAGGTTCCTTGTCCGATTGTTTCTTATTACCTTAGGAGGATTCGATGTGGTTTTGGGTATGGACTGGTTAGCCAAATATGAGGCTAACATTATATGTCGACGAAAGATGATATGTTTACGTGCAATGGATGGGGGCTCCGTGACGGTTTATGGTGATAAAGCGATGTATGCGCCCAAGATCATTTCAATGATCAAGGCTGAGGTTATCATGAGGCGAGGGTGTGTAGCCTTCTTGGCCTACGTGATGGAGGAACGTATGGATATGAGGATGATTGATGATGTTCCCGTGGTGTGTAATTTCCCCGATGTATTCCCTGAGGAATTGCCTGGATTACCACCCGAACGGGAAATTGAGTTCCAGATCGACTTAGTACCGGGGGCACAACCCGTTGCCAAAGCACCTTACCGTTTAGCTCCAACCGAGATGAAGGAAATGATGACCCACCTACAAGAACTCCTTGATAAAGGTTTTATACGACCGAGTGTCTCCCCGTGGGGAGCACCGGTTTTGTTCGTTAAGAAGAAAGATGGAAGTATGCGTATGTGTATCGATTACAGGGAACTGAATAAGTTGACCGTAAAGAACAGGTATCCTCTACCTAGAATTGATGACTTGTTCGATCAATTGCAAGGGGCAAGCTGGTTCTCAAAGATAGATCTCCGATCCGGTTACCATCAGTTGAAAGTTCGAGAGCAGGATATTCCAAAGACTGTTTTCCGTACGCGTTATGGACATTACGAGTTTCTCGTTATGTCGTTTGGATTGACAAATGCTCCCGCAACATTTATGGATTTGATGAACAGAGTATGTCGACCGATGCTGGACCGATCGGTGATAGTGTTTATTGATGATATTTTGATTTATTCAAAGAACGAGGGAGACCATGCTTGCCACATACGTGAGGTATTGGAGATCCTGAGGGAAGAGAAACTTTATGCTAAATTCTCCAAATGCGCTTTCTGGTTACGAGAGGTACAGTTTCTAGGGCACGTGGTGAACCCAGAAGGCATTATGGTGGATCCAGCTAAAGTGGAAACGATTATGAAATGGAGTCCTCCAAAGTCACCTACGGAAGTACGCAATTTTCTTGGTTTGGCCGGTTACTATCGGAGATTTATTCAAGACTTCTCCAAGCTAGCGACGTCGTTGACAAAGCTCACGAGGAAAGATGTAAAGTACGAATGGGGCCCGAACCAAGAACAAGCGTTTTCAGTGCTAAAGGAGAAACTTACCCAAGCTCCTGTTCTAGCACTGCCGAATGGAAATGATGATCTTGTTGTGTATGCCGATGCGTCACGACAAGGGTTGGGATGCGTACTGATGCAAAGGGGAAGGGTGATAGCTTATGCTTCACGCCAGGTAAAGATTCATGAGGCTAACTACCCAACCCACGATCTTGAACTCGCTGCAGTAGTGTTTGCATTGAAAATATGGAGGCACTACTTGTATGGAGTAAGGAGTACCATCTATACCGACCACAAGAGCTTGAAGTACTTCTTCGAGCAAAAGGATTTGAACATGAGGCAGAGACGATGGCTTGAGCTGCTAGAGGATTATGATTGTGATATTCTATATCACCCGAGAAAGGCCAATGTGGTGGCGGATGCTCTGAGTCGCAAGACTGATCATCCTGCCATACGAGTAAAATTGTATAGTTTGGTGATAACGCCAGACTTTCTGAATGAGCTCAAGCAGGCCCAACAGGAGGGATTGAAAGAAGAGAATGTGGGTTTTGAACGTGTCTTCGGACAAGTCAATTACTTGGAAAACAACGACCATGGGATAAAGATACGATTCGGTCGGATGTGGGTGCCCAGAAATGGGGACATTCGAGCGAGAATTTTAGATGAAGCCCACAAGTCACGTTATTCAGTGCACCCCGGTGCGACGAAGATGTACCAAGATCTTCGACAGGATTATTGGTGGCCGGGCATGAAGTTTAATGTGATGCAGTATGTGAACAAGTGCCTTACTTGTGCGCAAGTGAAGGCTGAACATCAGAAGCCCTACGGATATGTACAACCTCTTGAGGTACTGGAATGGAAATGGGAACACGTCACCATGGATTTCATCACCAAGCTACCGAGAACAGCTAAACGACATGATACCGTATGGGTGATTGTGGACCGATTGACGAAGAGTGCACACTTCCTTCCTCTCAGGGAAACGTATACGTCCGAAAGGTTGTCTGAGTTGTTCGTGAAGGAGATTGTGACCCGACATGGAGCTCCTGTCTCCATTGTGTCAGATCGAGATACGAGGTTTACTTCCGGATTTTGGAAGCAGTTTCATGATGCTATGGGAACGAAACTGAACATCAGTACTGCCTATCACCCTCAAACAGATGGACAGTCAGAAAGGACTATTCAAATGTTGGAGGATATGCTTTGGGCGTGCATTATCGATTTTGGAGGTAGCTGGGATGACCACTTGCCATTGGTGGAGTTTTCATACAACAATAGCTACCACTCTAGCATCGGAATGCCCCCATATGAGGCGTTGTACGGAAGACGATGTAGGACCCCGGTATGCTGGGGTGAAGTTGGACTGAAAGAAACGGGAAACAAGGCTGCCGTGATTGATATGGCAGAAAAGCTATGAGTGATAAAAGCACGAATGAAAGCTGCACAAGATCGCCAAAAGTCTTACGCTGACAAGCGTCGAAGACCGATCGAGTTTGACGTTGGCGATCGAGTGTTGCTGAAAGTATCACCATGGAAGGGAATCATTCGATTCAGGAAGCGAGGCAAGTTGAGTCCGAGGTACATCGGACCGTTTCGGATAGAGGCAAGGGTAGGGAAAGTCGCGTATCGACTGGACCTACCAGAGGAGCTGAACGGGATTCACCCTACCTTCCACATGTCACACCTTAGGAAGTGTCTGGCAGACGAGCAAGCACATGTTCCTTTGGACGACATTGAGGTAGATGACCGACTCAACTACATCGAAGAACCAGTCGCGATCGTGGATACAAAGGAAAAGCAGCTACGAAATAAAACGGTTCGTCAAGTCAGAGTTCAGTGGAAGCATCGGAAGGTTTCAGACACGACATGGGAAACGGAAGACGAGATGAGGAAGTTGTATCCTCACTTGTTCGATGTGTAACGAGGCAGGTTTCGGGACGAAACCTATTGTAAGGAGGGGAGACTTGTAACATCCCAAATTTTCTAAAACACAAGTTATTTGGACTTACGAATGGGTAACGGATAATTAACTTGTGAGAAATGGGCGAAAAATAAAATGTTAAGGCCTCGGGTTCGTGTACTCGAAGTCTAGCCTTTGAGTACACTGTACTCAAAATACTGTATTCGAACATCCCTCATATTCCGGGTACAGGACACTGCCTATAAATAGTAGGGCCTTGGGAAACGTGCTAACCTTTGGCTGAAGCACATCTTCTCTCGAGTACACGAAGCGGAGTTCGAGCACTGCAAAGGTCGAGCTTTTAATCGACCAAACGGAAGGGGAAACGCACGAGAATCTGTAGGAGGGATCATCTAACTACAAGTAAGTGGTTTATGTATAAAAGTTACGGTTTTTATACAAAAGTTAGGATTGTTAGATGGAAGAGAAGTTATGCACAAAGCTCACACCTTTATGCATAAAGATCGGAACTTTGAGGTTCCACTGTGTTGGTAACAACCTAAGGAACCTAGAAACTAGCTCCCCAAGGTCTTAGATGAATTTCTGATATGTTTTATGAATAAAAGGATGAGTACTCGAAATTATGACCCAAAGGGGTGTACTCGAAAACCCAAAGGTTTCGTATACACTGTCTTCGAATACACCAGTTCGTGTACACTAATTTCGTGTAGTCTCTAAGTTCGAATACACAAGGGAATTCGAGTACACATGGGAAAACGAGTACACCAGTATTTCGAGTACTGGTGATATTTCTTATACTCTAGTTCGAGTATATGACAGTTCGGGAATGTAACAGTTCTCAAATACTGGGGAGGCTAGTTAGGAGGTTCTGAGGACTTAGAATATATCCTAAGTCTAAAATGGTATGTAATGAGACGAGGTAACTAATGTAGGTCCCTAAGGCCCTAGCTAAGGAGTTCGGCTAAGGATAACAGGAGTCTACTATCAGGTGAGTTCTAGACGCCCTATTTTATGTTTAATGTTTTGGGCTGGCATACATGCTTATTGTTATGTCTATGATGTTATGTGCTTATGATGATGATGAATGAATGATGATATGCCCTGACTATGTGTGCATGTTTATGTGTTAGCATGAATTATGCATGAAAGTATGCTAAGTATGATGAGTGCATGTTAGTATGTTATGATGATAAACTGAATGATAACATGCTATGACGATAATTACAGATGTTATGTTATAATGAAATCCTAGCCAGGCTATGATGAAAGTATGATGCTATGACGAATATATGCTAGCATAATGTGTTTATGATGCCATGATGAATGATATGATGATGTGCTGCTAGCATGACATGTGTATGATGCCGAGATGTTATGATGATATGATACTAGCATAGCCTGTTATGAGAAATCCTATGTTATTAGGATAATGTTACGATGTTATGTTGAATGATGATATGGTGCTAATGCATCATGTTACGATGATTGCTCCCATATTCGTATGGGGTAAGTATGTTGCTCCAGTAGTTGTTACTGGGTAAGTATGGTTGCTCCCGTACTCGTTACGGGGTAAGTATGATGTTGCTCCCATATTCGTATGGTGTCACACCCCGAGCCGGCGGGGTAGGATCGGAGTCCCCGTCGAGCGGAAGGTTCCCGGGGCGCGATATCAGAAGTGATAATCAGAAGTGATCAGATTGTTTACATTGCACATGATATAAATGAGAAATGCTAAATAAAATAAAATTACAAAGTTAAATTACATCAGTATCGTTTATAATTTAACAATGTAACTCTATTGTAAACATCATAAAATGACTATCTTGTATTTACACAAGATATACAAAATAAATTGTATAATGATGTCTTCAAAAGTATGCAGGTCCAAAATACTAGTCTTTTATATGAAGTCCTAGTCCGAACGAAATGACTTCCTAATTGACCTGTTCGTCACCTGAGAAGTCATGCAAAAAGATCAAGTCAACACATGGTTGGTGAGTTCATATAGTTTTAGTAGTTGAAAATGATTTGAAAACCTCCTTTGGTAAAGACCCTAACCTCATTAACACCACATGTAATATCCACATCGGTATGCTTATATATAGGGCATATGTAAGGGACAAGCCCTAGCCAACATCCCACCACATACTAATATGCATATGACACTGCTGTTAATGACAATTAAGCATTTTTACCCTTAACACAATCCCATAAGTTCTTCTGTTTGTTGTCCCTGTCATTACAATCATTTGAAATCCATGTTGATTTCACAAGTTCATCACAAAATATGATCAACCACACAATTGTATAAACAGTTATAAATGCTTAATTTAACAAGTAAGTAAACATTTAATAAAATCTAAGTCCTTATGATTGGGGCCTGTGGTCATACTCGAGTAGACTAGTCTGTCAATCTAGGTACTTAGTAGTTAGGGAATTCTGTAAATATCCTCAAACATATGACCTACAAGTCAATCAATCTAGCTAGGACTTCTTGAAATATAGGATTTCTGGATTCAATGTGTTGGCATATGTTATCTCTGATATTTCCCATACTATCCCTTAAAAATGATTTAATGATTCGTCTGATTATGTCACAAGATGTACTTGATGTGTTGATCATAGAATACAAGATTCATTGATCGATTGTACACTTGATTCGTTATTCAACAAACACTTTGTTTGTAGAACATTGAATGTTGTCTTTGCAAAGATTGTTTTGTTGATGTCTTGATGTCCCACACTTGTTTTGTCAAAATGTTTGATTTGATTCCTCGAATTCACCCACTTGATTTGTCAAAATGTTTGATTTGATTCCTTGAATTCAACCACTTGATTTGTCAAAATGTTTGATTTGATTCCTTGAACTCACACCCTTGTTTTGTCAAAATGTCTAGTTTGATTTGTTTGAAATGTTTTAATTTGTTGAAATGTTTAGTTTAACTCGATTACTCACTTAATATATAAGTAAATCGGTTAATAAACCTGCATAAAATCTTCCTAGACATGGTCTAGGATAACATTTATATATATGTAAAACATGTAAATTTAAAAGCATTTAAGTAAACAATTTAAATAACAGTTTACGCATGCTTCTCAGCCCCGCGTTTTAAAACAAAAATGTTAGAAAAGGGGCAATGAACTCACCTGTGTTGCTATGAAATTTGATCTTAACACAAAATGCGCGCTCCTGTATGTAAGTTAAGTTTCTTCGGTACCTGAGTTATTTTATAAGAATTTGAATATTATAAGTACGCGTAGTAGTCGTTGTGCCTAAGGTTTGAGTCTTGTTGTGTGTGCAACTAAGTGTCTTAGTACCAAGTGCATCTAAGATCTAATCTATTCTAGTTACCCTTTTAGATCCCAATCCCAAGTTGAGTTGCAATACTTACTTTTAAATTTTAGAAAATTTCGGCAGAGTTTCCTTTGTTTTTAGAGCAAATCCAGACAATTATATTGTCTATTTTACAACAAAATCCCAATCAATTAAATCAAAGTAAGTAATTAAATCAAAACATTACAATTTACTTCCAATTAAATCAATATTAAGTCAAAATCATTTAATGAAATTTAATAAGTTATAAATAAATAAATAAATGAGATTTTATTAAAATCTCATTACTTGAGTTTACTAAATCATTTAATACATGATGGGCTTAATTAAGCCTTATTGGGCCCACTTAGGCCCAGTTGAACTTCTTTGATTTCTACTTGATTCCCAACTTGTGCTTTTGATTCCCATGAGCTTAGAACCCTTTTAACCTATTTGTTAAACAATTTTATGTTCAACATTTATTTCTACATGCGCATGCATGACTAGGGTTTCATCCTTGTTTATGCAAACACACATGTACATATGATTGATCCACATGCACTCATTGCATGCAACTTATATGATCAATTTCTCATGAAATGGCTAGATTTAATGGTTCACTACCCGTTTCCTAAGTTATAGCATTTATATCTTTGATCCTAGTCCATATTAACCACATTAAACAATCTCTAAGTTCGACAGATGGTCCAGGGCAGCGAACCTATGCTAAACCGGCCAAGGGTTCGGCTCTAATGGAGGTTAAACGAACCTATGTGTTCCAGGTAGGGTTCGGCTAACACTTTGAATCCAACGAACCCTTAGGGTTTGGCTCATAGTTCCGCTAAGGATTTATGGTTCGCGAGTGTACATGGGTTCGTGAAACTTAAATGGTTCGGCAGGAGTTAAGGGAGGAAGAAGGTTCGCTCAACATCTAAGGGTTCGTGAACCTGGGCTCGGTTGTCAGCATTTCAGGGTTCGGGGCCCAGACACCAGGTTCGTTGCAGGCCAGGGTCGCAGGGTTCGTTGCAGAGGCCATGCGAGGTTCGGCTGAAATATGTGGGTTCGTGTAGGGTTTGGCCAGCGAACCTGTATCCTCAATCAGTCCCTTTGCCCCACGAACCTGCAACTTCGTCCCTTTCTTGGTCTAAATCTGTTACAACACCATTCCTACCCTCTTTCTAGTTGATGGCTTGAGTTATCTAAGTGTTTACTAGTGTGTAAAAAGGTTACAACATCAACAAAAACCCTAAGGGTCGTAACCTACTCAAAACCGAATTTAAAATGGTTATTTACCTCCGATTTCGTGGATGGAAGCTCGAAATTCTTGTACTTTCGTGTTCTACATGAAGAGATAAGCGTTTTAGCACCAAATTTTGCTTGAATCCGAGTTGAAATGGGCTCCAAATCCTTGTAAGAAGTTCGTGTTCTTGAGAGGGGTTAGAGAGAGAGAGAAGAGACGAGGTAGAGAGAGAGAAAGTGAATAATGGTGGTGGTTGTGTCCCTTAAATGCCACATTAAATGCGGAAAAATACCTGGTCGTTTGGTCTCATTCGGTTTCGCGTAAAGTACTGTTTCACGTAGTTTTCGCGACGAAACGACACGGCTTGTAAAATTAGAAATCATCTAATTATTCTAGGTTGTGATTCCTAATAAATTAACTAATATCTTCTTATTTATTAAAAATTTAAAACAAAATTAACTGTTTAAATCGAAATGTACGGTTGTCGCGCGTATTCGTCCGGATCGTCACCCGTACAAACACGGCGATAACTATACCTTTCAATCTTGTTTTCTAATTATAGAATATCATTTAGAACGTTAAACTTTCAGTTTTATTCGTACAGATCGTCACCTATACGAATAACCCGTCAATTTAGCATTCACATAACAATATTCGTGTGTTCTGCTCTATAAAGTCTCACATACGTTCATACATAATAAATCCTAACAAATAATCACATGATGGTTCTGTATTGCCAGATAATTTTCTGACTCAAGAACCATTGTTCTGAACTGTGTTTTCTGTTAATTGTTTCAGAATTCGTTCTATGCTAACACAAAATGACAATGATAAATGACATGAATCTGAAACGTACAGCAATGTATATGATTCGTACCTGTTTACTGTTCATGATACTGTTTAAGATCACTGTTCTAGTGGCGGTTCCGGCACTGATGTTACAGTCTCCCGTTGTTAGAGAAATTTCGTCCCGAAATTTAAGAGTTGTTATCAGGTACAGCTTCCTCTTCAAATAGTTGGGGATACTTTAACTTCATGTGTTCTTCACGTTCCCAAGTGAATTCGGGCCCGCGTCTTGAATTCCATCGAACCTTTACAATCGGAATACGGCTTCGCCTCAGTTGTTTAACCTTGCGATCCATAATCTCTAAAGGTTCTTCAATGAAATGCAACTGTTCATCGACTTGAATCTCTTCGATTGGAATGACGAGAGACTCGTCAGCAAGACAGTTCTTTAGGTTTGAGATGTGAAACACATCATGCACACCACTGAGTTCATCTGGTAATCTCAGTCGATAAGCTACAGGACCTATACGTTCGATGATCTCGAACGGTCCCACGTATCGTGGTGCTAATTTGCCTTTCTTTCCAAAGCGTACAACGCCTTTCCATGGGGATACCTTCAACATTACACGATCTCCCACTTGGAATTCCAACGGCTTGCGCCGTTTGTCGGCGTAGCTCTTTTGTCTGCTCCTTGTTGCTTGTAGTCTTCTTTGAATCTGAGCTATCTTGTCAGTGGTTTCTTGAATTAGTTCTGGCCCCGTTATTCGGTTGTCTCCAATTTCAGTCCAACAGATCGGTGATCGACATTTCCGGCCATAAAGAGCCTCGAATGGTGCACATCCGATACTGCTGTGGTAACTGTTATTGTAGGAGAACTCAATCAGTGGCAAATGGGAGTCCCAGTTCCCACCAAAGTCCAATACACAGGTCCTTAACATGTCCTCTAGGGTTTGAATAGTACGTTCGCTTTGACCATCCGTTAGTGGGTGGTAAGCTGTACTCAGATTTAACTGTGTCCCTAGAGATTTCTGTAAAGATTGCCAGAATCTTGTTGTGAATCTGCTGTCTCGATCAGAAATAATAGACAATGGCACACTGTGGCGTACCACTATCTCGTTGATGTATAATCTTGCCAGTTTATCCATGGTGAAGTTCTCACGCATGGGCAAGAAATGAGCAGATTTGTTAAACGATCAATGATCACCCAAATTGTATCATGACCACTGGAAGTGCGGGGTAGCTTGGTGATGAAATCCATAGCTATTTGTTCCCACTTCCAGAGTGGAATCTCAGGCTGCTCCAATAGACCGGACGGTCTTTGGTGTTCCGCCTTTACCTTCGCACACGTTAGACATTGACCGACGTATTCGGCTATGTCCTTCTTCATTCCAGGCCACCAATAAAATCCATGCAAGTCTTGGTACATCTTATCAGCACCTGGATGAACATAGTATTTAGTCTTGTGTGCTTCATCGAAGATAAGTTTCCTCAATTCATCTACCGCCGGTATCCATACACGTTACCGGTAGTAGATCATTCCGTCAGACTTCGTGTCGAACTGTTTCTCTGCTCTGCAATCAAGTTCCTTCTTCAGATTATCTCGGTCAAGTGCTTCTTGTTGCGCTTGAATAATCTTGTCACTTAAACTGGTCTACACGGTTATCCCCATTGCTCTAACACGTAGGGGTTTGACTCGTTCCTTCCGGCTCAAGGCGTCAGCTACAACGTTCGCCTTTCCCGGATGGTACTTGATCACACAATCGTAGTCATTCAGAAGTTCAACCCAACGGCGCTGTCGCATGTTGAGCTCCTTCTGATCAAAGATGTGCTGTAGACTTTTGTGATCAGTGAATATGGTACACTTGGTGCCATATAAGTAATGTCTCCAAATCTTCAAGGCGAAGATTACTGCTCCCAGTTCAAGATCATGAGTGGTGTAGTTCTTCTCATGAACCTTTAACTGTCTTGATGCATAGGCTATAACTTTGTCCCGTTGCATTAACACACAACCGAGTCCCTGATGGGAAGCATCACAGTACACAACAAAGTCATCGCAGCCCTCTGGGAGAGATAGGATTGGAGCATCACATAGTTTCTGTTTCAAGGTCTGAAAAGCATCTTCTTGTTTCTGCTCCCAGACAAACGGTTCGCTCTTCTGGGTTAGCTTAGTGAGAGGCAAAGCTATCTTAGAAAAGTTTGAGATAAACCTTCTGTAATAACCCGCCAATCCCAGAAAAGACCGTATCTCCGTCGGTGTCTTCGGAGTGTCCCAATTCTTTATCGCTTCAATCTTGGCAGGATCCACATGAATTCCCTCGCTGTTGACTACATGACCCAGAAATTGAACTTCTCTTAGCCAAAATTCGCATTTGGAGAATTTGGCATAAAGTTTCTTTTCCTTCAACAGCTCCAAGATCTTTCTGAGGTGTTGCTCATGTTCTGTTTTGGTCTTGGAATAAATCAGTATGTCATCAATGAAAACAATGACAAACTGATCCAAGTACGGCTTGCACACTCGGTTCATGAGGTCCATGAAAACCGCGGGTGCATTTGTCAATCCGAAGGGCAGCACCATGAATTCGTAATGCCCGTATCTTGTTCGGAAGGCCGTTTTCGGTATGTCTTCGTCTTGAACTCTCAGTTGATGATATCCAGACCGCAAGTCAATCTTTGAGAAGTACTGTGCTCCTTGTAGTTGGTCAAACAAATCATCAATCCTCGGCAATGGATACCGATTCTTGATGGTTAGTTTGTTTAGTTCTCTGTAATCTATGCACATTCTGAACGATCCGTCTTTCTTCTTCACGAACAAGACCGGAGCTCCCCAAGGTGAGTAGCTCGGTCTGATAAATCCCTTGTCAAGTAACTCCTGTAATTGATTAGACAATTCCTGCATCTCTGAAGGTGCTAACCTGTAAGGAGATTTAGCAACTGGAGTTGCTCCAGGAATTAAGTCAATACGAAACTCTACCGGTCGCACAGGTGGCAAACCTGGTAGGTCTTCAGGGAATACTTCAGGATATTCTTTCACTACCGGTACATCTTGAATCTTCTTCTTGTCTTTCTCGTTTTCCACCACATGAGCCAGAAAAGCTATGCACTGCTTCTGTAGACACTTACGCGCCTTTATGCAAGAGATGATTTTGACACTTCGTTTTGCTTGATCCCCTTTCACTTCCAATACACGATCACTCGGCAATGGAATTCGAAGCAGCTTTTCAGAGCAGATGACCTCCACTCGATTAGACGAAAGCCAATCCATTCCAACAATAATATCGAAACTACCCAGCTCCATCGGTATCAAATCGATGGTAAATGTATAATCATTTAGTGTCAATGGGCAGTTCCTATAAATGTACTAACTGTGATCTGTTTCCCGTTAGCTACTTCTATAATGTAAGGGGAGTCTAACTGTTCCTCTACTGAATCTAGTTGGCATGCAAAATCGATAGAGATAAAACTCTGATCCGCACCAGTATCAAATAAGACAGATGCATAAAAGTCATGTAAGAGAAACGTACCAGTGACCACATTTGGGTCCTGGCGTGCAGCTGGTGCTCCGATAGCAAAGGCTCGTCCACGGGGTGCTTGAACTGTTGGTTAAGCCTTCTTTGGGCAGTTCTTCGCAAAGTGGCCTTGTTCACCACAGTTATAGCATCCACCATTGTTCCGATTAGCTGGTGGGGGAAGAGCTAGAGCAGCATTGTTGACTGCTTGATTAGGAGTCATCCTGCAGTACTGGACCCAATGGCCCTTTCTTCCACATCCCGTGCAATGCTTGCAGGGAGTGTCAGCAGTGTGGTGATACTGACACTTGGCACACAGAGGATATGTGCCAGTGTAGGGTTTGCGGTTGGGGTTTTGTGGTGTTGCTGCTATTTGCTGCAGAGGTGTGGCCACCGCGTAGTTCTTGATGGTCTTCTGTTTCTTCTTCTGATGATGGGAGGGTTTCTTTGAAGATTCAGCTTTGTTCTTACTGGGTTCAGCCTCCTTCTTTAGGACTCCAGAGGCTACCATGAGGTCAGTGAGTTTCCCAGACAGTCTCACTGCAGATTCAATAGTAGTAGGGTTGGCTGAAACAACCATGCCCTGAATGCAGGCGGGAAGTCCACCTACATAACGGTCTATCCTTTTCTCCAGAGTTGGTACCATATCAGGTACCAAAGCAACTAACTCGTGGTAACGAGTAGTGTACCCCATGTGATCAGCCCCCTTCATCACATGGTTGGATAGTTCAACCTCCAACTTCTGCAGCTCATTCTTGGGACAAAATTCTGTTCGCAGCAGTGCTTTGAAGTCTTCCCATGACATTGCCATGGCTTCTTCTCTTCCCGGGCATTGATCTGACCGTTCCACCAGGTCAGAGCCCGTTTGTTGAATGTTCCCGCTGAGTAACGGACCTTGTGGTGTTCGGGGCAGCTGCAAAGATCCAATGTTGCCTCAATCTTCTCAATCCATTGGATTAATCCAACGGCGCCTTCAGACCCACTAAAACTGGGTGGTTTACATCCTACAAAGGACTTGTAGGAGTAATGAGATGAATCTCCAGTATTTCCACTGGCTTCTCCTGATGTGTTGCCAGTGTTGAGGATCTCATTACGAAGACGAAGGAACATCTCCGGTATTGCTTCTTTCATCTGATTTGTCATCTGGCTACTCAGTAACGTCACCAGAGCGATAGTAGCAGGATCCATGGTCGTGTTGTGCCCGAACCAGATGCTTGAGTAATCAATGGAGGAGGGGGAGGAGGAGGTGGAGGAGGTGGTGGTGGGGAATCATTGGTGACGGTGTGGAGGAGTGTGGAGCCAAGTCTTGTGGTGGTAGCTGTATCAAAGGAGGTTGTCTTCGCGGAGGCATTCTGATCATAACCAATAAAGTTATCGGTTAGTGCAATGATCGAATACAGAAGACAATATGCAAATAAGTCTTAAGTCCTATGTTCTCTACATGCAGGGTCCCTAGGTTATAGTCTAGGCCAAACCATTTAAATAAGTGACCTATATTTCTCTATAACCAGGGCTCTGATACCAATCTGTCACACCCCGAGCCGGCGGGGTAGGATCGGAGTCCCCGTCGGGCGGAAGGTTCCCGGGGCGCGATATCGGAAGTGATAATCAGAAGTGATCAGATTGTTTACATTGCACATGATATAAATGAGAAATGCTAAATAAAATATAATTACAAAGTTAAATTACATCAGTATCGTTTATAATTTAACAATGTAACTCTATTGTAAACATCATAAAATGACTATCTTGTATTTACACAAGATATACAAAATAAATTGTATAATGATGTCTTCAAAAGTATGCAGGTCCAAAATACTAGTCTTTTATATGAAGTCCTAGTCCGAACGAAATGACTTCCTAATTGACCTGTTCGTCACCTGAGAAGTCATGCAAAAAGATCAAGTCAACACATGGTTGGTGAGTTCATATAGTTTTAGTAGTTGAAAATGATTTGAAAACCTCCTTTGGTAAAGACCCTAACCTCATTAACACCACATGTAATATCCACATCGGTATGCTTATATATAGGGCATATGTAAGGGACAAGCCCTAGCCAACATCCCACCACATACTAATATGCATATGACACTGCTGTTAATGACAATTAAGCATTTTTACCCTTAACACAATCCCATAAGTTCTTCTGTTTGTTGTCCCTGTCATTACAATCATTTGAAATCCATGTTGATTTCACAAGTTCATCACAAAATATGATCAACCACACAATTGTATAAACAGTTATAAATGCTTAATTTAACAAGTAAGTAAACATTTAATAAAATCTAAGTCCTTATGATTGGGGCCTGTGGTCATACTCGAGTAGACTAGTCTGTCAATCTAGGTACTTAGTAGTTAGGGAATTCTGTAAATATCCTCAAACATATGACCTACAAGTCAATCAGTCTAGCTAGGACTTCTTGAAATATAGGATTTCTGGATTCAATGTGTTGGCATATGTTATCTCTGATATTTCCCATACTATCCCTTAAAAATGATTTAATGATTCGTCTGATTATGTCACAAGATGTACTTGATGTGTTGATCATAGAATACAAGATTCATTGATCGATTGTACACTTGATTCGTTATTCAACAAACACTTTGTTTGTAGAACATTGAATGTTGTCTTTGCAAAGATTGTTTTGTTGATGTCTTGATGTCCCACACTTGTTTTGTCAAAATGTTTGATTTGATTCCTCGAATTCACCCACTTGATTTGTCAAAATGTTTGATTTGATTCCTTGAATTCAACCACTTGATTTGTCAAAATGTTTGATTTGATTCCTTGAACTCACACCCTTGTTTTGTCAAAATGTCTAGTTTGATTTGTTTGAAATGTTTAATTTGTTGAAATGTTTAGTTTAACTCGATTACTCACTTAATATATAAGTAAATCGGTTAATAAACCTGCATAAAATCTTCCTAGACATGGTCTAGGATAACATTTATATATATGTAAAACATGTAAATTTAAAAGCATTTAAGTAAACAATTTAAATAACAGTTTACGCATGCTTCTCAGCCCCGCGTTTTAAAACAAAAATGTTAGAAAAGGGGCAATGAACTCACCTGTGTTGCTATGAAATTTGATCTTAACACAAAATGCGCGCTCCTGTATGTAAGTTAAGTTTCTTCGGTACCTGAGTTATTTTATAAGAATTTGAATATAATAAGTACGCGTAGTAGTCGTTGTGCCTAAGGTTTGAGTCTTGTTGTGTGTGCAACTAAGTGTCTTAGTACCAAGTGCATCTAAGATCTAATCTATTCTAGTTACCCTTTTAGATCCCAATCCCAAGTTGAGTTGCAATACTTACTTTTAAATTTTAGAAAATTTCGGCAGAGTTTCCTTTGTTTTTAGAGCAAATCCAGACAATTATATTGTCTATTTTACAACAAAATCCCAATCAATTAAATCAAAGTAAGTAATTAAATCAAAACATTACAATTTACTTCCAATTAAATCAATATTAAGTCAAAATCATTTAATGAAATTTAATAAGTTATAAATAAATAAATAAATGAGATTTTATTAAAATCTCATTACTTGAGTTTACTAAATCATTTAATACATGATGGGCTTAATTAAGCCTTATTGGGCCCACTTAGGCCCAGTTGAACTTCTTTGATTTCTACTTGATTCCCAACTTGTGCTTTTGATTCCCATGAGCTTAGAACCCTTTTAACCTATTTGTTAAACAATTTTATGTTCAACATTATTTCTACATGCGCATGCATGACTAGGGTTTCATCCTTGTTTATGCAAACACACATGTACATATGATTGATCCACATGCACTCATTGCATGCAACTTATATGATCAATTTCTCATGAAATGGCTAGATTTAATGGTTCACTACCCGTTTCCTAAGTTATAGCATTTATATCTTTGATCCTAGTCCATATTAACCACATTAAACAATCCCTAAGTTCGACAGATGGTCCAGGGCAGCGAACCTATGCTAAACCGGCCAAGGGTTCGGCTCTAATGGAGGTTAAACGAACCTATGTGTTCCAGGTAGGGTTCGGCTAACACTTTGAATCCAACGAACCCTTAGGGTTTGGCTCATAGTTCCGCTAAGGATTTATGGTTCGCGAGTGTACATGGGTTCGTGAAACTTAAATGGTTCGGCAGGAGTTAAGGGAGGAAGAAGGTTCGCTCAACATCTAAGGGTTCGTGAACCTGGGCTCGGTTGTCAGCATTTCAGGGTTCGGGGCCCAGACACCAGGTTCGTTGCAGGCCAGGGTCGCAGGGTTCGTTGCAGAGGCCATGCGAGGTTCGGCTGAAATATGTGGGTTCGTGTAGGGTTTGGCCAGCGAACCTGTATCCTCAATCAGTCCCTTTGCCCCACGAACCTGCAACTTCGTCCCTTTCTTGGTCTAAATCTGTTACAACACCATTCCTACCCTCTTTCTAGTTGATGGCTTGAGTTATCTAAGTGTTTACTAGTGTGTAAAAAGGTTACAACATCAACAAAAACCCTAAGGGTCGTAACCTACTCAAAACCGAATTTAAAATGGTTATTTACCTCCGATTTCGTGGATGGAAGCTCGAAATTCTTGTACTTTCGTGTTCTACATGAAGAGATAAGCGTTTTAGCACCAAATTTTGCTTGAATCCGAGTTGAAATGGGCTCCAAATCCTTGTAAGAAGTTCGTGTTCTTGAGAGGGGTTAGAGAGAGAGAGAAGAGACGAGGTAGAGAGAGAGAAAGTGAATAATGGTGGTGGTTGTGTCCCTTAAATGCCACATTAAATGCGGAAAAATACCTGGTCGTTTGGTCTCATTCGGTTTCGCGTAAAGTACTGTTTCACGTAGTTTTCGCGACGAAACGACACGGCTTGTAAAATTAGAAATCATCTAATTATTCTAGGTTGTGATTCCTAATAAATTAACTAATATCTTCTTATTTATTAAAAATTTAAAACAAAATTAACTGTTTAAATCGAAATGTACGGTTGTCGCGCGTATTCGTCCGGATCGTCACCCGTACAAACACGGCGATAACTATACCTTTCAATCTTGTTTTCTAATTATAGAATATCATTTAGAACGTTAAACTTTCAGTTTTATTCGTACAGATCGTCACCTATACGAATAACCCGTCAATTTAGCATTCACATAACAATATTCGTGTGTTCTGCTCTATAAAGTCTCACATACGTTCATACATAATAAATCCTAACAAATAATCACATGATGGTTCTGTATTGCCAGATAATTTTCTGACTCAAGAACCATTGTTCTGAACTGTGTTTTCTGTTAATTGTTTCAGAATTCGTTCTATGCTAACACAAAATGACAATGATAAATGACATGAATCTGAAACGTACAGCAATGTATATGATTCGTACCTGTTTACTGTTCATGATACTGTTTAAGATCACTGTTCTAGTGGCGGTTCCGGCACTGATGTTACAGTCTCCCGTTGTTAGAGAAATTTCGTCCCGAAATTTAAGAGTTGTTATCAGGTACAGCTTCCTCTTCAAATAGTTGGGGATACTTTAACTTCATGTGTTCTTCACGTTCCCAAGTGAATTCGGGCCCGCGTCTTGAATTCCATCGAACCTTTACAATCGGAATACGGCTTCGCCTCAGTTGTTTAACCTTGCGATCCATAATCTCTAAAGGTTCTTCAATGAAATGCAACTGTTCATCGACTTGAATCTCTTCGATTGGAATGACGAGAGACTCGTCAGCAAGACAGTTCTTTAGGTTTGAGATGTGAAACACATCATGCACACCACTGAGTTCATCTGGTAATCTCAGTCGATAAGCTACAGGACCTATACGTTCGATGATCTCGAACGGTCCCACGTATCGTGGTGCTAATTTGCCTTTCTTTCCAAAGCGTACAACGCCTTTCCATGGGGATACCTTCAACATTACACGATCTCCCACTTGGAATTCCAACGGCTTGCGCCGTTTGTCGGCGTAGCTCTTTTGTCTGCTCCTTGTTGCTTGTAGTCTTCTTTGAATCTGAGCTATCTTGTCAGTGGTTTCTTGAATTAGTTCTGGCCCCGTTATTCGGTTGTCTCCAATTTCAGTCCAACAGATCGGTGATCGACATTTCCGGCCATAAAGAGCCTCGAATGGTGCACATCCGATACTGCTGTGGTAACTGTTATTGTAGGAGAACTCAATCAGTGGCAAATGGGAGTCCCAGTTCCCACCAAAGTCCAATACACAGGTCCTTAACATGTCCTCTAGGGTTTGAATAGTACGTTCGCTTTGACCATCCGTTAGTGGGTGGTAAGCTGTACTCAGATTTAACTGTGTCCCTAGAGATTTCTGTAAAGATTGCCAGAATCTTGTTGTGAATCTGCTGTCTCGATCAGAAATAATAGACAATGGCACACTGTGGCGTACCACTATCTCGTTGATGTATAATCTTGCCAGTTTATCCATGGTGAAGTTCTCACGCATGGGCAAGAAATGAGCAGATTTTGTTAAACGATCAATGATCACCCAAATTGTATCATGACCACTGGAAGTGCGGGGTAGCTTGGTGATGAAATCCATAGCTATTTGTTCCCACTTCCAGAGTGGAATCTCAGGCTGCTCCAATAGACCGGACGGTCTTTGGTGTTCCGCCTTTACCTTCGCACACGTTAGACATTGACCGACGTATTCGGCTATGTCCTTCTTCATTCCAGGCCACCAATAAAATCCATGCAAGTCTTGGTACATCTTATCAGCACCTGGATGAACATAGTATTTAGTCTTGTGTGCTTCATCGAAGATAAGTTTCCTCAATTCATCTACCGCCGGTATCCATACACGTTACCGGTAGTAGATCATTCCGTCAGACTTCGTGTCGAACTGTTTCTCTGCTCTGCAATCAAGTTCCTTCTTCAGATTATCTCGGTCAAGTGCTTCTTGTTGCGCTTGAATAATCTTGTCACTTAAACTGGTCTACACGGTTATCCCCATTGCTCTAACACGTAGGGGTTTGACTCGTTCCTTCCGGCTCAAGGCGTCAGCTACAACGTTCGCCTTTCCCGGATGGTACTTGATCACACAATCGTAGTCATTCAGAAGTTCAACCCAACGGCGCTGTCGCATGTTGAGCTCCTTCTGATCAAAGATGTGCTGTAGACTTTTGTGATCAGTGAATATGGTACACTTGGTGCCATATAAGTAATGTCTCCAAATCTTCAAGGCGAAGATTACTGCTCCCAGTTCAAGATCATGAGTGGTGTAGTTCTTCTCATGAACCTTTAACTGTCTTGATGCATAGGCTATAACTTTGTCCCGTTGCATTAACACACAACCGAGTCCCTGATGGGAAGCATCACAGTACACAACAAAGTCATCGCAGCCCTCTGGGAGAGATAGGATTGGAGCATCACATAGTTTCTGTTTCAAGGTCTGAAAAGCATCTTCTTGTTTCTGCTCCCAGACAAACGGTTCGCTCTTCTGGGTTAGCTTAGTGAGAGGCAAAGCTATCTTAGAAAAGTTTGAGATAAACCTTCTGTAATAACCCGCCAATCCCAGAAAAGACCGTATTTCCGTCGGTGTCTTCGGAGTGTCCCAATTCTTTATCGCTTCAATCTTGGCAGGATCCACATGAATTCCCTCGCTGTTGACTACATGACCCAGAAATTGAACTTCTCTTAGCCAAAATTCGCATTTGGAGAATTTGGCATAAAGTTTCTTTTCCTTCAACAGCTCCAAGATCTTTCTGAGGTGTTGCTCATGTTCTGTTTTGGTCTTGGAATAAATCAGTATGTCATCAATGAAAACAATGACAAACTGATCCAAGTACGGCTTGCATACTCGGTTCATGAGGTCCATGAAAACCGCGGGTGCATTTGTCAATCCGAAGGGCAGCACCATGAATTCGTAATGCCCGTATCTTGTTCGGAAGGCCGTTTTCGGTATGTCTTCGTCTTGAACTCTCAGTTGATGATATCCAGACCGCAAGTCAATCTTTGAGAAGTACTGTGCTCCTTGTAGTTGGTCAAACAAATCATCAATCCTCGGCAATGGATACCGATTCTTGATGGTTAGTTTGTTTAGTTCTCTGTAATCTATGCACATTCTGAACGATCCGTCTTTCTTCTTCACGAACAAGACCGAAGCTCCCCAAGGTGAGTAGCTCGGTCTGATAAATCCCTTGTCAAGTAACTCCTGTAATTGATTAGACAATTCCTGTATCTCTGAAGGTGCTAACCTGTAGGGAGATTTAGCAACTGGAGTTGCTCCAGGAATTAAGTCAATACGAAACTCTACCGGTCGCACAGGTGGCAAACCTGGCAGATCTTCAGGGAATACTTCAGGATATTCTTTCACTACCGGTACATCTTGAATCTTCTTCTTGTCTTTCTCGTTTTCCACCACATGAGCCAGAAAAGCTATGCACTGCTTCTGTAGACACTTACGCACCTTTATGCAAGAGATGATTTTGACACTTCGTTTTGCTTGATCCCCTTTCACTTCCAATACACGATCACTCGGCAATGGAATTCGAAGCAGCTTTTCAGAGCAGATGACCTCCACTCGATGAGACGAAAGCCAATCCATTCCAACAATAATATCGAAACTACCCAGCTCCATCGGTATCAAATCGATGGTAAATGTATAATCATTTAGTGTCAATGGGCAGTTCCTATAAATTGTACTAACTGTGAGCTGTTTCCCGTTAGCTACTTCTATAATGTAAGGGGAGTCTAACTGTTCCTCTACTGAATCTAGTTGGCATGCAAAATCGATAGAGATAAAACTCTGATCCGCACCAGTATCAAATAAGACAGATGCATAAAAGTCATGTAAGAGAAACGTACCAGTGACCACATTTGGGTCCTGGCGTGCAGCTGGTGCTCCGATAGCAAAGGCTCGTCCACGGGGTGCTTGAACTGTTGGTTAAGCCTTCTTTGGGCAGTTCTTCGCAAAGTGGCCTTGTTCACCACAGTTATAGCATCCACCATTGTTCCGATTAGCTGGTGGGGGAAGAGCTAGAGCAGCATTGTTGACTGCTTGATTAGGAGTCATCCTGCAGTACTGGACCCAATGGCCCTTTCTTCCACATCCCGTGCAATGCTTGCAGGGAGTGTCAGCAGTGTGGTGATACTGACACTTGGCACACAGAGGATATGTGCCAGTGTAGGGTTTGCGGTTGGGGTTTTGTGGTGTTGCTGCTATTTGCTGCAGAGGTGTGGCCACCGCGTAGTTCTTGATGGTCTTCTGTTTCTTCTTCTGATGATGGGAGGGTTTCTTTGAAGATTCAGCTTTGTTCTTACTGGGTTCAGCCTCCTTCTTTAGGACTCCAGAGGCTACCATGAGGTCAGTGAGTTTCCCAGACAGTCTCACTGCAGATTCAATAGTAGTAGGGTTGGCTGAAACAACCATGCCCTGAATGCAGGCGGGAAGTCCACCTACATAACGGTCTATCCTTTTCTCCAGAGTTGGTACCATATCAGGTACCAAAGCAACTAACTCGTGGTAACGAGTAGTGTACCCCATGTGATCAGCCCCCTTCATCACATGGTTGGATAGTTCAACCTCCAACTTCTGCAGCTCATTCTTGGGACAAAATTCTGTTCGCAGCAGTGCTTTGAAGTCTTCCCATGACATTGCCATGGCTTCTTCTCTTTCCCGGGCATTGATCTGACCGTTCCACCAGGTCAGATCCCGTTTGTTGAATGTTCCCGCTGAGTAACGGACCTTGTGGTGTTCGGGGCAGCTGCAAAGATCCAATGTTGCCTCAATCTTCTCAATCCATTGGATTAATCCAACGGCGCCTTCAGACCCACTAAAACTGGGTGGTTTACATCCTACAAAGGACTTGTAGGAGTAATGAGATGAATCTCCAGTATTTCCACTGGCTTCTCCTGATGTGTTGCCAGTGTTGAGGATTTCATTACGAAGACGAAGGAACATCTCCGGTATTGCTTCTTTCATCTGATTTGTCATCTGGCTACTCAGTAACGTCACCAGAGCGATAGTAGCAGGATCCATGGTCGGTGTTGTGCCCGAACCAGATGCTTGAGTAATCAATGGAGGAGGGGGAGGAGGAGGTGGAGGAGGTGGTGGTGGTGAATCATTTGGTGACGGTGTGGAGGAGTGTGGAGCCAAGTCTTGTGGTGGTAGCTGTATCAAAGGAGGTTGTCTTCGCGGAGGCATTCTGATCATAACCAATAAAGTTATCGGTTAGTGCAATGATCGAATACAGAAGACAATATGCAAATAAGTCTTAAGTCGTATGTTCTCTACATGCAGGGTCCCTAGGTTATAGTCTAGGCCAAACCATTTAAATAAGTGACCTATATTTCTCTATAACCAGGGCTCTGATACCAATCTGTCACACCCCGAGCCGGCGGGGTAGGATCGGAGTCCCCGTCGGGCGGAAGGTTCCCGGGGCGCGATATCGGAAGTGATAATCAGAAGTGATCAGATTGTTTACATTGCACATGATATAAATGAGAAATGCTAAATAAAATATAATTACAAAGTTAAATTACATCAGTATCGTTTATAATTTAACAATGTAACTCTATTGTAAACATCATAAAATGACTATCTTGTATTTACACAAGATATACAAAATAAATTGTATAATGATGTCTTCAAAAGTATGCAGGTCCAAAATACTAGTCTTTTATATGAAGTCCTAGTCCGAACGAAATGACTTCCTAATTGACCTGTTCGTCACCTGAGAAGTCATGCAAAAAGATCAAGTCAACACATGGTTGGTGAGTTCATATAGTTTTAGTAGTTGAAAATGATTTGAAAACCTCCTTTGGTAAAGACCCTAACCTCATTAACACCACATGTAATATCCACATCGGTATGCTTATATATAGGGCATATGTAAGGGACAAGCCCTAGCCAACATCCCACCACATACTAATATGCATATGACACTGCTGTTAATGACAATTAAGCATTTTTACCCTTAACACAATCCCATAAGTTCTTCTGTTTGTTGTCCCTGTCATTACAATCATTTGAAATCCATGTTGATTTCACAAGTTCATCACAAAATATGATCAACCACACAATTGTATAAACAGTTATAAATGCTTAATTTAACAAGTAAGTAAACATTTAATAAAATCTAAGTCCTTATGATTGGGGCCTGTGGTCATACTCGAGTAGACTAGTCTGTCAATCTAGGTACTTAGTAGTTAGGGAATTCTGTAAATATCCTCAAACATATGACCTACAAGTCAATCAGTCTAGCTAGGACTTCTTGAAATATAGGATTTCTGGATTCAATGTGTTGGCATATGTTATCTCTGATATTTCCCATACTATCCCTTAAAAATGATTTAATGATTCGTCTGATTATGTCACAAGATGTACTTGATGTGTTGATCATAGAATACAAGATTCATTGATCGATTGTACACTTGATTCGTTATTCAACAAACACTTTGTTTGTAGAACATTGAATGTTGTCTTTGCAAAGATTGTTTTGTTGATGTCTTGATGTCCCACACTTGTTTTGTCAAAATGTTAGATTTGATTCCTCGAATTCACCCACTTGATTTGTCAAAATGTTTGATTTGATTCCTTGAATTCAACCACTTGATTTGTCAAAATGTTTGATTTGATTCCTTGAACTCACACCCTTGTTTTGTCAAAATGTCTAGTTTGATTTGTTTGAAATGTTTTAATTTGTTGAAATGTTTAGTTTAACTCGATTACTCACTTAATATATAAGTAAATCGGTTAATAAACCTGCATAAAATCTTCCTAGACATGGTCTAGGATAACATTTATATATATGTAAAACATGTAAATTTAAAAGCATTTAAGTAAACAATTTAAATAACAGTTTACGCATGCTTCTCAGCCCCGCGTTTTAAAACAAAAATGTTAGAAAAGGGGCAATGAACTCACCTGTGTTGCTATGAAATTTGATCTTAACACAAAATGCGCGCTCCTGTATGTAAGTTAAGTTTCTTCGGTACCTGAGTTATTTTATAAGAATTTGAATATAATAAGTACGCGTAGTAGTCGTTGTGCCTAAGGTTTGAGTCTTGTTGTGTGTGCAACTAAGTGTCTTAGTACCAAGTGCATCTAAGATCTAATCTATTCTAGTTACCCTTTTAGATCCCAATCCCAAGTTGAGTTGCAATACTTACTTTTAAATTTTAGAAAATTTCGGCAGAGTTTCCTTTGTTTTTAGAGCAAATCCAGACAATTATATTGTCTATTTTACAACAAAATCCCAATCAATTAAATCAAAGTAAGTAATTAAATCAAAACATTACAATTTACTTCCAATTAAATCAATATTAAGTCAAAATCATTTAATGAAATTTAATAAGTTATAAATAAATAAATAAATAAATGAGATTTTATTAAAATCTCATTACTTGAGTTTACTAAATCATTTAATACATGATGGGCTTAATTAAGCCTCATTGGGCCCACTTAGGCCCAGTTGAACTTCTTTGATTTCTACTTGATTCCCAACTTGTGCTTTTGATTCCCATGAGCTTAGAACCCTTTTAACCTATTTGTTAAACAATTTTATGTTCAACATTTATTTCTACATGCGCATGCATGACTAGGGTTTCATCCTTGTTTATGCAAACACACATGTACATATGATTGATCCACATGCACTCATTGCATGCAACTTATATGATCAATTTCTCATGAAATGGCTAGATTTAATGGTTCACTACCCGTTTCCTAAGTTATAGCATTTATCTCTTTGATCCTAGTCCATATTAACCACATTAAACAATCCCTAAGTTCGACAGATGGTCCAGGGCAGCGAACCTATGCTAAACCGGCCAAGGGTTCGGCTCTAATGGAGGTTAAACGAACCTATGTGTTCCAGGTAGGGTTCGGCTAACACTTTGAATCCAACGAACCCTTAGGGTTTGGCTCATAGTTCGGCTAAGGATTTATGGTTCGCGAGTGTACATGGGTTCGTGAAACTTAAATGGTTTGGCAGGAGTTAAGGGAGGAAGAAGGTTCGCTCAACATCTAAGGGTTCGTGAACCTGGGCTCGGTTGTCAGCATTTCAGGGTTCGGGGCCCAGACACCAGGTTCGTTGCAGGCCAGGGTCGCAGGGTTCGTTGCAGAGGCCATGCGAGGTTCGGCTGAAATATGTGGGTTCGTGTAGGGTTTGGCCAGCGAACCTGTATCCTCAATCAGTCCCTTTGCCCCACGAACCTGCAACTTCGTCCCTTTCTTGGTCTAAATCTGTTACAACACCATTCCTACCCTCTTTCTAGTTGATGGCTTGAGTTATCTAAGTGTTTACTAGTGTGTAAAAAGGTTACAACATCAACAAAAACCCTAAGGGTCGTAACCTACTCAAAACCGAATTTAAAATGGTTATTTACCTCCGATTTCGTGGATGGAAGCTCGAAATTCTTGTACTTTCGTGTTCTACATGAAGAGATAAGCGTTTTAGCACCAAATTTTGCTTGAATCCGAGTTGAAATGGGCTCCAAATCCTTGTAAGAAGTTCGTGTTCTTGAGAGGGGTTAGAGAGAGAGAGAAGAGACGAGGTAGAGAGAGAGAAAGTGAATAATGGTGGTGGTTGTGTCCCTTAAATGCCACATTAAATGCGGAAAAATACCTGGTCGTTTGGTCTCATTCGGTTTCGCGTAAAGTACTGTTTCACGTAGTTTTCGCGACGAAACGACACGGCTTGTAAAATTAGAAATCATCTAATTATTCTAGGTTGTGATTCCTAATAAATTAACTAATATCTTCTTATTTATTAAAAATTTAAAACAAAATTAACTGTTTAAATCGAAATGTACGGTTGTCGCGCGTATTCGTCCGGATCGTCACCCGTACAAACACGGCGATAACTATACCTTTCAATCTTGTTTTCTAATTATAGAATATCATTTAGAACGTTAAACTTTCAGTTTTATTCGTACAGATCGTCACCTATACGAATAACCCGTCAATTTAGCATTCACATAACAATATTCGTGTGTTCTGCTCTATAAAGTCTCACATACGTTCATACATAATAAATCCTAACAAATAATCACATGATGGTTCTGTATTGCCAGATAATTTTCTGACTCAAGAACCATTGTTCTGAACTGTGTTTTCTGTTAATTGTTTCAGAATTCGTTCTATGCTAACACAAAATGACAATGATAAATGACATGAATCTGAAACGTACAGCAATGTATATGATTCGTACCTGTTTACTGTTCATGATACTGTTTAAGATCACTGTTCCAGTGGTGGTTCCGGCACTGATGTTACATATGGGGTAAGTATGGTTGCTCCCGTATTCGTATGGGGAAAGTATGGTTGCTCCCGTACTCGTTACGGGGTAAGTATGGCGTTGCTCCCGTATTCGTATGGGGTAAGAATGGTTGCTCCAGTACTTGCTACTGGGTAAGGATGGATCTGTAGAACGCTTCGGCGGGGCAGATCAACAGTTATGGAGCCTTGTGCCGGCATAAGCCCACTGTTACAGTGGTTGTATGATGATGATGATTATGGTGTTTATGTGACAATGTTGTGGGTTATGTGAACGAAATGATGTTTTTATGTTAATCATGTTCTAACTTAACAAAACGTTTACGATGTTGTATGAAAAATAGAACTCACCAGCGTAAGCTGACTTGATTTAGCATGTATGTCTGGTTAAAGCTATGATAAGAGAAGGCATGGAGCTCAGGCATCAATTCAGACGATCCGTTGGTTTTGGCAATTCGATATGATTTTGATATAGACACTTTATTGAATTCTGTTTATCAAACTATGTTTACATTTCCGCTGCATGATTATGAAAGTTTTTAGTTTAAGAGCTATGTATTATGATGGAAACCAACCTCTGCGACGCGCCCGGTTTCGGGGCGTCACATTTGAGCTCCGATATGTTGTCCTTCCTTGTTCTACTCGTTGAGAGGGTCGTTTTGACACCAGGAACACCAAATTTTGGTGATGGTTTGCTTAGGTTGAGTGTTAGGGTTTTAGAGAGAGAGAGAGTAGAGAGAAAGTGACGGTTCTAGTGAGAGAGGGAGAGGGAGAGAGAGAGAATAAAATGAGCTGAAAATGAGTAGGAAGGAGGGAGAAAAGGGCTTTTATAGTCCGGCTCTTTACACACGCATTCGGTCTTGTTCGATTTCATGAAAACGTATTGTTTCGTCACGTTACGTTACTTACATATGATTTTTATAAAATAATTTAAACTCAGTATTTTAGGCGATAATTCATAATAAATATTATCTTATTTTCTTTCTATTATTTTGCATATCGAAAACGTTTTTTTTATCGTTTTGTCAGAAAACGCATCTTACGAGCGTATTCGTACAGAGCGCTAGCTATACGAATCCGACATCAGTTTCACTTTCTGATTTGATTATCTACTTTCCAGATATCATTTAAAATATCAAACTAACAGATATATTCGTGTGAATCGTCATGCAAATGAATACGCTGTTGGCGTAACGTTTACGTAAGGATATCGGATTATTATTAAATAGTTATATCCTCACAGTCGTTTATAGATTTCATAGTGACAATTCTCATTCATTTGTCTTTTTCTGTTAGATTTTCAGTCTTCTGATCCTTGTTATCGAAAGATCTGTGTGACGACTGCTGTGTTTTGTTTTTGGTACACATTGTCATTTGTGTTGTTTCAGCTCATCTTGTTATGTGATTTCATAATTGTTCCGTTGTGTTGCACTTTGTTCATACTTTATCATATAAATACACTTAATTATTTATTCTAAAGCCTATAACTGTTGTACTACCGTACAGTCTCCTGATGGTGGCGTACTGGTTGTCACAGTCTCCCCTTGTTAAAGAAATTTCGTCTTGAAATTTAAGCATAGTTATCAGGTACGACTTTCTTTACACCTAGTGGAAGTGTTTGATTATCTGTTACATGTGTTCTACAACCATATAGTATTTTGGAATGACATACACCCCCTGCTACTATAGCAGCTTGGATATTTTGGATGTAGGGAATAAGCGTAAGTTCCAGTCTTCACTGGAAGTGACGGAGTTAGCTTATTTCACATCCTTTACGGTTAGTATTTCTCATTAGTCTTGGCCATCCCTCTTCGAATGGTAGATTACTCTGCAGTTCACATAAATTCCTAGGAATTTCTACAATTCTGACAAAGCTTACGAAGTAGACCGACAATATCGGTTAAAAGGATAAGATCTTTAGATCCTCACATACCAAGGTTTTTGTTGTGTCAGATCTTATTGAGTTGTACCACAACATAGTTTTCTCATATCAGAAAAGGATGAGCGGACTTGATCAATGGGTGATGTTGACCCATATATTTTAGTGTCTGCTGGGATTGCAGGGGAAAAGCTTTGGTAAATATTACCATAGCTATCTATTCACACTCCCATTGAAATATCTCATGTTGTTATTACAACCCTTGGTTTTGATCATTCGATCCCAACCTTTAGATTACGCATCGCGTATCCTAGGTCATATCTCACTACCAAATCACCTTTAGATCTGTTCCAGATCTGGGTGTATTTTCTCAAAACTTATGGGAATTTCTTTAGGGATATGGTAGTTCATCTAGGACAAATGTAAAAATTTACCTTTGGTGAAAATCAATACACATCTCCAGAAGTATTTTACATTATCACCCATTTTGATTTCATGTCATTTGACTGGTACGGTTTCATTTGGGGAAATTTGTCCACCTGTTACTATTCATTATCCTTTTCACATATGAATTTGTCTATCACCATCCATCTCAAGATATCAGCAATTCTACTGACCTTGCTCGGATGGTGTTGAACCATCTCTTTATGATTACTCATAAGTTTAAATCCATCATGACTATATCATGCTAGATTATATCAACTCCAATATATGGTACAGTTCTAATACTTAACTACAAGAGTAACACAATTTGTTTTATCTATCAGTTATTGACCTTACTATGAATATCCAACTTCTGGTCTGATGTACCATCTTGAAATTCTTTGTCCAAGATGTTGCATTTGATGCTAAGTCTTCTCACAAATCACTCTAAGTGAATAACTGCCTTGTGGTAGTAACCCAGTTTGATACTGAAACCTCGGTAGTAAATACAGATTCTTGCTAATCATTTGATTAACTAGTTATACTCTTGTTCTATTATAAAATTTCATTCCTCTTTGCCACAAATAGCACCAGATTTTTCTAGAATGAGAAACTAAAGTTCAAATGGCATAGCTATAACATAGATGTCTTCTCCCTTAGTCGGGTACTTTCTACAAATAAAAATGTGTTAAGCTATATAAATAACTGTTGTTGAGAGTACACCAGACATCTGCTTATTGCAGACTCTGTCAAACGTGTAAGGGGATAATCCCGATAAGTTCCCGAGAATTACTTCTGTAATTTTCCTGGTGACTAAGGCTAAGTTATTTAAGAATTAACTAGTCTCAAGTGGTATAAGAATTTCCTAATTTGTCCCTGAGTCTATTTCCCATTACATGCAATAGGTCTCTGTATATAATGTTCTTTCCTTAAAGTATAGTAGGAGTTTCCTAAGTGAAATATGATTAATGGTCATCTTACCATTCTTTTATCTACATTGCACCTATTCAGTCTAAGATTTCTTCAACTTACTATTCCTAAAACTAAGGCAAAATATATAGTTCTAGATGGCATACTAATACATAACTTAAGTACACAATGTTGAAATGAACATACCTATGGAGTCATCCGGCTCCAAGCGAGCATCAGGAGCTTGTAGAGCAAGAAATCCCTCAGTAGGTGCTGGGTGTGCTGGAGGCATCCTCCTGGGGCAGTCCCTTGAGAAATGCCCGAGCATTTCACATACATAGCAGTTGTTGTTCCGGTGAGAAGGAGTAGATGTACTCGTTCCATGGTTCTGATTATGAGTTGGAGGAATTCGACACTTCTGGACCAAGTCTCCCTTCTGCCCACAGTTCAGACAATGTTTACACGGTTTGTTCCTAGCATGATGAAATCCACAGTTGTTACATACATGAAACATTCTAGTGTATTGATGAGGAATTAGGCCTACTGATAATCTGCACTTTTGGACCCAATGATCCATGTTTCCACAACGGGTGTATCTACGGCATGGGTTTCCGTTGTGGTGGTGATATTTGCAGTGTGAGCAGAGAGGGGCGTTTCCACCATAGAGCTTACCACCCCTTGTAGCCAAATCCGGCATTATTTGGCTGATCCGTGTGGCTTCGGTGTAGTTTATGGGTCCATTTAGCCTTTTAGCAGGACGGCGTCTAGGTTTCTTGTTGGTTTCACCTTCCTCTGACTCATTCTTCCCTGCGGTGACTTGTGGGAAACTCCTAGCGTATTCATCACTGTTCATGATTCAAGTGATGAGGTCGGGGATAACTGCGGCCAACTTATCAGTAATCAGGGTAGAAAGTGCAGCAGTTGCTGGATCCACCCCAAGTGGAGGAGAAGTAGGTGATGATGGTTGTCGTCTTGGTGCATTCTAGTCATAACCGAAAAGTCATCGGTTATTACTCATGATTGAATGCTGAAACATATGCAAATAAATTCCTATTCTTAAATTCCCTACATGAGGGGTCCCTAGGTTATAGTCTAGGTCAAACCGTTTAAGTAAAATGACCTATATTTCTCTATAACCATGGCTCTGATACCAATCTGTCACACCCCGAGCCGGCGGGATGGATCGACTTTCCTGTCGGGCGTAATAGTCTCGGGGCACGATATCATGTATAACCGAAATGATCAGAGTGTTTACATAACACATGATATATAATTGAGAAAAAATAAACATACCTTCATTAAAAATTACAAAGTTGAATTACATTGGTTTAAGTTTAACAAGTTAAACATGCAATCTAATAATAGACATATTACATTGGTTTAAGTTTAACAAGTTAAACCTGTTCGTCACCTGAGAAGTCATGCCAAAAATAAAGTCAACACATGGTTGGTGAGTTCATGTAGTTTATAAAAATGAGTTTGAATAACCTTTGAATGACAACCTTAACTCACCATTAACCACCTATACCATCCAGTTCAGTATGCTTATATATAGGGCATATGTAGGGTCGAACTTACCGCCTGCCCAGCCACCGTCCCACCACATACTAAACCACATGATATATTGTTCCTGGTGATAATTAAGCATTTCATCCCACTTCTTTAATTTCCATAACCTTTGATTCTTAGGATTTGATTACCCTGAAATGTTTACCTTGATCCCCCGAAATGACAACCTTAACCTCACCAACAACCACCTATGCTATCCAATCAAGTATGCTTATATATAGGGCATATGTAGGGTCGAACTTACCTCCCGCCCAGCCACCGTCCCACCACATACCGGACTGCTTAACATATTGTTGTTAATGATAATTAAGTGTTTCATTCCATTCACCTTCATTTTAGATTCTGATTTCCACAAATAGACTTACCTCTGATCTATTGAGTACATCATGTTTTCATGATTACCCTCAAACCACTTTTAGAAATATGATATTAAATGTTTAATTAATTAAATAATAAAGCATTTAAATACAACTAAGACATGATGATTAGGTCATATTTGACTCAATCAATTAGACTTAGTTGTTGGTGGTTGTCCAAGTTGTACCATCTCACACGTGGCCCATATCAGGCATGACCCACAAGGAGTCTACCTGTATGTGTCGGGACTTTAATGATGCCCATATCAGCTTGACCCATTGGTCTACTGTACATGCCGGGACTTTAAGGATATCCTTTGATTCTTGATCTTCTTTGATTCTCCTGATTTTGATTTGATAGTTCATGTTATTGCCCATATAGCTTGACTACAAGAGTCTACTATTTATGCCGGGACTTTATGTGTGTTACACGTGGTCTTGATTTCTATACAACTGACATCCACCTTAACTCAAACATTAATGATTTCATTAGATTTTAATGATTTCATTATTTCAATGATTCACACACAGTTATGATTTCCTTGATTTCCTTGAGTCTCTTGATTTGATCTTTAGAATTCCATGATTTCACAATGATTATAGATTTATGAGTAGGATCCTTAGTTTACTGATCACACACTGGATTTGATTTCTATTGCTTTTGATCTTTAGATTTTGTTCTTTTGATTCCACATTGAATTTAGATTCTTGAATTTGAGCTTGATGGGCTAAGGGTTTGTTTATAGTTTTAGAATTAAGGTATTACTCATAAGAGTAATTTAATTAACTTGATAGTTCAATCTGTATAACAATTACCTAGACAGGAATCTAGGAGTATAACAAACATATAAAGCATATAATAAGTAAAGCATTTACGTAAAACAATTTAATTAAAAACAGTTTACGCATACTTCTCAGCCCCGCATTTGAAAACAAAAATGCGCACTCGTTGTTGTAGCTTAGGTTTCTTCAGTTCCTGAGTTGTTTTAAAAGATTCCGAATACGGTAAGTATACGTATTAGCCGTTGTATCTAGGGTTTGGTCTCGGTGTGCAACTAAGTGTCCTAAATTTCTAATGTGATTCTAAGATTTAATCTAGCTAATCTAACTTAATTACCCATTTGTACCCATATCCCAACATTTAATCATAACAAGTTCTTTAGTTAACACGTTTATAATTTAATTCATTTAAAATCAATATTAATTCAAAATCATTTATTTTAATTCAATTAAGTTTATAGTCATTCCCTTTCATTAACGCGTCATTATCTTTAATTAACATGACATTTATCACAGGATGGGCTTAGGTTGGGTCCATTGGGCCCACCTCAACCCATTGTTAGTTCTTGATCTTCCAAATGACTTCTGTGACAACTAGTACCCGACCGCCCGGCATGTCCGTACGGTATATGTACTTGCATACAGTAACTATGTGTACATACGTATTTGTAAACAGTTTTTGTATTAACAGGATTCTAAATACAAGAACAGTTGTACGTATTTTCGTGTAAACTTAAATACATTAAGTACAACGTACATTTGAAACATTAGTTGTGTTTATTAAGTGAAAACTTAATTACAGTTAACACAACAAATCATGAGAAGCAACGGTGTTCAAACAATTATCAGAAACAAAACGGTTGCGATCTGATGTCCATAGATGACAGGAATCAGATGGCCGACAATTCAATGTGAAAATAAGATGAAAACAGGATGTATAGTTGAGTCCGACAGTGAGGAAACACAATTTAAACATAAACTGCAGTGTCGTTTCAGAATAACGAACTGACAGTGTGTTTGCGTGGGTGACGATTCACACAAACATATCTGTGAGTTTAACGTTCTGAAATGATGACTGGAAAGTAGAAAACAAAAGTCGGAAAGCAAAACCATCGTCGTGTTCGTTCGAATGACGATTCGAACGAATACGCGCGACAGTGACGCGATTCGACGAAACGAAATCGAATTACGACGCGAAACGAATTTAATTTTAATTAACTAAAATAATAAACATTTTTTTTACAATTTTGAAACTCATCAAATTAATTAAATTAACATTTTTATTTATTTATTTTTAATTACGCGTAATTTTCCGGATACGCGACAAATTAACGAACCGAGCAACCGAAACGGACCCGGACACCACACGTGATATAAATAGGCTAAATGAGAGTGTTCTTTCATTTTTCATTCAAAATCCTCTCTCTCTCTTCCAAATTTCCGGCCACCAACCAAATCACCATTTTCACACCTTCAAATGCTCATAACTTCCTCAAATCTTAACCGATTTGAGTGATTTTCGAACCCACGCGTAGCCCTTGACGTTCTCTACACGAAAGTACAACGGATCTAAGCTTATCACCACTGAAAAACGAGGTATGAAGCATTTTTTTTCAGGGATTTTAGGGTTTTTAATGGGTTTTGTTAGACCCAAGCTTTAGCCGGTTCTAAGCTTACCCACTTCGAGCCTTGCATTTTTAGCCATCTTCCATTATGTAACATCAACCTAGATAACCAGCCACGACCGGTTAGATGATGATAACGAGCATTAAGGATCAGGGTTCGTGGAAGAGAACGAGTAGCTACGAACCTGCATGTAGTGGGGATGCCATGGCCGAACCCTAAAGCACTTGCCGAACCAGTTTCATGTCCCACGAACCAGGTGCAGCGAACCCATGACCCACGAACCCTTGCTGTTCAAGTTCTGACCGAACCCATGAAGGGCCGAGCCTTGCTTTCTGCTTCCCGAACCCAGGCGAACCCAGGTGCTGTCACCTTTAGCCGAACCCCCACTGCATCATCTCTTGCTGAACCTTCACGAACCATCGGACTCACATATCTGCGAACCATCACCCTCAACCACGAACCACCCTTGTAACACCGAACCTTCTGAGAGAACATGAACCATAATACCTAATCGGATCTGCATCTGATCAACGAACCAGAGGATTAGAAACTTGATGTCCAGCAAGCCTTAAATCAATTATAAATCACAATCGGACCATTTTGGTCAAACAGCCCATACACATACCCAACAGGCCCACTTCATTTATGTAGACACAACAGCCCCTCGGCCCACTTCAGTGTGATTGGCCCATTTAATTTGTCTGGACAAGCATAAAACATCGGCCAAACTGTGATATTCCAGGCCCAATAACAGCCCAAAACTAAAGAATTGATCCAGCCTAAGCAACAAGCCCAACAGAAAGTAGCTGGCCCAAATGTAGTTCGGCCAATAGGAATATTTCGGCCCTTCTGGTCAGCCCATTACTGGCCCAGCCGTTCAGCCCATTATCGGCCCCATTTTCCGAATTGTTCAACAGCAAGAATTCGGCTTATTAAATTCAAATTGGTCAATGATCCAGTCTTTCGGTCCACACCCTTAATCTTGTGAATCTATACTTAAAATTAGGTATGAACACCACATATGGGAGATAAAGTTAGAACGATGATTTTATTACAAAAGATGACAATAGGTGTAATACACGGACACATAACGAGTAGAAACTACTTTATAGCATTAAATGACACTAACGGGTCATATAAAACATATCTTAAATGTATTGTAATACATTAAAGAATTCACATACTAACAAAGATTTCATTAAAGCATTATGACAAGCTTTTGAAATTACAAAAGTAGGTCAAGGATAGGCTCATAACATAAGTAATTATGGGATCCATCAATTTCTAATAATAGGAACGGGACCGAAAGAGGATCGAGACCAAGAAGAAACAACAAAGATAGGGTAAACATTTGCACACGCTCAAATCAATTATAATCTATACTTATAAGTTTCAACAACGTGTAAACAATACAGGATCGTGAAATCAATATCAAAGAACAATCAAAGAGCGCGTGCATTCCTTCTTTTTAAGCTAAGTCAACCCTGCAACAACAAGGTGAGTTCATATGCCCCTTTTACTTTAAATCTTTACTGATTTTAACTCTCGGGGCTGAGAAACATGTTTACTTTTATTTACTTAAAAGTTTTGCGTAACATGTTATTTATACTTTGATTTAGATAATATTAAATTGTTTATTATCGTTTATCATCGTATGCATGCTTGTATGATTATGAGATAACAGGGAAACTCAGATGATTATGATAATGTAATTTCTTAATCATCAACACATTAGAATAACTTAGTTATAAGATAATAGCTTATAACACTTAGTTATTTTCACATGAGCAAATACCTAGACAGTTTACACATAAGCATAACGAGAACAATCCCTCATTGAGACTTTGGGATCACACGGATTACAGTAAATGATGATCATGATAACGTAACTTCATGGGATTCTTATCATTTACAGTAAATGATGATCATGATAACGTAACTTCATGGGATTCTTATCATTTACACATAATTAACATAATGTAATAAGACAAGTTCTTATTCGACTTTGTTAAACACACGAGAACATTCCCACACGGATACTTTGGGAACACATGGATTCAGTAAATGACGATTCTTATCATTTACAGTGAATAACGATCATGATAACGTAACTTCATGGGATTCTTGTCATTTACACCCGATTATCATAACGTAATAAGACAAGTTCTTATTCGACTTTGTTAATCACATGATACAATCCCACACGGAAACTTTGGGATCACACGGCGGGATAGGAGAGAATGGAATGCATTTTAATCTGATTACGTGAGGATTTAAAATGGATTCCATTCGGATTCTATACGCTACATTTGGAGACTTATGATGAACAGTTAACTAATACTTTTAATTAAATTAAAAGTGTAACATAAAAGTTAACCTCACAAGTAATAGAATAATACAAGGATCAGATTTAATTAATCTAAATTCCTTAATTTAACGAGGGTCTATCAATACTTCGGGTTGATAACTAAACCCCTCTTACTATATTATTCTACATATGATGACACATCGGACAAATTGGATGATTGGGAAATGGATATCTTTAGTTGTATCACAAGTGGTGTGGAACTTGGTTGAGTATGTGGTGGGATAGCGTCTGGGCTTGACCCTTTCGTGATTCCCTATATATAAGCATACTTAGTTAGGTGATATACTACTTGTACATATAACTAAGGAGAGGCCATTGGGTGGAACAGGTGAAACAAGTATACAAGCAACAATTATATCATTGTGAATGTGTGAATGATCAGTCAATGGTTTTCAATTTACTTACTTATGAACTCACCAACCTAGTGTTGACTTTGTTTTAAATACATGTTTCTCAGGTGACGAACAGTTGTAGACATATACATGCAAAGATTAAGCTAGTGGACTTTTAGAAGACCTAGCTTTATTTTGTGTTGCATGCTTTTGGGGAAACAAGGATATGAATCATCTTTTGTATATCTTGTACATATACAAGATATAGTTACATTGATTCTTTTTGGTAGATTTACTTGATTAAATTATGAACGATACTGTGTAATTTAATCTTGTAATTCTATATCATGGATGTGTTATAAATTTCTCATTTATTTATCATGTGCTATGTAAACAATCTGATCATTTGATTATCATTCAAAGATATCGCGCCCCGGGAACCTTCCGCCCGACGGGAAAACCCGATCCGTTCCCGCCGGCCCGGGGTGTGACAGATTGGTATCAGAGCCATGGTTATAGAGAAATATAGGTCATATTACTTAAACGGTTTGGCCTAGACTATAACCTAGGGACCCTCATGTAGAGTTCTTACGATATAGGATTCTATTTGCATATGTCTTTTGCTTCTGATCACTGCACTAACCGATTTATTTTCGGTTATGATCAGAATGCCGCCGAGAAGACAACCACCTCTGCTACCCCTGACTCAAGGTTCAGCTCCGCACTCTTCGACACCGACACCGCCAGACTCTCCTACACAAGCACCTCCACCTCCTCCTCCGCCACCACCAGCGTATCAGTTGGACCCTGCTACTGTGGCACTGGCTACTCTTCTTACAAGCCAACTGAGGGAAGTGATTCCAGAGATGATGAATCGGATCAACAACAACAACAGTAACAACGTTGCTAACTCATCTGGAGAAGGTAGCGGTAACACTAGACAGAGTCAGGACTATGCCTACAAGAACTTTGTAGGCTGCAAGCCACCCAGTTTCAGTGGTAGCGAGGGTGCAGTCGGACTAATCCAGTGGATTGAGAAGATGGAGGCTACCCTCGACATCAGTGGCTGTCCTGAACAGAACAGAGTTAAGTATGCTGCGGGATCATTTAGCAAGCGAGCGTTAACCTGGTGGAACGCTCAGGTATCAATCAGAGGCCGGGATGAGGCCCAGGCCATGCCGTGGAACGAATTCAAGGCGATGTTGAGGGCAGAGTTTTGCCCAAGAAATGAACTGAAAAAGGTTGAGACTGAATTACTCAATCTGGAGATGATTGGTGCTGGGCATCTGGCCTACACCACACGATTTCATGAGTTAGCCACTCTGGCACCGGATGTGGTGCCAACACTTGAGAAGAGAATTGAGCGGTATGTTGGTGGATTACCGCCCAGTATCCGAGGTCATGTGATTTCTGCTCACCCTACCACCATGGAATTAGCTGTTACACTGTCAGCATCCCTGACGGATATGATGGTTGCCTCTGGAGCATTCAAGAAGGAGGCTGAAACAGCCAAAGCTGGAACTTCAAGGAAGTCGGAGAAACGTCCGGCTAAGAAACAAAAGGTGGCTAGAAACTTTGCTGCCACTACCCAAGCTCCAATGCGCAACCAACCACCACCATTGGAGATCAGAAAGCCATACACTGGCACTACACCTTTGTGCAACTCATGCCAGTACCATCATCTACCAAATGTTCCGTGCAGACACTGCACCAACTGTGGAAGATTTGGTCACACAGCAAACTACTGCAGGAGTCAGAGGACTCAGAACAGAAACAACAATGCGGCCATTGCTGCTGCTGCTACCGATCACAGGTCTTGCTACAACTGTGGCGAACCAGGACATTTCTCTCGGGATTGTCCCAAGAGAAATCAACAAGGGGCTCAAGCACCGCGAGGAAGAGCCTTTCAGATAGGAGCTGCTGCCGCTCGACAGGACCCGAATGTTATTACGGGTACATTTCTCTTATTTGACTTCTATGCATCCATATTATTTGACACTGGTGCGGATCAGAGTTTTATCTCATCCGACTTTGCATGCCATCTTAATTATGATAAGGAATTTTTAGACTCCCCTTATACTATTGAGATAGCAAATGGCAAACAGATTACAGTAGACACTATATTTAGGAATTGCCCATTGACACTTGGCGATCATACATTTTCCATCGACTTGATACCGATGGAGCTGGGCAGTTTCGACATCATCATCGGAATGGATTGGCTATCTCTTAATAGAGTTGAGTTCATCTGTTCCGATAAGCTACTACGCATTCCTGTGGAGAACAATGAGGTCTTGGAGATTCGTGGAGACCAAGCGAAACGCAGTGTCAAGATAATATCGTGCATGAAGGCTCGCAAGTACTTACGAAAACAATGCGTTGCATTCCTAGCTCACGTGATCGAGAAAGACAAGAAGACAATCAAGATTCAAGATGTACCAATTGTGAGAGATTTTGCAGAAGTCTTTCCGGATGATTTACCCGGACTGCCACCCGAGAGATCGGTGCAGTTCCGAATCGATTTGATTCCGGGGGCAACTCCAGTAGCCAAGTCACCTTATCGACTTGCTCCATCTGAGATGCAGGAGTTGTCTAATCAGTTACAAGAACTTCTCGATAAAGGATTCATCCGACCGAGCTTTTCCCCGTGGGGAGCTCCGGTTCTTTTTGTTAAAAAGAAGGATGGAACTTTCAGGATGTGCATAGATTATCGAGAACTTAACAAACTCACCATCAAGAATCGGTACCCGTTACCGAGGATTGATGATTTGTTTGATCAGTTACAGGGAGCACAGTACTTTTCAAAGATAGACCTGAGATCAGGCTATCATCAGCTCCGGATTCAAGAAGAAGACATACCAAAGACGGCCTTTCGTACCCGATATGGTCATTACGAATTCATGGTGATGCCATTTGGATTGACGAACGCACCGGCTGTGTTCATGGATTTGATGAACCGGGTGTGCAAGCCGTATCTGGATCAATTTGTTATCGTCTTTATTGATGATATACTGATTTATTCAAAGAACGAGAAGGAACACGAACAACACCTCAAGACAGTTTTGGAGCTTCTGAAAGAAGAACAACTCTATGCCAAATTCTCTAAGTGTGAATTTTGGTTAAGAGAAGTTCAGTTCTTGGGTCACGTGATTAACAGTGATGGCATTCACGTGGATCCAGCCAAGATAGAAGCAATCAAGAACTGGGATGTGCCTACGACACCAACGGAGATCCGATCATTCTTGGGATTGGCAGGTTATTACAGGAGATTCATCTCGAATTTCTCTAAGATATCCTTGCCTCTCACCAAGCTCACACAGAAGTCTGAACCTTTTGTGTGGACACATGAACAAGAAGAGGCATTCCAGACATTGAAACAAAGATTGTGCAATGCTCCAATCTTAACACTCCCAGAAGGCAGTGATGACTTTGTTGTATATTGTGATGCTTCCCATCAGGGACTCGGATGTGTTTTGATGCAACGAGACAAAGTCATTGCTTATGCCTCACGACAGCTGAAGATACACGAGAAGAATTACACGACACACGATCTTGAACTGGGAGCTGTTGTTTTTGCACTAAAGATTTGGAGACATTACCTTTACGGTACTAAATGCACTATCTTCACAGATCACAAGAGTTTACAACGCATATTTGATCAGAAGGAGCTTAACATGAGACAGAGACGTTGGGTTGAGCTCCTGAACGATTACGATTGTGTGATCAAATACCATCCGGGCAAAGCAAATGTTGTTGCAGATGCTTTGAGCCGGAAGGAAAGAGTCAAACCCTTACGCGTTCGCGCAATGGGAATGACTGTGCAAACCAGTTTGAGAGATCACATTCTACAAGCACAACAGGAAGCAGTGGCAAGAAACAATCTGAAACGCGAGCTCGATTGTGGAGCCGAGAAACACTTCAAGACAAAACAAGACGGAGTTATCTATTATCTGGATCGTGTTTGGATCCCAACAGTAGATGAACTTCGAACACTCATTCTTGACGAGGCACACAAGACACGTTATTCAGTTCATCCTGGTGCCGATAAGATGTACCAAGATCTTAAGTCGTTTTATTGGTGGCCAGGCATGAAGAAAGACATTGCCACTTATGTTGGCAAATGTCTCACATGTGCCAAAGTCAAAGCAGAACATCAGAAACCTTCGGGTTTGCTGGAACAGCCAGAGATACCACAATGGAAGTGGGAACAAATAGCTATGGATTTCATTACCAAGCTACCCCGCACTTCCAGCGGATATGATTCTATTTGGGTCATCATTGATCGATTGACCAAGTCCGCCCACTTCTTGCCGATCAGAGAGACATACAAGATGGAAAAACTAGCGAGACTATACATTGATGAAATAGTAGTTAGGCACGGGTGCCATTGTCTATTATTTCGGACCGGGACAGTCGATTTACTTCGCGGTTCTGGCAATCATTGCAACAATCCTTAGGGACAAGTGTTAACTTGAGCACTGCTTATCATCCACAAACGGATGGACAAAGCGAGCGCACCATTCAAACCCTAGAGGATATGTTGAGAACATGCATCCTGGACTTCGGTGGAAGTTGGGATACACACTTACCTCTCATTGAGTTCTCCTACAACAATAGCTACGACAGCAGTATCGGATGTGCTCCGTTTGAAGCACTCTATGGTAGAAAATGTCGGTCTCCAATCTGTTGGACCGAAGTGGGAGACAACAGAATCACTGGGCCTGAACTTATTCAGGAAACTACTGATAAGATTGCCCAGATACAACAACGATTACAAGCAACACGTAGCCGCCAAAAGAGTTACGCAGACAAACGGCGCAAGCCTTTGGAATTCGATGTGGGTGACCGAGTCATGTTGAAAGTGTCCCCATGGAAAGGCGTAGTTCGTTTTGGGGCTAAAGGAAAATTAGCACCTAGGTATGTCGGACCGTTTGAGATTACTCAACGCATAGGTCCTGTGGCATACAGACTCAGACTCCCTGATGAACTCAGTGGAGTACACGATGTGTTTCATGTATCAAATCTCAAGAGGTGCTTAACAGACGAGTCATTGATCATACCATTGGAAGAGATACAAGTTGATGAGCAATTACACTTCATTGAAGAACCTGTAGAGATTATGGAACGTGAAGTTAAGAAACTGAAACGTAGCCGTATCCCTATTGTAAAGGTTCGATGGAACTCCAAGCGTGGACCAGAATTTACTTGGGAACGCGAGGATAACATGAAAGCCAAGTATCCCCACCTGTTCGAGAAGTAAAGACCGATCTTTATGCTTAAATTTCGGGACGAAATTTCTTTAACAAGGGGAGACTGTGACAACTAGTACCCGACCGCCCGGCAAGTCCGTACGGTATATGTACTTGCATACAGTAACTATGTGTACATACGTATTTGTAAACAGTTTTTGTATTAACAGGATTCTAAATACAAGAACAGTTGTACGTATTTTCGTGTAAACTTAAATACATTAAGTACAACGTACATTTGAAACATTAGTTGTGTTTATTAAGTGAAAACTTAATTACAGTTAACACAACAAATCATGAGAAGCAACGGTGTTCAAACAATTATCAGAAACAAAACGGTTGCGATCTGATGTCCATAGATGACAGGAATCAGATGGCCGACAATTCAATGTGAAAATAAGATGAAAACAGGATGTATAGTTGAGTCCGACAGTGAGGAAACACAATTTAAACATAAACTGCAGTGTCGTTTCAGAATAACGAACTGACAGTGTGTTTGCGTGGGTGACGATTCACACAAACATATCTGTGAGTTTAACGTTCTGAAATGATGACTGGAAAGTAGAAAACAAAAGTCGGAAAGCAAAACCATCGTCGTGTTCGTTCGAATGACGATTCGAACGAATACGCGCGACAGTGACGCGATTCGACGAAACGAAATCGAATTACGACGCGAAACGAATTTAATTTTAATTAAATAAAATAATAAACATTTTTTTTACAATTTTGAAACTCATCAAATTAATTAAATTAACATTTTTATTTATTTATTTTTAATTACGCGTAATTTTCCGGATACGCGACAAATTAACGAACCGAGCAACCGAAACGGACCCGGACACCACACGTGATATAAATAGGCTAAATGAGAGTGTTCTTTCATTTTTCATTCAAAATCCTCTCTCTCTCTTCCAAATTTCCGGCCACCAACCAAATCACCATTTTCACACCTTCAAATGCTCATAACTTCCTCAAATCTTAACCGATTTGAGTGATTTTCGAACCCACGCGTAGCCCTTGACGTTCTCTACACGAAAGTACAACGGATCTAAGCTTATCACCACTGAAAAACGAGGTATGAAGCATTTTTTTTCACGGATTTTAGGGTTTTTAATGGGTTTTGTTAGACCCAAGCTTTAGCCGGTTCTAAGCTTACCCACTTCGAGCCTTGCATTTTTAGCCATCTTCCATTATGTAACATCAACCTAGATAACCAGCCAAGACCGGTTAGATGATGATAACGAGCATTAAGGATCAGGGTTCGTGGAAGAGAACGAGTAGCTACGAACCTGCATGTAGTGGGGATGCCATGGCCGAACCCTAAAGCACTTGCCGAACCAGTTTCATGTCCCACGAACCAGGTGCAGCGAACCCATGACCCACGAACCCTTGCTGTTCAAGTTCTGACCGAACCCATGAAGGGCCGAGCCTTGCTTTCTGCTTCCCGAACCCAGGCGAACCCAGGTGCTGTCACCTTTAGCCGAACCCCCACTGCATCATCTCTTGCTGAACCTTCACGAACCATCGGACTCACATATCTGCGAACCATCACCCTCAACCACGAACCACCCTTGTAACACCGAACCTTCTGAGAGAACATGAACCATAATACATAATCGGATCTGCATCTGATCAACGAACCAGAGGATTAAAAACTTGATGTCCAGCAAGCCTTAAATCAATTATAAATCACAATCGGACCATTTTGGTCAAACAGCCCATACACATACCCAACAGGCCCACTTCATTTATGTAGACACAACAGCCCCTCGGCCCACTTCAGTGTGATTGGCCCATTTAATTTGTCTGGACAAGCATAAAACATCGGCCAAACTGTGATATTCCAGGCCCAATAACAGCCCAAAACTAAAGAATTGATCCAGCCTAAGCAACAAGCCCAACAGAAAGTAGCTGGCCCAAATGTAGTTCGGCCAATAGGAATATTTCGGCCCTTCTGGTCAGCCCATTACTGGCCCAGCCGTTCAGCCCATTATCGGCCCCATTTTCCGAATTGTTCAACAGCAAGAATTCGGCTTATTAAATTCAAATTGGTCAATGATCCAGTCTTTCGGTCCACACCCTTAATCTTGTGAATCTATACTTAAAATTAGGTATGAACACCACATATGGGAGATAAAGTTAGAACGATGATTTTATTACAAAAGATGACAATAGGTGTAATACACGGACACATAACGAGTAGAAACTACTTTATAGCATTAAATGACACTAACGGGTCATATAAAACATATCTTAAATGTATTGTAATACATTAAAGAATTCACATACTAACAAAGATTTCATTAAAGCATTATGACAAGCTTTTGAAATTACAAAAGTAGGTCAAGGATAGGCTCATAACATAAGTAATTATGGGATCCATCAATTTCTAATAATAGGAACGGGACCGAAAGAGGATCGAGACCAAGAAGAAACAACAAAGATAGGGTAAACATTTGCACACGCTCAAATCAATTATAATCTATACTTATAAGTTTCAACAACGTGTAAACAATACAGGATCGTGAAATCAATATCAAAGAACAATCAAAGAGCGCGTGCATTCCTTCTTTTTAAGCTAAGTCAACCCTGCAACAACAAGGTGAGTTCATATGCCCCTTTTACTTTAAATCTTTACTGATTTTAACTCTCGGGGCTGAGAAACATGTTTACTTTTATTTACTTAAAAGTTTTGCGTAACATGTTATTTATACTTTGATTTAGATAATATTAAATTGTTTATTATCGTTTATCATCGTATGCATGCTTGTATGATTATGAGATAACAGGGAAACTCAGATGATTATGATAATGTAATTTCTTAATCATCAACACATTAGAATAACTTAGTTATAAGATAATAGCTTATAACACTTAGTTATTTTCACATGAGCAAATACCTAGACAGTTTACACATAAGCATAACGAGAACAATCCCTCATTGAGACTTTGGGATCACACGGATTACAGTAAATGATGATCATGATAACGTAACTTCATGGGATTCTTATCATTTACAGTAAATGATGATCATGATAACGTAACTTCATGGGATTCTTATCATTTACACATAATTAACATAATGTAATAAGACAAGTTCTTATTCGACTTTGTTAAACACACGAGAACATTCCCACACGGATACTTTGGGAACACATGGATTCAGTAAATGACGATTCTTATCATTTACAGTGAATGACGATCATGATAACGTAACTTCATGGGATTCTTGTCATTTACACCCGATTATCATAACGTAATAAGACAAGTTCTTATTCGACTTTGTTAATCACATGATACAATCCCACACGGAAACTTTGGGATCACACGGCGGGATAGGAGAGAATGGAATGCATTTTAATCTGATTACGTGAGGATTTAAAATGGATTCCATTCGGATTCTATACGCTACATTTGGAGACTTATGATGAACAGTTAACTAATACTTTTAATTAAATTAAAAGTGTAACATAAAAGTTAACCTCACAAGTAATAGAATAATACAAGGATCAGATTTAATTAATCTAAATTCCTTAATTTAACGAGGGTCTATCAATACTTCGGGTTGATAACTAAACCCCTCTTACTATATTATTCTACATATGATGACACATCGGACAAATTGGATGATTGGGAAATGGATATCTTTAGTTGTATCACAAGTGGTGTGGAACTTGGTTGAGTATGTGGTGGGATAGCGTCTGGGCTTGACCCTTTCGTGATTCCCTATATATAAGCATACTTAGTTAGGTGATATACTACTTGTACATATAACTAAGGAGAGGCCATTGGGTGGAACAGGTGAAACAAGTATACAAGCAACAATTATATCATTGTGAATGTGTGAATGATCAGTCAATGGTTTTCAATTTACTTACTTATGAACTCACCAACCTAGTGTTGACTTTGTTTTAAATACATGTTTCTCAGGTGACGAACAGTTGTAGACATATACATGCAAAGATTAAGCTAGTGGACTTTTAGAAGACCTAGCTTTATTTTGTGTTGCATGCTTTTGGGGAAACAAGGATATGAATCATCTTTTGTATATCTTGTACATATACAAGATATAGTTACATTGATTCTTTTTGGTAGATTTACTTGATTAAATTATGAACGATACTGTGTAATTTAATCTTGTAATTCTATATCATGGATGTGTTAGAAATTTCTCATTTATTTATCATGTGCTATGTAAACAATCTGATCATTTGATTATCATTCAAAGATATCGCGCCCCGGGAACCTTCCGCCCGACGGGAAAACCCGATCCGTTCCCGCCGGCCCGGGGTGTGACAACTTCTGTCGTTAAAACGTCCTTAATTTTAGTAAAATAAGGTTTTCACCTAATGGGTTTGGGTTAAGCCCATTGGGCCAACCTAGACCCATTGTTTGCCTTTGATTTTTCAATGCCTTCCCCTTGATATATTGGGTCATCTAACTAAGTGCCAACCACTCATGCTAAGTTGTTAGGGTTTTTTTAAGAAACCTCATTCACATTTTATTTCTCATGGTGCTTAACCCATTTTAATTCTCAAGAGTTAGATCTTGAGTTTAATTATAAGAAAGCCCTAATTAATCACCTCACACATACACCCTTAATATCATCCCATGAATGTACACGTATATATGTTCTTATGCACCTAATAAACCCAGATTTATCATCCATTTGTTAATGGCTAAGGTTTACATGCAAGGGATCAGCGAACCTGTGGGTGCTCAAGTAGGTTCGGCTAACTCAAAACTAACCCCTAAGTTCGCTGCCATTTGCGTTCAAGGGTTCGGCTGAATGTTGATTGTCTAGGGTTCGGCCATGCATGCGGCAGCAGGTAGGTTCGCACCATGCTTTGGCCACAGAAGGAAGGTTAGTAGCATGTGAGGGTTCGTGGTCTAGAACTCCGGCGGAGGGATGGTTCGTCCATGGGTTCGACTAGGTCAAAAGGGCTCGGCGATTCTTTAGGGTTCGGCTGCCTTGAGAGGTTCGGTGTTTGCCAGGGTTCGTCCCAAAGGATTCGGCCAAGGAGGTTCGCCCTTCCCCGGGTTCGGCTGCAGGTTCGCTGGTTAATGGCAACATGTTCGTTCCCTGGTTAAAGGTTTGGACGATGGTAACCACTCACGAACTTGCATCTTCACTTTCATCATCATCCTTAACCTGTTTCAGATCAGTTCCTAATGTTCCCTAGTCGTTCACAAGTGTTCACCTAAGTGATTAGGTGCGTTTGTTTCGGTTAATCATCAATGATTTATAAAGGTCGCGATTTACACTATAAAAATTGATTTATAAACTGAGATTTACCTCAAATTTGTTGGATGTAAGCTTGAACTCCTTGTACTTTCTTGATCTACATGAAGAGGTGGTCGTTTTAACTCCAAGAACACTTGAATCCGATGCAAGATGGTTGAGTAATCTTCGAGAGAAGGTGGTGATTCTAGTGAGAGCGGGAGAGAACGAGATTGGGAAATGAAAATGAGTTGGTGATGGTGGTTGAGGGAAATAAATGCATCATTAAATGTTTCAAAAATACCCGGTTGTTCGGTCTCGTTCGGTTTCGCGTAAAACGTCGGTTCTTCGTAATTTTCGTAACAAAACGATTCGGTTTATAAAATAAGAGTTATAAAATTTTTCTAAGTGGTTATTCCTAGTAAATTAACTAAATATCTTTCATTTATTTTAAAATTTCTGAAATATTAAATTTACTGTTTAAAATCGAATCGTACGGTCGCCGTGCGTATTCGTTCAAATCGTCACCCGTACGAACACGACGACAACTATACTTTTCAATATTGTTTTCTAATTATCGGATATCATTCAGATTGTTAAAATTTCAGATTTATTCGTATAGATCGTCACCTATACGAATAATCCGTCGATTTAGCATTCACTTAACGACATCCGTGTTGTTTTGTTCTGTAAAGCCTCACATACATTTGTACATAATAAAATCCTAACACGTAATCACATGATGGTTCAGTGATGCCAGATAATTATCTGACTGGTGAACCATGTTTTTCTGAATTCTGTTTCTCTGAAATGATTTCGAATTCACTGTTTGATAACACAAACTGATAATGATATATGATAGAAACATGACATAAAATGAAACATATATAGTTTGTACCTGATTACTGTTCATGACACTGTTGAGATCACTGTTCCGGTACGATTCCGGCACTGATGTTACAGTAACGAGTCTGCAAAATGTACTTAATCATATGTTGTCTCTAGGCAAATGCACAAAATCTGCTAGGTCCGCCTAATAGGCAACCTAACTCATCTCCTGCTTTTGGTGGCTAAACATGTCCGTCACCTGAGAAGAATCATGAAAAAACAAGTCAAAACTAGGTTGGTGAGTTCATTTGTTTAATTCCTTTGAAAATGTTTAAGAAAACTTTATCCAGTTTTAAAAACCTATCAGAATTCTCAAATAAGTTCTCCACGTCCCATACAGAAATATTCCCCCATTGTTTTACCTTTCCTAAGGTTTATCATGTTTGATAACATGAGTTAATAAAATAACTCTCGTTCAGATCATGATATTTTGAATATTGGAATTTCCCACTAATATTCATTAGGTAAAGAATTCCTCTTGTTTTAAAGTGTTTTGACATACCTAACGCAACAGCTTCCACCTTAGACCTCACTACTGACATCACCCCGTCTTGTCAAGTATCGCTTATATATAGGGCATATGTAGGGTCAAGCCCAACTTTCATCCCACCTTGCCCTTGACAAGACACGATCATGTCCTGAATGGAAACTAAGGCTTTCACTCTCCAATCACACACAAGTTCTCAATCATCACATTTGTTCTCAAATGAATGAATTTAGGGTTTCTCATTCCCAACTAGAAATGATAGTCAAGTCATTTAATTAATGAATTTCAATTGAACAGAATTGTTGTCAACAAGAACTCAAACCACTATGCTTCCAATCTACACTCATTAGTTTTGGAATTATGTTCTCACAGATGTCTTCGCAACTGTTTGTCACCAATCAATGCTGATTATTAGTCAACCAGGTCATTGTTAGTATCCAGAACAGTTGTGGCTGATTGATAGTATGGTTCTATCATATTATTATAACCCATGTGGCCGTTTACAAAACCTGACGGATGCCGCCCTGTTACCAGTCATACGATACCGGCCAAATGATATTTACAATGCGCATAACGTACCGACCTCACTCGCAAGAAGTTTGTCAAACTTATTGTACCAGTACATTATCGTCGGTCGTAGCCACTGCCAGTTAATGGTAAACAAACTAAAAAGGACTTAACACATTTGGATTCACAACTGACACATGATAATAGTGATATAATTGAAATAGGTTTACTAGAATCACTCTCATTCTATAAGTTCTCACAATTTGTCATTCTCACATGTTATGGACTTTTTGATATTTCATCACAATACCTTTTCGTTTACACATCAATCCCATTTTAAAATGTTTAAAACAGTTAATACATGGTTAATAGAAAGTTAAGTTTAAATGTCTTGAGATCGATTGAAATCAAGACTATTTAGTGAATTCTGGAAATATCATCACACATGTGGCCTACAACCAACAAGTCTAGCCATGACTTCTTGAGATATAGGATTTCTTGTTTCGTCTTGTTTCGTATTATTTAGTTCGCACATGTTATCTTTGATATTTCTCAGTTTTTTCACTGTAAAATTTACTTGATACATACTCAAAATGTTTTCACAAGAAAATAATTTAATCTAACATAATAGTTGTTAGAAAATTATTTTATGTTTGACAAGAATTAAATATATGAACACCCAGAGATATCCTAAATGATCATAGATGCATAGCATAATAATTTCGAAAAACAATACATACAATTTATAATCATAATAAAATATGTAAGCATGCTTCTCAGCCCCGCAGTTATAAACCAGAACGATTAGAAAAAAGGCAATGAACTCACATGTGGTGTCTCATAGTTGACTTGTTTACAGTTACGCGCTCATTGTTTGTAGTTGGATTGCATTCAACCTATGTTTAATTGGTTTGTGTTCAACATTATTAGCATTCGTATGTGTTTGAAAGTTGTGTTTAGAGTTTGATGAGCAACTAAGTGTTCTATCCAAGATTATGTGGTTTATTAGTCCTGCCTATATGATAGAATTAATATCTAAGTCATTAAACTAAGTGATATGTTCTAAATCATGTTGTGTTACTAAGTTTGTCTATGTGATTTGTATTACTTGTATATGTTCAACTATTGCTCATGAATGCATAAGACTTAACTAATTTAAGAAAAAATATGTTTTTATGTTATTGTAAAACCATTCATTACTTAAGAAAGCTAAGTTTGTTTTTATAAAATCCATTTTTTTTATCTTTATAACTTAATCATAGACCATTCATAAAGGCATGTTACTAAAATATAGGTTTAGTTTTAAGAAAACCTTAAGCGTTATAGACTTGGAATTGGATTAACCTCCCTTAAGTCTCAATCCAAACCCTTATCCAAATTCTTGTCTTTATTCACTTTGATTTAGTTCTTTCATTATGTTTATCTAATCTTATTTAACTCCTAAGATCACTTAACTTTGAATACCAAGTATTAGTATCGAAGGTTATAGATCTGACAATTGCAAGCAACCCTAATGGCTCTCTTGCCAATACTATCACTAACACTCATCCTTAACCGCTCCAAAAGGTTTTGTTTTCCAATGAGTTTGGTGTTTAAAACACTTGGTTTGCATGCTTGAACTAATGTCGACGGCTGGAATTGGCTAAGAGATGGGTGTTGATAATAATAATATCAAAACCCATACTTATTGCCACACCCCAAGCCAGCGGGCTGGATCGACTTTCCCGTCGGGCGGAATGGTCCCAAGGCGTGATATCGTGTGATAATCGAAATGATCAGATTGTTTACATGGCACATGATATATAATGGGAAATGCTAAATTGACATAGACATAGATTTACAAAGTTAATTTACATCAGTTATGTTCATAATTTAACAATGTAAATCTACCAAAAAGAATCATAAAGTTGCTATCTTGTATCTGCACAAAATGTACAACAGTGATTCACATAATGTCATCAAAAGATATGCACATAAAATTAGCTAGGTCCACTACCAAGTCTCTCTAGCTATGTACTGAATCCTGGTGACTAAACATGTTCGTCACCTGAGAAAGCATGCAAGTAAAACAAGTCAACACGAGGTTGGTGAGTTCATAAGTTAAGCATTTCAGAAATGTTGAAAAATGTTATTCTCAAGTATTATTGAAATTCTCATGTCTTATCCCCCATCAATGTTCTCTCCTTAGTTCCAAATATAGATAGGGCTCCATTCAGTCAAGAATGCTTATATATAAGGCATACGTACCAACAAGTGGAGCCACCAGCCCACCACACACTTGACTGAATACAACACCACCTGTAGTGCAACTAAGGATAACACATTTCATTTCCAACATTTGTTTTCCTAACATGTTATGATTCTCATCAAACAATTGTTATAAAGAAGTAATGTTTTGTAGGCATAATCTACCATAACATAAGTAATGACAATGCTTTAATGTTTTAAACATACAAATTTTAATAAATCTTAACCTTTTTAATTGTATTCTCGTATGTAGAGTTTACTGTTACTCACTTCTAAATTAGAAGTGACAATCAACTCATTTTATGTTTTCTCCCAATTGACGAATAGAGCCTAAATAGGATCACATTGTGGTCAACACCAAGTCAAACCACAAAGCCTCCAATTTATCCCTATCCATTGATACTCACTTGACTTAACAACGATATGTCACCAACTGCTGACATGAGTGTGGGCAGTCGCTTAGTCTTGCCAGTCTATAGAACAGATGTGGTACAATTATTAGCAGTTTCCGTTGATTAATATCACCCACGTGGCCGTTTACCAAACCTGACTGTTGCCACCCTGTTACCGGTCATACGATACTTGCCAAATGTTATTTATGATATGCATAACGTACCGACTTCACTCTTCAGAAGTTTGTCAAACTTATGGTATCACTACGTTATCGTCGGTCCTGGCCAATGCCACTTAATGGTAAACGAACTAAAAGGGACTTGACGCACTTGGATTCACAATAGACACATGACAACATTGAAATAAACATAGATAGATGTAGATGTATTAACAAAAGTATAACTTGTCTTACATCATTGTGATAAATAAAGTATAATTGTACTAAAATCTTTAAGAAAAGAGTTTAGCATGCTTCTCAGCCCCGTATTTTGAAATCAAAAGATTAAAAAAGGGGCAAATGAACTCACATTGGTATTGTGTTGGTTGAATGTTAACAAAGAAAGCACGCACTCATTGTTGTGATGTGTGTTGTATTTAAAGCCCTATGATTGATTTATTTGATGTTCACACTTGTAAGTATGGGTTCTGTGTTATGAATAACCCTACTTATAGTTTACTTTGTTATAACTCCACATTGATTCCATTTGACTTTACTTGATTACCTTTGTCCTAATTATAAATTGAATTTGAAATATATATACTAACACTTAACCATTTGAGTTAACTTTAGTAGTTCGTGATATTTCATTGCTAATTATTTTGAACTTGACCTTAGGCCTTACACTCAATGTATGTTTTGAAAACATTAAGACTTTCAATAGTTATAAACTTTCAAAGTCTTTTGTTATTTGTTTACACTAAGTAAGTAAGTTTAAATAAGTTATTTACTTAATATTTATTTTTTTATTCTATTATGAAAGTACTTTATCAAAACCATGTAGGATTTAAGAAAATGTTACATTTTAAAACACTTTAAATTGGTTAACACTTAGAGAAAACTCAATTAACCTGTAAAAAAACTTGTTTTGTAGTTATAGGTAATGTCATTAGGTTTATTTTTGATAAGGACTAATATCGTTGGTTCATGAATCGGGTACCACTTGAACAAACCCTATTGTCCATCCACCGATACTAAATCCATTCATCCCTGTCCCATTAGTTTGAATCTAGTTAATATGGCTTAACTTGTAATCTAAAATACTTGGACATCAGTTACGAACTAGTATCGATGATTTTAACAGCCATGCAGGGGTGTCGAAATTGTTAATATCAACAATAAGGCTGAAGACCCTCCTGTAGATACTAACAGCATCAAAGATAGCTTAGAATCGATGGCCTATTCATCGAAGATATTAATATCAATGGCCTAGTATCATGCTCCTTGGACTCGTCGATGCTAACAATATCGACACGGGTTTGGGGCTGGGGTGACCATCCAACCTAGTAGTTTCGATGCCAAGTTCAGTGGTAATGATAGTCCATCGATACTATCATCTTCCTTAGGATCAAGTGTCGATACTAACCCCAACACTTTTCCAGCCATTCACAAACTCTCCAAACTTAATCTTTAGCATTTTCCAAGTGTCCTAAGATCATTTTCATGCTAATCTCATGAGAGTTGATGGGTAAAAATCGGTTTACAAGTTCATATGTCTCGGTTTGAACAAAGCCCTAAAAACCGAAACTTATCTTGATCTTTACCTCGATTTTGGTCGCTTTGATCTCCGATCTCTTGTACTTTCATGTTGTATATGTTCCGAAGATCGTTTTGGTATCAAGATCTCTTGATTTGGCTAAGAAATGAGGTGGTTGAGTGTTCAAAATCTAGAGAGAGTGTAGAGAGAGAAAGTTCCGAATTTTTGAGAGAGAGAGGATGTGTATTAAATGAGGAAGAAGGTAGAATTAAGGGGTTTATACTCCAGTTCATTTCGGGTGTGTTCGGTTTGCTCGATCTCGCTTTTACGTGTCAGTTACGGAACGTAACTTTTAAAATAAGCGTTTTAATAAAAAGATTTCTTTTTAAATATTTTTAGGTTATGATTCCTAAAAAATTTTAGAGTAAATTACGGTTTTGGCCCCTATGGTTTGAATGTTTTAACTATTTTGGCCCAAAATAAAATCTTATATCAATTCAGCCCCTGTGGTTTAAACAACTATCGGTTTTGGCCCCCCTCAAACTTAACTATTATAACAGTTTTGGCCCAAAATCTAATAACTATGGTTAGGGGCAAAAAATGTTAGTTGTTTAAACCACACGGGCTGAATTGATAGAAGATTCTATTTTGGGCCAAAATGGTTAAACATTTAAACCACGGGGGCCAAAACCGTAATTTACTCAAAATTTTAAATTCCTTTTTATTATTTTTAAAGTTTCAAAAAAGTTTATTTTGACAGTTTCTTCATATCGTATCACCTTCGCGCGTATTCGTACAAATCATCACCTGAACGAACATGACGATGGCTTTACTTTCTGATTTGGTTTTCTACTTTACAGATATCACTCAGAACGTTAAACCCTTAGATATATTTTAACGAATCGTCACCCACACAAACACTCTGTCAGTTTAATATTCGAAAACGATATCATATTATTGTTTTGGACTGGACATTCTCATTAAGGATCACAACTTGACTTACTGTTTCACTTGTTCTCATTGATTTCACATTGATTTCTCATTGTGTTGTCGGTTATCTGATTCCTGTTATCTAATGAATCAGATCACAACCGAGCTGTTCTTGTCATTATTACTCGCAATTGTCATAAATTTCCACAAAATTGTTATCACGTAATTGTAATTCACATATGTAATCACACAAAATAGTTATGAAAGTACACATACCATAAGATTGCCGGGCGGTCAGGTACTAGTTGTCACACTTATGCATTTTCGAACCACCATCAATACTATCTAATTTCTCTTACATTGTTTGATCTTTATAGCTGATTATTTATGCCTTAACTGATGTTTAAACTACTTTGAGTTCATCATGATAATAGTATCGAGGAACAGCTGGTTAGTATCGACACTAATAGTGTCGACACAAGCTGCGAATAATGAAGATGTAGTTGTCGATACTATAGTATCGATGCCCATAATATCGACGATCTCTCATCATCTATCTGTTAATATGGATGATGAGACCTGACCCTAATACCCTTGGACCTCGTCGACATTACTAGTATCGATGAGAACAAACCGATACGACCATCAAACTGAGCAGTGTTGATGGTTTTTAAGCTGCTTCCTTCTTAGACCGGCGATACTTAGGTCTTAAGCACCTTCATATGTCGGTACCATTTCCAGGAAGAACTCCAGCCATTTTCAACTATCCAAAGCTTAGTTCTATCATGTTCCAAGTGTCCTAAATTCATTTTCATGTCGTTTTGATGAGATTCGAGGTGCCTACCACTTGTTACAAGTTCAAGATTTCCAGGTTTGTGAGAAAACCCTAAAATCAAAAATTTAGCTTCATTTTTACCTTGATTCTTGTTGTTTTGAGCTCCGATATGTTGTATTTCATTGTTCTAGTCGTTAAGAGGGTCTTTTTCACACCAAGAACACCAAATTTGGTGATGGTTTGCTCAGGTTGAGTGTTAGGGTTTTAGATAGAGAGTAGAGAGAAAATGACGGTTCTAGTGTGAGAGAGAGAGAGAGAGAGAGAGGAAAATGAGCTGAAAATGAGGAAGAAGAAAGAAGAAAAGGGCTTTTATAGTCCTGGTCTTTAAACGCGCATTCGGTGTCGTTCTGTTTCACGAAAACATATTGTTTCGTCACGTTACGTTACTTACATATGTTTTTTATAAATTAATTTAAATTAAATTTTTTTAGGTGATAATTCCTAATAAATATTATCTTATTTTCTTTCTGTTATTTTAGAGTTCAAAAACATTTATTTTTATTGTTTTGTCAGAAAACGCAACTTACGCGCGTATTCGTAAAGAGCGCTAGCCATACGAATCCGACATCAGTTTCACTTTCTGATTTGGTTATCTATTTTCCAGGTTTCATTTAAAACATCAAACTAACAGATATATTCATGTGAATCGTCACTCACACGAATACGTTGTCGGCCTAACATTTACGTAATGATATCGGATTATTATTAAATAGTTATGTCCTCACATTCATTTATAGACTTCATAGTGATGATTATCATTCATTTGTATTCTCCCGTGAGATTTTTAGTCGTCCGATCCTTGTTATCGAAAGATCTGTGTGACGACTGTTGTGTTTTGTTGTTAGTACACATTGTCATTTATGTTGTTTCAGCTCATCTTGTTTTGTACTTTGTTCATAGCTTATCATAGAAATACACTTAAGTATTTATTCTAAAGCCTGTAACGGTTGTACTATCGTATAGTCTCTTGACGGTTTCGTACTGGTTGTCACTATCTCCCCTTATTAAAGAAATTTCGTCTAGAAATTTAAGCATAATTATCAGGTACGACTTTCCTTACACCAAGTGGAAGTGTCTGATTATCTCTTACGTATGTTCTACAACCATATAGTATTTTGGAATGAAATACACCCTCTCCTAATATAGTAGCTTGGATATTTTGGATGTAGGGAAAAACTGTAAGTTCTAGTTTTCAATAGAAATGATGGAGTTAGCTTTTGTCACATCCTTTAGGGTTAGTATTTCTCATTAGTCTTAGCCATCCCTCCTCGGATGGTAGAGATTACTCTGCAGTTCACATAAATGGGGAGGGGGGGGGGTTTCTGCTTTGTGTTTTTGTTAGTTAATCACCGTTTAGGATATTACGTCAATGTAAATAAATATGTACATGCAGTGTAACACAAACATACACTTATTTTAATTTCGAAATGCTTGTAAATTAGTAAAAACACAAAAAAGGAACAACCATATTTATGTATAATAAATGTTATGAAAAAAAATTTCAAAGATTTAGGTTGATTTTGCCAGGGTTAATAGGTTACCGCAATTAAGGTGAGTTAACAACCGATCATTACTTATTGCGATAACCGAATAACTACATCTTATTACTTTGGAGCCCATATTAAAGTAAATCTAAAGGTGCATGTTTTTTTCTTATTTTTTGTTAATATAATGGGCCCTACATTAATTTAAAAGAAAAAGAAAAAATATACACCTTTAGATTTACTTTAGTGTGGGTCTCAAAGTAATAAGATGTGGTTATTCGGTTAACGCAATAAACATGGGTTAACATTTGATCTTCTCCCTATACACACACACACATATATACATATATATACACACACACATATATATATATATATACACACACACACACATATATATATATATATATATATATATATATATATATATATATATATATATAGGATATGGTTCAAATAAGAACCCACCATAATTGTGTTAACCCAATAACTCAAATCCAATTGTTTTAAATTTTCAGATTTAATAAGATGTTATCATGTGTCACCTAACCTTTTAAAATTAAAAAGGGTATTTCAGTCATTCAGTTAATATAAAAAAGTCAGATTTAATAAGAGAGTGACAAGTGTCACACTCTTAAAAATCCTTACATTTTCCTTTTCTTTAAATCAAAGTTTCCCCCCTTAATTTTTATACACTTATAACTTTTTTATACTATGTTATTTTTTTTATAAAAATTACACCATTAAACTCGTTATATTTTTCTCGTTAATTCCATTATAGTCATCTCAGTTTTTTTTTTTTAATTATTTTCGAGCGTTCGTAGTTACACCAACGTAACGAGTAATAAATACAATAATTTTCTCTCATTTTTTCAAAATATTTCCATCTTTAAAATGTTTTACAAATTATTTTTGAGCGTTCGTATTTTTCTCATTTTTTCGAGTGTTCGTAATTACACCAATGTAAAATATTTACATCTCGTAACAAATTATTTTTTATTATAAAAATTAGTTCATTAATATTTTGAAAAATTGAAAACACTTTGAAAAACCCAGCTAGCTTCTTACATCAGTGTAATTACGAAAACTTTGTAAAAATTCAGCTCGTTACATCTGTGTAATTATGAACACTTTAAAAAAATTCAGTTCGTTACGTCGGTGCAAAACGTCGTTGCATCAGTGTAATAGCTTGTTACGTCAGTGCAAATTACGAACATTTTAAAAAAATTTGACAAAACTATACTTGAATTAAAGATAAAAAAGTGACAAATTTAATGGTGAAATTTTTATAAAAAAATAATAATGTATATAAAAGTTATGAAGGTTTAAAAAATTAGGAGGTAAACTTTTTTTAAAAAAGGAATCAATTACACCCACCAAATGTCAAAAATACCCTTAAACAAATATCATCCACTTGTTTTTTTCCAGATTTAATATGGACTACTCATTTTAAAACACATTATTTAAACAAGCAATAAAAATTGGTTAATGGGTTACCACACTTGGACTGGGTTTCCAATGGAACCATCCCCTATATACACACACACACATATATATACACATATATATATAGGGATTGAATCTTATGAAAACCAATCTTATAGAGAAACCCTTAAACTCTATGTGAGTCATTGATTTGGAATCTTGAAAATAAATATGTGGTCCAAATTAAATATGAATAAAAAATTATGTTTTGAATAAACAAATCATTTTTAATGGCGGTTAATGTGGACAACATATTTATTTTTTAAGATTTCAAATAATGGCTCACATAAGGTTTAAAGGTTTTATCTTTAAAATTGGTTTCATAGGATTCAATCCGTGTATATATATATATAGGGGATGAAATTTTTAATAACCATAACTTTTGTTACAACCCATTAACTTAAGCTAATTGAATCTAAATTTAGATCCAATGGCTAATATTAGCTTCACAATAAAAAATATATATTATATTTGGTTTGAATGAGAAAAGTGTATTATTGTAAAATGCATTATCTAATTCTCTTTCTAGTTTTTAATATAAATTTACCCCCTCTTTTTTAAACATTAATAACTTTTTTATAATATATTGTTTTTTAAAAAAAATTGCACCATTCTATTCGTCTCATTTTTCTCTTTAATTCTGTTATAGTCTCGACTATTTTTTTTACTTTTTTTAGATGCCCTATATTTACATCGTTCTAACGAGGTTAAAGATAACAAATTTATTTGAAAATTTTTTAACAATGGTAAATTACAGTGATGTAATTTACATTTATGTAATTTACAGTGATGTAGCACATTATTTACAGAGATGTAACTTATTATTTACAGTGATGTAATTTTTTCTTTGATTCCGTTTTAATTTAGACTAGTTTTTTAAAATTTTTTTCAATTATCTCGCTTTACATCGATGTAACGAACATAAACATAACAAATTATTTTAATTTTTTTCTAGCAACGGTAAATTAAAGTGTTACATCACTATAAATAATGTAAAAAATAAGTTACATCTCTGTAAATAATTTGTTACATCGTCGTAAATAAATGTAAATATAGGGCATGTAATTTGTTACAATGATGTAAATATAGGACATCTAAAAAAAATAGTCGAGACTATAACGGAATTAAAGAGAAAAATGAGACGAATATAATGGTACAATTTTTTTAAAAAAGTAATATATTATAAAAAAGTTATTAATGTTTAAAAAAGAGAGGGTAAACTTACATATGGTTAATTGACTATCATTTCCTTTTTACTATTTTAATGTAAAGCTTATGTGTAACTTTGTTATTGGCCGAAATGGGTTATGTAGTAGTAGCAAAAAAAGAGAGTTATTTTTTATGCATTTCCCTATATATATATACACACACACACACACACATATATATATATATATATATATATATATATATACATATATATATACATCCATTTGGTGAAGGATCGAGAGCATGAAAATTTAAACATTGAATAATATTGCAATATAGCAGAAACATAAATTAAACAACTCATATTTAAATAATACCTTGATTTATTTCTTGAATATCTGAATTACAAATGATTTCTTTACAATTGGATAGAGCAATAATAACTTGAAAATCTAAAGATTTTGAACATTGAGTGGTTGATAATACAAGTTTTTGAGGAGAGGGTTTTTTCATACCTTTAATTCTAAGTAATTTTTTCGAATGCCTTACAATACAATTAAGTCCTAAATTTATAGAGAGTCTTTAGCATCTTCAGAATTGAAAATAATTAAACATTGTCGGCCATTGATAAAAGTAGTTTGTCTTCTTTCTGAATAATTGATCTTCTTTGACAGAAAGTTGATGGAGCATCTTGAAAAACAATGTCTTCACAAAATAAAGTTGACATAAAGTTGATAAAGCATCTTTGAAAAATGGGTTTTGACAGATTGTTATCGTCTTGACAATTATTGAGATTAACCCATAAGTAAATTGGATCAACCCATGGATAACTTATATGGGTCCAATATCTTCATACGGGACTAGAGAATCTTGAAGTATATTTTCATCAGTAGTAGAATTTCTTGATTGAGAAGGAGAATTCTTCTTAATTTCACTAATAATTCTTTGCATCTCTTCGGGGGTTGAACAAGATTGTAATCTGATAATATAATCTTGATCTTCAAAAGTATTGAGACTTAAATTTACAGGAGACATGATAGATCTTTCTTGTTGACTTGTTATAGACTTATAATAGTTTTGTACTGAGGAAACATTGGCTTTTTCTATTGAAAATTTGTTCCACCATTTAGATCTGTAATGTCTTAACAGAAGAGGAGGAGAAATGTCTTGTTTTGCTTGATAATGATACGTCCAGGTAAAAATCCAAGGAATTCGAAATATAGTCATGAATTGGAGAGTATATTCGAAATCTGGAGTTCCTTCTTGTTTAAAATAATCGATAAACTTATTATAGGCTATAGAAATATCTTTAGGGAAAGCCTCAGGAATAATTCCCATATATTTAAACCACTTAATAAACCATCTTGGATAATTATTTGAGAATTGATCATCATAATATATGAACCAGGAATGATTAAAATTTCTAAATAATAGAGCTTTTTCCCATGCTTCTTGATAATCATAATAATTATATTGAGGATAGGAATGAAAATTAGAAAGAGTTTTTTGAACGAATGGTTTTGATTTCCATTCTTCAAGAGTAATGACCTTTCTAATTTTTATTTTAGAATAATCAATTTTGGAGGGATTTTGAGAATTAAGAATATGTTGAATATCAACAGATCCTGTATCAACAAGAATAGCTTGATAATATTCTATAGTTTTATATTCACCATCATAGAAATGACAATTTTTGGGGTATAGAAAGTCTATAAGACTAAGAAAGCTATGTAGAACTTTCTCTTCTTCAATAGGTTCTAAAATTTTTATAATCTTAGAATTTGGGTTTATAGAATAAAAACTAGAATCAGAAGAAGATGATGGATTAGAATTTTTTATAGGAGTATTTTGGATATTTGTATTGATAATAGATTGTGGTAATATTCTTGTTTGTATTACTGAAGAATAAGGTGGTCTAACAGATATAGGAGTAGAAGATCTTGGTCTTGATGAAAATGGAGATAATGGAGTAAATCTATTTGTAACATCCCAAATTTTCTAAATGCAAGTTATCCGAACTTACGAATGCGTGATGAACAATTAACTTGTAGGAAAATAGACGAAAAATAACCAAGTCTAGGATTACAGATCGTGTACTCGAAATGGTAAGATTTCGAGTACACCACATTTTCGTGTACAGGGGTTTTCGAATACAGGGAGCCTCTCTATAAATACCCGTGCCTTGGGAAATGTGACAACCTTTGGTTGGAAACACAGTTTCTCTCGAGTACACGAAGTTGAAGTTCAAGAACATCAAGAATCGAGCTTTGATCGACTAAACAAAGGAAGAAACGAAAGGGATTCTACCAGGAGAATCAGCTACCTTTAAGTAAGTGTTCTAGACTGAAAAGTTAGGATTTTTATACAAAAGTTAGGATGGTTAAACAAAGGGTGAACTTATGCATAAAGCTCACACCTTTATGCATAAAGTTCATAACTTTGAGGTTCCAATACGTTGGTAACAACCAAAGGAACCTAGAACTAGCTCCCCAAAGTCTTAGATGAATTTCTGAGATGTTTAAGGATGAAATAATGAGTACACGAAATCATGAGCAGAGGGTATTCGAAATCATACATCTTAGTACAAGGTGATTTCGAGTACACCATTAGGTTCGAGTACACATGGATGTTCGTGTACACCCGGGGGTTCGTGTACCTTGGGTATTTCGTGTACTAGTGTTTCGAATACTCATGGATTTCGTGTACATGAGGACTTAATGGATTTCAAGGGTTTCGAACACTTAGCTAAGTGTCGAGGACTTGGGTTCAGCAGGGGGAACTAGTAGGCTATGGGGACTTAGACTATTTTCTACGTCCAAAGAACGTAACGTAATGTAATGAGATGGTGTAACGGATGTAGGTTCCCGGGTCTTAACTAAGGAGTTCGGTTAAGAAGACAAGGATCCATTATCAGGTGAGTTCTAGACGCCCTCTTTTATGTTTGATGTTTTGGGCTGACATGCATGCTTATTGTTATGTCTATGATGTTATGTGCTTATGATGATGATGAATGAATGATGATATGCTCTGACTATGTATGCATGTTTATGTGTTATCATGGTGTATGCATGAAAGGATGCTAAGTATGATGAATGCATGATAAATGAGTTATGATGATGAATAACAGGACATGATAATGATGCTAGCATATGATATGATGATGACTTTATGATCACCTGCTTCATGACGATAACTATGAGAATAGTTATAGGGATATGGCAAGGTCCTAGGTGGCTAGGATGATAGTATGATCCCATGATGTTATGATATGATAACGATGCTAGTATGTTATGATGGTACGATGAAACGATGCTAGTATGTTATGATGGTATGATGAAATGATGCTAGTATGTCATGATGGTATGATGAAATGAGGCCAGTATGACATGCCTCAGATGCTATGATTAACCCGATGAATGATGTTATAATACTAGCACGAAATGCATGAGGATTGTAATGAATGACGGTATGATGCTAGTGTATCATGTATGATGACGAATGATGTCCCTATACGTGCTATAGGATATGTGCGAATGATGATGCTCCGGTACTTGTACTGGGTGAATATGAATGATGACATGATTATATCAGGATATGAACAGTCGACCGGACTATAAACAAGAGAGTCGACCGGACTATAAACATGGAGCCGACCGGGCTATAAACATGAGAGTCGACCAGACTATAAACATGAGAGCCGACCGAGCTATAAACATGAGGGTCGACCGGACTATAAACATGAGAGTCGATCGGACTATAAACATGGAGTAGACCGGACTATAAACAAGAGAGTCGACTGGACTATAAACATGGAGCCGACCGGGCTATAAACACGGAGCCGATCGGGCTATAAACATGGTAAGAGTCGATCGGACTATAAACATGGTAAGAGTCAATCGGACTATAAACATAGAGCCTTGTGCCGGCATAAGCCCACTGTTCGTATGGTGACAGTGGAACGTAAGACGATGATGGAAATGATGTTATGTGCTAAGGTTATGAACTATGTGTATGAAATGATGTTTATGATGTGTATGTTTAATGTTGTTTTACGAAAACTAGAACTCACCAGCGTAAGCTGACTTGATTTAGCATGTATGTCAGGTTAAAGCTATGATAAGAGAAGGCATGGAGCTCGGGCATCAATCCAGACGATCCTTTGGTTTTGGCAATTCGATATGATTTTGATACAGACACTTCATTTAATTCTGTTTATCAAACTATGTTTACATTTCCGCTGCATGATTATGAAAGTTTTTAGTTTAAGAGCTATGCGTTATGATGAAAACCAACCTCTGCGAGGTGCCCGGTTTCGGGGCCTCACACTATTGTTAATTGGTAATGGAGTTCCAAGAGAGCTGGAAGAACTTGATGATGGCTGATTGGTTAGAATAATCTTTTTAGAATGCTTACTCATATTCCATGTAAAAATTCTCTCGATAAAAAGTCAGGTAAAGAATTGTTTTCTCCTTTAATAAATTCTATTTGAAAATCAAAATTGCTTAATAATGCCTGCCATCTTGCAAATATTTGTTTTGAAATTAAATTTTTTATATCTTTTTCTAAAATATGTTTTGCAGATAAACAATCGATTCTTAATAAAAAAGGTTTCATGTATAAATCATCTTCAAATTTTTTAATACATTAAACAATACTTAAAATTTCCTTTTTTATAGTTGAATAATTCTTTTGAGTATCATTCCATGATCCAGAATAATATCTAACTAATTGTTCTTTATTGTTTTCTAAAGATTGCTTTAATATTCCTCCAAATCCTAAATCACTTGCATCTGTTTCAACAATTAATTTAGCATTAGGATGTGGAATATTTAAACATGGTAATTGTTTTATTTTAGTTTTAATATGTTTGATAATATTAGTATGTTCATGTGTCCAAGGCTCAGGATTCTTTCTTAATCTTTTATATAAAGGTTTACATATAATTCCTAAATCTTTAAAGAAATCATGTATGTAATTTAAACATCCTAAAAATCTCTGTAATTGTTTCTTATCTTTAATTTCATCTGGAAACTTATTAGCGAAATCTAAACTTCTATTTATAGGTATAATAGTTCGTTGTCTAATATCATGACCTAAAAATCTTATCTCCGTTTTAAATAGATTTATCTTAGTAGGAGATACTACTAATCCATTCTTATGAATTGTGTCATAAAATATGTTTAAATGCTTAAAATGTTGTTCTAAAGACTTTGAATAGATCAAAACATCATCAATATATACTATAGAAAAATTTCCTATAGGAATAATTATATCATTCATAATGTTTTGAAACTCAGAAGGAGCATTTTTCAATCCAAATGGCATTACATTCCATTCATAATGTCCAAATGGAACATTAAATCCTGTCTTATATTTAACTTTTTCAGAGATTTGTATCTGCCAAAATCCTGATTTCATATCAAACTTAGAAAATATCTTAGCATCATATATCTTTTTTAATAAATCTCTCTTATTTGGTATAGGATATCTTATCCATTCTAAAACCTTATTCAAAGGTTTATAGTTTATTACTAATCTTGGAGCACCTCTTTCTATTTCAGCGCTATTATTAACATAGAATGCAGAACATGACCAAGGAGTCTTAGATGGTCTAATTAATTTCTTATCTAATAAATCTTTTATTTCCTTTTTACAATGTTTTTCTAATTCTTGATTCATATGTATAGACTTAGATTTTGTTGGTATATTTTTCTCATCAAAATCTTTTATATATGGTAAATCTACAATATATTGTTTTCTTTGCCAAAAAGCATTGGGTATATTAGCACATACATTTTTTATAAATTTTTCTTCAATATTTTTAATTCTAATTATATTAGTTTTATCATTTAATTGTTCTTTTATTCTTTCATTTTTAATTTCATTTACTAAAAATTCCTTTTGTTTTTCTTTTAAATTTATGATATTAATCTGTTTAGATAAAACAGGTTCAGAAAATTCAAATATAATTTCTTTATTTAAAACTTTAGTACTAATTCCATTACTATTTATAGTTATAGGATACAACTGAGTAATAAAAGGTGTTCCTAATATAATTTGTGAAGTCAGATTTTTTACTAATATTAATTAAGTTTGGTAACAGTAACTATCTTTACATATATGTACATTTGATAACTTATAATTTATTATAAGTCTTGAGCCACTAGCCGTTGATAATCTATATGAAATTTTTTCATAATAATGAGTAGGTATAATTCCTTCTTGAATAAAATTCATATCGGCTCCACTGTCAATTAAGGCTGTTAAGGTTATTCTGAATTCATTATTGACAATAACATTTACTCTAGTATACCATTTTTGATAATCTAGTTCTTTTAATATATTTATTTTATTAACCTTATTATCTTTTTCTTTATCTTTTTCTTTTTCAATATTTTTGATTTGTAATTTAATTATTTTAATATCTTCTTTTATATTTTTTTAATTCCTCTTGTAATTCTTGAGTAGTAATTGGCTTTTCTTTTTTCTTAATTTTTTTATAAATTTCTTCTAAGCTATATATTTCAGTATCTTCTTCTTCTATTTTATAATTTGTTTTTAAATTTTCTTTTACTTTTTCAATATATAATTTTTTTAAATTATTATCTTCAGTTTCTTCTAATAATTTTAATTATATTTGATTTTCTTCACTATTTATCATATTTACGGATCCAATATTACATAAACATGGTCCTATGCATTTACATTCTTCACTTTCATTATTGCTATTAATACTATTATTATCACTATCAGAAATATAGTTTATATCATTACTATCATAATCAGAAAATTCTTCATCACTAATTTTAGTATCTAAAATCTTATTTATTTGATTTTTTAATTCATCAGATATATTTAATTCATTAATTTTTTTCTTTGAATAACAATTTTTTGATGTATGACCTCTTTTTCCACAAGTATAGCAGGTTATAATTTTTCTTTTATAAAATTTTCGTTTTTTATCTTTATAATATTTTTGATCTTCAATTTTTGGTTTTCTATATTTCTTTTTAAAATGGTTTTTAATATAGTTTTTCTTTCTTTTAGAGGTATTTGGTAAATTTATTTTTTCAAAACCATATTGTTCACAAAAATTTCCTAATTCATTTCTACTATTAATACCATCTCTTTTCATTTTTTGTTTTAATTTTAAATCATTACATAATTTTAAACCTTCTTGATTTATATGATTGATTATTTGCCCATATGTTAAATCTTCATATGGTATATTATTATTATTTTCTCTTTTCATTTTTTCTCTAATTCTTTCAGCAAATAATTTTGGTAAACCTGCAATAAATCTTTCTTTCCAATAAGATTGTCTACAATCACTTCTTGTCATAACTTTAGCTATAAAAACATCTTTATACCATCTAAATTCTTGTAATTTTCTACAATTAAGATTTAGTAATATTAAAGAGTTTCTTTTTTGATAATCTGTAGGATCTCCTATAAAATTTTTTATAATAGCAAAAATAAGAGTATTTATTATATATGTTTCTTCAGTTTGAATAGGTATACCATTTTCTATTTTTATTTTTCTTGCATTTATAATAATATTCTTTTCAAAATCTGTTATATAATTATCCCACCAACCTTTTAAATTTCCAGAAAACCCTGAAACAATCATTTTTAGAATTTGTGCTTCATTATTTCCTACTTGTTTATAAGCATTAGAAGCCATAGTCATTTCTTGTAATATATTTAAAATTTGAGCTTCTGCTTGTCCATCAATATTCCATTCATATATAGACTTACCACTGTATTCAGCATGAAGCCTATTACTTTGTTCTTCATATTGTAAATCAGGAGGAGTTGGTTTATAATATCAATTTCTATTATCTGGTCTTAAATTAAATTCTTTTAATTTATTTATTATATCATTTTCGTTTTTAAATTGAGATTCTAAATTTTCATAAGAAGAATCAGAAGTATCGGATTCATCTCTATCTCTTATAGTATTTAAACTTAAATTCTTAAATTTCTTTAACATTTCTAGTTGATCTTGCATTAAATTTAAAGTTTTCTCTTTTTTACTAAGTATTATAGGAGTATCAATTGTAAAAGGTTTGAATAAAGGATTTTCTAAAGGTTTAACTATAGGATGAACTATAGGAGTCTCAATTTTTATTCCTTTCCCTTTATCCTTTACTTTTAATTCGTTTGTTTCATTTTCAATTCTTTCTAATTGTTCTCCAATGGTATTTAATTTTTCATTTGTATAGTTATTTTGACAAATAATTGTTTTTAAATTTTTTGTGTCATCTTCACCTATTTTAGATAAGGGTACTCCTATATATTCTTGTTTATCTTTTATAATTTTTATATTTTCTTGAGGTGGGTGAATACAAACTAATTCTTCATTATTTTTTACTAATATGTAATTTTTTGTAATTTTATTATTAACAGATATATGTTCAATTGTAGGATATTTAATATTATTATTTTTACAATATATAGGTAACCAAGTAAAAAATGTAATATTTTCATTATTTTTAATAATATATTCTTCCCATTCTTTAGTATGTTTTTCTCTAGAATTATAATTAAAAGTTTTATGATACCATAATAGAGTATCTATATTGTATTTATTTAATATTTCACACCATAAAAATTTCATAGTTTCTTTATGATTCATTTTAACAAGTAAATTTCGATATTTCAGTAGAAATTATTCTTATCTTTCATAATTGATATGTTATTTCTTCTATTAAATATAGGAGAAGAACAAGTTAATAAATTATATTATTATACCAATTTACAATTGAATTTAATAGAAGAAATAAAATATCAATTAAGAAAGATAAGAATAATTTCTACTGAAATATCGAAATTTACTTGTTAAAATGAATCATAAAGAAACTATGAAATTTTTAAGGTGTGAAATATTAAATAAATACAATATAGATAATCTATTATGGTATCATAAAACTTTTAATTATAATTCTAGAGAAAAACATACTAAAGAATGGGAAGAATATATTATTAAAAATAATGAAAATATTACATTTTTTACTTGGTTACCTATATATTGTAAAAATAATAATATTAAATATGCTACAATTGAACATATATATGTTAATAATAAAATTACAAAAAATTACATATTAGTAAAAAATAATGAAGAATTAGTTTGTATTCACCCACCTCAAGAAAATATAAAAATTATAAAAGATAAACAAGAATATATAGGAGTACCCTTATCTAAAATAGGTGAAGATGACACAAAAAATTTAAAAACAATTATTTGTCAAAATAACTATACAAATGAAACAAACGAATTAAAAGTAAAGGATAAAGGAAAATGAATAAAAATTGAGACTCCTATAGTTAATCCTATAGTTAAACCTTTAGAAAATCTTTTATTCAAACCTTTTACAATTGATACTCCTATAATACTTAGTAAAAAATAGAAAACTTTAAATTTAATGCAAGATCAGTTAGATTATTTGTAAATGTTATATCTAAATACTCTAATTAATTATTTGTAAATGTTATAATGGAAAAATTTATTGAAAAAAAAAAGTTATATTTTGAAAATTTAGAACTATGCTGTGTTGGTGTGACAACTCAAAATTCTCAGGTTAGAATCATAACTCGAAAATGAAGAGAATGAGTGTAAGCGAAATCGCGAAACGAGGCTCCGATTTCAAGATACACTGAATCGAATATAGCAATAGATAAGAGGTCAAATATTTTGAACTCTTTAGGTCTTGAGATTATAACCATTGGAAAGAGCTCAAAAAATCGTAAACGTAGGCGAAAACCGTGCTCAAAACGGAGTTCGTACGCTCCCGGAATCGCGAAACGAAGATTTAGTCGAAAAATGGACGAAATGACCTGGGGAGGTACGCCCCGGGCCACACAATGACACGGGGCGATGGGCCCGGAGACCACGAAAATATCTGGAATCAGCCACGGACCGCGCGGTACGCCCCAGACCATCGTTTGGCTTGGGGCTATGCGCCTGGGGCAGAAAATCGCAAAAATGGCTTAAAAAGTCAAGATTTTATCCAGAACTCATTATTTTTCTTCTTCCTCTCGACGTTTCCGCACTTCCAGACGTGAAACCATCATTTTAACACACCAAATCTTCATTTCAAAGCCTTCCAAACATCTGGATCGCACCTGGGAACGTTTCTACGAGTTTTGATCGCTGTTCTACGGTTGAAACTTCGTCAGATTAGGTAACGGTTCATTTTAACCTTCTAGTTTGATAAGGAATGGTTAGATCTTGATTTCAAACGTAATGATATAGTTAGGGTTGTTGATTATTGCCTAGATGATGGCTAGGAATGATTTATAAACGAAAAACTCGAACTGTTAACAGTCAATGCCTTGTTTTGAGCCGTTATAATGTCCGATCATCATGAAACCCCATTATGGATCACAATGGTTTTAACCATTTGATTATAACAATGGTTGTGGTTGTTCTAATCATTCTTTGGAATGATCAATGACAAGGGTTAACTATTTCTAAACCTGAAATCCATTGAGAAACCGTTTTTGGGGCATAATCAACAACAATATTAACTTGTTTAATCTGGGAATGTCCTGATTAAACCAACAAGTTATAAGTCTTTTAATAAGAGCCTAAATCAGTATAGGTTCTCAGTTAACACATGTTGTAAGGTGTTTGAAATAAGAAAAGTTCTGAGAGTCAGATTAGGCTCAAGTAACTCATAAAACTCTAATGACATTCAGGTTTAGAGTTCAGGAACTAGTGATACGAGCGTTGTGCGCTGTCAATGATTTGAATCAACTCAGGTGAGTTCACGAACCCCTTTTCTGTATTTTGGCTTTGAACTCGGGGAATGAGAAAACATAAAAACGTGTTTGAAACATACTGATTATTATGAAGTTTGAGTCAGTTTCTGAAACATTTTGTGAAACATGATACCTGATTTGATCAGGTGGAGTTTTGAAAACAATTTTGATACATTTGTGAAACATGACACCTGATTTCATCAGGTGGAACTCTGAAACAGTTTTTGATACATTTTGTGAAACATGATACCTGATTTCATCAGGTGGAACTCTGAAACAGTTTTTGATACATTTTGTGAAACATGATACCTGATTTGATCAGGTGGAACTCTGAAACAGTTTTTGATACATTTTGTGAAACATGATACCTGATTTGATCAGGTGGAACTCTGAAACATTTTTGATACATTTTGTGAAACATGGTACCTGATTTGATCAGGTGAAACTTTGAAACGTGTTGATACATTTTGTGGAACATGATACTTGATTTGATCAGGTGGAACACTGAACACGTTTGAGGCATTGTGTGATACATGATACCACTCTGAAACGCTTTCGCTATATTTTGTGAAACACGAAAAACCTGTTTGTATCAGGTGATACACTGAAATATGTTTGAATCATTTTACGAGACATGAAAATGAAAGCGTTTGTAAAGCATTTGGTTGAAACACGTGACAGTGGGGGAACACATGACCAAATTTGTCGTTATTTCTCGGGTTACACATTTGTCGCTAAGTCCCCTATTCTGTAACCGTTAACCGTGGGGGGGGGCGTGATTATTGAGAATAGATCTATTTGTGATTGACAATCCTCGCCCGTGGTTCGTAGCTAAGACCACGACTGGATGTCGAGCGGGCTCAATAAGTCTAGAACACACAATGTCTTGCGACAAGGACATTGGAAAAGGGGCATGAACACGTCAACTCGGTTATGGGAGCCCTGGAGTTATAATTGGACAGTTGGACTGAGACAGGATACACGACATTGTTGGAAGGAACAATGTTCGCACTAGATACCAATGTTTTACTCCCAGTTTGGGACATTAATATTTTTGAACTCTTTTTATGAAAACATTTGACTGATTTGGATACATTGTTTACATTTTGAAAGTTTTCTTTAACAGACAAACTTGCGAACTCACCAGCAATATGCTGATTGTTTTTAAAACCATGTTTTCTCAGATGCCTAAAGATACAGGGGGTGGAGCTGAAAGCTCAATCTTTGGAGACACATAGTAGAGTCTATGAGAACCAGGCTCAACAGAGTGAAACATAGTGAAGTATAGATGTGAAACCTTGAAAGTCACACCGTACGCTTCCGCAACGATCAGGGTGTGACAGATTGGTATCAGAGCCACAAGTTATAGAGAATTAGGTTGACTTAAAGACCTAGACTATAACCATAGGCTCGAATAATGACACAGTGAGCACCGAAAATAATAAACGAACAAAACTTGTTTTGAAGTAAGCTAGAATAATCAAGTAGTACAAATTACAGTTTTGACTGGCCAACACAACTGGAATTTGCATCACTTGAACTTTCTAGTAAATTTCAATACAAGCAGAACAATAATAATAGTAAGGACGAATAGTTGCTTTGAGATGGGAAGAGATGTCATATCATGATTATGTTGAAAACTATTATTCAATATTCACTTCATGATATTGATCTGTAGATTTCGTCTACATATCAATGGAAAAACCACGTGAACGCTACACATATAGACATATTCTATATGTGATTCTAGATGATACGCCGAGTTTCAGTTCAGGTTCTGACTCAGATCCGTCAGAAGTTTCTTCTACAGCATCCTTGGTAGTACCTCAGATTTTACACATACCACCACATCCACAGATATCTGATAATGATACCTCTGTGGACAGATGGCTAGAAGCCCATCACCTCAAAGAATCCTGATCTATACGAGAATTTTAGAGGATAGGATGAGGCAGATTACGGTTTACAAAGTGATCTCAGTGCTCATTTCTAAATACCTTATGCAGTATCATTTCTGAATACCTAGTGTGGTATCATCTCTGCATACCTTGTATGGTATCTCCTCCATCGTTTGTGTGTGAACGTATGAACTATATATTAATATCAAACTTGTGTGAACAATTCTATATGAGAACATATCTATTGTCTACGTGGAAACGTATCATAGAATTGTGTGAACAATTCTGTGTGAGAACATATCTATTGCCTGCGTGGCAACGTATCATAAGACTGTGTGAACATTTCTGCGTGAGAACATCTCTGGGTGAGAACGTATCTGGATTGTGTTAAGCAGTTATACTGTATTTCATATGATCACAATTTCAATATTAGAAACTTTCAGTATAACTGAATACGATTGAATTTATGTGATTGAACGAGTTATATATTTAATATTTTTGAACTGATATGAGTTTGTCTGCATAAGAGCAGAACAATGGCTCCTAAACGAGGTAGATCAGCTAAGAAAGCTACCAGGAACGTTACTAACTCTGAGCCGAACCAAGTTCCACCAGTAAATGTTGAATCAAATCCAGATCCACAGGTTAATCTGGAAACAAATACAGTTCCACCTAGGAACCCTGAAGTGAACACTGTTCCACCTGCGGGTACAAGTGGATCTGAACTAAATGAAGCAATGATAGCACGAGTTGTGCGAAAACAGCTATCTGCTTGTGGTGTTTTGGTACAACACCCACCTCATATCACTGCGGGTTCTGGTGGGGACCATAATCACACTGAGCATAATGCTACTGGTGGCAACGGGGAAACTCATAATATCACTGAGACAACAACAAAAACAACTGTACCTAATCCACCTCAGCAAGGATGTACTTACAGGTACTTTGCTTTTTGCAATCCTCCTACTTTCACAGGTAAAGGAGGAGCGGCTGGACTGTTAAGGTGGGTTGAGGGAAATGGAGACCAAACTCAAGATCAGCCAGTGTTTGGTGGAGCATAAGGTGTCTTATGCTACTTGTTCTCTGAAAGAGTCAGCTCTAACCTGGTGGAATACCCAGGCTAAAACTTTGGGTTCCGTCACAGTTGATTCAATGGGCAGAAAATGATTTAAAACTCTGATTATGTCAGAGTACTGCCCAATCACGGAAATACAAAAGCTCCAGGAGGAATTCTGGAATCACTTTATGGTCAGGTGTTGATTGTTTAGCTTACACCGATCGTTTTCATGAACTCGCTTGCTTATATTCCCAATATGTTTCCTACGGAAGCAGCTTTGATTAAGAAGTATATCAAAGGAATGGTTCCCTAGATTAGGGGAATGGTAACTACAGCTAAAGCCACTACTCTTAAATGTACAATTATGTTGACCACTAAGCTTACCGATGAGGCGGTAAGGAGTGGTACTTTGTCCACAAAAACTCAGACGGCTGTGGGCCGTAGTGATGTTGATACTTTTAGTACTGTGAGAGGTACTAAACGAAAGTGGTTTGGCAAAAACAAAACAAAGGCTCCTGTTGAGACTAGTTAGAGCAACCCAGTAATGAAGAACTATGGTGCAACTGTTTCTGAAAGGAAAGTTTACAATGGACAGGCGCCCAAATGCAACAGGTGTCCATACCATCACACAGGACCGTGTCCTATTTGCCGAAATTGTAAAGGATCATCTTGTCAATATCGATTTACTTTCTATCGAGCTTGGGAGTTTGATGTCGTTGTCGGTAAGGACTGGCTTTCTGATAACCAAGCGGGAGTAATATGTCAAAATAAGGTGATCCGTATTCCATTACCTGATGGTAATACACTGATGGTTCAAGGAGAATGAGCTGGTAGAAAGTTTGGTATCATCGCTTGTATTCAAACTTAGAAATGCTCACGGAAAGGGTGTCTGATCTTTCTAGCGCATGAAATCGAGAACAGTTCGTCACAAAAACGTATTGAAGATATTCTTGTAGTCAAGGATTTTTCCTGAAGTTTTTCCTGACGATATATCAGGATTACCCTAGTGAGGCAAGTTGAATTTCGGATTGACTTGATTCCAGGTGCAGCACCTATAGCTAGAGCTCCTTATCGTTTAGCACTCTCAGAGATGCAAGAGCTCTCAGGTCAACTGCAAGAACTCTCAGACAAGGGTTTTATTAGATTTAGTTTCTCATTCTGGGGGGCACCAGTTCTTTTTGAGAAAGAGAAAGATAGTTCATTCAAGATGTGTATTGAAATATGTCAACTGAAATACGTCAATTCTTAGGGATGGCAGGTTATTAACGCCGACTTATCAAGAATTTTTCAAAGACTGCCTTGTCACTGACCACATGGGTGCAGAAAAATCAACTGTTTATATGGGGTTTTCAACAGGAGGAGGCATTCCAACTGTTGAAACACAAACTCTGCAACGCACCTATCTTGGCATTATCGGAAGGTACTGATAATTTCACAGTGTACTGTGATGTTTCTCGTCAAAGAGTTGGGTGTGGTTTCATGCAGAATGATAAAGTGATTGCTTATACTTCTCGGTAATTGAAAGTACACGAGAAGAACTATACCATACATGGTCTATAACCTGGTCCAGTGGTGTTTGCACTCAAGATTTAGAGACATTATCTAAACCGAATGAACAAATCAAACTCTGGAAGACATGCTCAGGAGCTGTGTGATGGATTTTGGGGGTAGCTGGGATATTCATCTTTTACTCGTTGAACTCTCATATAATAACAGCTATCCTACCAGTATTAAATGCGCTCCACTTGAAGCATTTTACGGACGCAAATGTAGATCACCTATCTGTTGGTCAGAGGTAGGTGAAAAATCAGATCATAGAACCAGAGTTCATTCAAGAAACAACCGATAAGATCGCACTCATTCAAGACCGAATTAAGACTGCTCGAGATCGTCAAAAGAATTATGCTGATAATTGTCGTAGATCTTTAGAATTCCTAATAGGTGACCGAGTTATGTTGAAGGTTTCACCATGGTAGGGCATCTTCATATTTGGAAAGAAAGGTAAGCTTTCACCAAGATTTGTAGGGCCATTCAAAATCCTTGAACGAATTGGATGAGTAGCCTACAGACTAGAGTTACCTCCTAAACTCGGTAACATTCATGATGTCTTTCACGTATCAAATCTGAAGAAATGCCTAGCTGATGAATCCTTGATCGTACCTTTCAAAGAAATCCAAATTGATGAGAAACTTCAATTCAGTGAACAAATAGTTGAAGTGATGGATCGAGAGGTGAAAGTACTAAAACGCAGTCGCATACCTATTGTTAAAATTCGATGGAATTTACAACGTGGACCTGAGTATACGTGAGAACGAAAAGATCGAATGAAAGCAACATACCCACACCTATTATCACGATCAATTGTCATCAAGTAAGTCTTCACTAAATTTCGGGACGAAATTTTCTAACAGGGGGAGACTGTGACAACTCAAAATTCTCAGGTTAGAATCATAACTCGAAAATGAAGAGAATGAGTGTAAGCGAAATCGCGAAACGAGGCTCCGATTTCAAGATACACTGAATCGAATATAGCAATAGATAAGAAGTCAAATATTTTGAACTCTTTAGGTCTTGAGATTATAACCATTGGAAAGAGCTCGAAAAATCGTGAACGTAGGCGAAAACCGTGCTCAAAACGGAGTTCGTATGCTCCTGGAATCGCGAAACGAAGAATTAGTCGAAAAATGGACGAAATTACCTGGGGAGGTACGCCCCGGGCCACACAATGACACGTGGCGATGCGCCCGACGACCACGAAAATATCTGGAATCAGCCACGGACCGCGCGGTACGCCCTAGACCATCGTTTGGCTTGGGGCTATGCGCCTAGGGCTATGCGCCTGGGGCCAGAAAATCGCAAAAATGACTTAAAAAGTCAAGATTTTATCCATAACTCATTATTTCTTCTTCCTCTCGACGTTTCTGCACTTCCAGACGTGAAACCATCATTTTAACACACCAAATCTTCATTTCAAAGCCTTCCAAACATCTGAATCGCACCTGGGAACGTTTCTACGAGTTTTGATCGCTGTTCTACGGTTGAAACTTCGTCAGATTAGGTAACGGTTCATTTTAACCTTCTAGTTTGATAAGGAATGGTTAGATCTTGATTTCGAACGTAATGATATAGTTAGGGTTGTTGATTATTGCCTAGATGATGGCTAGGAATGATTTATAAACGAAAAACTCGAACTGTTAACAGTCAAAGCCTTGTTTTGAGCCGTTATAATGTCCGATCATCATGAAACCCCATTATGGATCACAATGGTTTTAACCATTTGATTATAACAATGGTTGTGGTTGTTCTAATCATTCTTTGGAATGATCAATGACAAGGGTTAACTATTTCTAAACCTGAAATCCATTGAGAAACCGTTTTGGGGGCATAATCAACAACAATATTAACTTGGTTAATCAGGGAATGCCCTGATTAAACCAACAAGTTATAAGTCTTTTAATAAGAACCTAAATCAGTATAGGTTCTCAGTTAACACATGTTGTAAGGTATTTGAAATAAGAAGAGTTCTGAGAGTCAGATTAGGCTCAAGTAACTCATAGAACTCTAATGACATTAAGGTTTAGAGTTCAGGAACTAGTGATACGAGCGTTGTGCGCTGTCAATGATTTGAATCAACTCAGGTGAGTTCACGAACCCCTTTTCTGTATTTTGGCTTTGACTCGGGGAATGAGAAAACATAAAAACGTGTTTGAAACATACTGATTATTATGAAGTTTGAGTCAGTTTCTGAAACATTTTGTGAAACATGATACCTGATTTGATCAGGTGGAGTTTTGAAAACAGTTTTGATACATTTGTGAAACATGATACCTGATTTCATCAGGTGGAACTCTGAAACAGTTTTTGATACATTTTGTGAAACATGATACCTGATTTGATCAGGTGGAACTCTGAAACAGTTTTTGATACATTTTGTGAAACATGATACCTGATTTCATCAGGTGGAACTCTGAAACAGTTTTTGATACATTTTGTGAAACATGATACCTGATTTGATCAGGTGGAACTCTGAAACAGTTTTTGATACATTTTGTGAAACATGATACCTGATTTGATCAGGTGGAACTCTGAAACATTTTTGATACATTTTGTGAAACATGATACCTGATTTGATCAGGTTTGAAACGTGTTGATACATTTTGTGGAACATTATACTTGATTTGATCAGGTGGAACACTGAACACGTTTGAGGCATTGTGTGATACATGGTACCACTCTGAAACGCTTTCGCTATATTTTGTGAAACACGAAAAACCTGTTTGTATCAGGTGATACACTGAAATATGTTTGAATCATTTTACAAGACATGAAAACGAAAGCGTTTGTAAAGCATTTGGTTGAAACACGTGACAGTGGGGGAACACATGACCAAATTTGTCGTTATTTCTCGGGTTACACATTTGTCGCTAAGTCCCCTATTCTGTAACCGTTAACCGTGGGGGGGGGGGGCGTGATTATTGAGAATAGATCTATTTGTGATTGACAATCCTCGCCCGTGGTTCGTAGCTAAGACCACGACTGGATGTCGAGCGGGCGCTCAATAAGTCTAGAACACACAATGTCTTGCGACAAGGACATTGGAAAAGGGGCATGAACACATCAGCTCGGTTATGGGAGCCCTGGAGTTATAATTGGACAGTTGGTCTGAGAAGAATATATTATTAAAAATAATGAAAATATTACATTTTTTACTTGGTTACCTATATATTGTAAAAATAATAATATTAAATATCCTACAATTGAACTTATATCTGTTAATAATAAAATTACAAAAAATTACATATTAGTAAAAAATAATGAAGAATTAGTTTTTTTTCACCCACCTCAAGAAAATATAAAAATTATAAAAGATAAACAAGAATATATAGGAGTACCCTTATCTAAAATAGGTGAAGATGACACAAAAAATTTAAAAACAATTATTTGTCAAAATAACTATACAAATGAAAAATTAAATACTATTGGAGAACAATTAGAAAGAATTGAAAATGAAACAAACGAATTAAAAGTAAAGGATAAAGGAAAATGAATAAAAGTTGAGACTCCTATAGTTAATCCTATAGTTAAACCTTTAGAAAATCCTTTATTCAAACCTTTTACAATTGATACTCCTATAATACTTAGTAAAAAAGAGAAAACTTTAAATTTAATGCAAGATCAGCTAGAAATGTTAAAGAAATTTAAGAATTTAAGTTTAAATACTATAAGAGATAGAGATGAATCCGATACTTCTGATTCTTCTTATGAAAATTTAGAATCTCAATTTAAAAACGAAAATGATATAATAAATAAATTAAAAGAATTTAATTTAAGACCAGATAATAGAAATTGGTATTATAAACCAACTCCTCCTGATTTACAATATGAAGAACAAAGTAATAGGCTTCATGCTGAATACAGTGGTAAGTCTATATATGAATGGAATATTGATGGACAAGCAGAAGCTCAAATTTTAAATATATTACAAGAAATGACTATGGCTTCTAATGCTTATAAACAAGTAGGAAATAATGAAGCACAAATTCTAAAAATGATTGTTTCAGGGTTTTCTGGAAATTTAAAAGGTTGGTGGGATAATTATATAACAGATTTTGAAAAGAATATTATTATAAATGCAAGAAAAATAAAAATAGAAAACAGTATACCTATTCAAACCGAAGAAACAGATATAATAAATACTCTTATTTTTGCTATTATAAAAAATTTATAGGAGATCCTACAGATTATCAAGAAAGAAACTCTTTAATATTACTAAATCTTAATTGTAGAAAATTACAAGATTTTAGATGGTATAAAGATGTTTTTATAGCTAAAGTTATGACAAGAAGTGATTGTAGACAATCTTATTGGAAAAAAAGATTTATTGCAGGTTTACCAAAATTATTTGCTGAAAGAATTAGAGAAAAAATTAAAAGAGAAAATAATAATAATATACCATATGAAGATTTAACATATGGGCAAATAATCAATCATATAAATCAAGAAGGTTTAACATTATGTAATGATTTAAAATTAAAACAAAAAATGAAAAGAGATGGTATTAATAGTAGAAATGAATTAGGAAATTTTTGTGAACAATATGGTTTTGAAAAAATAAATTTACCAAATACCTCTAAAAGAAAGAAAAACAATATTAAAAACCATTTTAAAAAGAAATATAGAAAACCAAAAATTGAAGATTAAAAATATTATAAAGATAAAAAAGGAAAATTTTATAAAAGAAAAATTATAACCTGCTATACTTGTGGAAAAAGAGGTCATACATCAAAAAATTGTTATTCAAAGAAAAAAATTAATGAATTAAATCTATCTGATGAATTAAAAAATCAAATAAATAAGATTTTAGTTACTAAAATTAGCGATGAAGAATTTTCTGATTATGATAGTAATGATATAAACTATATTTCTGATAGTGATAATAATAGTATTAATAGCAATAATGAAAGTGAAGGATGTAAATGCATAGGACCATGTTTATGTAATATTGGATCCGTAAATATGATAAATAGTGAAGAAAATCAAATATTATTAAAATTATTAGAAGAAACTGAAGATAATAATTTAAAAAAATTATATATTGAAAAAATAAAATAAAATTTACAAACAAATTATAAAAAAGAAGAAGAAGATACTGAAATATATAGCTTAGAAGAAATTTATAAAAAATTTAAGAAAAAAGAAAAACCAATTACTATTCAAGAATTACAAGAGGAATTAAAAAATATAAAAGAAGATATTAAAATAATTAAATTACAAATCAAAAATATTGAAAAAGATAAAGATAAAGAAAAAGATAATAAGGTTAATAAAATAAATATATTAAAAGAACTAGATTATCAAAAATGGTATACTAGAGTAAATGTTATTGTCAACAATGAATTCAGAATAACCTTAACAACCTTAATTGACAGTGGAGCCGATATGAATTGTATTCAAGAAGGAATTATACCTACTCATTATTATGAAAAAACTTCATATAGATTATCAACGGCTAGTGGCTCAAGACTTATAATAAATTATAAGTTATCAAATGTACATATATGTAAAGATAGTTATTGTTACCAAACTCAATTAATATTAGTAAAAAATCGGACTTCACAAATTATATTAGGAACACCTTTTATTACTCAGTTGTATCCTATAACTATAAATAGTAATGGAATTAGTACTAAAGTTTTAAATAAACAAATTGTATTTGAATTTTCTGAACCTGTTTTATCTAAACAGATTAATATCATAAATTTAAAAGAAAAACAAAAGGAATTTTTAGTAAATGAAATTAAAAATGAAAGAATAAAAGAACAATTAAATGATAAAACTAATATAATTAGAATTAAAAATATTGAAGAAAAATTTATAAAAAATGTATGTGCTAATATACCCAATGCTTTTTGGCAAAGAAAACAACATATTGTAGATTTACCATATATAAAAGATTTTGATGAGAAAAATATACCAACAAAATCTAAGTCTATACATATGAATCAAGAATTAGAAGAACATTGTAAAAAGGAAATAAAAGATTTATTAGATAAGAAATTAATTAGACCATCTAAGTCTCCTTGGTCATGTTCTGCATTCTATGTTAATAATAGCGCTGAAATAGAAAGAGGTGCTCCAAGATTAGTAATAAATATAAACCTTTGAATAAGGTTTTAGAATGGATAAGATATCCTATACCAAATAAGAGAGATTTATTAAAAAAGATATATGATGCTAAGATATTTTCTAAGTTTGATATGAAATCAGGATTTTGGCAGATACAAATCTCTGAAAAAGATAAATATAAGCTAGGATTTAATGTTCCATTTGGACATTATGAATGGAATGTAATGCCATTTGGATTGAAAAATGCTCCTTCTGAGTTTCAAAACATTATGAATGATATAATTATTCCTATAGGAAATTTTTCTATAGTATATATTGATGATGTTTTGATCTATTCAAACTCTTTAGAACAACATTTTAAGCATTTAAACATATTTTATGACACAATTCATAAGAATGGATTAGTAGTATCTCCTACTAAGATAAATCTATTTAAAACGGAGATAAGATTTTTAGGTCATGATATTAGACAAGGAACTATTATACCTATAAATAGAAGTTTAGATTTCGCTAATAAGTTTCCAGATGAAATTAAAGATAAGTAACAATTACAGAGATTTTTAGGATGTTTAAATTACATACATGATTTCTTTAAAGATTTAGGAATTATATGTAAACCTTTATATAAAAGATTAAGAAAGAATCCTGAGCCTTGGACACATGAACATACTAATATTATCAAACATATTAAAACTAAAATAAAACAATTACCATGTTTAAATATTCCACATCCTAATGCTAAATTAATTTTTGAAACAGATGCAAGTGATTTAGGATTTGGAGGAATATTAAAGCAATCTTTAGAAAACAATAAAGAACTATTAGTTAGATATTATTCTGGATCATGGAATGATACTCTAAAGAATTATTCAACTATAATAAAGGAAATTTTAAGTATTGTTTTATGTATTAAAAAATTTGAAGATGATTTATACATGAAACCTTTTTTATTAAGAACCGATTGTTTATCTGCAAAACATATTTTAGAAAAAGATATAAAAAATTTAATTTCAAAACAAATATTTGCAAGATGGCAGGCATTATTAAGCAATTTTGATTTTCAAATAGAATTTATTAAAGGAGAAAACAATTCTTTACCTGACTTTTTATCGAGAGAATTTTTACAGGGAATATGAGTAAGGATTTTAAAAAGATTATTCTAACCAATCAGCCATCATCAAGTTCTTCCAGCTCTCTTGGAACTGCATTACCAATTAACAATAGATTTACTCCATTATCTCCATTTTCATCAAGACCAAGATCTTCTACTCCTATATCTGTTAGACCACCTTATTCTTCAGTAATACAAACAAGAATATTACCACAATCTATTATCAATACAAATATCCAAAATACTCCTATAAAAAATTCTAATCCATCATCTTCTTCTGATTCTAGTTTTTATTCTATAAACCCAAATTCTAAGATTATAAAATTTTTAGAACCTATTGAAGAAGAGAAAGTTCTACATAGCTTTCTTAGTCTTATAGACTTTCTATACCCCAGAAATTGTCATTTCTATGATGGTGAATATAAAACTATAGAATATTATCAAGCTATTCTTGTTGATACTGGATCTGTTGATATTCAACATATTCTTAATTCTCAAAATCCCTCCAAAATTGATTATTCTAAAATAAAAATTAGAAAGGTCATTACTCTTGAAGAATGGAAATCAAAACCATTCGTTCAAAAAACTCTTTCTAATTTTCATTCATATCCTCAATATAATTATTATGATTATCAAGAAGCATGGGAAAAAGCTCTATTATTTAGAAATTTTAATCATTCCTGGTTCATATATTATGATGATCAATTCTCAAATAATTATCCAATATGGTTTATTAAGTGGTTTAAATATATGGGAATTATTCCTGAGGCTTTCCCTAAAGATATTTCTATAGCCTATAATAAGTTTATCGATTATTTTAAACAAGAAGGAACTCCAGATTTCAAATATACTCTCCAATTCATGACTATATTTCGAATTCCTTGGATTTTTTCCTGGACGTATCATTATCAAGCAAAACAAGACATTTCTCCTCCTCTTATGTTAAGACATTACAGATCTAAATGGTGGAACAAATTTTCAATAGAAAAAGCCAATGTTTCCTCAGTACAAAACTATTATAAGTCTATAACAAGTCAACATGAAAGATATATCAAGTCTCCTGTAAATTTAAGTCTCAATACTTTTGAAGATCAAGATTATATTATCAGATTACAATCTTGTTCAACCCCCGAAGAGATGCAAAGAATTATTAGTGAAATTAAGAAGAATTCTCCTTCTCAATCAAGAAATTCTACTACTGATGAAAATATACTTCAAGATTCTCAAGACCCGTATGAAGATATTGGACCCATATAAGTTATCCATGGGTTGATCCAATTTACTTATGGGTTAATCTCAATAATTGTCAAGACGATAACTATCTGTCAAGACCCATTTTTCAAAGATGCTTTATCAACTTTATGTCAACTTTATTTTGTGAAGACATTGTTTTTCAAGATGCTCCATCAACTTTCTGTCAAAGAAGATCAATTATTCAGAAAGAAAACAAACTACTTTTATCAATGGCCGACAATGTTTAATTATTTTCAATTCTGAAGATGCTAAAGACTCTCTATAAATTTAGGACTCAATTGTATTGTAAGGTGTGACAGTTGCGTACGAAGAATTCGGCATTAATGACGTGAGCACATTTGGTCGTGCTTGAAATCCACAAGGATTTAGTAACTTTTGTTATTGGGGATTGATAGTATGTGAAAAATGATGAACGTGGGCGAAAACCGCGCGCAAAACGGAGTTCGTATGCTCCCGGAATCGCGAAAAGAAGTTTAAAATCAAAATGGTGACTGATGATGACGTGGGGCGCTACGCCCAGCCCAGCCCTCCAACTGGGGCGATACGCCTGGCGGGTATGTCGGCAAAAAAATGGGTTAAGTGATCAGAACGCATGGGGATCATCACAATTCTTCTTCTAAACGCTCTGCTCGCCCTTTGAACGACCCAAGTTCATATTTTCATCCTTTAAACACCATTTTGAAGCCTCTTGATTGTGTGGATCGCACCAGGGATCGTATATACAAGTCCTGATCGCTGTTTAATCGCAGAAATTCGTCAGAACAGGTAACGGTTCGTTTTAACCTTCTAGTTTGATTTTGATTGATTAGATCTTGATTTTGAACGTAATGAGATAGTTAGGATTGTTGATTATTGCCTAGATGATGGCTAGGATTGATTATAAACGAAGAACACGAAGTTCTAACGGTTAAATCCTTGTTTTGATCCGTTGTAATGCCCGATTTTCATGAAATCATACCCATGATTATAATGGTTTAAACCATTTGATTATGACAATGTAGGTGATTAGTTTGATTAATCGTTGAAATGCAAAGTTTAAATCCAAGTGTTTCAAACTAATCATAATCATTAACATACTCATTGGAATGATTATCTGATGTTTGTGATAACAGTCAGATTAGTATGTTAAATCTGGTTATTTCACCTATTCTGATGCTACATTGTGATATTTCATGATATTTGGGTAATCAATAATAAGGATTAATCACTCCTAAGCCATTAAATCATCTAGAAACTGTTTTAGCATTATAATCAACAACATTAACTATTTGGTTAATCTGAGATTATTCTGATTAATCTAGAGTGTCATCAACTTTGTGTTAGGAATCTAATGCAATGTAGGTTCCTACATTATCATACATTGTATGATATGACATTAAATTAATTAAATAGATAATTAATATCGAGTTGATGATTTACTAAGCAATGTCTTTGACATTGAACGTTCAGAAGGATCTAATCAGTAAACTAGAACATAAATAACTTATTAAATATAACTAAATGCAGAATCATCTCTGTACTATCAGTTTGGTGATACTCTGCTACCCTATTATCATCAGGTGAGTTTCGTACAACCCCTTTTATTTTTGATCTTTTATAAACATCGGGGAAACTCTGCAAACTATTGTCTGAACATATGATATGCATCAATGATATCTGTGTGATTTCATGTGATTTTGTGGGATTTCATGGGATTTTGCCTGTAGACTGAACTCTATCATGGAACTGAAAGTCCTCATTTTTGAACTGTATCTAGTGAACCCATGTGTGGCCAAACAGAAAACATTGATAGTACTATTTGTTGACACCCCATTCGCTGGGAGGATTGCATCTCCCCTTGTGTGAATGTTTGTTATCTGTTTCTTGAACTTCTTAATGGTATGATAGACATTAAGATAATGAGGCATTAAGATATGTACCGACGGGTAATATCTTGAGACAGACTAGACGTCCGAAAGGAACTAGATACAGGTCCCATGGTTATCCAGAACTGAACTTTTGAGAACGTGCTTATCATATCATATTGTTTTAAAATAAACTGTCGATCTCACCAGCTTTGTGCTGACGTTTCAAATTTAAATCTTTTTGCAGGAAAACAGTGACACTCGGTGAGGCAGCACTTCAAACACTAGTAATCAAATAAGTCAGTTGTGTAATAAACTTAGTTGTAAATTATGATACTGATTGTAATGACGAAACCCTGTATTGTATTTATTTTAAGTTAATCTGTGTGCTTATGATATTGGTTCAAGTAAGTCACCCCTCACCTCGGAGACATCACCACTATGCTTCCGCAACCGGTTCAGTGACGTCAGGCCAGACACGAGGTGACGAGGGGTGAGGGTGTGACAGGGTGGTATCAGAGCCACAGGTTATAGAGAATTAGGTTGACTTAGAAACCTAGACTATAACCATAGGCTCGTATAGTAACACAGAGAGCACCGAACATTAATATTGAACAAAACTTGTTTTGAATTAAGCCTAGACAATCAGGTGGTACAAATTCCAGTTATGAGTGGCCATCATAACTGAAATTTGCAACACGTGTGCATTCTAGTTTGATTTAATTCAAGCAAAACACTAACAATAGTAATGACGAATAGTTGCGTTAAGATAGGAGGACGTCTCATATCATGTGTATGTTGAATTTTATTATTCAATATATTTCTTTCATGATACTGATTAGAGATTTTTATTGTACAGCAATGGCAGATCGAGGCGAACAGTATCAGCTAGCTCCTCATGATATGAGGGATGGTACTCCGAGCTCTAGCTCAGCACCGGATTCAGATTCTTCGGAGGCATCGACTGCAGCCTCACGAGCTCCATCTGTAGTGCCACCGGCACAACCAGCATTACCACATTCACCATTAGAGCCTAGACCAGTTACACCACCACCAGCAGCACTCCCTATTATACCTAGTCCTCCTCACTCACCTTCGGTTGATCCCGTTGCGGATCGGATCCAGAATATATCACCTCCTAGAGTACCCGTTTGGGACGGGTTGCGGCGTATGCGGGGTCAAGCCCGCAAGACCACAGGACTACCTCCCCGGAAGCAGTTGGCTCCCAGGGACGAGTTTCATGCCATACACGAGATGGGAGAATCCTCCCATCAGGCAGAGCTGAGAGCACAGTTGCAGCAAGTTACTCAGAACTTGCAGGGGACACAGCAGAGTCTACAGCAGTGTCAGGCTACGGTTGAGGATACACGTAGGACCATATTAGATATCCTCACTTCTCACTTGACCCTGATGGATCAAGTGAAGGCGTTGGACACCGATACTCGAGCCTGGAGAACCGCGATGGATGATAGACTGAGGATGACATTGGGACAGATTATGCTTGCTGCATTTTGGCGGCAAGTGGCATGGATTACTGAGGGATGGAGTTGGGTGAGAGAGAGAGCGACAAAGTTTTTGACATGGTTTGGAGTGGCGAGTACCGAGACCAGGATGATGATCCTGGCAGTAGTCATGGCAATAATGGCCATGATACTTTCCTTCTTATCATACTTTATGCGATAAGTATGTACAGAAGATCAGTTTGGGATTTTCAGAGCATCAGGGTGTAGATAGGGGAGTTCTTTTCTGTTCTTTTCTTTATCTGATGGTAGTGTCTTGTGTTGCTTGGTGGTCTGTATAAAATCAATAATGATAATGATGAAATAAAATGGGTGTTTTGTGTATCGATCTGTGTAATGTATTATTTGGGTGTTGTGTGAATTATGTTTTTCTAATAACCTTGTGTGGACTATAAACAATTCTGTGTGAGAACAATTCTATGTGAGAACATGTCTAAATTGTGAACGTGCCTGAATTGTGAATGTGTCTGTAACTTAAGTACAGTACGAGAGCCATACTGTACGAGAACATATCTATGGTCTGTATGAGAACTTAATGTATGAACTGAGAACATATTAGAGAACTTGTCTGAGAACATATCCTAGTCCTGTATGAACATATCTTTAAAAACATGTGTTGCAATGCAATGAGCTGGGTAAGACTCTAACATGTTTTTGAAATAACAGGACTAAGTATAACTACGAATAATTGTGTGATCTGTGTGTAATGTGAACATGTCTGGACTGAATTCATGTAGTTATACTGTATTCTTATAATCACCTTTTAATACAAATTTTCAGTGTAACTGAATGGGATTGTATTTATGTGATAGAACGGGTTATATCTTTAATGTTCTTGAACTGACCTGAGTTTTGTCTGCTTGTGAGCAGAATAATGGCTCCTAAACGAGGTCGACCAGCTAAGAGAGCTACTCAGAACATTACAAACCCTGAACAGAATCAAATTCCACCTTTGAATGTTGACTCAAATCCGGATCCGCATGTTAATCCGGAAGCGAACGTGGTCCCACCTGGGAACTTGGAAACGAATACTACTCCACCAGTGAACCCTGGAGCAGGCATTGTTCCACCTGCTGGTACAAGCGGATCTGAAACAAATGAGGCTATGATAGCTCGTATTGTGCGTGAACAACTATCTGCTTGTGGTGTTCTGACACAACACCAACCACATATCACTGCAGGTTCTGGTGGGGAACACGATCATGTTGAACATAATGCTACTGGTGGTCACGTTGAAACTCATACCACTACCGGTACAACTACTATTGTTCCTGATCCACCCCGACAGGGATGTACTTACAAGTATTTTGCTTCCTGTAACCCTCCTACTTTTACTGGCAAAGAAGGAGCGGCTGGTCTAATAAGGTGGATTGAGGAGATGGAAACTAAGCTCAAAATCAGTCAGTGTTTGGAGGAGCATAAGGTGTCTTATGCTGCCTGTTCTTTGAAAGACTCTGCTTTGACCTGGTGGAATACCCAGGCCAAGACTTTGGGTTCAGCCACAGTTGACTGGATGGGCTGGAACGATTTCAAAACTCTGATTAGATCAGAGTACTGTCCCATCACTGAAATTCAAAAACTCCAGGAAGAATTCTGGAATCACTCGATGATCGGTGCTGACTGTCTTGCTTACACCGATCGTTTTCATGAACTTACTTGTTTACTTCCCGACATGTTTCCTACGGAAGCCGCTTTAATCGAGAAGTACATTAAGGGTCTGATTCCTCAGATACGAGGAATGGTGACTGCTGCTGAACCTACAACCCTGAAACATACGATTCTTTTGACCACTAAGCTTACCAATGAGGCGGTAAGGAGTGGTACTCTGTCTTTGAAACCTCAGACGATTCATAGTCGTAGTGATGTCGGTACCTCGAATGTGTCGAAAGGTACCAAACGAAAGTGGTTTGGCAAAACCAAGGCGAAGGCTCCGGCTGAGATCACCCAGAGCAAGCCAACTGTGAAAAACTATGGTGCAAATGTTCCTGAGAGGAAAACTTATACTGGGCAGGCGCCCAAATGCAATAAGTGTCCACTACATCACACGGGACCATGTCCTGTTTGTCTGAACTGTAACCGAGTTGGACATTATGCTAAATATTGCAACTTTCCTGCTCAGACACCAAACCAAGCACCACGACAAACCACTCAAACCAACCGGTCATGTTACAAATGTGGAAGCCCTGATCATCTCATACGAAACTGTCCGAACAATAACACCAATCCGGGAACTGAAGCTAGGGGGAGAGCTTTTCAGATTGGTGCGACCGAGGCGAGACATGATGCAAATATTGTTACTGGTACGTTTCTTCTTAATAATCTATACGCATCAGTTTTGTTTGACACATGAGCGGATAAGAGCTTTATCTCTCCTGAATTTGCATCATTAATTTCATTGCCTACGGTAGATCTAGAAACTCCTTATGTTATTGAACTTGCTAACGGCAAGTTGATCAAAACAAACAATGTTATTCAAGGATGTTCCTTGAATTTGAATGATCATCTTTTCAAAATTGATTTACTTCCTATTGAGCTTGGGAGCTTTGATGTTGTTGTTGGTATGGACTGGCTTTCTGATAACCAAGCGGAAGTTGTGTGTCAAAACAAGGTGATCCGTATTCCATTATCTAACGGTAATACACTGATAGTTCAAGGAGAACGAGCTGGTAGAAAACTTGGTATCATATCTTGTATGCGAGCTCAGAAGTTCTTAAGGAAAGGTTGTTATGCTTTCCTAGCACATGTGACTGAGCACAATTCTTCACCCAAACAAATCACAGATATTCCAGTAGTCAAGGATTTTCCTGAAGTTTTTCCTGAGGACATATCAGGATTACCCCCAGTGAGACAAGTTGAATTCCGAATCGACTTGATTCCAGGTGCAGCACCTGTTGCTAAAGCCCCGTATCGGCTTGCACCATCCGAAATGCAAGAACTTTCAGGTCAATTGCAAGAACTATTAGACAAAGGTTTTATCAGACCTAGTTTTTCACCCTGGGGAGCACCTATTCTTTTTGTGAAAAAGAAGGATGGTTCATTCAGAATGTGTATTGACTACAGGGAACTCAATAAACTGACAATCAAGAACCGTTATCCACTACCTCGTATCGATGATCTGTTTGATCAACTACAAGGTGCTACTTATTTTTCAAAAATCGATTTAAGATCTGGATATCATCAGTTACGTATTCATGATGATGACATTCCTAAAACTGCTTTCAGAACTCGATACGGACATTACGAATTTCTAGTAATGCCGTTTGGTTTAACAAATGCACAAGCAGTTTTCATGGATCTGATGAATCGAGTATGTAGACCTTATCTGGATAAATTTGTGATTGTGTTTATTGATGATATTCTTATTTATTCTCGAAATCAACAAGAGCATGCTCAACACTTGAAATTAATTCTAGAACTTTTGGCACGTGAAAAATTATATGCCAAGTTCTCCAAGTGTGAGTTCTGGTTACGAGAAGTTCAATTTCTTGGTCATGTAGTAAATCAAAACGGTATTCAAGTGGATCCTAGTAAGATTCAGGCGGTGAAACAATGGGAGACACCACGAACCCCGACTGAAATACGTCAATTCTTGGGGTTGGCAGGTTATTATCGTCGGTTTATCAAGAATTTTTCAAAGATAGCCTTGCCATTGACTACATTGACACAGAAAAATCAACCATTTATATGGAGTTCTCAACAGGAGGAGGCGTTCCAACTGTTAAAACATAAACTCTGTAATGCACCTATCTTGACACTACCGGAAGGTACTGATAACTTCACATTGTATTGTGATGCTTCACGTCAAGGTCTTGGGTGTGTTCTAATGCAGAAGGATAAGGTAATTGCTTATGCTTCTCGACAACTGAAAATACATGAGAAGAATTATACCACACATGATCTAGAACTTGGGGCAGTAGTGTTTGCACTCAAGATTTGGAGACATTATCTATACGGAACTAGGTGTATTATATACACTGATCACAAAAGCCTCCAACACATTCTAGATCAGAAAATGTTGAACATGCGACAGAGGCGTTGGGTTGAACTGTTAAACGATTACGACTGTGAGATTCGTTATCACCCAGGCAAAGCAAATGTTGTAGCTGATGCTTTAAGTCGCAAGGAACGAGTCAAGCCTTTACGTGTGAAAGCGTTAGGTATGACTATTCAAACCAGTCTAATTCCTCAAATCAAAGAAGCTCAGCAACAAGCTTTACAAGCAACGAACTATTCTGCTGAGGGATTGAGAGGATTAGATAAGAAACTCGATACTAAGGCTGATGGACTGTTGTATTTCAAAGACCGAATGTGGATTCCTTTATTCGGTAACTCTCGAACTATTATCTTGGATGAGGCGCATAAATCCAGGTATTCTATTCATCCAGGTGCTGATAAAATGTATAAAGATCTTAAGGATTTTTACTGGTGGCCTGGAATGAAGAAACAAATAGCTGAATACGTGGATCGATGTCTAACATGTCTCAAAGTCAAGGCTGAACATCAACGACCTTCTGGGTTACTACAACAACCTGAGATTCCCATGTGGAAATGGGATCAGATCTCTATGGATTTCATTACTAAATTACCCAGAACATCACGTAATAATGACTCTATATGGGTTATCGTTGATCGCCTTACGAAATCTGCGCATTTCTTACCCATCCGAGAAGATTATTCTATGGATCGACTCGCTAAACTCTATGTTAATGAGATTGTATCTCGACATGGAGTACCGATCTCTATCATTTCTGACAGAGATAGTCGATTTATGTCACGATTTTGGCAAACTCTTCAGAATGCTCTGGGCACGCAAATCAATATGAGCACAGCTTATCATCCACAAACTGACGGGCAGACTGAACGAACAAATCAAACTCTTGAAGACATGCTCAGAAGCTGTGTGATTGATTTTGGAGGTAGCTGGGATATTCATCTTCCACTTGTTGAATTCTCATACAATAACAGCTACCATACCAGTATTCAATGCGCTCCATTCGAAGCACTTTATGGACGCAAATGTAGATCACCTATCTGTTGGTCAGAAGTAGGTGAAAACCAAATCATTGGCCCAGAATTCATTCAAGAAACAACTGATAAGATCGCACTCATTCAAGAACGAATCAAAGCTGCTCGCGATCGTCAAAAGAGTTACGCTGATAATCGCCGTAGACCACTCGAATTTCAAGTAGGTGATCGAGTAATGTTGAAAGTGTCACCTTGGAAAGGCATTTTCAGATTCGGGAAGCGAGGTAAACTTTCGCCAAGATTTGTAGGGCCATTTAAAATTCTTGAACGAATTGGACCAGTAGCCTACAGACTTGAATTACCTCTTGAACTCAGTAACATTCACGATGTCTTTCATATATCTAATCTGAAGAAATGTTTAACTGATGAATCATTGACCGTACCTCTCGAAGAGATTCATATTGACGAAAAACTTCAGTTCAGTGAAGAACCAGTAGATGTAATGGATCGATAAACGAAAGTGTTAAAACGTAGTCGCATACCGATCGTTAAAGTGCGATGGAACTCGCAGCGAGGACCCGAATATACGTGGGAACGTGAATATCAAATGAAAGCAAAGTACCCACATCTATTCTCATAAACAATTGTCTTAATGTAAGTCTTCACTAAATTTCGGGACGAAATTTCTCTAACAGGAGGAGACTGTGACAGTTGCGTACGAAGAATTCGGCATTAATGACGTGAGCACATTTGGTCGTGCTTGAAATCCACAAGGATTTAGTAACTTTTGTTATTGGGGATTGATAGTATGTGAAAAATGATGAACGTGGGCGAAAACCGCGCGCAAAACGGAGTTCGTATGCTCCCGGAATCGCGAAAAGAAGTTTAAAATCAAAATGGTGACTGATGATGACGTGGGGCGCTACGCCCAGCCCAGCCCTCCAACTGGGGCGATACGCCTGGCGGGTATGTCGGCAAAAAAATGGGTTAAGTGATCAGAACGCATGGGGATCATCACAATTCTTCTTCTAAACGCTCTGCTCGCCCTTTGAACGACCCAAGTTCATATTTTCATCCTTTAAACACCATTTTGAAGCCTCTTGATTGTGTGGATCGCACCAGGGATCGTATATACAAGTCCTGATCGCTGTTTAATCGCAGAAATTCGTCAGAACAGGTAACGGTTCGTTTTAACCTTCTAGTTTGATTTTGATTGATTAGATCTTGATTTTGAACGTAATGAGATAGTTAGGATTGTTGATTATTGCCTAGATGATGGCTAGGATTGATTATAAACGAAGAACACGAAGTTCTAACGGTTAAATCCTTGTTTTGATCCGTTGTAATGCCCGATTTTCATGAAATCATACCCATGATTATAATGGTTTAAACCATTTGATTATGACAATGTAGGTGATTAGTTTGATTAATCGTTGAAATGCAAAGTTTAAATCCAAGTGTTTCAAACTAATCATAATCATTAACATACTCATTGGAATGATTATCTGATGTTTGTGATAACAGTCAGATTAGTATGTTAAATCTGGTTATTTCACCTATTCTGATGCTACATTGTGATATTTCATGATATTTGGGTAATCAATAATAAGGATTAATCACTCCTAAGCCATTAAATCATCTAGAAACTGTTTTAGCATTATAATCAACAACATTAACTATTTGGTTAATCTGAGATTATTCTGATTAATCTAGAGTGTCATCAACTTTGTGTTAGGAATCTAATGCAATGTAGGTTCCTACATTATCATACATTGTATGATATGACATTAAATTAATTAAATAGATAATTAATATCGAGTTGATGATTTACTAAGCAATGTCTTTGACATTGAACGTTCAGAAGGATCTAATCAGTAAACTAGAACATAAATAACTTATTAAATATAACTAAATGCAGAATCATCTCTGTACTATCAGTTTGGTGATACTCTGCTACCCTATTATCATCAGGTGAGTTTCGTACAACCCCTTTTATTTTTGATCTTTTATAAACATCGGGGAAACTCTGCAAACTATTGTCTGAACATATGATATGCATCAATGATATCTGTGTGATTTCATGTGATTTTGTGGGATTTCATGGGATTTTGCCTGTAGACTGAACTCTATCATGGAACTGAAAGTCCTCATTTTTGAACTGTATATAGTGAACCCATGTGTGGCCAAACAGAAAACATTGATAGTACTATTTGTTGACACCCCATTCGCTGGGAGGATTGCATCTCCCCTTGTGTGAATGTTTGTTATCTGTTTCTTGAACTTCTTAATGGTATGATAGACATTAAGATAATGAGGCATTAAGATATGTACCGACGGGTAATATCTTGAGACAGACTAGACGTCCGAAAGGAACTAGATACAGGTCCCATGGTTATCCAGAACTGAACTTTTGAGACGTGCTTATCATATCATATTGTTTTAAAATAAACTGTCGATCTCACCAGCTTTGTGCTGACGTTTCAAATTTAAATCTTTTTGCAGGAAAACAGTGACACTCGGTGAGGCAGCACTTCAAACACTAGTAATCAAATAAGTCAGTTGTGTAATAAACTTAGTTGTAAATTATGATACTGATTGTAATGACGAAACCCTGTATTGTATTTATTTTAAGTTAATCTGTGTGCTTATGATATTGGTTCAAGTAAGTCACCCCTCACCTCGGAGACATCACCACTATGCTTCCGCAACCGGTTCAGTGACGTCAGGCCAGACACGAGGTGACGAGGGGTGAGGGTGTGACAGGGTGGTATCAGAGCCACAGGTTATAGAGAATTAGGTTGACTTAGAAACCTAGACTATAACCATAGGCTCGTATAGTAACACAGAGAGCACCGAACATTAATATTGAACAAAACTTGTTTTGAATTAAGCCTAGACAATCAGGTGGTACAAATTCCAGTTATGAGTGGCCATCATAACTGAAATTTGCAACACGTGTGCATTCTAGTTTGATTTAATTCAAGCAAAACACTAACAATAGTAATGACGAATAGTTGCGTTAAGATAGGAGGACGTCTCATATCATGTGTATGTTGAATTTTATTATTCAATATATTTCTTTCATGATACTGATTAGAGATTTTTATTGTACAGCAATGGCAGATCGAGGCGAACAGTATCAGCTAGCTCCTCATGATATGAGGGATGGTACTCCGAGCTCTAGCTCAGCACCGGATTCAGATTCTTCGGAGGCATCGACAAACTACTTTTATCAATGGCCGACAACGTTTAATTATTTTCAATTCTGAAGATGCTAAAGACTCTCTATAAATTTAGGACTCAATTGTATTGTAAGGCATTCGAAAAAATTACTTAGAATTAAATGTATGAAAAAACCCTCTCCTCAAAAACTTGTATTATCAACCACTCAATGTTCAAAATCTTTAGATTTTCAAGTTATTATTGCTCCATCCGATTGTAAAGAAATCATTTGTAATTCAGATATTCAAGAAATAAATCAAGGTATTATTTAAATATGAGTTGTTTAATTTATGTTTCTGCTATATTGCAATATTATTCAATGTTTAAATTTTCAAGCTCTCGATTACAGATCTAAATGGTGGAACAAATTTTCAATAGAAAAAGCCAATGTTTCCTCAGTACAAAACTATTATAAGTCTATAACAAGTCAACATGAAAGATCTATCAAGTCTCCTGTAAATTTAAGTCTCAATACTTTTGAAGATCAAGATTATATTATCAGATTACAATCTTGTTCAACCCCCGAAGAGATGCAAAGAATTATTAGTGAAATTAAGAAGAATTCTCCTTCTCAATCAAGAAATTCTACTACTGATGAAAATATACTTCAAGATTCTCAAGACCCGTATGAAGATATTGGACCCATATAAGTTATCCATGGGTTGATCCAATTTACTTATGGGTTAATCTCAATAATTGTCAAGACGATAACAATCTGTCAAGACCCATTTTTCAAAGATGCTTTATCAACTTTATGTCAACTTTATTTTGTGAAGACATTGTTTTTCAAGATGCTCCATCAACTTTCTGTCAAAGAAGATCAATTATTCAGAAAGAAGACAAACTACTTTTATCAATGGCCGACAACGTTTAATTATTTTCAATTCTGAAGATGCTAAAGACTCTCTATAAATTTAGGACTCAATTGTATTGTAAGGCATTCGAAAAAATTACTTAGAATTAAATGTATGAAAAAACCCTCTCCTCAAAAACTTGTATTATCAACCACTCAATATTCAAAATCTTTAGATTTTCAAGTTATTATTGCTCCATCCGATTGTAAAGAAATCATTTGTAATTCAGATATTCAAGAAATAAATCAAGGCATTATTTAAATATGAGTTGTTTAATTTATGTTTCTGCTATATTGCAATATTATTCAATGTTTAAATTTTCATGCTCTCGATCCTTCACCAAATGGTATGAGAGCCATGATTACTCAAGTGATATTATATCTAAATACTCTAATTAATTATTTGTAAATGTTATAATGGAAAAATTTATTGAAAAAACAAAGTTATATTTTGAAAATTTAGAACTATGCTGTGTTGGCAAGTCCTGTCGGCTAGACGATTGGATTAGCGTAAGGCTCCAAGATAGAGAGCAGCCGGACCACGTCTTGGGCTTTGGGGATGTTCCCTCAGTATAATCTAAAAGTTCAAAATATTAATTAAGTTAATTCAAAAAATTTTTATCATTAAAACAAATACAAATAATGAATCAGATATCTAGATTTTTATCACGAAGAGATCATAGCTCAAATACTTCAGCTAATGATCAAGAGGAAGATTTAAACAATAATATGAATTCTTTAGAAATAAGTATTTCTCAAATTGAAAACAATTTATCAAATTGGAATATACCAAAACAAGATGTTAAAACTATATATAAAATAGGAACTTTTGATTTCTTTCAAAATTATTCCATTAAAATGACTGAACAAACAATACCCATAAATAAAGAACATCAAAATCTACAATTATTAACTAAAGAAGCTATATTAAAACATAGAAAGAATTATAAATTTTTACATATAGGATTAATTCAGGTAGCAATAAAACCTATGTTTAGATTAGGAATTGATGCTCCTGTATTAACTATATTAAGAGATGCTAGGCATACAAATTTTAATAACTCACTATTAGCTATGGCTGAATCTAACATAGCTAATGGTCCTATATATTTTAATTGTTATCCCAATTTCTCTATAGGATTATTTGATCCAAATATATTAGATACTTTAACTTTAACAATTAAAACAAAAAATTTAGAATTCAAAGAAAAAACTAATGCTGCAGTTGTTATATATAGAGTTTATTATAAAACTATGACTACAACTATAGAACCAAAAACTAAATTATCATCTCCAAGAGATGAAACTATATTATTTGAAGCTAATACCCTGCATGCTAAAGTTATTACTCCAAAAAGATTAAAGTGGAATGAAATAACACAATCTTTAAACTGGAATTTACAAGATATAAATCCACCAAAACCAATAGATATAGAAAATCAAACATCTAGTATAACAGAAAAATCTGATGGTTCAATAGAAATATCTTTTAATAATAATAACTCTTTTAGACATTCTATTTCAAGTATTAATACAAATGATTTACAAGGAAATATTTTAAGAAGATCACAATCAATGAAAATATCAGGAATAGATTATTCTAATTCTATACCTCAAGCAATATATGAAGAAGAAATAGATAATAAGTCTGATAAATCATATACACCTAGTAAATCTGATATGCAATTTTATGAAGATCTAAAATCTAAATGAGCGATACTAAAATACAAATAAAAAATCCTCAAACTCAATTTTATATTTCAGCACTAAAAGAATTTCATAAAAAAGCAAAATTATATAAAATAGAATTAGAAGAAACAAATAAATTTTTAGAAGAAAATAAATATAAGGATAAAGTACAAAAATTTCATCATTTGAATTTTAAATATTTTTTACAAGATAGAATAAAAGTTAATAAAGAACTTATAAAAATTTGTTCAACAAATATAACAAAGTATACTTGTTAAAATGAGTGATACAAAATCTCAGTGTAGAAATCCTCAAATGAGATTTTTAAAAGAATTATTAAAAGATTGTTATGAATTATTAAAAATTCATCAAGATAAATTACATTTTATAGAAAATTATTTCAGTGAAGATAGTTTTGAAGATAATATTGAAGAACAAGTTAATAAATTATATTATTATACCAATTTACAATTGAATTTAATAGAAGAAATAAAATATCAATTAAGAAAGATAAGAATAATTTCTACTGAAATATCGAAATTTACTTGTTAAAATGAATCATAAAGAAACTATGAAATTTTTAATGTGTGAAATATTAAATAAATACAATATAGATAATCTATTATGGTATCATAAAACTTTTAATTATAATTCTAGAGAAAAACATACTAAAGAATGGGAAGAATATATTATTAAAAATAATGAAAATATTACATTTTTTACTTGGTTACCTATATATTGTAAAAATAATAATATTAAATATCCTACAATTGAACATATATCTGTTAATAATAAAATTACAAAAAATTACATATTAGTAAAAAATAATGAAGAATTAGTTTGTATTCACCCACCTCAAGAAAATATAAAAATTATAAAAGATAAACAAGAATATATAGGAGTACCCTTATCTAAAATAGGTGAAGATGACACAAAAAATTTAAAAACAATTATTTGTCAAAATAACTATACAAATGAAAAATTAAATACCATTGGAGAACAATTAGAAAGAATTGAAAATGAAACAAACGAATTAAAAGTAAAGGATAAAGGGAAAGGAATAAAAATTGAGACTCCTATAGTTAATCCTTTAGAAAATCCTTTATTCAAACCTTTTACAATTGATACTCGTATAATACTTAGTAAAAAAGAGGAAACTTTAAATTTAATGCAAGATCAACTAGAAATGTTAAAGAAATTTAAGAATTTAAGTTTAAATACTATAAGAGATAGAGATGAATCCGATACTTCTGATTCTTCTTATGAAAATTTAGAATCTCAATTTAAAAACGAAAATGATATAATAAATAAATTAAAAGAATTTAATTTAAGACCAGATAATAGAAATTGGTATTATAAACCAACTCCTCCTGATTTATAATATGAAGAACAAAGTAATAGGCTTCATGCTGAATACAGTGGTAAGTCTATATATGAATGGAATATTAATGGACAAGCAGAAGTTAAATTGTAAAAGTTATTATATATTTTAAGGGCTGCGATTAGTTTTCGGTTTTATCCTACACATTCTATTCTTTTAAATCCTTTCCAGGTATGATTGAATGTTTCACAATTGTGACTCATGCCCCACATATCTATTGAATATTAAGGTTGGCTTTTGACTTCTGATAATCTAAATTCTTTGGACATGAATTAAAGTTGGCCAAAATCATATTTGGTAATTTTGATTCGTTTACTAAAAGTATAGTTGATATCGTTGACGTTTTTAGTTTAATTAAAAACGTGTTCACACCAACAACTATGTTTTACAAATGGAGGGATATTATACCTTGATTGTGATTTTGTCGATATTTCAAGATTTGAACAAACATTTGCTGGACATATAGTTTAAAATTGAACTGTCACCTATTAATTTCAATAGAATTTGTTAAGCATGCCAACCAACAGGTCAATCGATATCCTATGACTTTTTATTATGAAGATCTTGTGTTTGAATCCATGTCATAGCAAAAGTTGTTGATCGATTCCTTTGATTATAAACATGAATGTATACGAAATCAGTAACAATGATATATAGATTAGATGAAACATGTGAACCCAGTAAATGCGTTGTTGATTCCAGACATGTTTCTTGAGATGACGATCCGATCGGGTTCCCGTTTAGGGTGTACGATTATGATGGATTAGGAGAGCTCGTAGGGAGATTCACGAATTTCTCTATGATGAGGAGAATTCGTTTGTGATGTTAAGTAACCCTTATTATGAGCTTTTAATCTCATATTTATATACACCTAAGGAAAAACCCTAATTAGGATGAGTAAGGATAATTACGTCTATCAAGTAATTATCTATCTGCTAGAATTATTTAGGTAATTGATCTATTAATTAATTAATCATGAGGGTCATATAATAATTATTTTGTGTAACAAAAGTTTCTTCTTGGGTGATCTTGGTTCAAGTCTGACATAGAACGTTAAACAATTAAGCGAGTTGAAATCATGTTATAAAATAATTTAAACTCATGTAATGATGTTGAACTAAACATTGTTAAAAAAATGTTAAAGCATTACAATTTTAAGTAGTGTTCTTTTTTTCAACATCAAATGATATTTTGTTATCAAGATTGAAGAAGGTAAACCACGCGAGGGTAAAGAGCAGCAACCCAAATCAAATCACAATTCATCTCAATCATATCGTTTGGCAACCTATGGTCAAAACTCGTTGTATGCGTAATTATTTTACAAATAAAATGTCACTATATAAAATTTGTTTTTTAATCCTTTGCTTATTTTTATTGTCGTTTCGGTCCCTTAATATGTAAAGTTGATAATTTGGCCTTTTCATTTGTATAAAAAATACCAATTTAGTCCTTTAATTTGTATAAAATTGTCAATCAAGTCCATTAACTTATTATTAAAACCGTCAACAAAGTAGATGGGAGATACTTGATTGGCATTTTTTTTACAAATTAAACAACCAAACTGGCAATAAAAATTACTTAATGACCAAACAAGCAAATTTCATACAAATACATATATCATTTTGACATTTTACTCTAATTTTATTATTATTACTATTACTTTTTCATAGATATCCTTTAGGGTAACTATGAGACTCCACGTACAACACAACTAGTTTACAGCAGCGTATCATAGACAAAACTCAAATCATTGACTTCAAAAGAAGATTATTTTAACAACAAATAGCTTTGTTATTAGACCTAATCACACACCCTAGCTAGTGTAGATAACACACCCTATTGTAGATAACTAAATTTTATAAAACTAGCCCGTTTTGTAAAGGTTTAGGCTCTTAGATGGGAAGGTCGCGAATTCAATCTTAATTTAGTTTAGGAGTGTTTATGTTAAAAAAACAAATGCTATTATTTAATCATATAAAACTTTATCTTGTAAAACCAAACATTAATTTGAGGATTATTATACGTCAATATACAGTTCTTGCCACACAAAATCTCTATGGTGATGAATAAACGAGTACTTTTTCACTATGAGAAAAGTGTTGGTACGTACCTGCATCTGTTATATATATGCGATGCACGTCTCTCGCGATACGTCATTTTGTTATAAGTAATCTCGTGATACGTCATTTTGTTAAATTTACTTATATGTACAGTGATTAAACAAATGTAACTCAATCGCAATGAAATAAGATAACACATTATTAAGTAAACCTTGTTACAAATCCGTTTGTTAACACATATAAAGAACTACAAAATTGTTCTCTATGTCAATCTTCACAGACATGCAGCCAAGATCCTTCCTATGCCATTTATGCTACCTATTGCTTCTAGTTGAACAACGTTTTGTTTTGATGTTAAATTGTAACTTTTACAATAGTTTCAACATCATTCTTTTAAAAATCATCATACTGATCTGAAAAGGTTTATCAAAATCGATTGACAAAGCTTATAAACTCAATATTATATATACATATGTAAATGAAGAACCAAATTATAACCGGTTTGGTTAATGGGTAACACAAGCAAGGCTTAAACGATAAACTCCTTTATAAAATGAGACTGAAACAACCACGCCTCATGACATAAATTACAAGGAAATCTCCTTACAATACATCAAGGAAACTCTAAGGCTCATTTACATAACATACAAGAGAAAACTCCTCACAGTCGTCGTAAGGACCTTACAACGGGCTTTAATGCCGACCGTTTTCTCTCTTTAATTCTTGTGTTTCTGGTAGTCGGAATGCATTGAATGCTCTGATCTTCCTTAAGTTTGTCCTTTATAGCATTTTTCCTTGGTTTTTCCCCATAGGTCCATCTGTTTGCCTTTTTGGTCTTTGTCCGCTGGGTAAAGAACTTCCTCTTTTTCCAGATTGTTTTGATTGATGTGCGACTAGTCATGCTCCCTTTTAATTGCTTGCCATGCTTTCTTATTTACGGTATTACCCTGTACCGTTATCAAGTCCCCCCCAGTTCAGGTGGTGCCACTCTTGAGGGGTCATTTCCTGAACTCGTAAGGTCCTTGCGGGGATTTTTTGTTTTTCCTTTTTTATTTACTCTGCACTCTTTTCTTTCTTTTTTTTCTTTGAAAAGAATGGTATTTTTGTTCCCGCTTGTAGGGTAATTTGCTGGAACTGTTAGGGTCACATTTATAATTGTGTGCATCAGACATGTGGTGAGGGTGTTGCCACGTGTCTTTAAAGTGGTAAATCTTTTCATTTGTCTTATCATTCTTTTCTCTTTCTCTTCCTTCTTCTCCCGCTTGGTTTCTTCTCTGATTTTCTCTGTGACTACAACCGCCATTGTTGAGTAAGTTTTTCTTCTTGTTTTTGTTGTTTCGTTTGCAAATAGACGTGGATTAGGATCGACACCCTCATTACTTTCGCAAGAGGATTTGCAAAATTCCTGTCGTTCGTACCAGATTCCGGCGTCTGTTCATCCGCGATTGCCTGGTCCCGGTGATTAAGCGGCGGCGTCTAATGATCGAGTCATAATTTTTACCCAAGTTTTCAAATCTTGTAATGTTCGCTACCGTTTGTCACCATTTCTGTGTTCGATTCTTCGTTATTTTGCCATGCATTTTTCCCTAGTGCACACGTTAGGGTTTCTTCAGGTTATGCATTTTGAGATTGCCTGTAGGGCTATGGGTGGTGAACTGAATATTCCGTTGTTTCGTTGGTTTTACCGATTTTGAACTGAATATTCCGTTGTCTTATCATTCTTTTCTCTTTCTCTTCCTTCTTCTCCCGCTTGGTTTCTTCTCTGATTTTCTCTGTGACTACAACCGCCATTATTGAGTAAGTTTTTCTTCTTGTTTTTGTTGTTTCGTTTGCAAATAGACGTGGATTAGGATCGACACCCTCATTACTTTCGCAAGAGGATTTGCAAAATTCCTGTCGTTCGTACCAGATTCCGGCGTCTGTTCATCCGCGATTGCCTGGTCCCGGTGATTAAGCGGCGGCGTCTAATGATGATCGAGTCATAATTTTTACCCAAGTTTTCAAATCTTGTAATGTTCGCTACCGTTTGTCACCATTTCTGTGTTCGATTCTTCGTTATTTTGCCATGCATTTTTCCCTAGTGCACACGTTAGGGTTTCTTCAGGTTATGCATTTTGAGATTGCCTGTAGGGCTATGGGTGGTGAACTGAATATTCCGTTGTTTTGTTGGTTTTATCGATTTTGAGTTATGGTGGTTGGTTTACGTTTGAGAAGCGTCGCCCCAAACTTTTCCTAGTTGTGTTAGTACGGTATTGTAGAGTCTCCGAGATTGGAAACCTTGGTACTTCTTTGTTCACAATACCTTTCTTCCCTCTCGATTGCCGATACGTAATATTCAAATTCTCATTTTGGATGAGGCGCCGCCTCTTCGTGATTGTGATATTCCATTGTTTCGGTTGTTAACCAAGAATCCGGATCTGGCGGTTGTATTCCCAGAACGTGTTCTCGTAATGGCCAGCGTTAGTTCGCTGTGGGATGAACCGGGCTAGTAAAATCCTGCTATGTTGTACATACCTGGCCAGTAAAATCCTGCTTTCATCGCTCTTGCTACCATCGCTTTTGGTCCGGCATGGAGTCCATAGATTCCCTCTTGAATTTCACTCATAACATAAGCAGCCTCTTCTTCATCGATGCATTTGAGTGAAGGACCCAAGAATGACTTGCGATACAACTCTCCATCAATCAGTTCGTATTGCAAAGCTCGTAGCCGCAACTTCCGGGCTTCGCCTTTGGCTTCGGGGACATTGCCAGTACTTAGGAACTCTATGATTGGTTCTCCCCATGAGGTGACTTGAGTAATTTCTTGGATTTCCAGCTCCGTATATATGAATGGTTTTGCCAAAACATTGATTCTGATGTCGCTTCCCAAGTTGCCAAAGGCAATCGAGGCAAGTTTGCTTAATGCGTCTTTCTTGTGACTCTGAATCCTACTAATGTGTATGACATGGCATTTGGTGAATTGTTATTGCAAGGACCTTGCTTTCGCCAAGTATTGTTTCATTGTTTCCTCCTTTGCCTCATAAGAACCATTGATTTAATTAGCCACCAAGAGTGAATCCACATGTACGTTGAAATTTGTTGCTTTCATAGAGTGCGCTACCCTTAATCCTGCGAGCAAGGCTTCATATTCAGCCTGGTTGTTGGTGGCTGTAAATTCAAGTCTTATGGCGTAGGCAAACTCCATACCATCTGGTGTTGTTAGCATAAAGCTTGCACCATGGCCATTGGCATTGGATGCACCGTTGGTGTGTCACACCCCTAGCCGGCGGGCCGGGTCGAATGTCCCGTCAGGTGGAAGGCTCTCGGGGCGCCATATCGTGTGATAATCGAAATGATCAGATTGTATACATAGCATCAACATTTGATGTGACAACTAGTACTTGACCGACCGGCAAGTCCGTACGGTACGTGTACTAGCTACAGTAACTATGTGTACATACGTGATTGTTAACAATACTTGTATTACCATAATTCTAAATACAAGCATCAATTGTACGTATTTTTGTGTAAACTTAAATACTGTAAGTACAATAGAGATTTGAAACATTAGTTGTGTGTATTTAAGTGAAAACCTAAGTACAGTTAACGCAACAGATCATGAGAAACAACAGTGTTAAGAAATTATCATAAACAAATCGGTTGCGATCTGATATCCATAGATGACAGGAATCAGATGGCCGACATTTCAATGTGAAAACAGTGTGATAACATGATGTTTAGTTGAGTCCGACAGTGAGGAAACACAATTCAAACATAATTCGCAGTGTCGTTTCAGAATAACGAAATGACAGTGTGTTTGCGTGGGTGACGATTCACACAAACATATATGTGAGTTTAACGTTCTGAAATGATGACTGGAAAGTAGAAAACAAAGGTTAGAAAGCAAAACCATTGTCGTGTTCGTTCGAATGACGATTCGAACGAATACGCGCGATGATGACGCGATCTGACGAAACGAAAACGAAACACAACACGAACGATCAATAAATTAATAAAATAAAATAAATAACATTTTACAATTTTGAAACTCATCAAAATAATTAAATTAACTTCTTTTAAATTTAAAACATTTAAAGTACGCGTAAAGTTCCGGATACGCGACGAAATCACGAACCGAGCAACCGAAACAAACCCGAATACCCTCGGGGTATAAAAGCCACAAATGAGGGCATTTATTTCATTTCTACCAACCCTTTCTCTCTCTAACTTCATATACCCGTCACTTTCTCTCACAAGAAAAACCACCACCATTGTTGAACTTTCAAGCTCCATATCTTCTTCATCTCTTAACGAAATTCGATGATTCTTGAACCCACATGAAGCCCTTGATGTCCTCTTCAAGAAAGTACAACTGATCGGAAAAAATAGCCACTAGAAACCAAGGTATGATCAAGTGAAAAGCATGAAAAATAGGGTTTTCTCAAATGTTGTTCGACCTAAACAGTACACCTGCTAGCCATTGTCTCCTTCGAACCATATGAGTCGAGAAAGCTATGTAGCATGACGATAACATGAACACAGCCTTGAGACTAGCGATGGCCGAAAGAAAATGATGAAGAAAGATACAGGTTCGTGAATGTGCTGGGTGCCAAGGGGGGAGCCGAACCCTTTTGGGGTCTCACGAACCCTGCACTCATCAGGCGAACCTTGGTTAGTCAGATCTGAGGCCGAACCCTTTGGAGCCTCTCAGCCGAACCTTGTTGCACCACCAGGCCCACGAACCCACTCGAGCATGGGACGAACCTTGCATGGATACACAGTGCTGAACCTACACCCCTTTGATGGCAAACCTTGTACACCGTTGGACCACGAACCCTGAACTCGTCGAACCCTCCTATTGCCACAAACCCTCTTAGAGCAGCCGAACCCTTACATGGGCGAACCTAGCTACTATCACGAACCTGTTAAGGTTCTAGTCACCAGCCGAACCGTTCCTACTGATTTAGCCGAACCCTTGGACCACTGTAGGCGAACCTAATTCAACAGACCATAAAGGTTCGCTGCTATTTTTGGTTGATCAGCCGATTTCATGCAGTCACCTCGAGTATGTGGCCCAAAGGTCCTCCTTAGTTGGCCCAGAAACTTATAGTTCGGCCCACCAGATATTTGATCCAACCAATTTATTCGACCCACGTTGTCTAGGCCCAACAAAACCAAGGAAGGCTCATTTAATTCCCTGGCCCAACCGTATAACCCAACTCCCTTTTTATTCGGCCCAGTATCACCTATATTAGGCCAATATAACAATTCGGCCCACTATAGCCCAACCGGCCCAAGACCCGTCTAGTTTCGACCCACTATGATTCATTCGGCCCGATTAACAAAGGATGTAAAACACTATAAATAAATATAAGTGGTCATGTGCATGAGATTCTCAACTTAAAATACTACGAAAGTGGTAGGATTTTGGAAGTTAAAGGATTTCCTAAGTCTTAAAATCTTGTCATTTAAATTGCTCACAAGTGGTAACAAAATGATAAGGGTCTAACTCTTACTCTAACACAATGTAAAACGGTATTCATAAACTATGGTGGTTTCAAGTTTAATTAAATTTTATTAAGTATCATTGAAATCAACAATAGGAAACAAGGGCCGAATGAAAACAGAGACCTACAAGTGTTAAGCTGACATTAGGACTAAAACATACACACACGAATCAGTTACAATCAATACTTATAAGTTACAACAACATGAAATCTATACAGGACCGTGAAAACAAACTCAAGTTCAAACAAGAGAGCGTGCATTTCTTCTTTTAAGCTAAGTCAACCCTACAACAACAAGGTGAGTTCATATGCCCCTTTTACTTTAATCTTAACTGATTTTAAACTCTCGAGGCTGAGAAACATGTTTACTTTTATTTATTAAAAAGTTCTGTTTAACATGTTATTTATACTTTGATTTAGATAATACTAAATTGTTTATTATCGCTTATCATTGTATGCATGCTTGTATGATCACGATATGACAGGGATAATCAGATGAATAAGATAATATATCTTATAAATTCATCAACACATTAGAATAACATAGTTGTAAGATTCTATCTTATAACACTAGTTATTCTCACATAAACAGACATTTGAACAATTACAGGAAAACACATGAATGTTATAAAGATATTACATATCTTTTTAATAACATTCAATACAAGAGTTAAATAAGTGTAATAGGATAAATCCTTTTAACACTTAGCTTTACAACTCAACACATATTACAAGAGAACATTGAACATAGAATGATAATCATGATAATGTAACTTCATGATAACAACATCATTCACTCAGATAATTAACATAATGTAATAAGACAAGTTCTTATTTAACTTTGTTAATGACACAGAGAACATATGACAATGAGAACAATAACACAGATGAACACAATTACAATTAGTTACTATTGATCTGTTGTATTATATCACTTCAATCATGTGCCAAATTGTACAAGTTGATCATGTAAGACCCTTTAATTCGCTGACCAGTTAGTTTGACGTGACTAAACCGGCGATAGCATAGTGGTACCATAGGTTTGACAAACCTCTAGCTGTAGGGCTAGTATGTTGATCGTATTGATTCATTGGCCGGTAACGTATGACCGGTGACAGGGCTACCTCAAGTCAGGTTCTAGAAAGCGACACATGGTGATATTAATCTGCAGTGATAAGTAATTAATCCAGCGGAAATTCTATTGACTAGTAGGTTGAGAAAGTGATCTTCTCTCATGTTACACTACTAGTAATAGATTTCGTTGAGGACAATAGACATACAAGGTGGTAGAGGTAAATCGGATGCATTGAAATCTGATTACGTGAGGATTTCAATGGATTTCTTTTAGGCTCTATGCACCATAGTTCAAGAACAAATTGCAAGTGGTTAACTAACACTCTTAATATTTAAAAGTGTAACAACAGTTAACCCCACACATATAGAATAATACAAGGAACAGATTTGATAAATCTAATATCCTTAACATATAATGGTTATCTAAACTCCGGTTCGATAACTATAATTAAATCATTATATTATTCTATACAAGTTATCACAGGTGATTCAAGAACGATATGGACAAGTGAATTTGGGAATGGAAATCAGTAGTTGTATTGCAAGTTGTGTGGAGTTCTAGTAGTGATGTGGTGGGATGTTGGCTAGGGCTTAGTTCCCTTACATATGCCCTATATATAAGCATCACTACTAGGATGAAATATTACTTGTAAATATAACTATTGAGAAGCCATTTGGGTGAACAAGTGAACAAACGACACACAAGTAACAAAATACATATTATGATTGTGCATGTGAATGAATCAAGGTTTTCAATTAACTTACTTATGAACTCACCAACCTAGTGTTGACTTTGTTTAAATACAAGTTTTCTCAGGTGATGAACAGGTATAGATACATACATGCAAGGATTAAGCTAGTGGACTTTTAGAAGACCTAGCTTTATTTTGTGTTGCATGCTTTTGGTGACAAGAACCATGAATCATCTTTTGTATATCTTGTACATATACAAGATATAGTTATATTGATTCTTTTGATAGATTTACTCGATTAAATTATGAACGATACATTGTAATTTAATCTTGTAATTCTATATCATGGATGTGTTAGCATTTCTCATTTATTTATCATGTGCTATGTAACAATCTGATCATTTGATTATCACTCAAGATATCGCGCCCCGGGAACCTTCCGCCCGACAGGAAAACACGATCCGTTCCCGCCGGCCCGAGGTGTGACATTTGAGAATAACTATAGCCCAACAAAAATTAAACTAGGATTACAAAGTTAAATTACAATTGTCACTGTTTGATAATTTAACTAAGTAAACCTATCAAAAGAATCATGAGTTTACTATCTTGTAACTATACACGATATCAAAAATGATTCATAATTTGTCAACAAAATATGTGCTTCCTAAAAGGTACTAGGTCCTCTAACTGGGCATCTTAGTATGCAATCCTGAGTCTTAGCTTAAACCTGTACATCACCTGAGAAACGTGTAAGAAAACAAAGTCAACACAGGGTTGGTGAGTTCATAGTTTTTAGTATTTGAAAATAAGTTTCACAAACCTTTCGGTAACAACGTTAACCTCATTAATAACCACCTGTCCTATCCAGTTCGGTATGCTTATATATAAGGCATACGTAGGGTCAAGCTCTTCGCCAACCCACCACATACTAAACCACATATGACATTGTTGTTAATGATAATTAAGCGTTTTACCTACCATCCAAATCCATTTCCATTGTAGTTTCAAGATTTCTGCTTAAACCAAGTTCACGCACATACAATAGCGCTTGAAAACCAAGTTTTTAGAGTTTACTCCCATGGACAACTGAATACCAGGAGTAAGTGTCTTTTAAAGACGCTCTCGGAGGCATTCCGTAACAATTCGTAGAAGAAACTAACTAACTAAGCGTGACTTTCAACATCGGTGTTTTGATAAAGGAACCTCAAGATGACACAAAGTCAACTAGAAGAAACCAGAATCATCCTAGTCACTCGTCACAAAACCATGAATGAATCAAGAAGAACACTGAATGACTAATGGGGCTTGACCAATTTCAAGGCGCGGCGGCCAATCAGTCTGTCTTACAAGATTCTGACAATGAAGAACACTGATGACTAGTAGGGCTTGACCAATGTCAAGGTGCGGCGGCCAATCAGTATGTCTTACGAAGTCCGATAGCTTATAGCATACAAGTTTATAGCATACAAGTGTTTAGCATTCATGTACCATGTGCACATGTATCCGCTTCTCAACCGGAATCCCATTCCGTATAGTTTAAGTGTTTAACATTCCTAGCATTTCAAGCATTTAGTTTCAAGCATATAAGTTTATGAAAATTTAAGTATATGAGCTTTTAAAGAATACAGTTTACAAAAGCATTCCATAGTTATAGTATTAAGTTTTAAAAGTATTCAAAGCATCATAGATTTTTAAGTATTCAGAATCGTAAGTTTAAAGCGTCGAAATATAAGAGTATATAATATCAGTATCAAGAATAAGTATAAAAGCTTTTAAGAAACATTTAAACATTCATTCTAAGTATTTAAACATGCTTCTCGTACTTTGTAGATTATGTAGCTTCAATACCTGAGCTGATTTATTGTGATTTGTGCACAATATGTATTTATGATTGACGTAGATAGGGGTTTGGTCTTGGTGTGTGACTATGTGTCCTATGCTTTTACTAATGAGTTACTAGAATTTCTCAAAGTATTCTAGGCTAAGTATTTCCCCACGACCCTTATTCATTAGTTAATAGTAATTAAACCTTATTTACATAAGGTTCACTAATTAAAAGACATCACATTTTAGTAAATCATCATTTAAAAAATCTTATTAAGTTACAAACAATTTTAATTCAAAATCTTTTAATTTATTTTAAAATACTGTTATAAATCACGTCATGATGATTTTTATAAATTATGGTTACATGTTATAAAAAATTACATTTTATTGTAAATTATAAGTAATTTTATAAAAACATGTGTAAATCATATAAGAACTTGAGTTAACCTATCTAGGTTAATCACAAGTCTTATGTTGATTTCTAGTTATTTCGTTGGTCTTGTTTGCTTTCAAGTTGATAAGTAACTATGATCATTCCATTCGAATAATCTAAGTTCATCATCAATATTATGAAATCACTAAGAGTTGGGTGTTTGTCATACAAGACTCACACAATCCCATACTTAGTGTTTTTCCTTGTTTTCTCATAAGTACCTTCTAGTTCTTTAGCTTCTTTATAACCATGGTTTTTTTATCATATTGCTTCTTGGTAGTATTTGTTACATAAGCTTAGTTTATTAGCTTAAAACACCTTTGGTTATTTTAGGAAACATTAGGGTTTTCGGCTAACACTTGGTTAACACATATTGAGCATAATCGATTTTAACAACTTTAGGCATGGTTTTTATATAACCAAACCCAAGCATTTTATTTCTATAAGATTGTAAAAGAGTTGCTTAGATTTTAGATTAGTTCAAAGGATGTTTGGTGTTACAAACCTTAGCATCAGTGCAACCTAAAACCGGTTAACACCCACATTAAAAACCTAATAGTTCACAGCCAACTAACCTATGTTTAAGCAGCTCCCACGACTTCGTTTCTAAGTGTTTTGGGGCCATTCCAAGATTATTGTACTTGGATCATACCAACATGATAGTATCGACAGTGTCTGCTTAATATCGATGGCCTCAAAATCCTTAATATCGATGACAAGCAATCAGCTCCCCACCGAGACTGTTAGGTTCGACCGCCCCTGTTCAGAAGCTTCTAACCCATCGATACTATCAGTATCGATGGGGTTCTATGCCAATCTCGTTGGAGAAGGTAGACCCTAGTAGTATCGAAGTGATTCCATCAAGGTTGACCCATCGATTCTGTTAATCTCGACTGATGAAGAAACAACTTGTCGATACTATTGCTTCTGGGTGTTCTTTGGTCGATATTAACATTTCCAGGTTATAATTCGATTCTAATCAACCATGTCTTCAATATAAGTTGTTCCTTAGCTTCCTATATCGATTTGGTGGAAGTTCTAAGGGTTTAAAGGGTTGAACTTGAGCTGAAAACTTCAGATGGTTCGAGAAGAAGAGTGAATAGTATAACTCACTAAAAATCAGTGATTTCTCAATCGATTTTACTTCGTTCTCGGCGATTCAAAGCTCGATTTCTTCGTCTCTTCACGATCTGCACGTTCCCAAAGTCGTTTTGACACCAAAAACGCCCAATTTGATGCAGATTTGAGCAAGTTATGGGTGTTTTAGTGAGAGAAAGATGATGAGAGAGAGGGCCGTAAATTGTCTGTAGTTGGGGGTTGGTGTGTGAAATAAATGACGTTTAATTTCATTTCAACATTTTTATCGTTCGGGCGTGTTCGGGTTCTTTCGTTTCGCGCGAACGCGTCATTTTCGGTTTTCTCGCAACGAAACGTTACGATATTTTAAAATAAGGTTTTCTAATTTGTTTTAGGTTGTAATTCCTGATAAATTAACTAAAGATATTTTATTTATTTTAACATTTCAAAAATGTTTAATTTTACTGTTTAATCAAATTGTACAGTTTTCGCGTGTATTTGTTCGGATCGTACCCGTACGAACACAACAATAACTGTAATTCCTGATTTGATTGTCTAATTATTAGACATCATTCAGAACGTTAAACCCACATATATACTTTCGTGAATCGTCAATCACACGAATACTCCGTTAGTTTAGTGTTCACATAACAACGTGTGTTATTATTTTCTTTTAGTCGTTCTCGCATACGTTTATGTTGGAAAATAAGGACTGATGAGCAAAACCACTGAAGCCAGACAAATGAATAAATTGTAGATTGACCAACCGAGGATACTTTCTCTTCTGGATACCTTCTCTTCCGATTGCAGAACTACTAAACTTCTGCATCGGAAGCTCAACAGCAAAAGATTCACAAAAGAACTATCGCAGACCTTCTTGACTTAGGAAGATAATAGCTGAACCTGATCCCTTCGGAAGACAACCAATGCTTCGGAAGACAACCTCTGATTAAATAATAACCACTGTTTAATCAGGTTCCGACCAACACCTTCCGAAAGAATAACCGCTGAACTTCTACACAACTATCTCAACCTCGGAAAAACTGAAGACTTCTGAAGACTCATGATTCCGAGGTTGCTGACTTTGTATTAGTTGTACTCTTCTGATGATTCAGTATATGTAACAGTGTCAGTTATTTGTCTTATTACTTCTTTGTCTTTTAACATTGAATCTTGGGTATTTAAGTCTCAACTTTCCCTGAGATAATTGAATTACATTCCCCCAAAATTCCTTGTGCTGTTATTATGTTTTCTTTCTTTCTAGCAAAAACTAAACAACCAAAAATAACTAAGTGTTAAACTTTAGAGGGAGCTAATACCAAATATTTGACCGTGTGTCTAAAGTCTTTGTTCCTGGTGTCAAACCCCTAGCCGACGGGACGGATCGTGTTCCCCGCCGGGCGGAAGGTTCTCGGGGCGCGATATCGTGAGTGATAATCGGAATGATCAGATTGTTTACATAGCATCAATGTTAAGAATAACTAAAGCACAATCAAGCATTAAACTAGGATTACAAAGTTAAATTACAATATCAAGGTTCAGTAATTTAAATAAGTAAACCTATCAAAATAATCAAATGTTTCTATCTTGTATCTGTACAAGATATCAAAAGTGTCTTGTATTAATAACAAAAGTTGTGCTTTCCAAAAGTCTACTAGGTCCTCTATCTAGGCAGCCTAGTATACAAATCCTGAAGCCTTACCTTAAACCTGTTCATCTCCTGAGCAAGCATGTAAGAAAACAAAGTCAACACAATGGTTGGTGAGTTCATATAGTTTATAAGTTTAAAAAAATAGCTTTAGCAAACCTCTTTCGGTAAAACCTTAACCTCATTAACTTCACATGTAATATCCGAATCGGTATGCTTATATATAGGGCATACCCCTGAGTCGAGCCTACAACCCGCCCAGACGCCGTCCCACCACATACTAACCCGCATATGACACTGTTGTTAATAATAATTAAGCATTTTACCTACCATTCAACCCAGTCTTCATCATAGCTTTAGTTTACTGTTTCAAAGTTTACAAATCTATAGCAATCGTAAATATTAGCTTCAATATAAGTTTAACAAGCATCATAGTTTCACACATCATAGTTTAGCTTTCACTAATCTCATGCGTGGGTACAAGCCCTGCTCTGGCAGTCGTTTAGCAATCACGTAGCCCACGGCTAGATACAAGCCATGCTCTAGCAGAAGTTTAGCCATTACGTATCTCATGAATTAGTTAAGCTTAGTATTCGAATAGTCTAGCAATTACGTGTCTCCTGTACAAGATACAAGCCCTGCTCTAGCAGAAGTTTAGCCATTACGTATCTTATACATAGACACAAGCCATGCATACACAAATAGTTTAGCATTTACATATCTCATATAAGTACACACAAGCCCTGCTCTAGCAGAAGTTTAGCAATTACGTGTCTCTTATATAGATAACAGCTTAGCATCGTCATAGTTGAGCTTCAACGTATCTCAATGCATGGGTACAAGCTATGCTCTTGCAGTAGTTTAGCAATCACGTACCCCATGATTAGATACAAGCTTAGCATTTCGCACACAATCATAGTTTCAAGCATATAGTTTCAAGCATTAGCATATAGTTTGAGCATAGAGTTTATAAGCCTAAAGCATCTAGTTTAAGCTTCTAGTTCATAGCATAAGCATCAATCATATAGTTTTAAGCTTCTAGGTTGTAACATAAGCATCAAACATCAAGTTTAAGAATTTAATTTATAGCATAAGCATTATGCATATAGTTTCAAGCTTCTAGTTCATAGCATAAGCATCAAGTTTTAAGCATCAAGTATAATGTTTCTCCAAAATAATAGTTTCCAAGCATAAGCGTTGTTGTAAGCATCATGATTATGTTTAAAAGCATTAAAGAACATTTCAATAATTTCTTAAAATGTTTAACATGCTTCTCAGTCCCGAAGTAAAAACAAATAAGTTTGAAAAGGGACAAATGAACTCACATTGTGTTTGTAGTCGTTGACTAAGTATATCAAGAATACGTGCACTCGTTGTCTGTACTTGTTGTGATGTTTACGATCCTGTATTGATTTCATAGCGTTGTAGCTTATAAGTATAAGTTGTAATAATTCATGTTCGTGTTTGTGTTAGCCAAAAGTAGGCTAACACTTGTGTGTCCCGGTCATTGTTTGGCCTCGTTTATGTGTTATAATTTCCATCTTAATAGTTAGTTTTGAATGCTTCCTTGTATTTAACCTCTTTCTCGAAATTCCAATCATACCATATTATACTAATCAATTGCATTGATAAAACATTTGTAAATAATTTACTATCAATGTTTTACAAGTTAGACCTTTGTAGTTTAAGTTCATGTGTCTATCTCAAGTTAACCATGTTGTGGGCCAAATCAATGTCTAAGTAGGCCGATTTAAATAGGCTGTTGAGCCGATTACGATCAATGTGGGCCGAATAGTGGCCATGGGCCAACTATTGGTCCGATTAGGGATTTAATATAAGTGATGGGCTAGTTTAACCAACATGGACCGAAGGGAGTCACATGGGCCTAACATGGTAGCATGGACCGTAGATCCTGTATTTGGATCATATAAATTATGTGGGCCAAAAATAGTCTAAATGGGTTGTAGCAAATGAGCGGGCCGCATACTGTCCACCAATGGAATTCAGATGCCAGCGAACCTATCAACCAATCTCCACAGGTTCGCAGCTCACGACTCTTAGCTCAACGAACCTTATGGTTCTTTCGCATGAAGGTTCGGCCACTTTTCAAGGTTCGTTAGAGAAAAGGGTTCGGCTAGGACTAAGAGATTCGGGACTCCTATGGTTCAGTGGTCTGAAGGTTTGCTCCGCTCTAGGGTCCAGTGTGCATGGGTTCGTCTGGACCATCAGGTTCGTTGCATGAGACGTTTGCACGTAGGGTTCGGCTGTGATGCAGCCAAAGGTTCGCCTAAGTCCTCGAGGGTTCGTGAGAATGGATGCATGGCAGCAGGTTCGTGACATATGGAGGCTGGTCTAGCCTAAGGGTTCGCATAAAGGTTCGTGGCTCAATGGTTCGTTTGGCTGAGGGGTGGATGAGCATAGGTTCGTTGGGCAGCGAAGGTTCGTCGCTGAAGTAGAAGAAGCAGGGTTCGGCCACAGCAGGTTCACGAACCCTGGTTCTCACGCCATCCTCTTCATCGAACCAACGAGTCCTAGCTTCTCTCCCAGGTTAGGGATGTGTTCTCAGGTGTTTGCTGAGTGTCAGACTCAAGAATATTGGCCCATAGTTGGTCATGGTTGCTGGATTCAACAAAAAAGTAGAGAAACCCTAGTTTTCCCAATATTCAAGCCTCCATACCTCAATTTTCTGTGGTTATCCCCTCCGATCTGCTGTACTTTTAGATAGATCTCGTTGCTAGCTACGCTTGGACACCAAGAACGCGTGATTTCACCAACGAATGACCAAGATCTTGAGGTTTGAAGTAATGAAATCTAGAGAGAGAGAAGTGACGGTGGGAGTGTTTTTAGAGAGAGAGAGATGGTAGAAATGAATTAAATGGGGTTATTTGATGCTTATATACCTCGTGGGTATTCGGGTTCGTTTCGGTTGCACGGTTGGCGTTTTCGTAGCGTTTTCGGGTTATTACACGCGTGTTTTACAAATTAAATAAAAGAAATTTATTTTAAAATGTTTAGAAGATGATTATTTCTAATAAATGTTTTAAAATATTGTTTTCTTGGATTATTTATCATAAATTATTATTTCACGCGTGTCGTTGTTTTATATTGCGTATTTTACGTAATTTAATTAAAGTGATTTCCTTTTAAATTTATTTCTAATGAGTTTCAAAATTGTAAAACAGGAAATATTTTATTTCCTTAAATTTATTATCGTTCATTTCGTTTTCGTTCCGCGTATTCGTTCGAATCGTCATTCGAACGAACACGACGATGGTTTGGCTTTCTAACTTTTGTCTTCTACTTTTCAGTCATTATTTCAGAACGTTAAACTCTCAGAATCATTCGTACAGATCATCACCTATACGAATAATTCGTCTGTTTAGCATTCCGTAAAAACAATCGTTATGGTTTTGTTTTGTTTAACCTCACATACGTTTTTACATAATAGCATCAAATCAAGTATCTGTGTGTCAGTTCTGTGTTGTCTGATATTTTTCTGACTGTTAAACCCTAAGGTTTTAATCAGATTTCAGACAATCGCATAATAGTTTAGTGTTAAGCCTCAAGTTTAAATAGCATAAACAAAGTTTCACGAAATGTGTACCTGAGTTACTGTACGAGTTACTGTAGCGATCACTGTTCCTGCAACGCGTCCGGCACTGATGTTACACCTGATTAAACAGCCTCTCCGGGTTTCAACAATTGGTATCAGAGCCTTGTCTTTAGTCTTGATTTAACCATCAAAACTAAAACTCAAAGCTTTATTTTATACCTTGTTGTTTAGTTTTTTGCGTTCTAATTCTTCTGTTTTTCAAAATCTGCAGGTGCTTGGTTTTGAACTAAGTTGTGTTCAAAAACCATTCAAACAAACTACCTTGAGAACTCATCATCTATTAATTTGCTCATAATCATTTTAACCCTATGGCAGAAAAAATTACTTTAGACCCTCATAACACCGGCTTTGCTACTAAGCCATCAATTTTGGTAAGGCATCAATGTAATATATGGTAGAGAAGGATGTTACACTTTTTATCCAACAATCACACCGGATGTTGGAAGTCTGTGATGTTCGGAGCTCATAAACCAATGGTCTTGGACACAGAGACCGGAGACTCTATCCCTAAGGACCCTCGGAACTATACCGAAGGAGATTTCCAGAAACTGGAGCTTGATACCAAGGCACATGCTCAGTTGGCTATGGCCCTCCCGAATGAAATTTATTCTGTTCTTCTTCACCATGAGTCCTCTAAGGACTTTGTGGAATGCTATAAAAGAGCAGTTCAGGGGCACCGATGATTTTATGGCCAATACAAGGGAGCTATTGGCTCAACAATAAGAGACTTTCTGCCAACTAAATAATGAGTCACTGACTCAGCAATTTGAAAGGTTCACTTCTCGCTTAAGTGAACTATAATTAGCTGGTCAAATGTACCCCACTATTTCAGTTCTTAACCGCTTCTTAAGATCTCTTCCAGATAAATGGGAAACTTATTCCATAGTCATGAGATCTTCGCCAGAGTTCGGCAAACTCTCACTTACCCAACTCCATGGTAAGTTGCTCACTTTTGAGGGAGATATTGACCATAAAAGAAAATTAATAAAGTCTGGTAAATCAACAGAAGAGTATGTTCAAGGGAACTCTGCTCTTCTTAGCCATAACTCTGAGATCAATGATAAGGGTTATGATGAGGACAATGATATAACCACCGGCATCACCTTCTCTCCTTCTTGTGATGACCATTCTCTAATCCCTAACCATCTGTATTTTATCATAGATGATCTCCATCAGATTCCAAGTGATGACTTGGAAGAAAAGGATATCCTTCATCAACTTGCCCTCTTAAGCATGAGAACTAAAAAGTTTTATAAGGGGCAGGAAGAAAATTTCCAGGTATCCATGGGAAAACCAGGATTGGCCTAAAAAAGGCAAAAGTCCAATGCTACAGGTGTCATGGCACTGGACACTTTGCCAGGGAGTGCAAAAATGCTCCCAACACTAATTCTTCACCCTATGTGACTTTTCCAGACACACACTCTCACAATTCTGCAGCACCTTTTTCTTCTTCTTCTTCTTCTTCTTCTTTTTCTTATTCTTCTTCACATTTTCAAAAGCATAACAACTCTCAGGAGACAGTTCTATTTGTACAAAACTCTCCTTCTCATAATGTACAACATGTACAAGCTGCCAATGGCAGCATGTACCAGCTCACTCCTGCCCCACTTCAGATTGTTGCACCATCTCCTCCTCAAATAAACACGCCAGGCCCTGCTATCCAGTCTTCATCATCTAGTCAACCAACTCTTTTCACACAAGAGTATGTAGACTGGAGCAGCATGCTTGAAGATTTAGGCTATGCCCTTATCACTGCTAAGTCAACAGAATTTGCTCTAATGGTTGTTGGTGAAAACTCCACCCCTTCTGATCAACCTGAAGCAAAATCTACTGATGCACAGGTATCCTCCTCTACCATTGAAACGCTATGTATTGATGCTTGCATTGATGCATTTTCAAAAATAAAGAAAGCCAATATGTTGCTACAACAACAGAACCAAGAGCTTGAGCAACTATTGGCTAATAAAAATTTAGAAGTAGAAAAGTTGGTAAAGAATAAAGATAGTAAAATTTCGGTCTTAAAAACTGAAAAATCAAACCTACAAGCATTATTTGATTTGCAACATGAAAAATATTCGGCTTGTAGAGATGAACTGGCTCAAACTAAAGTTAGCTGTGAAAAGTGGGTTGAGTCCTGTAAAGGATTCAGGATGCTTCTTAGTAAGCAAGTTCACAGTAAGGCTAAGTTTGGAATCGGGTACAATGACACCAGTCTTCGAGAGGACTATGCCCCTATTTATAGTAAAATAAATGAAAATGTTTCTGAACCTTTATCGGCAACCTTTCTTCCTGATGAAATCCAAACTATAAAGATCACACCTCCAAGGGTGTATCAACCTGGACAATTTCCAAAGTTTGTATATCCCACTAATACTAACTTGGAAATATCAGAAGAGACACACCTAGAAAGTGATCATAACAATAATTATTCTGAACAAACTGAGATTGCTCCAGCCATGAGCTCTACTCAAAGTTCAGAAGGTACAACACAACCTGAAACCTTTGATAACCTTGACGCCATCCTTATCCCATAATGAAGGAAAATAAGCCATTCATCCTAAACTACTCTTCACTACTTCCTGCTTGCCTGAAATGTTTCAAGTAAAATCACTCCAATGAAAATTGCAGGATAAAAACTACTTTGGAGAAAGCTAGAGATAGACTGAAGGCTGAAAAGTTGAAAACTGAACATGTTTCTTCATCTAAAGAGAATCCCCCTAATAAGATGAAGAAGTCCAAGAAAGCAAGTAAACCATTAGCTAACAGTGCAATAAGACAAAACACCCATTCACCCTTCCACTTATCTCCTCCTCTACTTGCATCTCCCAGACCATCAATTCTTTGTACACCACCTCCTTATCCCATGGTGATCCTCGCTTCCCATTCTCCTGCTGGTGTGAATTCTACTTCCGTGGATTCACAGATCAACATCTTGCATCAAAATCAGCAGCAACTGATTCAATTCATGCAAAAGTTAATGAATAATGCATAGCAAAACAAATAAATTCTTGAAATGTTCTCTTCTTTTCTCTTTCATTCTAAAAATAAACAGTAACCCATATCTAACCTATTGCATTTGATCCTCATGTGCAGAGAGCTTTTTCAAACCAAAATCACCTATGGTATGTGAACAGTGGCGGCTCTAGGCACATGACAGGATGTAGATCCATTCTAAATAAGTTCATTCCAAAGAATGGAGGATCTGTTTCCTTTGGAAACAATGCTAAGGGTTGGATAGTCGGGTCTGGTTCTGTCCTTAGTGGAAAGTTGCACTTTAAAGATGTAAGCTTAGTTGAAAACCTCAAGTTTAATCTCTTGAGTGTTTCTTAATTAGCTGAAAAAAACTTTAGTTCATTTTTCACCAAGAACAGCTGTAAAATTCTTTCTCCTGAAATAAATTCTAAAATAAAGACCTTAATTGATCAACATACTTTGCTAATGGCTAAAAGAAGTGGAAATGTCTATGTAGTAGACATGACTACTGATTATCAAACATCTTCTACTACAGGTCTTATAGCCAAAGCATCATCTTCTGAAACTCCCCTTTGGCACAGAAGATTCAGTCACCTTAATCACCAAACTTTACATAAGCGTTCTACCCTTTCCTTAGTAAGAGGATTGCCTTCAAAAGAATTTCATTTTGAAAGTAAGTGTGAATCTTTCTTAAAGGGAAAACAACATAAATCATCACATAAGTCTATTGAGGAATCCAAATCAACTAACTGTCTTAATCTTCTTCAAATGGATCTGTTCGGTCCAGTGAAGGTAGCCAGCCTGGCCAAAAAGAGATACTGCTTAGTTGTTTTAGATGATTACTCAAGGTTTTGCTAGACTTTCTTTCTCTTCAGCAAAGATGAGACTGCTGACAAAATAAAAGACCTTATCACTCAACTTGAAAGACAATTTGGTCTTCCTGTCAAGGTAATTAGGAGTGATAATGGTACAGAATTCAAGAATCATGTTCTTGATGAATTTTACATTTCCAAAGGAATCCTTAGACAATATAGTGTCCCTAGAACTCCTGCTCAAAATGGATTTGTAGAAAGAAAGAATAGGACACTTATTGAGGCTGCAAGAACCATGCTTGCAGACTCAGGATTACCCTCAATCGTTCTGGGCTCAACACATATCTACTCCCTTATCCAATAAACCTTCAAGATCAGAATGAACACATATCTACTCCCTTATCCCCAGCATTGGATAATGTACCTGTAGATATCCCTGAACAAGCTCATGCTACCGCATGTGAAAGCTCTCACGATCCTACTGAAAATCCATCTTCTTCTGATGCTACTTCTACAAATAATTGTTTGGGCATCATTCCCTTCAACAGAAACCATCCCTTAGAGCAGATCTTAGGTGATTTAAGTAAGGGTTTTCAAACTAGGAGCCAGATTTCAAACTTTTGCCCTCATGCAGCTTTCTTGTCCCAAATTGAGACCCTCTAAGTATCAGGAGGCTCTTAAAGATAAAAATAGGGTGGAAGCTATGCAGGATGAGCTATTACAGTTCAAAAGGCAAAATGTTTGGACTCTCTACCCCTTACCCACAGTAAAATACCCTATAGTAACTAGATGGGTATTTAGAAATAAAACAGATGATAGGGGTACTATAATCAAGAATAAAGCCAGATTGGTAGTACAAGGGTATTGCCAAGAGGAAGGCATCGATTATGATGAAACCGTTGCCCCTGTGGCAAGACTTGAAGCCATAAAACTCTTCCTAGCATATTCTATAGCCCAGTAACTATGTCTGTCAACCACCAGGGTTTGATGATGTTCATCACCGTGATTGGGTGTACAGACTAGATAAAGCACTCTATGGTTTGAAACATGCACCTAGAGCGTGGTTCAAATCTATGTCGATGATATCATTTTTGGTTCAACAAAACCTTCCTTGTGTGAAAAATGTTCTAAATTAATGTCTTCTAAGTTTGAAATGAGTGTTTTAAGTGAACTAAAAACATTTTTAGGACTCCAAGTCAAACAAACCCCTAATGGGACTTTCATTCATCCATCTAAATATGTAAAAGATCTTCTGAATAAATTTAAAATGAATGATTGCAAAATAATTTCTACCCCATGGCAACCGCACCCAGAATAACTCCTGATGAAAATGGTGAACATATAGATAAAACTCTCTACACGTGCATGATTGGATCTTTGATGTATCTTACTGCATCAAGGCAAGACATCACGTATGCAACATGTGTCTGTGCAAGATACCAATCTGCCCCTAAACAACCCCATTTATCATTTGTGAAGAGGATATTCAGATACCTTAAAGGCACTCCTATGCTAGGTATTTGGTATCCTGCTAATAAATCTTGTAAGCTTGTTGATTTTTCAGACAGTGATTATGCTGGATGCTCATTCACCAGGAAGTCTACTTCAGGAGGATGTCAGTTCTTTGCAAATTGCTTGGTCTCATGGCAAAGAAAAAAGCAAACATCAGTGTCAAATTCAACTGCTGAAGCTGAGTACATTGCAGCAGCTCATTGCACAACCCAAATCCTTTGGTTACAATGCCAACTATTGGATTTTGGAATAACTGAACTAAAGACACCTCTTTTAATAGACAATGAAGCTGGAAAAAATATTATAAAAAATCATGTCTATCACTCTAAAACCAAACACATAGAAATAAGGCATCATTTTATCATAGACTGTTTTGAAAAAAGGGTTGACAGTCCCAGAACATGTATCTACAAATGACCAAATAGCGGACATATTTACCAAATCTTTGGACTCTTCAACCTTTTCTAAGTATTTTTCCAAATTAGGTATGATAAATATGAGTTAATAAATATGGTTAAGAATATGTTTATTGAACCTTAAAATAAATATATAAAAGGATAACTTTCAACAATTTTCCTAACAACGGAAAAGTAAGAAACCACTGTTGAACCAACCTTGGTTTTTTCTCTCAGTGGTTGTCCTAAAACACGGATAGGTTAAGTAGTTATACTATCCACTGTTTTATATCTATCCGCGATTATAACCATCCGTTGTTACATTTGAAACACTCCGTGGTTTCTACTCCTTCCGAGGTTTTTAACTGGTAACTTATCCATTGTTAAAACTCTTCCGAGGATAAGATTCTTTCGATGTTAAAAACTCTTCCGTGGTTAAAATTCTCTTCTCTCTGTCATTATCAAATTCTTGATAATTACGCCTTTTTTGATCGTCACTAATCACTATGCAAGATTAGACTCCCTTCAATTAATTGAATTGACACTCATTAATTGTTCTCACGGCTCGATAATATCCTCTCATTTTACCATTTTACCCATATCACTTCAAATGACCACTGATCTTATTTATATCAGTGGTTATCTTCTTCAGTTCTTCACTAATCCTTGGAAAGCTTCTTGATATTTTTTATAATCAAGAAAACACTTCTTTCAAATTCAAAAATGATGCTTATGGTGAAGGACAATCACTTGTCAAGCATGTCACCTAGCACGACGCACTTACACTGATTTACTCTGAGCTTGATGCTCATGATGATGACGTAACGGCATCAGACCAGGCTTCATTCCTAACAAAGCTTTGTTTGTACATTAGGTTGTGCATGAATGTACTGATTTCTCTTTTGTCTTTCTCTCTCTTGCTCACAGGTTTGTCCAACGGGTAAAAACCCTAAGGTAAAACTTTAGGTGTGTTATAAGTAGTGGAGGTTTTCTTTATTGAAATTGCACTCATCTGCAACGGTTACATTTTACCTTATGTGCTTCTCTAAACTTAGGCAAAAATTTGTAATCACACTTTGCCCTTGTAACTGTTCTTCGCTCTTCATATCATCCATGGCGTCTGAAGCCTTGAAAATCAAGCCAATTCACAATCTTGTAGCCTATCTTGTCAAGTCTTCTAAGTACCCTCACTATGACGAGGTCGCCGACATTCTGGTAAACTCCTTCATTCACACTGCTCTTACTGTCGACCCTTCTATCTCAGAAGTTTCTCTAATTCAGTTTTGGGAAAACTCTACCTTGGTGTCGAAGGATGACTCTATTGAAAGCATCACTTCGGTGGTCGTTGGTCAACAAGTCTCCATCACCCCTTCTAAAATAAGTGTTGCCCTAAATCTGAGTGATACTGAGGAACCTACAACTGTTCCTTTAAAACATCTTCATAATGTTTTTGTTCAGTGTGATTATCAAGGAGACCTAAAGAACAGAACCTTGTACAAAGCCTATTTCTACCCTAAGTACATGTTTCTGTTTCACACCATTTCACAATGTCTTTCTCAAAAGACAACTAGTTGAGGAGAAATGTCGTATGACATGCAATATGTCATGTATGCTATTCTGTCCAATGAAAAAGTCAACTTGTCGCAAATAATTTTTGACCACTTGCCGCATCACCAAAAGAGTCCAAAATTTTGGTTGTACCCTAGGTTTGTAATGGCTTGTCTTTTTTCTTATGTTAATAATGCTTGTCATATTGCTCCTTTTTCTAATATCAAGAGCATTGACAAACAAGTGTTCACTAGATTGAACACTGAGGCAAATCACATGGATGAAAATGAGGATACAACCATCCTTGGTGAACCCGCATCCACCTCCTCTTCCACACCTGTAAAGGTACCAGCCAAAAGAAAAACATCTACAAAAGCCCCCAAACCTAAAAAGCCCAAAAAGACTGTTCAGGAAGTTGTGATCCCTGAACAAGTCTTTGTCCCCACAGGACAGATAGATACATATGTTCCATCCTCACAGATGAATCCAAAATCTCCACCCTATCTAGCTCCTCATAAATCCTTTCAGCAGGATGATGTGGTACTCCAAAGGGACCCCCTACAAACCACTGAAGTGTCACTTGACACTCAGATGGTAGTCCACTCTCCCAATGACACTTCTGCTTCTTGTCCACAAAAATCCTTAACTCTATAACCGAAGTTCTCCATGAGATTGATTATACCTTTGAGCACATTGGTTCTCCTCCCCCCACCAATTGACGAGCAGCCCCTTCAAACCTCTGCTCAAACTAATCAATCTCCTACCCATGGAGAAGAGGATGACATCAGGGTGTCTAATCCATCTAGACTTCTTGATCATGTATTTGGAGCATCCATCTCACTTGAAAGCCCAATGGGACTTCATCTAGATGGATCAGGCAATAAGACTCCAGATATGGCAACAACGCATGAAGTTCTTGAAACTGAGGCTGGAAATCCCCAGAACCAAGAAAAAGGGGTCCATGACATTCCTAAGATGGACTCAGATCATGTTAAAACTGGCTCACCAGTCAGGGATTCGGATGATATCCGTAAAAGGTTGGACGAATCATATCTATAACTAAAGGATTTGACGAATTATGTTGCTCATATACAGGCTGATGTGGCGAAACTCGCTGACTTAGTCACAAAAGCCTTGAATAACCAAGTCCTGCAACCCTAATGCATCCCAATGCAGGCACCTTCACTTGAAGGTTCCCCAAACATTCCACCTACTTCCACTGCACCAAGCTTCTCAAGCCAAGCTTTTCAAGAGGTGTTAAACCCACTTCTTAAAACCCATCTGACCACTTTCTTCACTAAGTTTACCAAAACTTTCCTTACCACCCAGAAGCAACAACTGGATTTACTGAAAATTTCAGTAGACTCCAGAATCTCTTCGTTACAACATGAGGTATCTAAGCATACTCTTTTTCTAGAATCTCTCATAGGTATAGCTCCTCCTTCTCCCTGGTTCTAGGAACAGGCTAATGAAGCAAAAAAGAGGGAGAATGAAAGGCTCTTATCTGCAGCCCAAGCTGCCAAAAGGGCAGAAGATGAAACTGAGCAGAGAAGGATGAAGGAAATAAGATTGAAAAATCAGGAGGCACTTCTCAAAGCTGCATTAGATCAGCAGTTTCAGACTGAGGCTGCCAAGGCCAGCTCTAAGCAAAAGCAAAGGGAAGCTGAAGCTCAATTGGAAACTGGAACATCAGGGGTGAGCAGAAAACCTAAACCTACCAAATCAGTTCCCACTGAGCCAACAAAACTCATAACCACTACCCCTTTTTCTTTTGCCTCCACCACTCAGGACATACAAATTCCAACTGAGTCTGTCCAATCTGAACATAACCCAATCTCTCCCAAACAGCAATCTCCCACCATATATATCCCTTCTTCACCTATACAAACAAATAAGAAAACTCACCTACCCTTTCTCCAAATTCTGCTTCTCAAACCCTTCTAAAACTATCCTTACATACCTCCCTTCCCACTACTCTAAATGCATCCAAAATAGGCCAAAAACCAGCTTCCATAATCACTCAGTCTTTCTCAAGAAGACAGAAGAGTGTCGCCAGAAAATCTAAAACCCCCCACAATAAACCTAAGAAACCTTTAACCCCTATTCAAGAACCAAGCTCAGACTTAAATGATGATCAGCCTATTGCCTCTCTTATTCCAAGAAAGAGAGGTGGCTGATGATGATGAGTCTGACTTACCTAAAACCACCGAAGCTCCCTTACCAATAAAGTCAGCTGATGCTGAAGCTGAAAAATCACAAACTTCTCCTTTGAAAGAATCCTATTCTCCTGTAGGGAAATTCCCCTCAAATGAAGACCTTCAAGAGACAAAGAATAAAGAAACTGAAAAGGAAAATAAGATCTTAGAGATCTCGGAGCCACTGGTCTCTCTGGAGATGATTTGGTCAAAACCTATCAGGAACAAATAGCCTTGATGGATCAGCAACAAGATAAAGCTTATCAGGTTGAGAGGGAGCAACTGGTCAAGTTTCTCCTGGATGAAGGTAATATAAAGTTGAAACCTTAAGAAACTGGGATATCCCAAGCGTCAGAAATGAAGTTGAGGTTCTTTCCAAAAGAATAAAGGCCGACATCAAGAAGAAAAAGACCCTTGAGCAAAGAAGAAGAATAAAACACATCCTCATCCAAAATCAATTGGGACCAAAGAAAACTATAATAAGATAAAGAGATGACATACTGTTTGATGAATGGTCAAAATTCAAAAGAGAAAATAGTGATCATCTGAGCTTTGGAAAGAATCCATATTACCTTCTCCCACGATAGTGTCCCAGCTTAAGGATGTTAATCCAAGCACAATTCTTGATCATCTGCTTAATGCACTTATGGGAAGCCTAGGTGTTGGGTTTGTAGAAACTCCATACACTGTCAACACCTTGGGTTGAAGTTGAAAAGGGGATTCTCCCTAATCTTTTGAGGAATTACGAGCCTCATCAGCATGCTGTAGTGAAGAAAGTACTTTATTCTAGAGATCAAGTAAAAAGAAGAGAAATAATTCACTGGCCTGCTGGAGCTCCTCTTCCTTTGGGTCCTTCTCCTAAATCCCATCCCCTTCACATCACAAATTCCAGAACTAGAATAAAGAGATGGTTCTATGATCCTGTCCAAAAGCATGATCATTGAGAGACACAATGTATCAAGGACCTTCTTCTCAGATTGTGATGAAATTCTCAAACTACCAAATAATGACCTGAAGGAACTGCAGCATATGACTCCGGAAAATGCTGAAACAGAATATGAAGTCTTGAAGTATGTACGGAGTCTCAGAAACAAAATGAGTCTAGCTTTAAGGCAAAAGTAAATGGTTTTGGCTTCATCAGTCAATAGGGAGATTGTTGGAAAAAAAGGACTAATGAGCAAAACCACTGAAGCCAGACAAATGAATAAAACCGCGGATTGACCAACAACGGATACTTCTCTTCCGGATACTTTCTCTTCCTATTGCAGAACTACTTAACTTCAGCATCGGAAGCTGAACAGCAAAAGATTCACAAAAAGAACTATCGCATACCTTCTTGACTTCTGAGGATATTAGTTGTACCTGATCCCTTCGAAAGACAACCAATGCTTCGGAAGGCACCCACTGATTAATAACTGTTGTTTAATCAGCTTTCGATGAACACCTTCTGAAAGAATAACCACTACACTTCTACACAATTATCTCAACCTCGAGAGAACTGAAGACTTCTGAAGACTCATGTTTCCGTTGTTGTTGACTTTGTATTAGTTGTACTCTTCTGATGATTCAGTGTATGTAACAGTGTAAGCTAGTTGTCTAATTACTTCTTTTTCTTGTAACATTGAATGTTGGGTATTTAAGTCCCAACATTCCCTGAGATAATTGAATTACATTCCCCCAAAATTCCTTGTGTTCTTATTATGTTTTTCTCCCTTTCTAGCAAAAACTAAGCCTCTTCGGGTTTCGACACCCCTGCAACACCTTTTTCTTCTTCTTCTTCACATTTTCAAAAGCATAATAACTCTCAGGAGACAACTCACATTGTACAAAAATCTCCATCTCCAAATGCACAATATGTACAAGCTGCTAATGGCAGCATGTACCTGCTCACTCCTACTCCACTTCAGATTGTTGATTTTGTTGCACCATCTCCTTCTTACATAAACACACCAGGCCCTACTATTCAGTTTTCATCATCTAGTCAACCAACTCTTTTCACATAAGAGTATGTAGACTGGAACAACATGCCTGAAGATGTAGGCTATGCCCTCATCACTGCTGAGCCAATACAATTTTCTCTAATGGTTGTTGGTGAAAAATCCACCCCTTCTGATTAACCTGAAGCAGAATCTCCTGATGCATAGGTATCCTCTTCTACACTTGAAAAGCTATGCACTGATGCTTGCATTGATGCATTTTCAAAAATAAAGAAACCCAATATGTTGCTACAACAACAGAACCAAGAGCTTGAGCAACTATTGGTTAATAAAAATTTAGAAATAGAAAAGTTAGTAAAGAATAAAGATAGTCAAATTTCGGTCTTCAAAACTAAAAAATCTAACCTAAAAGCATTATTTGATTTGCAACATGAAAAATATTCGGCTTGTAGAGATGAACTGGCTGAAACTAAAGTCAGCTGTGAAAAGCGGGTTGAGTCCTGCAAGGGATTCAGGATGCTTCTTAGTAAGCAAGTTCACAGTAAGGCTAAGTTTGGAATCGAGTAGAATCACACCAGTTTTCGAGAGGACTATGCCTCGATTGACAGTAAAAGAAATGAAAATGTTTCTGAACCTCTATTTCCCTCCTTTCTTCCTAATGAAATCCTGTAGGATCAGATGTTCTCAATTGATACAATTAATAGAGTATAGCAGCGGAATTCAAAGTTGAATTAGCATAATCATAGCAAGAACAAAGTTCAATCAAACAGTAAATGCAAGTTTGTTATAGAGAGAGAAACTTTCTGCAAAAGGAATATATCATTCAGATTATTAACTTCGTTACCATTACAAACATGTCAACTGCCCTTATATAGAGACAGTGACGTCTGATGATGTCACATGATGTTGACACCTAACAGACAAAACAAAACAACTGAAAATAACTAAACTACTGAGAATGTCTACAACATCTGAAGACATTCTCTTACAACTACTGAAGAACTGAAACTACTGAAGTAAAAAGACTAAAACATCTGATGAGTAAACTACTCATCAGACTTTTACAAACACTGAAAGAAAACTGCTGAAGACTTAACTACACATTACAACATCTGATGAATTGCACTTCAGCTGTTGTATATCACTTCAGATCTTGTGTCTTCAGTACATTGAATGTCAGTTGTTGTGTTCTTCTTCAGTCGTTATAAGTGCTGTGAGACTTAGAGATTTTTCTGATCAGGCTCATTGGTTCTTTTAGTCCAACAAACTCCCCCTGAACCAATGCAGCCAAAAACCTCTAATTTATTGATGGTCTCACTTATTCACTCCCAGGCTGAAAGATAAGTCTTTTTCTTTGAGATCAGTATCAAAATGACCAGTTAAAGTGTATGCCTGATAATCAACAGCTTCCAAAAAATCTAACAAGCAAAATATGAGAGGGAACTCCATTGGGGAAATGGACTATGAGCATTAACCCCTCTCATTAAAGCTATTGATTATATACTAACCTGAAGGACTCCCTGACATATGCCTCAAGCAGTATTACCTTTTCTTCTGGAGTCAGCCTCTCAGGTTCACCTTCAAAGAAAGACTCAGGTCCATAGTACTCAGACAAGTACCTGGCCGTTGTCCCATCATTCAGCTCAACTCTAGTAATCTCTCTGTATACAAACTCATCAGGATGCTTCCCTTCCAAAAATAGAGAAAGCTCATTTTGTTGAACATTTTCAAGTTTCCTATATACCAAGCCTTTCTTGATCATTTTGTTTTCTATAAACTTTGGAGCTTTTGAGCCAGAGTTGTACACACTCTTGAAGTCATTGATTATCTCCCAAGGATCAAGTACTGACCCTAGCATAATGTCAGCACTTAAGACCCTTCTGATTCTTCTGGCATAAGATGCTGGAGCCTCTCTCTTGTGGATCCTATGAATGATTCTTGGATCAGGCCACATTCTAATCTGTTCCTTCCTATACTGGTAGGTGAACCTCAGAGCATACAACCTTTGAGCTTCTTTCTTCATTGCAATAATGGTTGATGTCTGAGGATAATCCTTATCAACCATCTTTAGGATTTGCTCATCATGCTGTTTCTGGTTCTCTTCTTCTTCAAGCTTCACTTTTACTGCCAACATTTGAGATTCTGGTGTGAGCTTTGGATGTTGTCCCAACACCAGTGGCTTCTCAGGCACATATTTGGCAGGAAGAGATACCTTCTTCTTTTGAATTGACAGATCCAACCCAGTTGTTGATGGTGCAGGCTTTTGAACATTTGGCTTGATAACTGTAGAGATAGGCATCCTGTCTTCTTCATCAGAACCCTCTTCTTCTTGAATTCTAAGTTGCCTTCTCTTCTTTGGAGGAGCCCTTACCTCAACAACCTGAGTTTGAACCTCTTGATTTTGTATCTCCTCTGGTTCAGTTTCTTGTACATCAGAGGTTGTAGCCTGTTTTTGTACATCAGATGTTGTAGCCTGTTTTTGTACATCAGATGTTGTAACTTCCACTTGTTCTGCACTTGCTTCAATTACTTTCTCAGCCATTTCCTGCTCAACCTCCTCATCAGCTCTGTTGATAACCTCAACAGGTTTCTTCTTCTGTCTCTTATAAGTCACTTGAATTGCAGGAGACCTTTCAGAAGCAACATCTTCAGATCTTGGCCTTTTGGAAGCTGAAGTTGTGACTGACTCTGTTCCTAACTCCCCCTTTTTGGCTGCAGGGGAAGAAGGAGTATGTAGAGTGGTAAGTCTGGCAGTCACAGCCTCATCAACCATTTGTTGAATTTGAGATTTGGAGGGTAGCCTCTCATCAAGGGCTTGAACAATAATTGTTTTCAGTAATGGAGTGATGAGAGGGAGGATATTTAGAAAGGCAGCAGCTAATGCCTCTGGGGGGCTAGAACCCAAAGGATTAGTGCCTGAAGCAAAGGCTGGTGGCATTTGAAATTGTGAAGTAGTGGTGGATTTGTTTGGGTGACCTTCAGGATGAGAAGGTGCCATCTGTGGGGTAATTGGGGAAGATGGTCTTTTGTCCTTGGACATTTTGGTGAGTAGCTCATTGAGTCTACATACCTCAGCCTCAAGGATTTGATTCTGTTTCAGAACCTCAGCAAGTGTTCTTTGGTCATCAGTAGCCTTAGCTAAATCATCTGACCTCCTGAGATTATCAGGATCTACCTGAGTTGAGTGTGGCTCAACATGATCAGGTGCCCCTTTTTCTTGGTTCTGGGGACTTCCAACCTCAGGGGTAACCCCTTCATCAGTTGTTGCCTCTGACAAGGTCTTAGCAATGGTACCACTATCAATCACTCCAAATGATGGAGGTGATGAAGTAGCAGCCTTGTCAGATATCAGAATCTCTCTTTCCACACTAGGAGATCTGATGTGGTAGTCATAATCCTGTGGGCTATCAGAGACACTTTTATCCTCCCCCTCAATGTTGGAGCTTATCCCAGTAGTGATAGGTGTCTGGGAGGGGATAGGAGTGTTCAACTAATCCAGGATGTTTTCAATAACAAAAGTGGGACTATCTGGGGTGGTTTCCATAGGAATTGGCTTTGAAAGAGAGTGCACCCGGGGAGATTGGTGCTTTTCAATAGAAACCTTTTCAACTGAAAGAGGTTCTAGAAATGTGTCTGCCCCTTCAAAGGTTGCACCAGGTTCCTGTTGAGAGGAATCCTGGGCGGTTTGAGCCGGTGGAGTCGGATGGATCACTGGTTGACTACTCCCAGTGGCCATGTCATGCCTTGGTGAGGCATGGGCAGACTCAGGGGACTCATTTCCCTGAGCAGCCTTTTTGGTTTGTTTGGATTTTGGTTTAGTGGGGACTCTGGATTTGGATTTTGTGGTGGAGGCTGTGGGTTCCCTCTGCTTGGGTTTTAGCTTTCGGGCAGCCTCTTTGAGAGTAGGGTTAGAGTTGTGTCGGGAATATACTTCCAACAAAACTGCTGGAGCAGAGATCCCCTGACCAACAAGGCCATTTTGCTGAAGCTGTTTCTCTATGATGGCCATGATAAAACGTGGATAGAGTAGCCATCTAGAAGAAACAGGCTTACCAGCATGTTCAGTTAATTCAGAAAAGAGTATTTGAGAAAAATTTAGCTTTTGAGATTCTAGGATAGAATACAATACCTGTTGCCATCGAGAGGACATTTGGTCCCATGAAGAAGACTTCGGAGCCAAGCAGATGTTGATCATATGGAATATCAGGCGCTCTGGGTCATTGAAGTGCTTCTTGAAAAGTGTGGAATCACTCAGGTCACCCTGGTATTCATGACTTGTAAAACAGAGGTCAGTGGCGCTCTTAGGAAACTGAGTGACCAGGTTAGCATCATCAAGCTGAAGAACCTCCCTGAGTTCAGCGGGGCTGATGTGCACATTATGACCATTAACTGTGGATCGAAGTGAGATGACTCCTGTGCCCACGTTGATCAGTTCAACATTCATCCAAAATTGATGAATGGATTCGACATACAGAGTTGGATTGAGAAGAAAGGCAGTTTTGAATTGAGAGGAGGTCATCAAGTCCACAGCTTCATCAAACTTTGACCAAAAGGAGGATTTGGTCAGATAAGCAACGGAATTGTGTCTAGGTTTCAAGGTGATTGACGCCATGGATGCAAAGACTGGAGAGGGAAAATAGGTTTTTGAAAAATATGGAAAGTTCTGAGAAAGTGATAATGAAACAACTGAAGAAGGTTGAGTTAAATAGAGAAAACAACAGAAGTTAAAACAACTGAAGAGTAAAATTACTCATCAGGTGTTGTCGACAGTTTTGTTCAGCAGTTGTTTTCATCAGTTATTCATCAGACTTTGTGGAAATTTTGTTCATCAGAACTTGTGAACAATGTGTTCATCAGAACTTGTAAACAATTTGTTCATCAGAACTTTGTGGAAATTTTGTTTATCAGAACTTATGAACAATGTGTTCATCAGAACTTGTAAACAATGTTTGACCTTCAGTACTTAGTGAATCAATACTCATCAGTACTTGTAACTTAGAGTATTAGAAAAGGTCATATTTTTCCTTGAATCAGTACTTTTGATATGTATCAATATTTACTGAAAATATCAAAAAGTTTCAAGGTAAAAAAAATTTCATTTGAAAAGAAAAATTGAAAATATTTTTTGGTTTTTGAAAAGAAATTAAAATTTATTTGATGAAAAACCAACCTATTCAAGTTGCAGCATACCAAGCCTTAGAACTAAATTTTGAAAAGTTGAGGTGTCTAAAGGCTTAGTAAAGATGTCTGCAAGCTCATCAGCACTAGGAACAAATTTTGGATCAATCAGACCCTTTTCATAACAATCTCTTATAAAATGATGTCTGATCTCAATGTGTTTAGTCCTAGAGTGCTGAACTGGATTCTTGACAATACAAAGAGCTGAAGCACTATCCATTAACAATGGTGTCTTCAGTTCTTTGATGCCATAATCCAAGAGTTGAGACTGAAGCCAGAGAATTTGTGAAGTACAACTTGCAGCAGCAATGTACTCGGCTTCAGCAGTGGAAGTGGCTACAGATGTTTGTTTCTTACTTTGCCAAGAAACCAGACAATTTCCAAGAAATTGACACCCACCAGAAGTAGATTTTCTTGAGAGTTTGCATCCTGCATAGTCACTATCAGAAAAAGCAACTAGCTTGCAGGAATGTCCAGTGGAATACCATATTCCCAGAGATAGAGTACCCTGCAAGTATCTGAAAATTCTCTTCACAGCAATTAAATGAGATTCTTTAGGTGCAGCCTGAAATCTAGCACAGACACAAGTGGCAAACATAATGTCTGGCCTTGATGCAGTTAGATACATCAAAGAGCCAATCATACATCTATAAAGAGTTTCATCAACTGAAGTACCTTTCAGATCAGCATCAAGTTGTGTGGTGCTACTCATGGGGTTAGAACATGGTTTACAGTTTTGCAAATCAAATTTCTTTAACAGCTCTTTTGTGTATTTTGATTGGTGAATGAAAATTCCATCAGATTTTTGTTTAATTTGAAGACCCAAGAAAAACTGTAGTTCCCCCATGGCACTCATTTCAAAATTTGTGGTCATAAGCTCAGTGAAAGCATCACACAACTTTAGATCAGAAGAAGCAAATATGATGTCATCAACATAAATTTGAACAAGTAGCTTATGCTGTCCTACATTCTTTATGAATAAAGTTTTATCAATGGAGCCTCTAGTGAAATTATTTTTGAGAAGAAAAGTGGATAAAGTGTCATACCAGGCTCTAGGTGCTTGTTTCAGCCCATAAAGAGCTTTATCAAGCTTGTACACCCAATCAGGATGTTTATTGTCCTCAAAGCCTGGAGGTTGACACACATACACTTCCTCTTTTATTTTACCATATAGGAAAGCACTTTTGACATCCATTTGAAAAACTTTTAATTTGTGTAAGGCAGCATAGGCTAAAAACAACCTAATTGCTTCTAGTCTGGCTACAGGGGCAAAAGTTTCATCATAATCAATACCTTCTTCCTGAGAAAACCCCTGTACAACCAGTCTCGCCTTGTTTTTAATGATTTGACCATGTTCATCTGTTTTATTCCTAAACACCCATTTTGTGCCTATTGCACACTTACCTGGAGGTAAAGAAACTAGCTCCCAAACCTGTTGCTTCTTGAACTGCAACAATTCCAACTGCATTGCCTCCACCCAGCCAATATCTCTAAGTGCTATGTGGTAATTCTTTGGCTCTTGTTGACTGACAAACAAAGCATAAAGACAAAAGTTAGATAATTGACTTCTTGTTGAAACACCTGCAGAAATATCACCAAGAACTTGAGATAATGGATGATCTTTCAGTTCTTGATATGGAATAAGAGCAGTGCAAGTGTTTGCTGGAGGTTCAGCTGCTGCAGAAGTGGATGAAGAACCAGGGAACAATTCAGCTGGAATTTCAAATGATGTGGAAGAATCCAGAATTTCATCAGCATTTGTATTTGGAGGAGCAACTGGAGCAGGAGGAGCAACTGATTTTGCAGATGTAGGCAGATTATCACTGAATCTGAATAAATGAGTACTTTCATCTTCATCATCTGGAATTCCTTGTGTGGTTTCTGTAGAATCTTTTGGTGGATTTGCTGGAAATACCTCATGTTCTTCACCATTAGGTTCAACTGGAAATTTATGTTGCAAGATGTTAAGATCAAACATCTCAGCAGGATTTTGAGGAATGGAATCTTTGGGACATTCATTGAATTTAACATGAAGAGTTTCTTCAACAATCTTTGTTCGACAATTGAACACTCTATAAGCCTTGCAAGTTGAAGAATATCCAACAAAGTATCCTGCATCAACTTTGGAATCAAATTTGGTAAGTGGATCTTTGGTGTTGAGAATATAGCAAGGACACCCAAAAGCTCTGAAGAAGGAAATCAAAGGAGTTAAAGAGTGAAGTATTTCATATGGAGTCTTCAACCATCTTTGATTCACCAAAACTCTGTTTTGCACATAGCAAGCTGTATTAACAGCCTCTGCCCAGAAGGTTAGTGGTAAACCAGAATCTGCAAGCATTGTTCTGGCAGCTTCAATCAAAGTCCTATTTTTCCTTTCTACAACTCCATTTTGTTCTGGAGTTCTGGGAATACTGTACTGTCTCTGAATTCCCTTTGACAGATAAAATTCATCCAGAAGGTGATTTCTGAATTCAGTGCCATTATCACTCCTAACACACTTGATAGGAAGAGAATATTGCTTTTCAGCATACAACACAAAATTCATAATAGCCTTGGCAACCTCACCTTTTGAGTGTAAGAAGAAAGTCCAGACAAATTTTGAATAGTCATCAACAATAACTAGACAATACTTCTTCTTTGCCATAGACATTATCTGCACAGGACCAAACAAATCCATGTGCAGTAGTTGCAGGCAACCGGTGGATTTGGAATCTCCAATTGGAGGAAAAGAGACTTTGTGTTGCTTTCCTTTCAAGCAGGCAGTACAATTCTCATCACAACTAAAGTCCTTTAAAGGAAGACCTCTAACCAAACCATGTTTCACCAATTGATTCATGTTTTAGATGTTCACATGACCTAATCTTCTATGCCACAGATTTGATTCTTTGAAAGAGGCCTTAGAGAATAAACAAGGATGACCCTTGACAGAGATATTCTTAGATAAATCAAAGGCATATACCTTTCCCACTCTGTTAGCCTTAAGAAGTGTATACTCATCTAAAACTTTGCTAATCAAAGGCATTACATCAGAAGATAAAATCCTACAATCTTGCTTAGTGAAAAGAGAAACATGACCCTTATCACACATTTGACTAACACTCAGAAGATTGTACTTAAGATTTTCAACATGATTCACATCATCAAACCTAATTTCACCATTTGTTACCATACCTTTCCCAATAATGTAACCCTTAGCATCATTTCCAAAGGATACAAATCCCTTCCTTCCAGTAAAATAATTTTGAAGGAGAGATCTGCTCCCAGTCATATGCATGGATCCTCCACTATCAACATACCAGATGCTATTTTGGCATGCTGAAGGACCCTGCATACAACAACACACTCAATTAGACTTTGGGACCCAAACCATTTTGGTTTTGGGTCTGTTAACACATGAATAAACAAAATGAGCAGTGTCAGTTGAAGCAACACTTGAAGCATTCTTATCATAAGATTTTGCTTTGACTTTTGATTTTGATTTCTTTTTAGGAAATGAATCAACAGATGCCTCTGCCAGATTGACTCTTCCTAGCAGTTGTTGCATCATTAACATCAGTTGATTATGATTTTGTGTCAAGATTTTGATTTCATTAGACACATTTGACCTGACTTTGGATTTTTGGGTTTTAACACTTTAGTTTCTTTAACTGATGAAGAATTTTTCAAGTGTTGTTTCTTTGAATCTGGAGCCACCTCCTTACCTTTCTTGAACTTATTTGATTCAGTTCCATGTGAGGTGTTTCCAGTCTTTGAACTGACAGATGATTCTGGTACAAACTTGGAACGAAATTCAGTTTTCATTTTGAGAAGGTTTTTGTTTTTATGCTTTATTTTGTTGAATTTAGAACCTTTTCTGTACCAGCAATCATCAGTGGAATGATTAAACAGCCTACAAATTTCACAAGGCACCCTCTTTTGCTTTCCCTTGTGATTATCTACAAGTACTGATGACTTAGATACTGAGTTTTTGTTCTTCAGCACATTTGGAACATCAGTATTTGTAGACAAATTGATAACAGCTGATGTGCTGACAACATCTGAAGAGGTATTCTTCAGCACTTGTCTATCAACCCTTTTCCACTTATCAGTAGTTGTGCCATCAGCTTTTTCTACAACTACTGATGAGTGATTCTGACTTATCAGAAGCCGTGCATCTTTCTCTCCAGTGCCATGCCCATCTGACTTAACCAGTTTTAAATTTAATTCATTTGAAACCTTTTCATCAGGGTTAATCTCAATTAAAACACTATCCTGACATGTTTCATCCTGGATAACATTTGTACATCCAAGAGAATAAGAATAAGTTTCAATGTCAATAGTGTCAGACTCAGATTTGCAGGCACTTGAATCACTTTCAAATGATTCTTCAGCATCAGACTTTTCTGAAGATTTGGTGGATTGGTATACACTGTCTCCTTCAGACTCACAGTTAAGATTTTTTGGTGTATAATCAGTTGGAGGAGCAGTGTGATTGTATCCAATACCAAACTTCACATTTGATGCTGTTTGTTTGTTTAACAACAACTCAAACCCCTTGCAAGATTCAACCCATCTTGCACATTCTACTTGGGTTGCTGCAAGTGTTTGTTTCAGATCATTATGCTTCACAAGCATGACTTCCACTCTAGCTTTTTCATCAGATAAAAACATTTAAGTTTATAAATATCAGACTCTTTTTCATTTAAAGCTTTTTCAAACTCAGTTTTGTTTTTAGCCACAGCCTTCTCTAATTCAAATTTCTCATTTATCAATTCTACATTTATTTCCCTAATGGAAGCAAATGCTGAAATACATGACTCTGAGCATAACTTAGCTTTTGATTCAGAAGATACCTGTGATGTTGAAGAAGATTGACAAGAGTTGTCAGTTGAATCAATAGCCATCAATGCAAGATTTCCAAAAGGATTGTCTCCACCATGTGGACCATTTTCAGAATAAGGCTGCATGTTGAAGTCAGATAAATCATCAGGTAGACTACTCCAATCAACTACTCCAGGAGTAAAGAAACTTTGATGCTGTTGTTGTTGAGACTGTTGATTGGTTTGAGATTTGCTGGTATCAGGAAGAGCAGGTGATTATGAAGGAATTAATGCTGGAGTGTGTGTAGGTTGAGGCATGTAGAAACAAGGATATGGATATGGCATAGGATTTTGTTGAACAAAGTGAGCTGGATAGAATTGTTGTTGACTAGTACCAGAGGATTGTGATCCTTTGCTTGATGGATTGTTGCTTGGAAAAGTCACAAAAGGTGCAGCAGAGTTAGAACCAGTAGATTTGCACTCCCTAGCAAAGTGACCAAGTCTACGACACTTATGGCACCTCAGCTTCCCTTTGTCAAATCCAACTTTGGTTTTGCCAGATAATCCAGGGAACTTTATTCCTGTTCGTTTATAGAACTTTTGTGATCTGATGTTGATTAATGCCATTTGACTCAAAATGTCCATCTCCTCTAGATCATCATCCGGGATTCCTTTCAAATCATCCATCACAAAACACAAGTTATCACCATAATTTCCTGCATTACCATCAACTCCCACAAAAGCATGTTCAGAATTGTTAGTAGAAAAATCAATATGTTCATCATAAGAACATTCAGACCCATTAAACTCTGACTCCTGACCTATCAAAGCAGTGTTACCAGGAACAAAATCATCAGCAAGTTTTCCAGATGAAGACAGTTTTCTCTTTTGTTCTACCTCTCTCTCAAATGTTAAGAGTTTCCCATGAAGTTGGGTGAGAGATAGATGTTCTAGAGTTGCACTGGAGCGTAGGATAATAGTATAAGTATCCCATCTCTCAGGCAGTGATCTGAGAAATCTGTTATTCATCTGACTATTAGTATATTCTTGCTTAACCATTTTCAACTTAGAAATTAAACATGAGAAACGCTCAAATTGTTGAGTCAATGATTCACCCTTCCTATGAGAGAACGTCTCATACTGTTGGGCGAGGATTTCTCTTGTGTTTGCTAAAACCTCATCTGTTCCACCAAATTGTTCTTTCAGTGCAACCCAGAGATCATGAGCAGTATCATGATGCATCAAGCCAGAGTAAATCTCATTCGGCAAGGCCATGGCCAGAATACCATGAGCTTTCGCATCAATTTCAAACAGTTTGATATCCTCATCCGAATACATATCCGAAGGTTTCGGAATCATTAGTTTAGTTTCAGGATCAGTAATCATGGGTTTATAAGGACCATGCACTACAGATTTCCAACATCCTGCACTGTTAATTGACAGGTGATGTAGCATTCTACGTTGCCATATGTTGTACTCACTCCGCACAAGCATCGGAGGCTTGGTTGCGGAGCCTGTATTGTGCGGATCATTGTTTGGAGTCGTCATGATCACAGATTCAAGCAATTAGACACAAGCTAATGCAAATTTCGATCAATTGATTCAAAACAAATTAATATTGAAGGACAAATCAACAGAAGTTAACAGAAAACTTCAATCTATAACAAATTCTTACTTAATCAGCTAATTCGATCAATTAGAGAACAAATTTGAGCAGTTTCAGAGATCAATTGTTTAATCGATCAATGATTAACCCGCTCTGATACCAATTGTAGGATCAGATGTTCTCAATTGATACAATTAATAGAGTATAGCAGCGGAATTCAAAGTTGAATTAGCATAATCATAGCAAGAACAAAGTTCAATCAAACAGTAAATGCAAGTTTGTTATAGAGAGAGAAACTTTCTGCAAAAGGAATATATCATTCAGATTATTAACTTCGTTACCATTACAAACATGTCAACTGCCCTTATATAGAGACAGTGACGTCTGATGATGTCACATGATGTTGACACCTAACAGACAAAACAAAACAACTAAAAATAACTAAACTACTGAGAATGTCTACAACATCTGAAGACATTCTCTTACAACTACTGAAGAACTGAAACTACTGAAGTAAAAAGACTAAAACATCTGATGAGTAAACTACTCATCAGACTTTTACAAACACTGAAAGAAAACTGCTGAAGACTTAACTACACATTACAACATCTGATGAATTGCACTTCAGCTGTTGTATATCACTTCAGATCTTGTGTCTTCAGTACATTGAATGTCAGCTGTTGTGTTCTTCTTCAGTCGTTATAAGTGCTGTGAGACTTAGAGATTTTTCTGATCAGGCTCATTGGTTCTTTTAGTCCAACAAATCCCAACTATAAACATAACACCTTTAAGTGTGTATCAACCTAGACAATTTCCAAAGTTTGTATATCCCACTAATACTAGCTTGGAAAAAACAGAAGAGACGCACCTGGAAAGTGATCATAACAATAGTTCTTCTGAATGAACTGAGATTGTTGCAGCCATGAGCTCTACTCAAAGTTCAGAAGGTACAACACAACATAAACCTCTGATAACCCTGTGGCCTATCCTGACAAAGGAAAAGGGCCCATGGTTGATATCAAATTCCCTCCTTCTCATCCTCACCCTCCTTATATAATAATAAAGGCAAATAAACTATTCATCCCAAATTACTCTTCACTATCTCCTGCTATCCTGAGATTCTTCAAGGACAATCACTCCACTGAAAATTGCAGGACAAAAACTCCTTTGGAGGAAGCTAGAGATTGACTGAAGGCTGAAAAGTTGAAAGCTGAACATGCTTCTTCATCTAAAGGGAATCCCTCTAATAAGATGAAGAAGTTCAAGATAGCAAGTATACCATTAGCTAACACTGCAATAAGACAAAACACCCATTCACCCTTCCACTTATCTCCTCCTCTACTTGCATCTCCCAGACCATCAATTCTTGGTACACCACCTCCTTATCCCATGGTGATCCCCGCTTCCCATTCTCCTGCTGGTGTGAATTCTCCTTCCGTGGATTCACAGATCAACATCTTGCATCAAAATCAGCAGCAACTGATTCAAATGATGCAGAAGGTGATGAATAATGCAAAGCAAAAAAAATAAATGCTTGAAATGTTCTCTTCTTTTCTCTTTCCTTCTAAAAATAAACAAAAACCCATATCTAACCTATTGCATTTGATCTTCAAGTGCAGAGAGCTTTTTCATACCAAAATCAACTATGCTATGTGGACACTGGAGGCTCTAGGCATATGACAAGATGCAGATCCATTCTAAATAACTTCATTCCAAATAATGGAGGATCTGTTTCCTTTGGAAACAATGCAAAGGGTTGGATAGTCGGGTCTGGTCCTGTCCTTAGTGGAAAGTTGCACTTTATAGATGTAAGCTTAGTTGAAAACCTCAAGTTTAATCTCTTGAGTGTTTCTCAATTAGCTGACAAAAACTTTAGTTCATTTTTCACCAAGAAGAACTGTAAAATTCTTTCTCCTGAAATAAATTCTAAAATAAAGACCTTAATTGATCAACATACTTTGCTAACGGCTAAAATAAGTGGAAATGTCTATGTAGTAGACATGATTACTGATTATCAAACATCTTCTCCTGCGTGTCTTATAGCCAAAGCATCATCTTCTAAAACTGCCCTTTGGCACAGAAGATTCAGTCACCTTAATCACCAAACTCTACATAAGCTTTCTACCCTTTCTTTAGTAAGAGGATTGCCTTCAAAAGAATTTCATTTTGAAGGTAAGTGTAAATCTTTCTTAAATGGAAAACAACATAAATCATCACATAAGTCTATTGAGGAATCCAAATCAACTGACTGTCTTAATCTTCTTCATATGGATCTGTTCGGTCTAGTGAAGGTAGCCAGCCTGGCCCGAAAGAGATACTGCTTAGTTGTTTTGGATGATTACTCAAGGTTTTGCTAGACTTTCTTTCTCTTCAGCAAAGATGAGACTGCTGATAAAACGAAAGACCTTATCACTCAACTTCAAAGACAATTTGGTCTTCCTGTCAAGGTAATTAGGAGTGATAATGGTACAGAATTCAAGAATCATGTTCTTGATGAATTCTGCATTTCCAAAGGAATCCTTAGGCAATATAGTGTTCCTAGAACTCCTGCTCAAAATAGAGTTCTAGAAAGAAAGAACAGGACACTTTTTGAGGTTGCAAGAACCATGCTGGCAGACTCAGGATGACCCTTATCCTTCTGGGCTGAGGAAGTAAACACTGCTTGTTATGTCTTAAACAGAGTTCACATTGTGAAAAAGACATAACAATATTGCCTATGAAGTCTTTCATAGCACAAAGCCCCCGTTTCCTTCTTCAATGTTTTTGGGTGTCCATGTTTCATTTTGAATGCAAATGACTCTTTGCCCAAGTTTGCTGCTAAAGTTGACTCTGAATATTTTGTTGGATACTCTCAAACTTCTAAGGCTTACAGAGCTTTCAATCTCAGGACCAAAATTGTTCAGGAAACCATTGATGCCAAATTTTACGAATCTGCATCAACCTCATCTTTTCCTTCTAGTCATGACAACATATTTGATCTTGAAAGTTTTACCTACACTTATCCTCCCTCTTACTTATATCCTTCTTTAGAGTCTTGCCAAACTTCTGAAGATGTATCATCTCTTGAGAAGTGTTCAGTATCTTACTTCTTTACTTATATCCCATCTTATCCAATAAACCCTCAAGATCAAAATGAACATATATCTATTCCCTTATCCCCAGCAATGGATAATGTACCGGTAGATATCCCTGAACAAGCTCATGCTACCACATCTGAAAGTTCTCCCGATCCCACTGAAAATCCATCTTCTTTTGATGCTGCTTCTACCAATAATTGTTTGGACATCATTCCCTTCAATAAAATTCATCCCTTAGAGCGGATCTTAGGTGATTTAAGTAAGGTTGTTCAAACTAGGAGCTAGATTTCAAACTTTTGGCTTCATGCAGCTTTCTTGTCCCAAATTGAGCCCTCTAAGTATCAGGAGGTTCTTAAAGATAATTATTGGGTGGAAGCTATGCAGGATAACCTATTACAGGTTAAAAGGCAAAATGTTTGGACTCTCTGCCCCTTACCCACAGGAAAATACCCAATAGGAACTAGATGGGTATTTAGAAATAAAACTGATGACAGAGGTATTGTAATCAAGAATAAACCTAGATTGGTAGTACAAGGGTACTACCAAGAGGAAGGCATAAATTATGATGAAACCTTTGCCCTTGTGGCCAGACTTGAAGCAATAAGACTCTTCCTAGCTTTTGCTATATCCCACAACATAAAGGTGTTTCAGATGGATATAAAAAGTGCATTCCTGTATGGAACTATAAAGGAGGAAGTCTATGTCTGTCAATCACCAGGTTTGATGATGTTCATCACCCTGATTGGGTGTATAGACTAGATAAAGCACTCTATGGTTTGAAACAGGCACCTAGAGCATGGTATGATACTCTTTCTCAATTTCTTCTCTCAAATAAATTTTCTAGGGGAACCATTGATAAGACCTTGTTCATCAAGAGGGTAGACAAGGAACTTTTGTTAGTTCAAATCTATGTTGATGACATCATATTTGGGTCAACAAAACCTTCCTTGTGTGCAAAAGTTTCTAAATTAATGTCTTCTAAGTTGAAATAAGTGCTGTAAGTGAACTAAAAACATTTTTAGGACTCCGAGTCAAACAAACCCTAATGGGACTTTCATTCATCAATCTAAATATGTAAAAGATCTTCTGAATAAATTTGAAATGAATGATTGAAAAATAATTTCTACCCCCATGGCAACCGCACCTGGAATAACTCCAGATGAAAATGGTGAACCTGTAGATCAAATTCTCTACAGGTGCAAGATTGGATCTTTGATGTATCTTACTGCATCAAGGCCAGACATCATGTTGCAATATGTGTCTGTGCAAGATACCAATCTGCCCCTAAACAATCTCATTTATCATTTGTGAATAGGATATTCAGATACCTTAAAGGCACTCATGTGCTAGGTATTTAGTATCCTGATAGTCAATCTTGCAAGCTTGTTGGTTTTTCAGACAGTGATTATGTTGGATGCTCACTCACCAGGAAGTCTACTTCATGAGGATGTCAAGCTTGGTCTAATGGTGAAGCAAAAAGCAAACATCATTGTCAAATTCAACTGCTGAAGCTGAGTACATTGCAGCAGCTCATTGCAAGCCTAAATCCTTTGGTTACAATACAAACTATTGGATTTTGGAATAACTGAACAAAAGACACCTCTTTTAATAGACAGTGAAGCTGCCAAAAATATAATAAAATATCCTGTCTATCACTCTAAAACCAAACATATAGAAATAAGGCATCACTTTATCAGAGACTGTTTTGAAAAGGGATTGATAGTCCCATAACATGTATCTAGAAGTGACAAAATAGCGGACATATTTACCAAACCTTTGGAATCTTCAACCTTTTCTAAGTTTGTTGCCAAATTAGGTATGATAAATTTGAGTTAGTAAATATGGTTAAGAATATGTTACTTGTACCTTAAAATAAATATATAAAAGGATAATTCTCAACAATTCTCCTAACAAAAGATAATTAGAAAACCACTCATGAAACAACCATGGTTTTTCTATCAGTGGTTGTCCTAAAACATGGATAGGTTCAGTGGTTATACTAACCACTGTTTTATATCTATCCGCGGTTATAACCATCCGTTGTTACATTTGAAACACTCCGTGGTTTCTACTCCTTCCGAGGTTTTTAACTGGTAACTTATCCATTGTTAAAACTCTTCTGAGGTTAAGATTCTTCCGAGGTTAAAAACTCTTTCGTGGTTAAAATTCTCTTCTCTCTGTAGTTATCAAATTCTTGATAATTACGCCTTATTTGACCCTCACTAATCACTCTGCATGATTAGACTCCCTTCAATTAATTGAATTGGCACTCATTAATTGTTCTCACGGCTCGATAATATCCTCTCATTTTACCATTTTACCCCTCTCACTTCAAATGACCATTGATCTTATTTATATCAGTGGTTATCTTCTTTAGTTCTTCACTAATCCTTGGAAAGCTTCTTGATCTTCTTTATAATCAAGAAAACACTTCTTTCAAATTCAAAAATGTTGCTTATGGCGAAGGACAATCACTTATCAGGTATCTCGTCTGGCACGACGCACTTACACTGATTTCGTCTGAGCTTGATGATCATGATGATGGTGTAACGGCATCAGACCATGCTTCATTCCTAACAAAGCTTTCTCTGTACATCAGGGTGTGCATGAATGTACGGATTTGTCCTTTGTATCTCTCTCTCTTGCTCACAGGTTTGTCCAATGGGTAAAACCCTAAGGTAAAACTTTAGGTGTTTTATAAGTAGTGGAGGTTTTCTTTACTGAAATCGCACTCATCTGCAACGGTTACATTTTTCTTTATTTACTTCTCTAAACTCAAGGAAAAAATTTGTAATCACGCTTTGCTCTTGTAACTGTTCTCCGCTCGTCATCGCATCCCTAGCGTCTAATGCTTTGAAAATCAAGACGATTCACAATCTCAGAGCCTATCTTGTCAAGTCTTCTAAGTACCCTCACTATGACAAGGTCATCGACATTCTGATAATCTCCTTCGTTTACACTGCTCTTACTGTCAACCCTCCTATCTCAGAAGTTGCTCTAAATCAATTTTGGGAAAACTCTGCCTTGGTGTCGAAGGATGACTCTATTTAAAGCATCAGCTCGGTGGTCGCTGGTCAACAAGTCTCCATCACCCCCTCCAATATAAGTGTTGCCCTAAATCTGAGTGATGTTGAGGCACCTACCACTATTCATTTAAAACTTCTTCATAATGTTTTTGTTCAGTGTGATTATCAGGGAGACCTTAGGAACATAACCTTGTACAAAACCTATTTCTACCCTAAATACAAGTTTCTGTATCACACCATTTTACAATGTCTTTCTCAAAAGACAACTAGTTGGGAAGAAATGAGATATGACATGCAATATGTAATGTATGCTATTTTGTCTAATGAAAAAGTCAACCTGTCCCAAATAATTTTTGACCACGTGGTGCATCACCAAAAGAGTCCCAAATTTCTGTTGTACCCTAGGTTTGTAATGGTTTGTTTTTTTGCTGATGTTAATAATGCTTGTCATATTGCTCCTCTTTCTAATATCAAGAGTGTCGCACCCCGAGAAATCCCGTCCCTGCCGGGGCGCGAGCGGCGGCAGATTGTCAGGATCGCAGTCTCCGGTCACACGACATGCGAGACCTATATGTCTGGTTATGCACGTACATCCAACAATTTGGATAAAACAGTTTATTAATATCAGAGTTGCGGAAGTAGAATATAAATTAACAAAACAATTTAACATTCATAGGTAGCGGAAGCATTAACTTAAAACAGTTTTCCAAACAATACAAGTTTAATGTTTGCGGAAGCGATTAAAGATGGTTTGATAATACAAAAGTAACACGATCAATATTTAAATATTATCAAATGGCCTAAGACTCTACAGAAAATGCATGGACTCCATCCTAGCATCCTAGTCCTTGTGCACGTGCCTTAGTTACCTGAGAAAACATGCGAGTAAAGAGTCAACACAAAGGTTGGTGAGAGCACAGGTTTGAAATCAGCAGTAAACATTCAAATGTTTAAAGTAAAGTTTGCAGGTCTATTTTTCAATACAATGCAATATCAATTGATAGCTAGTCAATATGTGTTATATCATATGCGGGTTCGCAACCGAAGCTAACATGCTGCCTCCCGCCATATCCATCCAAGATATGGCAAATGTTGTTTGGTCAATTATGCACTGTTCCGACCTCCAGTCGGGGTGGCCATACGGCTCGCAACAGTGGGGCTTGTCAGGCCCAAATAGTACTATTCAGAATTACCACGCTGAGCGCTACGCGCTATTAACGGTTCGAGGTGTGTTTAATGAGGACTTATCAGTTTTGTGGATGAATGCCACACATATGCATATACGATATTAGCATGTACAAAAATAACCAAAAGTATGTAAGTTGTTCAAAAACAGTTGTATGCAATGTTTTCTCCCCCAAAGGTGGAAAATGTAAAAAGGGGCCGTGAACTCACCTGATTAGCAGTTCCGGTTAATGTGTGAATGTTCGCGTCTGCGAGAGAGAGCACCTGCTAGTATGCACCTATAACCAGATAGGTGTGAGTATGTGTTTTGTGGTGTGTTGTATCCCATACAACTCCAAGTGTCGGTGTGCTCAACCGAGTGTGTGTGTGTTGACTTGTGTTGTCTCGACGAATCGTTGGTGACACGATTGTTGTGTTTACGTGCCTCAATGCACATAAGACACTAAAATGCATCCTATGACTCTAATCACATAAGTTACCATTTTTAGAAAGTTTCCAATTTAGGAAAGTGTGGTTATGAAATCCCATTTCATAAAACCAATAACTTCCAATATGTTTATAAAATCATGTTCTAACACTTAAAACGCATCGTCGGCGCATAAATCATCATATACGCCGTTTTGCCCAAATAAAGTTTCCTTATTTGGAAAGTATTCGTTTAAAACTCATTTTCACAAATCAAGGTTTCCAATATGCTTAGAAATCATTTTTAAACATATTTCAAGAATCAAAGCTCATCAAATCTTTCAAAAACATCAAAAGCCCTCTTTTGATTTTTAAAAGTTTCCATTTATAGCAAGTTTACACAAAACCGTGTTTTGACAAAAATCAAATATCCCAATGTGTTTCTAAACACTCCAATACACATTTAACAACATCTAGACATGTCTAACATGTCTAGATCATCACAAATCCAAGACTTGCAACATAAAAGTTTCCTTTTATGGCAAGTGCACCAAAACATCATCAAATCAAACCTAACCTAACCAAAACTCAATTCTAACATTACTAACACTAAAATCAGTAAATCCATAACAATAACACACAACAAATCACCAACAAATCCAAGCACCATAACCAAATGGAGTTGCATGTGGGTTATAACCCATTGCATGTGCAATCTAACTATAGATAAACGCAAGAAACTACCTTAGAAGCTTGAATTCGTGGTGGAACAGGTTCTGGAAGTTCGGACGAAGGCTGGATGTTAAGATCTCGACTTGTGGGTGGCTTCCACTACTTCTTCTTGGACTCCAATACCTTCAAATCTTCCAATGGTGGCTTCAATATGAATTCCAGATGGTTTGAGGGTGGATTCAGGTGGGTTTTGGTCGATCAAAGGTGGCAATACTCGGAGAAGAACAGGAGAAACCGAGTGAAATGGATGGGGTTGGTTTTTAAAAGAAATTTGATCTGCATGGCCTTCGTGTACCGCGAAGGCCGATCAAAAATGTTTATCGCGTACCGCGATGGGATTCGGGAGTCTCGACTCCCGGTTTGCGCCGCGTACCGCGAAGCCTTTCGCCGAGGGAACGTCGCGTACCGCGATGGGTCCATTTCCTTGTTTTTCGATTTCGTTGATACGATTTCGCTCGTACTTGATTCCTACGTTTATCCTAAGTTTGATTGATCACCAACGTTCGTGAGACTCGTGTGTGTGTTTTGATAATTCATCAAATTATCTTTTGATAGTTTGTGTTGGTGTGTAACGAAGTGTTTGCACGCTTGATTAATCCTAATCAACGTGTAATGCACAATTCAATAACTCCTCGAATTATTGTCTTGTGTTAGTGTTGTGTTTTCCACACTTGGTTTCCAAAACCAATGTGCAATGTACGATTCGATAGTTCCTCGAACTACCGTTTCGTAGTTGTTTGTGTTCAACATTGTTAAATGAAATGCAACAAGTATGAATGTGAAATGTAAAGAAAGTAAGAGTTGCAATTTACCTGAAATTGCCGGGTGTCAGAGCCTCCGGTTATTGCGAATTAGGTTTGCATTTAGTGAACTTAGTCTATAACCACCAGTCTCCACACGACACTTAGTGCTTACTATTGAAATACTTGCACACACGTTACATCTTTTTTGCATTACGTTCATCACCGCACGTGACTACCCATGGCGGGGAAGAGCCGACAGCTCTACATGTTCTTTACAGTACCTATCGCACACACTACATTAGTCATTAGACAAACACTAACACGTATTCTCGCTATGAAGATCATGGCTGGAAGACGTGGAGGACGTAGGAATGCAGGCGGACGTGGAAACATCAACCTGACTCAAGCTGAATTGAACGCCCTCATCAACGAACGGGTTGAGGAGGTACTTGCTGCACGGGAAGCTGCCCGTAACCAAAACCTACTGAACCAAGGTGACGAATCCTTTTCATATTCACCTTGCATCACAATTCAACACATTTACCCGATACTTACCCAACTCTACTCTTTGCATATCTCAGGAGCAAATCCGAACCCACCTCTCTGCACATTCAAGATGTTTTTGGATTGCAAACCCCATTCATTCAGCGGCACTGAGGGAGCCGTTGGACTGTTACGCTGGATCGAAAAGGCAGAATCAGCCTTTGCCATGAGCAACTGCAGGAACGAGGACAGGGTCAAGTTCGCTGCAGGGACATTCGAGGGAGCTGCCCTCACCTGGTGGAATGCCAATGTTCAAAACCTAGGGCTTGATGCAGCCAACGCTCTACCTTGGGATAACTTTAAGCAAATGTTGAACCGTGAGTACTGCCCTCGTGGTGAGGTGCAGAAACTTGAGACTAAGTTCTGGAACCACAAGATGGTTGGTTCCGAGGTCGAGGCTTACACGGCTCGATCTTATGAGCTGGCAAACCTGTGTTCGGAAATGGCAAACCCACCTTTCAAGCACATAGAGAAGTACATTGAGGGACTACCACCTCAAATTCAGGGCATGGTACTTTCTGCTGACCCCATCACCATGCAACAAACAGTGCGACTAACTCACAAGCTTACCGATTCAGCTGTCGCACAAGGACTCTTGCCACCTCGTGGTGCTGTGACCACAACTAACGACAAGGGCAAACGAAAGTGGGATGACACCCTGAACAAGACTTCCACTCTCCAACCACCACCACAGCAACGTAAGTTTGGATCAACCCAAGCTTATGCCCCACCCATCCCAACCACCCAGAACCAAGGAGGTTATGCCGAGAAACACCCTAAATGCCACAAGTGCAACTTCCACCATGCACAGGGTCAGTGTGGCCGCTTTCAATGCCAGCGCTGTGGAAAAGGGGGACATGCAGCTAAAGGTTGCAGGGGTGAACTACTTGCAAAGACCCCACAACCCCAACAACAACAACAGCTTGAAGCACCGAAGGGTTGCTTCGAATGTGGGAAACCAGGGCACTTCAAGAAGGATTGCCCGCATCTGAAAAACAACAACAATAACCAACAGAACAACAATGGGAACAATGGCACGAGGGGACGAGCCTTCGTGATTGGAGCCAAGGAGGCCAGGAGGGATCCCAACCTTGCAACCGGTACGTATCTCTTGAACGATAATTATGCTTCTGTATTGTTTGATACTGGAGCTGAGAAAAGCTTTATATCTAAGGACTTTAATGAGATACTTGCCATTACCCCAACGCCCTTAGAGTTTGAGTATACAGTAGAACTAGCTGATGGTAAATTAATTGTGACTAAGCACATTCTGAAAGAATGCACGTTAGAGCTAGCAGGCCATACATTTAAGATTGACCTCATGCCGGTTACACTAGGCAGTTTTGATGTTGTAGTGGGCATGGATTGGTTGTCTGAAAACCAGGCCGATATCATTTGCCATGACAAGGTTGTGCGCATACCTCTCCCTGGCGGAGAAACTCTAGATATCAAGGGCGAAAGGAGTGACACTCCTCTGAACATCATCTCGTGCATGAAAGCCCACAAATGCTTACGAAAGGGATACACAGCCATTCTGGCGCTTATCACCGACAAGACTGAAGAGGAGAAGGAAATAGAAGACATCCCAGTCGTATGCGACTATCCCGACGTATTCCCTGAGGATCTACCGGGACTACCACCACCTCGACAAGTGGAGTTCCGCATAGACCTTATGCCGGGAGCAGCACCTATCGCACGAGCACCATATCGACTTGCACCTTCGGAGATGCAGGAACTGTCCAATCAACTGCAGGAGCTGTTGGACAAGGGTTTCATCAGACCAAGCTTCTCACCCTGGGGAGCTCCAGTCTTGTTTGTAAAGAAGAAGGATGGCACTTTCTGTATGTGTATTGACTATCGGGAATTGAACAAAGTGACGATCAAAAACCGTTACCCCTTACCTCGCATTGACGATTTGTTCGATCAACTGCAAGGGTCAAGTTACTACTCTAAGATCGATCTGCGATCTGGGTACCATCAGTTGAGGATTCAGGAGGAAGATATCCCCAAAACTGCATTTCGCACTCGGTATGGCCATTACGAGTTTTTGGTTATGCCGTTTGGGCTGACAAACGCACCCGCAATATTCATGGACCTCATGAATAGAGTGTGCAAACCATACCTCGACAAGTTCATCATTGTCTTCATAGATGATATTCTCATCTACTCCAAAACCCAGGAGGAACACAAAGAGCATCTTCAATTGGCTCTTGAACTACTCCGGAAAGAGAAGCTGTACGCTAAACTCTCAAAGTGTGACTTCTGGATTCGAGAAGTCCAATTCTTAGGTCATGTTGTCAATGAACAAGGGATTCATGTTGATAAATCTAAGATAGAGGCGATCAAAAACTGGGAAGCACCAAAGACCCCAACTGAGGTGCGACAATTCCTAGGCTTGGCAGGCTATTATCGATGATTTATCGAAGGATTTTCAAAGATAGCACAACCCCTTACAGATTTAACCCATAAGGACAAGAAGTATCTCTCGACTGACAAAACGGAGGATGCATTCCAACTTCTCAAGCAGAAGCTCTGCAGTGCACATATCCTATCACTTCCTGATGGAACGTACGAGTTCGTTGTATATTGCGATGCCTCAATACAAGGGCTCGGCTGCGTGCTAATGCAGCGAGAAAAGGTGATCGCATATGCTTCTCGACAACTGAAAGTCCACGAGAAGAACTACACCACCCACGATTTGGAACTTGGAGCTGTGGTATTTTCACTCAAGATTTGGAGACACTACCTGTATGGTACAAAGTGTACGATATACACTGATCATAAGAGTCTCCAACACATATTCGAGCAGAAGGAGTTGAAGATGCGACAACGTCGCTGGCTCGAACTCCTAAAAGACTATGAGTGTGCTATCAAGTATCACCCGGGGAAGGCCAATGTGGTGGCCGATGCCCTAAGCCGGAAAAACACATCGAAACCCAAGAGGGTACGAGCTTTACAGCTCATAATCCTTCCCAACCTCCCTGAACAGATACGTAATGCCCAGGTGGAGGCACTGAAACCTGAAAACTTAGCGGCTGAATCACTAAGGGGAATGGAACAACAACTTACGGAAAAAGCCGATGGCTTACTTTATTTCATGGAACGCATCTGGGTTCCACATCACGGAAACCTACGAGACCTTGTGATGGACGAGGCTCACAAATCCCGATATTCCATTCACCCTGGATCTGATAAGATGTATCACGATCTGAAGGTACTTTACTGGTGGCCACACATGAAAGCCGATATCGCTACTTACGTAGGCAAATGTTTGACTTGTGCCAAAGTCAAGATCGAGTACCAGAAACCATCTGGATTACTCACCCAACCCGAGATCCCCATGTGGAAATGGGAACAAATCTCCATGGATTTCATTACCAAATTACCCCGAACACCTAGTGGATGTGACACTATCTGGGTAATTGTGGACCGACTGACTAAGTCAGCACACTTCCTTGCGATCAAAGAGAATGACAAAATGGAAAAGCTAGCCAGAATCTATGTCAAAGAAGTAGTCTCGCGACATGGAGTGCCAATCTCCATTATTTCAGATCGAGACGCCAGATTCACTTCTAACTTCTGGAAATCATTACAAAAATCGCTTGGCACACGGTTGGATATGAGTACAGCATACCACCCACAAACTGATGGCCAGAGCGAACGCACGATACAAACCCTTGAAGATATGCTACGAGCGTGCGTAGTAGACTTTGGTAACAGCTGGGAAACTCACCTGCCATTGGTGGAGTTTTCCTACAACAACAGTTACCACACCAGTATCAAGGCAGCGCCTTTTGAGGCACTCTATGGCAGGAAATGTCGATCACCCATCTGCTGGGCGGAGGTGGGCGACAGTCAGCTCACTGGTCCGGAACTTGTACACGAAACGACGGAGAAAATCGTGCAAATCAGAAATCGCATGGCAGCAGCTCGTGATCGTCAAAAGAGCTATGCCGACAAACGCCGAAAGCCTTTGGAATTTTAGGTAGGAGACAAAGTCCTTCTGAAAGTTTCACCCTGGAAAGGCGTCATTCGTTTCGGTAAACGAGGCAAACTGAACCCACGATACATTGGACCCTTCGAAATCCTGAAAAGGATTGGCCCAGTGGCATACCAACTCAACTTACCAGCCGAACTCGACGGAGTTCACAATGTATTTCACGTCTCGAATCTGAAGAAATGTTTATCAGATGAGACACTTGTAGTTCCACTGGATGAGATCCAGGTGGATGAGCAACTACGGTTCGTGGAAGAACCGGTAGAGATCATGGACCGTGAGGTCAAACAACTCAAACAGAGTAAGATTCCTATTGTTAAAGTTCGATGGAACTCGAAACGCGGACCTGAATTCCCGTGGGAACGTGAGGATCAGATGATGCGCAAATATCCCCATCTCTTCAAGCAGACAACGTCGAACGCCGACAACAACAAATAAATTTCGGGACGAAATTCCTTTCAACAAGGGGATGATGTGACAACCAGAAAATTTTTGTTTCTCAAACACTCTTGTTTCTCAAACACTACCAACAACAACCAAATTTCGGGACGAAATTTCTTTCAACAAGGGGATGATGTGACACCCGGCAATTTCAGGTAAATTGCAACTCTTACTTTCTTTACATTTCACATTCATACTTGTTGCATTTCATTTAACGATGTTGAACACAAACAACTACGAAACGGTAGTTCGAGGAACTATCGAATCGTACATTGCACATTGGTTTTGGAAACCAAGTGTGGCAAACACAACACTAACACAAGACAATAATTTGAGGAGTTATTGAATTGTGCATTACACGTTGATTAGGATTAATCAAGCGTGCAAACACTTCGTTACACACCAACACAAACTATCAAAAGATAATTCGATGAATTATCAAAACACACACACGAGTCTCACGAACGTTGGTGATCAATCAAACTTATGTGCTACTTTGTATTTATGTGCTTAAACGTGCATTAGATGTTTAGGATAAACGTAGGAATCAAGTACGAGCGAAATCGTATCTACGAAATCGAAAAACAAGGAAATGGACCCATCGCGGTACGCGACGGTCCCTCGGCGAAAGGCTTCGCGGTACGCGGCGCAAACCGGGAGTGGAGACTCCCGAATCCCATCGCGGTACGCGATAAACATTTTTGATCGGCCTTCGCGGTACGCGAAGGCCATGCAGATCAAATTTCTTTTAAAAACCAACCCCATTCATTTCACTCGGTTTCTCCTGTTCTTCTCCGAGTATTGCCACCTTAGATCGACCAAAACCCACCTGAATCCACCCTCAAACCATCTGGAATTCATATTGAAGCCACCATTGGAAGATTTGAAGGTATTGGAGTCCAAGAAGAAGTAGTGGAAGCCACCCACAAGTTGAGATCTTAACATGCAGCCTTCGTCCGAACTTCTAGAACCTGTTCCACCACGAATTCAAGCTTCTAAGGTAGTTTCTTGCGTTTATCTATAGTTAGATTGCACATGCAATGGGTTATAACCCACATGCAACTCCATTTGGTTATGGTGCTTGGATTTGTTGGTGATTTGTTGTGTGTTATTGTTATGGATTTACTGATTTTAGTGTTAGTAATGTTAGAATTGAGTTTTGGTTAGGTTAGGTTTGATTTGATGATGTTTTGGTGCACTTGCCATAAAAGGAAACTTTTATGTTGCAAGTCTTGGATTTGTGATGATCTAGACATGTTAGACATGTCTAGATGTTGTTAAATGTGTATTGGAGTGTTTAGAAACACATTGGGATATTTGATTTTTGTCAAAACACGGTTTTGTGTAAACTTGCTATAAATGGAAACTTTTAAAAATCAAAAGAGGGCTTTTGATGTTTTTGAAAGATTTGATGAGCTTTGATTCTTGAAATATGTTTAAAAATGATTTCTAAGCATATTGGAAACCTTGATTTGTGAAAATGAGTTTTAAACGAATACTTTCCAAATAAGGAAACTTTATTTGGGCAAAACGGCGTATATGATGATTTATGCGCCGACGATGCGTTTTAAGTGTTAGAACATGATTTTATAAACATATTAGAAGTTATTGGTTTTATGAAATGGGATTTCATAACCACACTTTCCTAAATTGGAAACTTTCTAAAAATGGTAACTTATGTGATTAGAGTCATAGGATGCATTTTAGTGTCTTATGTGCATTGAGGCACGTAAACACAACAATCGTGTCACCAACGATTCGTCGAGACAACACAAGTCAACACACACACACTCGGTTGAGCACACCGACACTTGGAGTTGTATGGGATACAACACACCAGAAAACACATACTCACACCTATCTGGTTATAGGTGCATACTAGCAGGTGCTAGCTCTCGCAGACGCGAACATTCACACATTAACCGGAACTGCTAATCAGGTGAGTTCACGGCCCCTTTTTAGATTTTCCACCTTTGGGGGAGAAAACATTGCAGACAACTGTTTTTGAACAACTTACATACTTTTGGTTATTTTTGTACATGCTAATATCGTATATGCATATGTGTGGCATTCATCCACAAAACTGATAAGTCCTCATTAAACACACCTCCAACTGTTAATAGCGCGTAGCGCTCAGCGTGGTAATTCTGAATAGTACTATTTGGGCCTGACAAGCCCCACTGCTGCGAGCCGTATGGCCACCCCGACTGGAGGTCGGAACAGTGCATAATTGACCAAACAACATTTGCCATATCTTGGATGGATATGGCGGGAGGCAGCATGTTAGCTTCGGTTGCGAACCCGCATATGATATAACACATATTGACTAGCTATCAATTGATATTGCATTGTATTGAAAAATAGACCTGCAAACTTTACTTTTAACATTTGAATGTTTACTGCTGATTTCAAACCTGTGCTCTCACCAACCTTTGTGTTGACTCTTTACTCGCATGTTTTCTCAGGTAACTAAGGCACGTGCACAAGGACTAGGATGCTAGGATGGAGTCCATGCATCTACTGTAGAGTCTTAGGCCATTTGATAATATTTAAATATTGATCGTGTTACTTTTGTATTATCAAACCATCTTTAATCGCTTCCGCAAACATTAAACTTGTATTGTTTGGAAAACTGTTTTAAGTTAATGCTTCTGCTACCTATGAATGTTAAATTGTTTTGTTAATTTATATTCTACTTCCGCAACTCTGATATTAATAAACTGTTTTATCCAAATTGTTGGATGTACGTGCATAACCAGACATATAGGTCTCGCATGTCGTGTGACCGGAGACTGCGATCTTGACAATCTGCCGCCGCTCGCGCCCCGGCAGGGACGGGATTTCTCGGGGTGCGACAAAGAGCAATGACAAACAAGTGTTCACTTGATTGAACACTGAGGCAAAAGACATGTATGAAACTGACGATACAACCATCCTTGGTGAACCCACATCCACATCCTATTCCACACTTGTAAAGGTACCAACCAAAAGAAAATCATCTACCAATGCCTCCAAACCAAAAAAGCCCAAAAAGATTGTTCAGGAACTTTAGATCCCCTGAACAACTCTCTGTACCCACTGGACAGATAGATACATTTGTTCCATCCTCACCGATGAATCCATAATCTCCACCTTATCTAGCTCCTCATCAATCCTCTCAACAGGATGATATTGTACTCCAAAGGGACCCACTTCAAACCACTGAAGTGCCACTTGATACTCAGATGGCAGTCCACTCTCCCAAGGACACTTTGGCTTCTTCTCCTCAAAAATCCCTTAACTCTATTACCCAAGTTCTCCATGAGATTGATTCTACCTTTGAGCACATTGGTTCTCCTTCCCCTCACAAATTGAGGAGCAACCACTTCAAACCTCTGCTCAAACTAATCAATCTCCTACCCATGGAGAAGAGGATGAGATCAGGGTGTTTAGTCCATCTACAACTGGACCAACTAAAAATTTCGGTAGATTCCAAAATCTCTTCGTTACAACATGAGGTATCTAATCATACTCTTTTTCTAGAATATCTCATAGGTATAGCTCCTCCTCCTCCTTGGTTCAAGGAACAGGCTAATGAAGCCAAAAAGAGGGAGAATGAAAGGCTCCTGTGTGCAGCCCAAGCTACCAAGAGGGCTGAAGATAAACTGAGCAGAGAAGAATAAAGGAAATAAGATTGAAAAATCAGGAGGCACTTCTCAAAGCTGCATTAGATCAGCAGTTTCAGACTGAGGCTGCGAAGGACAGCTCTGAGCAAAAACAAAGGGAAGCTGAAGCTCAACTGAAACTGGAACATCAGGGGAGAGCTAGAAAACCTAAACCTACCAAATCAGTTCCCACTGAGCCAACAAAACTCACAACCACTGCCCCATTTTCTTTTGCCTCCACCACTCAGGACATACCAATTCCAACTGAGTCTGTCCGATCTGAACATAACCCAATCTCTCCCAAACAACCTTCTCCCACTATATCTATCCCTTGTTCACCTACACAAACAAATAAAGAAAACTCATTTCCCCTCTCTCCAAATTATGCTTCTTAAACCCTTCTAGAACTATCTTCACATACCTCCCTTCTCACTACTCTAAATGCATCCAAAATAGGCCAAAAACCGGCTCCCATAATCACTAAGTCTTTCACAAGAAGACTGAAAAGTGTGGCTAGAAAATCCAAAACCCCCACCAAAAAACCTAATAAACCTCTATCTCCCATTCAAGAACGAAACTCAGATTTAAATGTTGACCAGCCCATTGCCTCTCTTGTTCTTAGAAAGAGAAAGCTTATATTTGCTGATGATGATGAGTCTGACTTACCTAAAACCACCAAAGCAGCCTCACCAATAAATTCAGCTGATGTTGAAGCTGAAAAATCACAAACCTCTCCTTTAAAAGGATCGTATTCTCCTGTAAGACAATTCCCCTATGATGAAGACCTTCAAGAGACAAAGAATAAATAAACTGAAAAGGAAAATAAGATCTTAGCAGATCTAGAAGCTACTGGTATCTCTGGAGATGAATTGGTCAAAACCTATCAGGAACAAATAGCCTTGATGGATCAGCAACAAGATGAAGCTTATAAGGCTGAGAGGGAGTAATTGATCAAGAAGAAAAAGACCCTTGAGCAAAGAAGAAGAATAAAACACATCCTCATCCAAAATCAATGGGGACCAAAGAACACAATAATGAGATAGAGAGATGACATATTGTTTGATGAATGGTCATAATTCAAAAGAGAAAAAAATGATCATCCTGAGCTTTAGGAAGAAGCCACATCAGCTTCTCCCACTATAATGTCCAAGCTCAAGGATGCTAATCCAAGCACAATGCTTGACCATCTGCTTAATACACCTATAGGAAGCCTAGGTGTTGGGATTGTAGAATCTCCATTTGTTGTCAACTTCAGACCTTGGGTTGAAGTTGAAAAGGGAATTCTCCTTGATCTTTTGAGGAATTATGAGCCTCATCAGGATGCTGTAGTGAAGAAAGTACTTGACTCAAGGGATCACGTAAAAAGAAGAGAAATAATTCACTGGCCTGCTAGAGCTCCTCTTCCTTTGGGTCCTTATCCTAAATCCTAACCCCTTGAGATCACAAATTCCAGAACTAGAATAAAGAGATGGTTCTATGACCCTGTCTCCAAAAGCATGATCGTTAAGAGATACAATGGATCAAGGACCTTCTTATCAGATTGGGATTAAATTCTCAAGCTACCAAATCATGAACTGAAGGAACTGCAGCATATGACTCTGGAAAATGCTGAAACAGAATATCAAGTCCTGAAGTATGTGCGGACTCTCAGAAGTAAAATACGTTTGGCTTTAAGGCAAAAATAAATGGTTTTGGCTTCATCAGTCCAGAGGGAGATTGTTGGAAAATAAGGACTGATAAGCAAAACCACTGAAGCCAGACAAATGAATAAAACCGCGGATTGACCAACCACGGATACCTTCTCTTCCGGATACCTTCTCTTCCGATTGCAGAACTACTGAACTATAGCATCAGAAGCTCAACTGCAGAAGATTCGCAAAAGAACTACCGCAGACCTTCTTGACTTTGGAAGATAATAGTTGAACCTGATTCCTTTGGAAAAAACCAATGCTTTGGAAGACAACCTCTGATTAAATAATTACTGTTTAATCAGCTTCCGACCAACACCTTCTGAACCGCTGAACTTCTACACAACTATCTCAACCTCAGAAGAACTGAAGACTTCTGAAGACTCATGATTCCGTGGTTGTTGACTTTGTATTAGTTGTACTCTTCTGATGATTCAATATCTGTAACGGTGTCAACTATTTGTCTTATTACTTCTTTGTCTTTTAACATTGAATGTTGGGTATTTAAGTCCCAACATTCCCTGAGATAATTGAATTACATTCCCCCAAAATTCCTTGTGTTGTTATTCTGTTTTCTCTCTTTCTAGCAAAAACTAAACAACCAAAAATAACTAAGTGTTAAACTTTAGAGGGAGCTAATACCAAAGCTTTGACCATGTGTCTAAAGTCTCTGTTCTTGGTTAAACAGTCTCTCCGGGTTTCAACGGTTTACACATAGTAAATCCTAAACTAACATACACAACATAATTTAGTGTTTTCAGACATAAATGTGACTGTTGCATCAAAGTTTACACAATGTTTCTGAAACAGTTTCTTAAGCATTTAGCATTATTTGCGTATAACAAGTATTACACAGAGTCCGTACAAAAGTCTAATGTACCTTACACTGTTACGAACTACTGTTCGAGGACTGATGTTGCACGGTGTGTAATTGCCATGCTAAGGAGTTATCACTTTCTTGTTCGTGGGGAGTTGGGTTGTGCGCCTGATTTTTGTTCATCGGTGCCTCTATCAGGAAATAGACGAGTACTTGACCTTTGTGCGTTGTTCGTGGTTCGAATTTGATCTCAAAATCACCCAACTCAATTGCCCACTTGGCAAGTCTGCCTGAAACTTCTGGCCGCGTCAAGACTTGTTGAATTTGTAGGTTAGTGAGTACCCAGATGGGGTGAGCTTGGGAATATCTCCGCAATCTTCTCGATGCGTGCACTAGCCCAAGTGCTGCTTTTCCATGTCAGAATATGTTTCTTCTCCCCCTTTCAGCGTTATGCTAACAAAGTAGATCGGTGTCTGGATAGCTTGTCTCTCGACCAATAGGACTGCACCAATCGCCTTTTCTGTTGCTGATAAATAAGCTGTTAGTGTTTCTTCTGGAAATGGTGTCGCCAGGGCTGGTAGGGTCGAAATGTGTTCTTTGACGGCTTGGAAGGACGTTTCTGCTTCAGCCAACCATATGAACTAGTTCTTCTTCAGGCATTTGTTCAAGGTAATTACAAATGGCAGTGACCGTTCGGCTATTTTTGACAAAAAACGGCTGAGTGCGATTAGTCTTCTATTCAACCTTTGTACCTCTTTAACTATTTTTGGTGATCCCATCGAGACCACAACTTGTATCTTGTCTGGGTTAGCATTGATTCCTTCCTTGGTTACCAGAACACCTAAAAACTTCCCTTATTACCCCAAATGAACACTTATTGGGGTTCAGTTTCATTTGCGATTGGCGGAGCGTGTCGATAGTTTCTTTGATGTCGCCAATAATCATTTATTCTTCCCTGATTTTGATTACTAGATTGTCCACGTATACCTCCACGTTTCTGCCTATCTGGTTTTGGAACAAGCTATCCATCATAAGCTAGTATGTTGCTTTAGTGTTTTTGAGCCCGAATGGCATTTTTGTGTGACAGTAAGTTCCCTCGGCAGTATAGAAAGTTGTTTTCTCTTCATCTTGTTTGGCCATTCGAATTTGGTGAAACCCCTTGTATGCGTCAAGGAAACACCGGATGGGGTATGTTTGCAAGGAATCGATTTTTGATTTCATCTCCGGGAGTGGATAGAAATCTTTTGGTGTTGCTTTGTTTAGATCTTTGAAATCGATACACATTCTCCATTTTCCACCGGTTTTCCGTACCATCACTAGATTGGAAATCCATGATATCGAACTTCTCTAACTATTCGCGCATCTAATAATTTGCGTACCTCTTCGGTAGCTGCCTTATTTCTTTCTTCTCCCACACCCCCTTCTTTTTTGCTTTATCGGTTTGGCGCCGGGATACACATTGATCTTGTGCTCAGCTCGGTCACGGGGAATGCCTTCCATGTGAGAAGGCGTCCATGCGAACATGTCTTGATTTTTCATAAGTAGCTCTTTGAGGGCCGTCTTGCATTTGTCACTTAACTGTCTTATACTATTTCCAAATTTTTAAAATATAGAATTAATCTTCAGTCTTATATATGATATGATTTTTCACAATAATTTTCTTTAATTGATTATATCGTAACATGTTAGTGGAAACGAGGAAAACACCAACATCGACTTAATAATATATCATCGTTTTATATATATATATATTTTTTATATATATTTCGATTTTCAAAATCATAGTGTTGTAACTTTATACATTTGTTTTATATACATAGGACACAATGTATGTAATGAAATTCGTATACACGCAAGCTCACGTGTTTACGATTTTGATTTGTCTTATACATTTTCTTTTTTTTTTAATTCATAAAACGTAACGTATAAGACATAATAGTGTTGTGTATGTATATTTTAATTTTTACGCAAAGTATATGGCACAATAATGTTTTGTGTATACGTTTTAATATTTATAACTAATATGTCACAACTTTATATGTTTCTCGTACTCAAAACATCACGTTGTAAAACGTGAGTCTTAATTGTACCGCCCATGGCAGCGGGCGGGTAACTTTCTTAGTTAAAAACAAAACCGATTGAAGGATCCTAACGATGTTCTTAACCACTTGGCTGGCGAAGAGGTTCGCTAAGGATCTTGGAGAAGTATTCCTTTTAACACCTTATTGCTCACCGTCCTGCGGCACACAAAAATAATCCTTGAACCAAATAATTCAAATTTGTTCATTCTATTATTTGTGAGTCCCTCCATTCATGGGGGTTTTTGTTCTGCGACTAATACGAACATAATTGTAGCAAGAATTACTTGGTAAGCATTCAATTTGACAAATTTTGTTGAGAAGATCAGTTCGTAATGAGAGCGAAGTCGATTCAACAAATTTACGAGTTTTTGATTGTTGTTTGTTTGGTGTTAAATTTTGAATTTTGATTGTTGTTTTAATCATGGTTGTAAAAGTCGTTAGGCGCTAGTCGGGCGGCGAGATACCGCCTATGGGTTAATCGGGATTAATCGGCGCTAGGCGGATTGGAATTTTTACAAGAGTGGTTTTAATCAGTTATTGCTTAGCTTTGACGAAGTGTTTGGAATCATTGATAAACGCATTTGATAACACAGTTTACTGAAATTGATTGGATGGTTGACCTTGCAATCATGGTAAAAACGTGTAACGGTTGTAGTCTGGATTTAAGAAACGATCATCGTTCGTTTTGATTGTCAACCGCGAATGTCGAACGTGGTTTTAGAAATTGTTGGAAAAAAATAAAAAAAATTGCATTCGTAAAATTTAGCATAAAAAATAGGAACATAGCGCAAATAAAATGGACGTCTCCTTATTTTATTTAACTATTATTATTTATTATTAAAATAAATGGAAACAAAAAAAGAAAGTAGCACAGCCGAGAGTTGAACTCTCGACCTTCCAAAAGATTGACTCCGTCTTACCAGTAAACCATCTTTGCATTGTTGCCAACTTTTGCAAAATATAGATATTAATTAGATAATGTTTTTTATTTAAATAATTTTACTATTCACGCAATCATTGCGTTTGTGTTGTAACTAGAGGGCTCTACCGCGCGTTGCGGCGGGATTTCCGCTACGATTACAAATATTATAAAGTAGACATGATCCCGTATATCAAAATGCAGATATAAAACACACAACAGTTGTCACTCGTATATAAAACCATAAAATGAAATCGCCGTAGACGTATCCGTCACAGAAAAAGGGTCGTTTTCAGTCGAAAAATAAAGCGTCAAGAAACACAAACATAATATAAAAAAATAAAATGTGTATACATTAAAAATTATAATTTATTTAATTAATATTATTGTTAATTTGTAAGTATTTAATAATATTAAAAACTTAAAAATGAAATAAAATTTGTCTCAAACAATGTCATCCAACTAAAAAATGAGTTGATTCATAACGTTTTGTCGATATGAGTAATTCACGCGACAGCAATAACAATATCAAAAATATCAAAATGTAGACTGAAAACAAAATTTGATGTAAAGAAACACAAATATAAGGTTGGCAGATAAAATTGAAAAAACATCATTTGGTTGTTAGTACAATTATTATTTAATTACTATCTTTATATAATTTTTGTTATTATTATTTAAATAGGATTATTTGGCTTTTATTATTAAAATAAAATAGTTAAGAAAAAACAAAGAGAAAAAAATGCTTAGATTGAGAATCGAACCCACATCGTCTTGCTCCATAGCAATGAGCTTTAAACAGCAAGGCAGCGTAATATGATTGGATATTTTTGAAATATTTATTTATTTAACCTCTTATTATTATTAATTAAATAATTTTCCTTGGATATTTTTGAAATATTTATTTATTTAACCTCTTATTATTATTAATTAAATATTTTTTCTGTTTACAGGCAATCATTACTGTTGCCTTTTGTATAGATAGTAATTTATGTTTCAACATTTTAATTATTCAAAAACCACATGTCTTTATTTACACTCATAGTCTCCAAGATTTATTAATAATACCAAAAACTTAATATATATGTTTATAAAAACTTTATTAACTATTTGTCTTATTATTTTTGTTAAACTTTATGGATTATTAATACAACTTTTAACTTGTTTTTATACCAATAGGATTTAATTAATTTTATGTTTAAACCCATTAAATCTTATAAGACATATTTATAACATATTATTACACCCCTATACAATATGTATTTCATTTTATTATCATAGTTGCGACAAGTTTTATTTAAAATGTTAAAGTTTTAAGATTTAATCAGTTGAATCCTAATTAATAACCAAAGATTTGGGACCAAAAGCGATGTATTTATTTATATATGACATTTGTCTAAAGAAATTCCATGACTTTTGTTTATTTTAACTTTGACACGATTACAAATTTATGTTTATGACAAAAACCCTAAATGTTATAAAAGGTGTGACATTGGTCTCTCGCTCATCATTATGATATTGACACATGTCAACACATGTCGACACATGTCACTTTGCATACGTGTGCTGCATGGTGGCATGTGTCCCCACTTGTTTGAGACGTCTCTCGTTAGGGTACCACATGCTATCTAATCATGTGTTTCTCTAAAATCTTGTATATTCATGATTACCGCTTTATACTTGCTCTATTTTGCATGCCATTTTTCCCATGTTCACAAGTTTTTTGTTCATTATAACAACTCTAAGCACTCCACTTGGAGTTGTATCAATACTAAGGTCTAATTTACGATTTTTTTTTTCAGAAAATTCATTTTATATCTTCCATTTAATGCATTGTTTGCTGATTAGTTTCGTACATTTTCTTATTTTGTTATATAAGTGAATTAAGGTTATTGAGTCTTAAGCAATTTGGTTAGCTTAATTGCCACGTTTCGAGTCTTGTAGCCTCACTTATATATAACAAATATCATGAGTTTATATCTTAACATCTTTTTTAAAAAATGCATGCATTTATAGTCATTACAAGGTTTGTATAATCAGATGTTATAATTCTACTACCTTAAAGAAGGTTTCACCCCCAAATCTGTTACAATGAACATAATGACTTTTGCATTTCTTTTTTGGTTTCCCAAGCCATTGAAGATTCTTTCCAATGCTTCCATTGTACATTTATCATCTTAACAACTTTGTTTCGAAGCCTCCTTTCTGCATGATTGATAATCACCACAATCTTTTTCTACATAGTTGAGTTTATCAACTATTTCTATTTTTTAGTTTTTCAATCAGTTCCAATCAATATGTGACCTTACCAACCCGTGCTCATACTTTGAATGGTCCAATAACATAACTTAGACTCAATTTTTTTAGCTTTCTAAACTAGATTAGACCTTTCTATGAGGAAATTTTTAATAACACATCTTCCCTTATGATAAAACCGTTGGTCGCCTCCCCTTTTCTGCCAAAGACTTCAAGTGACCTTTGGCAAATTTTAATTGTTCTTTGGCTTGAGTGATTTTGTCAGCCAAAAATTTTCCACACTTTCAGCCCAATTTCCCTCTTAACATAATTGTGTTTGACATCATCTCCCATGTAAACATTTAATATTGTGGCATTCCAATACTTGCATGATACCTATTATTATACTAGAACTTGACTAGTTGCAATGATCCTCATAATTACCACCAAAATCGTAAGGCAAGCACGCACCATATCCTTTATGATTTATATCATCCTCTCACACTGTCCACAAGTTATTGGATGATACGCTAAAGCATAACTTTTTCCCTATCGGTTCATGGAATTTCATCCGAAGTAAACGTAATATCCTTATATCATATTTCAAGATTCGTGCATGGTGAAGTGATAAAATTTCTTTCATTAAGAATTATGAAAACTTTAAGATGAGTACTTCTCACATATTGGTAACAAGGGAGCCCTCTATGTCAATCATTATGCGATCACCCAAATGGAATTATGTTGTTTAGTTGTATGGTATGGTATGGCTTTGTAATGTAACCTCTAGGGTTTTCAGTTTAAATTCCAAAATTTTCATAGTTCCAAAATTCTAATTGAAGAAAGTTATGGGAACCTAGCTATGAATTACTACACATAACATTTTAATAAAGCTTGAATAGTATATATATCTATGCATGTAGTTATATAAATATATACATATATACACATATATATGAACTTATATATATGAAATTATCAACATTTAGCTTATAAAATTATATTCATAAATGTACATATACGTGCAAAAAACTAACTGGTATATTTTGGACTTTACTAAATGACTAAATCAATCAACATGTCATCAAATTGAATTCACACGCACACTCACGACTTCATTTCGAATCAAACAAACTGACAAGCAATTTCCAAGACTCTTTGGAACCTCAAAATCGATTCCGGACTCGACCATGACTACTTTGTAATTCAAACTATCTCCAAACGATTTTCTTCCAGGTGATTCTTCATACCATTCTAGAACATATTATTATAATTATATATGATGGAAAACCATTCATTATCAAAAATACAAATTTTATTTTTTTAAATAACCTTTAAACAAAATAAGTTATATAATAGATACTTTATAAAAATTATTTAAAAGGTAATTCTTATAAGTGATATTTTTGGAATTTGAAATCTTCAACAAGATATAAACTTCATAACTTATAATTTCATACACTTATTTTTATTTTAAAAAATATATTATTATTTTTGAAATTAATAATTTCTCTTTACACAATTCAAACTATATAATCAAATAAACTATTTTATAAAATCATTAAACTTGGTTTAAAAAGTCAAAATCCTTAAATACAAAAAATATTATACAATTAAATTAGAATAATCATATACAAGTATTATCAGCAATTATAAATCTTTAGAAATTTTTATAAACTTTTATAATATATTTTATTTAAAAATATTTATAACCACTATATTTATAAAAATCGTGGATATTTATTTAATGTAAAGAATGAGTATTCCCAGAAATTGTCTCTTATACTTTAGACAAACTCAGTCGAATTCTAGACATAAACAGGAGAGTTTCACTCATACTCCGTCTTTAACATTTTTGTATTCTGGGATGTTACATATGTCACTATTCAAAACAATGTTATTCTAGATTCAAAATCCAAATCTGATGCAAACTATTAGTCTAAGTTGTCTAACTTAAGTGCAATTGTATGCCTACTTGTTTATATGTTACATCTTGCCTTGCTTAGGTCATATCTATTTGGACATTGTTTGTATTTTAGTTTTAAAATTATATATCTATATAACTTGTATGAGTTACTCACCAACTATTCATATAGTTGACAAAAATTTATTTTACACTTGTAAAATGCTACGGTGAAGACTTGGTGAAGACAAAGGATAAGATTAAGTAGACCTTCTTAATTTCTTAAACAATGTTTTAGTTTTTCAATTGTAATTTGAATGTTAAGACTATTGTAATGGAATGTTATGGATTGCAATTGAATGCATGTATGAAGTTAATGTATGTTTTAATTGTATTGTTAACAATGATACAATAGATATTGAAACGTTAAAATAGTAACATAGGCTAATGAACAGTCAAACATGCCCCCCTGACGTATTCTGTCGTCGGTTGAGCTGTGACATGTTACACCCCGACTAACGGCGGAATATGTTGGGGCGCGAGTTTGACTGTTCATTAGCTAATGATTCAATTGTACCATTTCAATATTTAAAGAATCATTATTAACAACTTAAACAATGCATTAATTACAACATTCGAATCAAACATTACAAAGTTCTCAATATTAAATTACAATTAAAATACAGAGACATTATTTAACATTTAAGTAGGTCTACTAATGTCTATCCTATGTCTTCACCAAGTCTTCACCTTAACCAATTACATACATGTGTGTGTGTATTTAAAATTTATATGCAAAAAAAAAGACTAAATCAATAAGACCTAAAGCAAATACATCTACAAGTTCACATGTATCATTCGGCTCTATCACCTTTACTAACTTAATGACATAAATGATTATTTGGGATTAACATGATGATTGTTAGCATATTTGGGTGGTTAGAAATGTTAGAATAAGTATATTTGCCACATGTTAAAATAGAAACTTTGATGATGAAAGACACACTTGTATGTCGATTTTGTGATATTTTGAGTTTTGTTAATGATATTAGTAACCATAGAAACAAGTTGGTGTGATTTGACTCTATTAAAATGTGTTTATCTACAAACTTACTATATTTAGTAACTTTTAAACGAGAAATGTGTTTATATGACTATGTGTAACAATGTGCTATATGATAATATGATCATGTAGGATAAACAATTATGTTAGAATTAATGAAAAGTGATTTTTATGTGAATTTGCTTAAAACAGAAACTTTCCTAAAATGGAAACTTACTATAAATAGTAAGTTATCTAACGAACGTAACTTATGTGCTTACATGTACCACACGACACTAAAAACATGTTGAACAATCACATAACCTAAACAAATCACCAACTGGTCGTCAAGTCAAACACGGTCAACACGACCAACACAACAACTTAGAGTTGTTTGGACACAAACGAGGTCTAGTGAGACCAACACGAATACGAACATAACCATGAACACGAAATCATAACACCTATGTGATATAGGTAACCGCTAAAGGGCAAACAACAAACCGCTTACGCAAACACATCTACAGAAACTCAGGTGAGTTTACAGCCCCACTTTTATTCTTTAACTGTTTTGTTAAACTTTTGGGGTGAGAATACTATGCAACTATATTAGATGTATGATTGGTATGTGTAAACAAACTTTTTGATTGTAACTATATCGCAACAAAAGTCCTCAACCCACTTGACGACAGCAGTGACTGGAGGTCACGACGAGTGTAATATCGATCTGACGCTGGCATCCGCGATAACCCGAGGAAGCAACAAACAGTTGAGTTTTGGTAAGATGAACTGAAACACTCGGGATCGTAGATCCACAACTTAACATGCCAAGTATATATCTGTTTGTTGCTTTTAACTATTTAAACCTGTGAACTCACCAACTTTATGTTGACACGTTTTCGAATGTATTCTCAGGTAACTGAACACACAATGGATGCACGTGGAGTAGGACTAACGAGGAGTCATGCATGCATTCTAACTTATATTTTGAACATTATCATGATATTGTATTTTAAACAATGAAGTGTCTAAAAACAATTTTTTTTCCGCTGCATAACAATTTAACTTATTCCGCGGCTTTAATTTAATACAACTTAAGTTAATTATCAAACTGTGTGTATGTACAACTCATATAGAGTGGTTCTATATGACTGAGAGCTGTGATTCTGGCCACGTCACACCCAGCGGTCTATCAACGCACGTGGGAATTTGGGGGTGTGACAGAATATACTAATGATATAGAATACACTATTATGTGATATTATATGGTTGTGATAACTACTTATCATTAATCTTAGCTATGATATCCCTGAATCTTTCAGTAATTGTTTAAACATACGAATATAGAATAATTCATTTAAGAATCATTAACGTGATTTATGTGATTATCGATATATTTGATTTGACCTGATGTAAGAATACTCATCAAATACTAGTAATTGAGCAACAATTGGTTTGACTAGCATACTTTACTCGATACTGTAGATTAAATTGACTACTCTAGCCCTTGATCAAGCTTTTGGTTCTACTATCAATGTACTATTAGTGCTTATATATAGGGTATACAACAGCTAACTCACCACTCCACTAATACTTTGATAGCATACCAAACGCCTACCAAGGCTTAACATAAACGCCTACCAACAGCTAACTCACCACACCACTAATACTTTGAATATGTATGGAAGATTTTGACTAGCTTTTAAGAATTTTATGAGTATAGTGGTTCTAAACATTGAAATTTTGCAATGGAATTTCATGGTTGTAACATACGAATTCGTACTTGATCGATTTTTGGATAAAAGAAATGTTGTAGATTACAAAGGGTTTTGATATTATACAATCTTTGATAGTTGTGATAACTCGTTATCACTGATCTTAGATGTAATATAATTAAATATTTGAATCATTTTCGAAAGATACAAATATAGAATAACTCGTCTAAAAACAATAGTATGATTCATGTAAACTTGTTTTAAAATTTCATATGGAATCACCCATACTTAATTTCCGTACGTTCACGTCATGTCACCATATTGAAATCTAAACATAGTATTAAATATAATAAGAAATCATTGCATCTTGGTTAAAATAATGTAATCAAAAGTCATTGTGACTTGTTTAAAACGTAGGAAAAGATTTCAGGATTGAATACCTAATGACATGTTAGAATGATTCATCATCGATATTAGGTATAATATCCTAGTGAGTTCTAAGAATTATAACATAATCATCAAACAAACAAACATACTGTAACATCAGTGAAAAATCCCGGTAAAATCCATATTAAGATCTTAATTATTTAGTCCTTAACGAACAAAAACCAAGTTAATATGTATGTTGAGTCGATGGTATTTAAACAACTAAGAAAAACATGATCAGTCATGGGTTTTCAGATGTAGTAATGCGTATAAAGAAATAATCAAGGAATAACGATAATCACAGTACGCGAAGACCCTGAAATTATGAAATCTTGAAAATATTAAGAATTATAATAATTTAGTAAAATGTGGATATAATTAACAATTTTAAAAGTGTTCCAATTAATAAAAATTAATAAATTTAAAGGAGGTATAAAATGAGTATAGATTTATAACTATTTTAATACTTAAATAAATATTTAGATAATTATAAAATAATCAAAAAGTTTCTAATAATTTAAAATAAGCATTTAAATAATTATAAGATGTTCTTTTAAATAATTATGAATTTATAAACATTTTTAGAAATTTTATAAATTTTAGAAATTGCCCAAATCTTTATTTTATAAATATTATTACCCATTTTTATTTATAAAAATTGAAAGAACTCTTTCCCTAATTAAAAATTAAATCAAAAATCTTAATTAAACATAATCATTTAACTTTATAACCTACTAACCTACACTCCAACATCTTTGTCCCCCCTCCAACACTTTTGTCACACACACCCCTCTCCTCCCCTCTCCTTGGCCATCCAAGACCACCCCAAGGCCACCCCCATTCCAATTTTCAACTATAAATACCAAGCTTCATCCTTCCTAAATCCTTTGCACCAAGTCCATTATTCTTTGGATTTCTAATTCTATCTCCCTAATCCACCTCTCTTGGGATCTTTCTAAGATTTCCAAGGTAATAAACACTTAAACTAAATGCTCTTCATCTTTATGCTTCATTTTCTTCTTCTAATCCTCAAATTCTAAGTTGTTACCATGCTTGATAACACAAAGGTTTGTGTGTTGTGAGGTTTCCTAATAACTTGTTTTATGACAAGTAACCTATGATCAACCCATACACAAACATACTTTCAAGTTATGGATTCTTGCAATATTGATAACAAAAAGGTTTGTGTGTTTGTTCTTTACCAAACATCCAAACATACCTTCAATATTTGCCTTATTATTTTGAATGTTGATAACACAAAGGTTTTGTATAATTATGGGTCTTTAACCTAAGATCAACAATTATACAAAACATACTTTCAACATTTGCCTTACTTATATATGTGTAGTGCCTTTAAATGACCAAAACCCATGCACACCTATACTTATATGTATTCAATCACATCACTTAAAGGTTAGTAATATATTTTGGGTTAACTTTAAACCCTTATTCACTAATATCACTTCAAAGTAACGCACGTAATTAATCATTACCCCTAAAACTAAAACCTTGATTATACGCATTACAAACTTTATTATTATTAAACCATCCGTGGTGTCATTATCATTAAACCATCCGTGGTTTCATTCGTAATTTGGTACAACTCAAAATAAAGAGTCGATTAAAATGCCAAATTAAAAAGCGAACTGTGTTATGGCTTAGTATCATTATTAAGTTGGAAGATGACAAGTTTGAGTAACATATTATCATTTCTTTTATGACTTAAGGAAAGTCATTACTTTGCAATAACCCCAATCTATTAATCGGGTTAACGCATCTCTCATATATATACTAAATATTAAATCCATCGTAAAACTCAACAAATGTATACTTTCCTTATTTTAGGGGTTTGAAGTTCGTGACAAGGAGCAAGATCTTAATATTATCTATCTTCTAGCATCCTACTACTAGTGAGTTTCATAGCCCCTCTTTTTATTTAATATTTTGGGGTGGAATACATGCTAGATACTAAAACTTTACATCCATACGTGTTTAAATGAAATAGGCATTTTAGTGATTACTTGAGTATACGTGTTACTATCGTTTAAACTTCTTTAATATTCATGATGTACATTAATAATATTTTGAGTGACGTATACGTTTGACATCGTTTAAACTCATAATCATAAAATGCATGCTTTATTGTTAAACATTATGGGATGTATGTTACTATAAACTTCTTTTTTTGTAATCATGCTTTATCGAGTCATAAACCTATGGACTCACCAACTATTTTTAGTTGATACTTGAGCATGTATTTCAGGAAATTAGCTACATGGATTATATTACAACAAGAAGATTTTGAAGATATTGTTTAATTTAAATTAGACTATATGGAGAAATCTTATATTGTTGTATCATTTTGAATCATATCATTTTGTAAAACTATTATCGATATGTTATTTGAATCTTTGTAAATCTCTTATGTATGTTATTTGGATTATGAATGCAATTTAGTAAGTTTCTTTATAAACAATGTATTTGTAATCCGATTTCGTCTCGCCCTCGTGATTCCGCTTTAGCGGGGGTGTGACACATACCTAGTGAAATCCCACTTTTAAGTAGGGTCTGGGGGGAGAGATGAACCCAAACATTACCCCTACCCCTACCCCAACCCGGAAAGGGTGGAGAGGCTGCTTCAGAAAATACCCCCGCCTCATAATTTTTTTTATTATTATTATTATTTGTGTATTTTATTTATTTACTTATTTATTCATTTTTTATATATATTTATAGCAAACATACTGGAGGAATATAAGACAAACGGGTACTCATAGCCACATATAAACAAAGCATGTCTAGTAATAGAGCAATAAACCAGCACAGCAGATTAACCAAGTATCTAGCAACCAACAATCAAGAGTCTCTCAAGAGTCACATACTATCTAAGACATACACCACGTAAACAAGCATAAAATGCACAAAACAAACATATAGTAATAGAGCAATAAACCAGCATAGCAGACTAACCAAGTATCTAGCAACCAACAAAGAAGAGACAGTCAAGAGTCACATACTATCTCAGACATACACCACATAAACAAGCATAGAACACATAAAACAAACATATCAACATGTCACTCAAACGGTCCTCAAAAAGTAGGGTTTCTAACCTGCATCCAAAAGACCTAGAATTCTCTAACCTTTATTCTACGTCTCCAAGAAATCATATCCCCGATCATGTCCTCCGAGAGGTGCAATGCAAACAATTCCTATCGAGTCTAATCATCCCATGTCAACCTAGGTCGTCACCTATACCTCCTTCCGTCCATAAATAGGTTCTTTACGCTTCGAACCGGAGCCAACACTTCTCTTCTCCTCACATGACCGAACCATCTCAATCTTCATTCCCTTACTTTATCTGAGATACATGCTACCCCTAGTCTTCCCCTGATGGTTTCATTCCTTATTCGGTCAAGTCTTGTGTGGCCACACATCCATCTTAGAATCCTCATCTCTGTTGTTTCTAGCTTCCTCACTTGAGTCTTTTTAATCGGCGAACAATCACTTCCATACATCATGGCTGGTCTAACTGCTACTCTATAGAATTTAATCTTTAATTTTTCTGGGAACCTCTTGTCACATAATATTCTTGTAGCTTCTCTCCACTTGTTCTAGCTTGCATGAGCACGCTGAGCTACATCATAATCAATATCTCCATCACTCTAGACGAAAGATCCTAGATATTTAAACTTTGTTGTTTGTGGAACCTCTTGCCCTCCAATAGTCACATTATGCTCCTCGTCTTCCTCCTCGTTGGTCCCACTGAAGTTACAGCAAAGATACTCCGTCTTTGACCTACTGATGCGTAGTACTTTGCTCTCTAAGGCCAATTGACATTCTTCTAACCTCGCATTTAGGTCCTCTTTTCTTTATGCCACTAACACAATATCATCTGCAAACAACATACACCATGGGATGTCTTCTTGAATAGACTTTGACAGCTTATCTAAAATCACTGCAAAAACGAATGGGCTTAGTGCTAAACCTTGGTGTAGTCCCACCTCTACAGGGAAGAAATCTATATCACCCACTGGATCTCTAACGCTAGTTTTAGCGCTTGCATACGTATCCCTTATCACTTCTATATATCTCCAAGGAATACCTCTACTATGAAGGCTATCCCATATTAGTTGAAGTGGTACGCTCATACGCCTTCTCCAGATCGATGAACACCATATGTAAATCTCTTCTTTTCTCTCGGTATTTCTCCACGAGCCTCCAAAGAACATGTATTGCTTCTGTGGTCGATCTTCCTGGCTTGAATCCAAACTGGTTCGCAGTTACCTGGCTTTCTCTCCTCAATCTTGTCTTAATCACTATTTCCCAAAGTGTCATGGTATGACTCAAAAGTTTAATTACCCTATAGTTTTCATAACTCAAGGCATCTCCCTTCTCCTTATATAGGGTGACTAAGACGCTACTTCTCCAGTAGTATGGCATCTTACCGGTTTTGAGTATCTTGTTGGACAATGTTGTCAACCATGTAACTCCTTCGTCTTCTAGACAATTTCATGCTTTGATAAAAATATTGTCTGGTCCCACTGCTTTCTTCCTTCCTATCTTTTTAAGAGCTCTCTACACCTCGACCGACATTAGGCGTCTATAGTAGCTGTTGTTTCTTGATTCTCCTCTCGTAGTTGAGTTGTCCCTACCTTCCATGTCACTGTTGTTGTAGAATAACTCACTAAAATTCGTTTGCAGCCTTTTCCTGATGTCGTTCTCCTTCACCAGGATCCGACCGTCCTCAATTTTTATGAATTTAACTACTCCTACGTCTTGCCTCCTTCGCTCCCTTGCTTTGGCAATCTTAAACATGTCATGCTCTCCTTCTTTAGTTTCGAGGCATTTATACATCTCCCTGTATGTTTTTTTAGCTTCAGACACTGACTTCTTTGCCTCTCGTTTCGCTTCCTTGTATTTTGTCCTTAAGCTTTCTTTTTGCGCTTCTTCCGTGCATGTGACCAACTCCCTAAATCTCTCTTTTTTTTCTCAAACCTTGTATTGCACCTCATCGTGCCACCATCACGACTCCCTTTGGCCACCTGAGTTTCCAGTTTTCATCCCCAATGTCTCTCTTTCTACTTTTGTCACATTGTCCGCCATTGCCTCCCTTGCGTCTTCATATTGTACGCTATCTCTTCCAGTTATAACCTTGTCCATGAACACCAGTTGTTTGTATCCTTTTATACTGCCCCATGTAATCCTAGGTTTAACTTTTCTCCCATCCATTAGCTTCTTTCTCATGGCAATATCCATCACTAAAAGTTTGTGTTGCGACGCCGCTATCTCCTTGGGGAAGACTTTGCACTCCAACCACGTGCTACGCTCTCGTCTTCGCATCAAAAGGTAATCAATTTGTGTGTCTCGTCCTCCACTGCTGAACATGATCAGGTGTGAATCCTTCTTCTTAAAGAATGAGTTTATGATTCCTAGATCATGATCCATTGCAAAGTCCAGTAGGTTGTTGCCACTATCGTTTCTGGACCCAAAACCGAAGCCTCTATGTATCGATGAGAAACCGTTATTTTCCTTTCCAATATGACCATTGAAGTCACCTCCAATACAGACTTTCTCTTCATTTGGTATGTTTCTCATGACTTCGTCCATACAATCCCAAAACTGTCTCTTCTCGTCCTTCCCTAGCGCTACGTGTGGTGCGTAAGCGTTCACCACTGCTACCACATCCTCACCTAGCACCATTCTCAGCACCATGATTATATCATTCTACCTTCTCCCCTCAACTACCGTGTGTTGAAGTTCTCTAGCAACTTAGAACCCCACCCCATTTTTTACTCCATCTACACCTGAGTACCACAGTTTGTACCTATTGTACTCTCCTCCTCTTTTCCCCTTCCACCTTGTATCTTGAAGGCAAGCTACTTGTACTCTGCGTCTTCGCAATACATCCACCAACTCCAACTGCTTTCCGGTCAGTGTTCCTATGTTCCACGAGCCCAAACGCAAAATATGGACCCATTTACCCTCTACCCACACATCCCCTCCCTAGAAACGATCAAATATGTAATATCATAACTTTTATATATAATCACAAGTCATTAAACATAAGTACAACATCATTGAGTTTTCTATCATGAGTATGAATATTGCCAACTAAAGTATGTAATAAACATTTAGATTTATGGATGAATCACCATCACTAATCTTAAATATAATATTATCAATTTCTTGAATTATGAAATATACATTATCAAACAAAGAAAGATAGCATCTAACCTTTAAAATTTAGTGATGTATCACCATCACAGATATTAGATATGATGTTATGTACTTATTGAATCGTAATATTTAATTGTATTCTAAAATCAAAGAAGATAACATCATATTCTTTTAGATGTAGTGATGAATCACCATTACTCTTAAATATGAAATCATGGAGCTCTAAAAATCATTACATATACATTATTAATCCATGAAATTTAACACCATAAGTTTTTGATGTAGTCATTTATCACCATCACAAATCTTAGGTATAGTGTTACTATTTCTTGAACCATAAAATAGGTAAAATAAAAAAAAAAAGAGAAATGACATCATATCTTGTAAGACATAATGATGAATCACCATCACTAACCTTAAGTATGATAGCATGGAGGTATTAATCATAACATATACATTATAAATCCAAGGAAAGGTAACACCCAATCCTTTAGATATAGTAATGTCTAACATCTGAACATATTCACATGGTAATCATTAACGTTAATCACAGTTCATGCATGCAAGCAATCATGGTATCATTGTACAATCATTTGTATGTTTTAGGAATCCTATCGTGAGTGATTAAGTATATACTTATTTATTTATAGTCAAATATTCTGTACAATTACACTATTGTAATATATCGAAACAATGGTGGGCTAGCGGATGATAAGGCAGGTAGCCAGACTTTACGTATGCCCTATACATAAACTGAGTTTGGTATATTGGGATAATGTTACTGCATAGTGTACAGACGAATAGTAAAACAAATAAAATATTTAAACAAAATCTTAATGCGTAAGCGAGACTCGTTATCATTATGGATGACTATCCATAAAGATATCCATGTTGAACTTATCGTTACGAGTAAACGTTAATAATTACATGAAATAACTAAAAATGTAAATAGTTACAGGTATACACGTAAATATATTTGTTAACGGTTTGAAACAGACGAACATAACAAAAATGCACAAAATATTATTAGATATTTTTACAATTTTGAAACTCGTCAAATATAACCCAACATGATGAAACAAAACCATTTTTAGCAAAAATGTAACATTTACGTATTTTACGTAACGTAACACGTAAACACAAAACCGAACGAAACCAAATGCGCGGGAAACCACTCGGGGTATTTAAGGGGTAAAAAACCCATTGAATGTTTCCAACCACCATGAATTACTCCCCTCTCTCTAAAAATAGGACCACTCTATCTCTACTTTCTCTCTCTAAAAACCCACTTGGATCTTGCTCATTTCTTAACAAAATTGTGAGATCTTGGTGTCTGCGGAAAGCTCTCGTGGAGTACATTGAAGTGTTACGAAGGATAGAGGCTGAAGACATCCAGATCGATCCAGAAATTCGATTGAATGTTGGAGCTTTAAAACCCGAAAAACCCTTGAATTTGGAACCAAAATCTCAGGATGTTAAACACAAGAACCAACTCGAAAACACTTGGGATCTCTTTGGATAAGTTGTATTTAATGTTGTGAGGCTTGGAACAAACTAGATCAAGCTGCTGGGTTAGTATCGACATAGGAGCTGCTGGAAAGGATAGTATTGATGGATGAAGTTTTGCATGAAGTTCATCCATCGAACATAGTAAGTTCGACAGACCCAGCTAGTCCAGACCCTTCGATATTGACAGTATTGATGCTCTCCAAGTTTTTTGACTCATGGAATGTCGAAATTAACAGTATCGAAGGATAGGCATCATCGAGATTACTCCATCATCGATATTGATAGTGTCGATGAGCATCCTTGAGCCAGCCTAAGTTCCATCGATTGATAACTTCGACAGGGTTTCTCACAAACTGAAATCAAGTTAATTGATTATCTTAGAGTCATCCAAGGAGGAATAGATCCAAAGGGGTTAAGGATATCACAAGTTATGGCCAAGAGAGATGGATATGAGCGCCATTGATACGACTAGTATCAATGGGCTGGTCTTGAGCCACTTGTGTCCCTTCGATATTATAAGTTTGAGGCCTCTCTCATGAAACACAAGCTAAATATGATGATACCTTAACCTATTCCAAGTGTGCTAAGTAAATCATGAACCAAAATCATTTACAATCAAGTTGTTAACCTATAATAGTAGCATAAGGAATCGGATGTGGGAGTTTTTGCCTTAATTGATCCTATGCACTAGGGTTTTGGCCATGCAACCATCTAAGATTAGCCTAACTTATTCATAAATCAAGTTAACATATAAATAAAGGATATCTAATGAACTTAACAAGGACATTAGGAATATTACATTACTAAAATCATGGTTATCACTTAGAACACACTATGCATGGGTTTCATGCATAGTGAAATGGGCTATGTTTTCATGAACCATTAAATTAAACCTAGACTAAGGTTTGTACATATAAATAAGATAGATAATAAACTTTACAATGTTAACATAATGAGTTATGGATCAAGATTAGGATGGGTGTGGAAGGCCAAGTCACGAAAAACATACATAAACAAGTGGTTTACATAACCTAAGGTTTTTAACAAGAAATAAACATAAACTTACAAATGCGTGAATCATGTTAACAAAATTCGGGATTTGAGTACAATAAACAAAAATTAGTGAGGGCATCGTCTATCCATCATCCGTTCATTGCACATCTCATTCATTCAATCAATGTGAGTACATAGCCCCTTTTTTTCTGCATTGAAATCTCTTTAGGTGGAACATGTGAATACTATTTTTTAACATAACTTCTTAAATGGTTTTCACTACTCATAACTCATGTTTGGCTTATGTTAGTAAACTTAAACATATTTAAGATAAACTTTGGATATAAGACACCTAGTCATGACTTGTCATGGCACACGACCTAATCCGTTGAATTCTTTTGTACAAGATGTTTTTAATTATCATGATAAAATCTGTAACATGGACGCATTTTTGTAAACAAACTTATTCACATCAGTATGCCTATATTCATGATTTCAAGGGCTGAAATTTCTATTCTTAGATTTCAGACTTGAAGTTCAAACAATCGTTATCCTTAGGACTTCTAGAGCTGGAATCACTGTTTTTAGGTTCCAAACTAGAAGTTCATGCAATCGTTAGTCTCAGGACTCAAGGGTTAGAAGCAATTAACTTAGCCTCTAAACTTGAGTTCATGCAATTGTTTATCGTTAATCACAACAAGGGAAAGCGGGTTCTACACCATGGTTAGAGTTGGCTTTAATTAACTTTATAGCCAATGGTGGATTAGTGTAGGCTTAGCAATATGAGTTAGCTGTCCATTAATTTTAACAGCCTAGATCATATTGGACACATTCTTAGTAACACATAGTTGGTTTTAATTAACTTTATTACCATGGGTTGTGTTGGTTTATTAGTCAATTTTTGCCTAAATCCAAACGTAGTTTGGGACTTGGATTTAAGTTGAAACTAGGACATACTTGATGGTAGTTTGTGTTACAACAGCATGTTACTACTTTTACACTAGGTACTTTTACATTCTATACATACATTATCTGTTGTATATTGTTCACTGATTTTCAATCTATGTATTATACAGGATGTACTTACTTATGCACAGTTGATTTTCTTTTGAACTTATATTTTGATATTCTTAAATTTATATACATTTAAATCATTAAACCTATGTAACTCACCAACTACTAATTGTAGTTGACAAATTCTTTTCACATGTTTCAAGTGATCAAAGGTAGGTACATGATAGGGACAACTAAGGAGACATAGTTTAAGATAGAACAAGATCAAGAAACAAGCTAGGGTGGATTAGAAACTCATTAAAACCCTTGTTGTTTAATTATCTTGTCTGTTCTTATTTTGTAAACTATATTTTCAGGTCGGTTATTTGTGTTCTTTTGGTAGTTAAACATGATCTGTAAACACTACTTTAATCATATGAAAACTAGTAATTCATTGTGGTTATTCTGATTTAATCTTGTGCATGATTCAACCGATCAATCGATCAGTCGTCACCGTGTCGTAGATTCCGCACGCGGCGCCGGGTGTGACATAATGTGTCAGCATTACAATCTTAAGTATGATATTATTAAATTTCTTGAATCATAACATATATATTATTCAACAAATAAAAATGACATCATATCTTGTGATATTTAGTGATAAAACACCATTACTAATCATAAGTATAATATTATAAGGTTGTATAAGCAATGTATTGAAATCATTTTGCATTTGATTAGAAACCTTAGAGAGTAGTGTCACACCCCGACTGGTGGCGGAATATGCCGCGGCATGATGTGTGAAAGATTGTCCAAAAGCTCATGATACTAATTTAAAGTTTCATAAATTAAATTACCAAAATTTCAAAATCAAACACAAACACTACAATACAACATCACAATCAAATACAAAATTAAAACAAAAGTCATTTGATAAACTATCTAGGTCCATTCTTCCTAGTTTTGTCATATAGTTCTTCACTTGACTTGTCACACATGTAAAGTAAAAGACAACTAATTGAATAGTTGATGAGTAGTCATATTTTTGATAGCATAAGTATAAAAGTATGCAAACTGAAATGACTACAAGTATGAAAGTTATGCATGCATATGAAAAAGTATGTATATAATGGTGCACATGTCCTTTTTAACACGAAAACGCGAAGAGAGGGCGACTCTCTTAGGAAGCCAAGTACTAGAGTACGTTTACGTTTACGTTTACGATTACAAGTAGCATGTAAGTTCAACAAGGCACATAAAAAAAAAGTATACAAGGAAAGCTTATTACATGATAGCATTTCAACTAAATAGGCATTTCATAGTTTGCATAAGTTTCAAAAGATATAAGTGCCTAATTTTTTGCATAAGGACATGTGTGAAAGCCCCAAAATGATATAAAACTAAAAATGGGATATGAAAACTCACTTGTTTGCTAAGCAATTCCAAAGATAGTAGTTAAGCTAGTTGTGTAATAGCAAACCCTTGTCAACCTATTTTGAATATGGATATGTCACACCCCTGTGCCGCATGCGGAATCCACGTCGCGGTGACGATCGATGGTTGAATCATGCACAAGTATTGAAAGAAGAACAACCACAATGCATTACTAAGTTTCATAATGTTAGACAATTGTTTAGTTACAGGTATTCGAACTATCTACCAAAAGAATGACAACTACAGACCCAAAAATATTGTTTACACAAAAGACATAGACAAGACAATTAAACAATCAGGATTAAGTGAGTTTCTAATCCATCCTAGCTTGTTTCTTCATCTTGTTCTATCTTAGAATGGTAACCTTATTTGTCCTTGAGAATGTTCTAAACCTGATTATCTGAAACACGTGAAAAGAAACTGTCGACTACAAAAGTTGTTGGTGAGAACAAAAGGTTTAATAGTTGAAAATATGAATATGCATTTGTAATCATATGAATAAAAAAGTTGTATAAACATGTCATGGATAATTGTAACACAAACTATCATCAAGTAAGAATAACGTGTGCAAACAGTCAAATGACTGTCTACTAGAAAAGCCAACATATAATCAAGTCCCAAATTACATTTGTGACAATTCGGCATTTTCAATTAACTACGTTAACCCAAAACTAACAGAAATTTTACGGAATCATACAATGTCAAACAAAAAGGATCAAAATAGAACAAAATGGATCTAGAAACATTAAAAATACAAGGATCATACTTGTAATATCATCAAAGTGAGGATTTTGACTTTTGGAAGTCAAAATTCGTATGATTTATCAACTAGAATTTGAAATTCGCAATAATGGGACTTGTAACTAAAATTAATCTGTCCATAATCATCCCATTGATGACTAATAACAACTATTATACGTTACTAGAGAAATTTATCATCGAATTAAACTCAAATGTTAATCAAAAGTCGAAACCGTCCTTAATCATTATCTAATACGTTTATCTCGACCATAATTCACAAAAATTGGCATCCCAGAACACTTATTCGGCACATTCAGAACCCATTGCATACAACAATTCGAAGCAGAAGCTACGGGAGGAGGGATTCCATCGAGACCTAGGCCGAACTACACCTTCAAGTCAAACCACATCAATTCGATATCTAACCATGTAACAATCGATCCCTACACACCCTAAATATGCCGACTAACCATAGCCCTATGCTAGTTTCGGTCAAAAACATCGAATTGCATGAATTATAATTCTAGGGTTTATCATTGCTGATGTTTTGGGGGTTTCGATCAAAACGAATTCAAAAACACAATTGAATCATTCTAAAAGCTTCAAACAACTTGTTAAACGAAAACCCCATGAAAGTTTCATGAAACAAAAACGAATTTTAAGATTTTAATTTTTAGGGTTCATCACATTGAACGAATTGGGGGTTTCTAACTAAATGAATTTAAAACTCAAATCAAACAATACAGAGAGTTTCGGAACTCTCTGTTTATTGAAAACCCTTTATCAATTTCATAAAAGTTCAACGAATTCTATAATCTCCAGTTTAAGGGTTCTAAATGAAAATTTTTTTGGGGTTTTTCAACAAAACAGGTTATAAAATCAAATCAAACTACACCCTTAGCTATGAAATTGTTTGTTAAAAGAAAACCATATGATAGTTTTAACAAATAAGAATGAATTGTACGAAATTAAATTCTAGGGTTCCTAATCAAAACGATTTAGGGTTTTTGAATCAAACGAGGTTAATATCCAAATTAATCATTATAGAAAGCTTCGAAATTCTTGTTCTAACAAAAACCCTATGTTGATTGGATCAAACATACACGAATTGAAGAAATTTTGAATATGGGATTAACATACTCACATTCGAAAAAATAGGGAGTTCGAATTGGGACCTTGTGTTAATGAATAATCGAATTAAAACAACCCCTAGACTCGGTTAGATCACAGGAACAAAACCCCTATGGTTTTGGGATCGATCGGGTTTGAATCATGGGTCAATCGGATTCCCATGGATTCGGTTAAAGATAAACAAAGGGGATCCGGCTTCTTTATGATTAAAAACATTTAAAACTCAATATTAAAACAAAAGCATAACCAGAGCAGCTGGCTGGGTGTGTGGGTTTGGAGTTGGGGGTCACTGGTTCAATCCTATGCCCCAAAACAGAATTTTGGTATTTTAACTATAACTTCTTCGTTCTAACTCCAATTTGACCCGTTCAAATTGTGTTGAAACCAGATTTGAATTCCAAACATAATGAAACAAAAAAATTTATATTTTTATCAAAAACATGATCGCGTATAATCACGCGTATAAAAACGACATCGTATGTATTTATACGATTTAAACAAACAAATTCGAAACTATACGTACGGTCGTATGAACGTTTCAAACAACTTAATATAAGTGTGTTGACACATATGTAACCACAAAAAAAGATTTGGACATTACGAATAACACAACGTTATTGTTATAAAACAGATTCTTCGTAGAAGATCGTCTACACGATTTCGCGAACGTTTGATCATTCAACTTGCATACTAAGGTGCGTACACGGCCCCTTTTTACATTTTACTGTTTTGGGGGAGAAAACATGTGCAAACAAACATTTTAGATTCATATCACTTGCATGAGTTAGCCATTTACGATAAGTGCGAAGATAGCATTATAAGTCCTTACATATCGAACCGTTTAGTTTGCCGTAGTGAAAAGCGTGGTAGTTGAAGATAGATCTTTTGGGTTTGACAAACCTCACTTGGTAGATTGTATGTCTACGCAAGTGTTTAACTAGCCAATTAAAACATTACTATTGTTTGTGCTAGACAATAGTGGAAAGGCAACTTACATTCTAACAGTCAGCTTCGGTGTCGACCGCTTATGTAAATAATACAATGACTAGCTATCATGACTATGCATGTGTGATTGTGTTATCTGCAAACATTTCATTTCAAACAGTTGTTCAAACATTTGTGATTACAGATTCAAACCTGTGTATGCACCAACCTTTGTGTTGACTTTATTTGCATGTTTTCTCAGGACACTAAGGCACAAGCGAGGACCAACAGGGACTAGGACGTTGAGTCTCATGCATTCAGTTTACTTTAATTGTTGATTTAAAACATTGAACATTGTACTTACGGTTTTGCAACTGTTACGTTCTGTTATTGGTTTTCAAACGCTTCCGCAAATGTTAAACTTTGATTTTACAAATTAAGGATGAATTATTTTTAAAAGCATATAGAGGTCTTTCGTTATGTCTAATTCCTGAGATCCTGGTTTGTCATGCCCTAAAAGGTATGATTCCGTTAGTTGAAATTTGGGGGTGTGACAACATTTGGAGTCAAAAAAGTAGTCAGCAAACGCATTCAACACGAGAAGTACTAACGAGTTTACTCGGAAGACAATCTCCGTGTTGACGTACCCGGTCAATATGACCTATTTTGGTAAAGTTAAATAGCAGGAAATCCATATTACCGTAATGCATCCAATATGCAGTTAGGGTTTAAAACGTATTTAAACACTAACAACAACCTTGGCGTAACCAAAACGTGTCCCGCGTTCCCTTGTTGTGATCACCCAGTACTAACGTTATAAGAATAAGATTGAATGAACAAGTGTCTTTATGTGTATAAGTTTGTTTACAATGATGAACACCATGCTTTTGAATACTTTGATTGAAAACATTTGGTTGAACACCTTTGATTGATTACCATGATTTGAAAACCTTGCTTGAATACCATGTTTTGAAATCCTTTGATTGAATACTACCATGAAAAACTCTTGATTGAATTCCTTGTTTTGAAACCCTTGATTTGAATACTGAGAATAGTGTCCATGTACAATAACAAGGTTTATAAAATAGTATTTTATTGAAAAAACAAGTTTATAGTAAAAGAGTTTATAAAATTTATTCTTTAAAAGTGTTTAACATTTATAAAACTATTTTGTGTAAAACAGTTTAGAGAACCTTTTATAAAACCTTTTAGTAGGAAATGTTTAACAGTTGATAAAACCTTTAAAACAGTTGATAAATTCTTTTGAATACTTGATAAGTCATTTAAAAATAGTTGAGAAATTCCATGAATTTGTAAAGTGAACCTGTAATGGTTGAAAAGTAGCATGAATCCTGTATATGAAATATGATTATATGAAGAGTGTTTGGTCACGTGTTCCACTCCAAAACAGTTGTAAAACTGTAAAAGAGGGGCTAATGTTCTCACCTGACGACAGTAGACTCTGAAACTGAATACGTAGCAAGCAACAAGATCTCTAGCTGTTTCCTATATTATTGTAATCATACATATAATATAAGATTTATGATATTTAATACATTGATTAATTGGTTGACTCATGTGACTTGGTTGACTTATGTTAACTTGTTAATGATTACTTCTTGAATAACTTGTTCTTACGTTTAGAAAATGTTGTATAACCTGAAAATACATTATTTGATTCCGTGGAATGATGATTGATTCATGAAAAGCATGTCTCATGTTACATCATGCATAAGGTTAGTTATGCAGTTATGTAACATGTGTTGATGATGCTTGATAAACCCTTGTTTCTCATGTATTCCCTGAAAATGTTTATGTGTTTTAAAACTTTTGTGATTATGTTAGAATCTTATTTCTAAATTAAGTGAGACTTAATTAGAATAAAACCAATCCATAATCACTAGAATCAATTTAGGGTTATAATACCCTTATTGATCCTTTTAAGGTTAAATGATCATATGTTAATCGTTTGAATGACTTCTCTTTGTTTTATCCTAGAGTTTAAAACCATGACATGATGGACATGTGTTAATATCGGTAGCCAAGTGATGATGGAGGTCGATATTAGTATTATCGATCATCTAAGGCACCAAAGATATCCATCGATATTCACAATATTGATGGATCCTTTCCTTTAAATATTAGGCTTGATTACATGTCCAACATCCATGTTTATAAGTTCTAAACTCCTGGGATTAGATTTTTTCAAGTCATGTTAGGGATCTAAAGTCTTGCATTGCTGGATTACATCGAAAGAAACTCGATTGAACTCAAGTTAACACCCTTCAGTATTGGTAATATCAAGAGTCTCTTAGAATCGATGGATCTCTTCTCAATACCATTAATCACAGCCGTTTATGTATTTTAATCCCCTTGGACTATGTTAATTAAGGTAATGTAAATGATATTCAGATGTTAGTAGGCCTTCGAAATCAGTAGGATCAATGGAAATGTTGGTGCTCGGCTTCACGTGAGGCCCATCGATACTAGTAGTATCGATGGGTGCTCATCATCGATCATAGAAGCTTCGACCATGGCAATATTGATGGAGGTTTGGTCAGAATCCTTGGATATGTCGAAACTGTGAATATCGATGAGCACTTGGCCATTTTGATTTGCATCAGACCTGTTAATATCGAAGCACGAATAGCCATGCTTGTTCATGTGTCGATACTAGCAAATCCCCAAGTATTCCATCGATATTGATCCTATACATCTCCATCAATCTTCCAAGCCTTTGATATCTTTAATTCAGTGTTTTCCAAGTGTTTCTGAAGAGATTTCGAGTCTGGGTTGTGGATGAAATGGGCTAAAAATAGATTTTTCTTTGAAGAAGATGATGAATAGTGAAACATTCTACAGTACTGTACCTTCTCACTAAGATTCCCGCCAAAATAGCTCGAACCAGCTCCGATCCTTTGTAGTACAAGATTCCTCTCATCGAGACGATCGTTTTGATATATTATATGCGCGATTTGATGTAGAAACGAAGGAGATATTGTTGTTTTAATAGAGTTTTCTAGTGTGAGAAATGGAAACCCGGTTTTGAGAGAGAGAGAGAGAGAAGGATATATGAGCTGCAATAAATGAGGGAGACAAGGAAATATAAGGGTTTTTATACCCCAAATGGTTCCTCGCGTATTCAGTCTCGCTCGGTGTCGGTTTCGCGTATTTTTACGCGTGTATCGTAATGGTTACGTAATTAAGTATTTTGAATTGTAACCTAGTTTTCTTAAATTGTTTTTGATGAGTTTCAAAAATGTAAAACAAAAAATGTAATGTTTTACTTAGTTTTACTTTTCGTTCGTAATCAGACCGTTAAACTAATACAATTACGTGTATACCCATTATCATATACGTTTTGGTCATTTTTGCATATTTATTGATGTTTATTCGTAATTATAAGCTCGATATTTATATCATTATGAATCGTCACCCATAATAATACTCAGTCTCGCTTACGCATTACAATTTGTTTAATTGATTTGTTTGTCATAATACTCTGTCATAACACTATGCACTAACACTATCCTATTACACCGAACTCAGTATATGTATAGGGCATACGTAGAGTCCAGCTACCTGCCTTATCAGCCGCCAGCCCACCACTATTTCGATATAATACAATACTGTTCTTGCCTAGCGTTATTAACTATAAATATATATATATATATATATATATATATATATATATATATGTATGTATGTATGTGTACTTGTACTTAAACTAAAAACAATCCTATGACAATAACACAAGCATGAATACATGAATCACATTGGCACATTGACATATTGAACACAAATCATATTGACATATTGACTAACACGTACACACTGTTCTATCACTGATTATGACTACCACGACTTATTGTACAGATGTTACAGTATATAAGAATATTTCTATAAGTTTCTAAGTAATATATTAAGTTTAGTCTTTTATAATAATATTCTATAAATAGAATGTTTTATAAGTTCAACTAGGGTGTAGGTTTATTAACTTAAGATTTAAGTTTTAGTCTTAATATTTTATTTAAAATATATAATATAGTATATTTTCTTATAAAGTTTACTTTAGAATATATATATATATATATATATATATAAAGTTATACCATGTTTATTTAAGTAAAACTTGAAATAGTAAATATAAAAATATATTTTAGGTTTTATAGAAATGAAATACGTTAACTAAAATAGTAAATATGACTTTTAGTTTTCATAAAAATGTTTCAGAAGGTTTATAAATGATTTACTAAATCCTTACACATTAATATATTTTTTATTGCATTTATGAGTTAAAAATAATGAGTTTAAAACCTTTATTAATATTAAAAGAATTAATATTATTAAAATATTATCCTGATTATTTTCAGAATATAAAAGAAGGCAAAAAATCATTTTTATAATTTTTTATATATTTTATTATGATTTTTATATATTAAAATGATTATCATAACATTTATAATAACATACATAAGAAAATAATAATAAAAATAATATTCTGAGATTTTTAAAAACTTAAAGAATCTTTAAAAAATCATAAAAATAATTTAAAAGCTTTTGTGCGCCTGCCCAGATTCGAACATGCGTCTCTTCTCCCCAGCCAGAGTGTCTTAACCACTCGGCTCGAAGAGGGTTTTAATGATTGAATCAGATTCGATTTATACTTAAAATCATACTTATGTTCATACTCTTCAATCGAAAACCCTAGTTCCTTATCCCTTCTAATCCGATCGATTAAGTAACTGTGAGCTCTTAGAATCATAGGGTTTTTGTTATATGCTAAGAGACGAGTCTAATGAGTATAATACTTACTTGTAAAGGTTTATGGATTGCAGGTTCGAGTTCGTGGAAAGTAGGGTCTTCCTCGAGCTTGAATCGAAGTTCTGATGGTTTTGAGATTCAATTAATGGTTTGGCTAGTTTCAGTGGGTTATCGCGAGCATGTGTGTGTGTTTAATTCGAATTTGGTGCACGGGAGAGACGAATTCAAGTGTTTAGTTCGTTTAAATGTTCGGTTGGTTAATTAACGGTGTTCAAACGCGTGTTTGGTTGAATTAATAAGTCAATCACGTTTTTCGGGATGCAGTTGAGCTCTGACGCGCGTGTTTTGAGCCATTAATGCTCGATTGAGTCCATTGGGGGGTGGGATCGGTGGCCAGTGGTTGGAACGAGGGGGTTGGGTCCTTGCTGAGAGCTTAAGCATTTAGCAGAACAGGTCTCTCATGTTCTGCCCCTTTGTCACCTTTTGTCTGAAACCCTCCCACTCACATATATACTTTTGGTTTTGACAGAAATGGCCCACGTAGTTATAATCCATTTGTTTATGTTTTAAAGCTTACATAAAGTTTATAAGACATATTATTTAACGAGGTTTAATAGCTTATTATTAATTAAAGTTTATAAAGCTTTATTATTATTATTACAACTATTATTATTATTATTATTATTATTATTATTATTATTATTATTATTATTATTATTATTATCATTATTATTATTATTATTATTATTATTATTATATATACTAGTTTTTATAATCACCAAGCTTATGTTTATAAATGTTCTACCTAGGTACACATTTATTATCACTATTAATATTATTATTATTTGGTTTTACAATATTTTGAAAATTACGTTAAGTTTCATCTTTTAAAGTTAGGTTGTCCATATATATTCACATGTATACATAGATATGTATACTTATATATTTAAGATAAAAAAAACTTGTAAAATGATATGATTCTCATAATTCCTTTAGGATTTTACAAAATTAAAAATCGAAAATTCGCAATTGTTACAAGTAGTATCCAAACTGGACTTCTTTTGGCTTATTAGAATTAATGTTGTTTCCATGAAATATCATGCTTTGTCCAACAGGTAAAATAATTTCATTAATAATCCTCATGAAAGCTAGATTGGCCCCTCGTCAAGGATTATAAATTGCTTTGCAGTACAGGAGTCTCAACTACCGGTATTCACGTTTTCAGTTACTACATGTCCATCTTAACAAACTTAATTCTAACGAGGTATTAAATCAGAATTGAACAGATAATAGAATCACAAATAAGCAAATTGTTTGAACTCGTTTGAAAACATAAGGCATGGTATTCAAAATTCAATACCGTGTGACATATTAGAAACATTTAGTTTATAAGGTATTTGGTGTGAAATGTTTTGGCCTATAAGTGAACATAATCTCATTAGAAGTCCCCAGGAAAACTATACAGGTCCCACAATACCTAGGGTATTTATATGAATAGCTTTCCTAGACATGATTTCTAACTACTAGTACTACACTCTTCCAGTTACTACATATCCATCTCACAAACTTAATTTTAACGAGATCTTTAAAATTAATATTGAAATTCCTAAGTTGTCTAAGGAATAATATTAGACATTAAGCCTAATGAATTTAATTTCCTATCATCTAAAGATTGTTTGCACGTATGTGAGTTTGGATTTGATTTTACTTAAAGCAAATCCTAAGGTATTTACTTAACTAAGCAAATACTATGATCTAAAGTAACTTAAGCTAATGCATTCGTAAGTAAGTGTAAGCAAAGGAAAATTATCAACTATGGCATTCCTCTATGGTAACATGTATGTAACATAGCACATAAGCAAATAATAAATAAACAATATTAGCATGAGATTCTCATGTTTGGGTTTGCTAAGTTACAGTCTATGCCACAATTTCTAATAACCAAGATCCCTATAACTAAGGCTTTGATAACAACCTTTCACACCCCGACTGACAGCAGAATACGTCAGGGCGCGAGTTTGACTGTTCATTAGCTCATGTTGCTATTATACCGTTTCAATAATTAAAGCATCATTATTAAAAATTTAAACAATACATTAATTACAATATTCAAATAAAATATTACAAAGCTCTAAAATTTAAATTACATTTGAAATACAAACACATTGTTTAGCATTTAACTAGGTCTACTAATGCATATCCTATGTCTTCGTCAAGTCTTCACTTTAACCTATAACATATGTATAATAAATTTGGGTTAACTATATGAAATAGTTGGTGAGTTACCCATACAAGTATACATATATATATGTATGTATATTGAATATGTTTAAAACTTAAATGCAAACAAAGTCTAAATCAATAAGACCTAAAGCAAGTACATCAACAAATCACATGTATCATTCGACTCTTTCACCTTTATGAACTTAATGAAATAAGCCATTAATGAGTGGGTACTAGTTACGGCAATTAAATATCGTCTCTTTCACCTTTTCTTTATACAATAACCAGATTCATTGTGCAAAGGCTACTATTACATTGACTATCGGTTCTTTCACCTTTGCAATGTATATATAATACCCTAAGTTATATTGCAATGGCTACTAGTTAATAGATATATACGACATAACAAGAATAAGCATATCATACAAACAAATAAGCATACTATAGCACATAAGATAAAAAAGTTAAACTAATGGTTTGCATATAATTGATTTTGGCTCTAGAATAAAGTTTGATTGAATAAGAACATATGTAACATCCCAAAAGCAAAAAATGTAAAAGAGGGAGTATGAGTGAAACTCACATGATCGTTTGCATAGATAGTGATAGAGATTGGAGTCGTAGATAGTGCTTCAACCTAGAGTTACAAGGCATAGTAGTCTCAGTATTTGATTAGAGTTCAAGTCTTGATATCATACAATATATAGCATTTTAGTGAAAATCCTAACGAGATTGTCTAAGTTTTGTAATGGTATCAATTTGGAATAATTCATTTATTTATTTAAATAAATATATATTCTTCTTTTTATATATTTGATGAATTTCATAACATTTGAATTTTTCTCTCCATCCATTTATAATTTTTTTTGCTTAAAAATAATGTTTAACGGTTATATGTAAAAATAATTATTTAGAGAATCTATAAAATTTATTTTGAGTTATTGTAAACTTATTTAGAATAATTCGTAAATCTATAAGTGTTTATAAAATTAATAGTTTTAAATATTTAAAATAATTTATTCTAATCTTGAATAAAATTTATTTGTTAAAAATAAATATCTAAATTTACTTTATGCCATGTTTATAAAACTTGTTTTCAATATTAGTTCACTCATATTATTGTTATTAGTTAAATAATGTATTTAAATGTTTATTTAAAGATAAGGAATACTTGTTTTAGGAAAATCTCATTTAGAATTAATTTATAAAACTATATGAATTATAAACAATTCCTTGGATTTTTATTATATAGCTTTATTTACTCAAAATATATTTTATTGTTTAAAACACTAAATAATTTGAATTTTAAATTTAAAATGATCATTTATATATGTATATATATATATATATATATATTTGTTAATAAAATAGTTTAAATAAGAAAATGATTTAGATAATCTTTTTTCAGTTATTTATCTATTTTTTTCATTTTAAAGTTCGAAAAGAAGAAAGAAAAAAGCATGACTTTCATGATTTTTGTAGTTATTTGTATTATTTTTAAAATCATTTAAGTAGTTGAAAAACATTAAATGGAAAAACAAAACCGGCTGGGAGAGGAATTGAACTCGCGTATGCCGTGTCCAAAACCTAACCGCGCGCCCATTAAGCTAGTCGATCTGGCCTTACGAACGATTTACGAGTCAAATTAACAATATTACACTACTTCATAGACCTAGTTCGATTCATTGTTTAATTTGAAAACACAAGAAATAATTCAAGATTAAAGTATATCTCATTCAAATGTAAAGCATACATGACTCTTTACTCAAGCACACTTTGCTGAGTTGCAAAAGAACATATTTATACTAAGACCTACGGTTGCATCCTATTAGGGATACATGGTTGGACAAAATACTATAAACAAATTAATGCTAAAACTAGTATACTATTATGGCTTGATAGGCCAAGCCATATTAATTACAATCAACAAAAATTACTTTTTTGACTTTTACATTAAATGCCTACATTACAAAAGGTATTAATGTAAAGTATCTTATGCATGTCTGACAAGAGATCATTGCCACTGACTATCAAGAGAATGTCTTCTGAATTGGTCTTAGTGACGGAAAGCCTTTCTGAATCTTTCTTTAAGTGAGGCGGACCTTGGCAGAAGAATATCTTCGGAACTTATTGTATCAAAAGTTGTTAGTGTAGAGGAGGCTTCAGAAGCTTAAGACTCTTGTATGGCTTCCGGAAGGAGACAATCATCCTTTGGAAGCATTAGTTCTTCTGAGAGTAAAACAGTTGTACACGAACGACTTTTGGAAAGCATTAGCCTAATCTGATCTTACAGTCTCCCCCTAGGTTGATGCTACCAAAACTTTCAAAATTGACCTCTTAGATTTTCAGCCCTTCTCTGGACGAGTCTTGGTGCGATCCTTCCATCTAGATGATTGTCTAGGTTTAGGAGAGGCAGGTTTTCCATGTTAAAAATGCATGTAGCAGGAACAGCACCGATTTCAAACTCTTTGAATTTGACAATGTTCTCATTACTCAACTTGAGCTGAAACTTCTTTTTAAGAGAGATGAAGCTCCATTCAATGATAGGAATGTACACATTGACTGGCATTTCATCAGGTCTTCTTCTGGCAATGGACTTCCATCTTCTGAAAGATCCACGCTTCCTACTTGACATTCGGTTAGAGTCTCTCCTTCCTGCTCCTCTGCTCTCCTTTTGTTTCATTTGCTATGGTTTCATTGGCCACAACTGATTCTGGCTCTTGATCCTCAACAGGATCTTGTTCCACAGTTGCTTCAGTGGATTCGCAGATGTATCTTCTTCTCTCTACACATCCGCCTTTGGTTGCTCCCTAAGATCAGGTGTCATTGATTTTTGCTTGTTGGGCCTTTGTTGATCTTGATCACTAAGGATAAAGGCACATTGTCATATGAAGGACTGGATGGAGGAGTGATAGGTTCTTCCTTTGGCTAGTAAGCCTTTGTTGACTCCTCACACATAACTTCCTATCATTCTCTACTTGCCTGCGTAGAGAGGAACATATTGGGGAGAACCCTTCCTCCAAAACAAAGGTTAAGGGCTTCCCTCTAAGCTTGGATTTGGTCTATTAAAGGAAACTCTTCCCTAGATATTTTATTTTTAATTTCTCTTATGTGGAGACCCATGGTAGAGTTCCTCATAGGACCAATCTTTCTCCGAGAAAATCCATAGTTCACAAGGATCTACTTCATTTTCTCTTAGTAGGCAGCTTCCTTTCGTTTCTTGGTGTAAGCTGCCGCAGCTTTGGATGCAGAAGTGGCCTGTTCAAGCTGTCGCACCTTGTCCAGCTCAGCTGCCATTCTAGGCACCAAAAAGAGCAATACCTCATTAATTTCATAACCTTTCTCCTGGAGGAGACCAGAGAGTCGTAGAATCTCTCCATATAGGGAGGTATCTGGTCGGCCCTTCTTTATGAATGGCCTACTCTCCTCTTGAGCAGCTTCCTCCTCTGGGTTAGCCTTCTTTTTCCTTTATCCAGTATGTTTGACCAAGTGGAGATTGTTCTCGTGGCCTCATTAGTTGGTTCATTGGCCAGTTGTTCATCTGAGTAGGAAACCTCAACAATGACTGGGCCTTTGGAGACAGTTTCAGATTCAGAGTTATCTTCAGCATCCATTTCCCTTCCAGTTGACCAAACATCTTGGAAGGTTCCTTAGAGATTTCCCCAAGAATTACAGGATTTGAGGAGAGGGCTTCAACAGCCACAGTCCCAGAAGGGGACTCAAGTGCCATGGAGATATAGATTGTTTGTTGACTAGGATATTCCATCGCAACCTCAGCTGTAGTCCCAACAAGGGACATAGTCCCAGAGGGGAACTCTTGGCTCCCAACAGGGGGACCTAGGCTCCATGGAGGTAAGGGATGTATGTTGTTGTGTTTTCTCCATGGAAGCCTCTGCAGATTCAAAAGAGGAGGAGCTTGATGGTTGAAAGTAAGTTCCCAAGAACTCATCTCATTCACTATCCATGTTGGATATGAAAGGCGTGGGTTCTTGAGAGTGCTCCTTCTCTCCATCAGCTGGAGTGCTTGACCCCCTAGGTTGTACCTTCTCCCCCATTTTGGTAGCATTAGGGGAAAGTGAGGACACCTGGAGAGGATCATGGTGAAAGGGATTACAGATAACGGGTGGTCGGAGCTGCAGATCCAGGATAGTAGCATCTTTTTCTAGAACCTGCAGCCTCAGGGTAGCCACTTCTACTTCAAGAGAAGCTACCTTGGCTTGTAAGGTGGTGATGATCAATCCATGAATAGCTGAAAGATTGTCCACCAAATTATTGAAGATTAAAGCAGAAAAGTTAAATAGTTGGCTAAAGATCAATCCATGAATAGCTGAAACTAAGTCTAAGGGAATTTGATCCCATCCCCCTGTTTTATTCGAATGGCAATGTTAAAAAAACATGTATCAGATATATTTAATTATAGGACACTCTACCCTTCAAATAAGTAGTTGTAGAAAGAGGACCTTCATATCCTATTGACCGAAAGCTCACTGCTACCTCATCCCTAGTGAACGACAACCTCCCATCGGCATCATTGAGTTGAAGATGCCGATAGATGGTTTCCACTTAAATGGAAATCAGATGAGAACCAATGGTACCCACAAGATTTCTACCATTTGGAGAGGAAACAACACAACAAGGACCCCTGAATTGTTGGTGATGTGATTCATACAACAAGGGGTGAAAAATGAGAAAACAAATACCTGCTCCTATGAAGAAAGGAGATGATCGGAGCAAAAACAACATCATTGTCCGCTGATAACTCTGCAACAAGGTTGTGAGCAGGTTTGAATGGAAGGAGAGCCATGTGAGATTCTTAGGGTTTTGATTGAGAAACAACTGTTAATTTGAGAGATAAATATTGAGAATTTTCATGGGCGGGAGACATTTTATACCTTCAGATGTTAGCATTTAATATAGAGACACATTAAATATTTAAGATCCTGAGTGTTAGAATGAAAAGGTTATTCGAGACTACTGTTTCACAAAGGAATTAATTCCTTCAGAAATAAGGGTATTTCTAGGACAAGCTTTTAAGAAATTTCATTCGGAAGGAATTTTAACGACTTAGGACAAAAATTACCTTTCAAAATATGCGAGCTTCCGATGGATCTTTGAAGGTTTCAGAAGAGACTTTCAACTAAGCATCGGAAGATACTTCTTTAGAAGGCTCAGAGATTTACACAAAAAAGAAGAGATGTTTGTACTTCGGAAGGCATTTTCTTCTGAGTACTTTAGACTCCTGATGTGATCAGTAGTCTTCAGTACTTAGAAGGTGATACTTCCAAAGGAAACAATGTATTGGAAGATAAATACTTCTAAAGAGAATTTATTTCTTCTTAAGTGTGACTTCTTCTTAATCAAGATTTAAACAAGGCTTTTGAAGACTTAAAATCTCTTTTGAGTAATGAATATTATTAGAAGAAAGTTCAGGTTTATCTTCCGGAGACTTATTTAGATCTTCTTACAAATTCTACATATTCAAAATTTATCATACCGATGGCATTGATTAAGTATCTGAAACGTCCTTCATCAAAGGATTTGGTGAAGAGATCAGCAACATTATGTTCGGTATCAACTTTGACTAAGTGAATAAGCTTCTTCTCTGCACAGTCTCTGATGAAATGATATCTGATGTCAATGTGTTTGGTCTTTGAGTGTTTTACTGGATTGTTGGTGTTGGAAATTGCATTGGAGTTGTATATTTGGATTGGAGTATTGGACAATTCAACTACGTAATCTTTTAGTTGATTCTGGATCCAAATAACTTGAGCAAAACAGCTAGAAGCAGCAATCTATACTGCTTCAGCAGTTGAAGTTGAAACACATGATTGTTTCTTGCATTGCCATGAAACAATTCTGGATCCAAGAAACCGACAACCTCCTGATGTAGACTTCTTACTGATGTTGCAACCTCCATAATCACTGTCAGTGTATGCCATATATTGAAAGTCTGTATTTTTGGGATACCATAATCCAAGGCCAGGTGCTCCTTTCATATCTATGAAGATTCTTTTCAAAACAAGCATATGAAAACTTTTTGGATTTGCCTGACATCTAGCACATTAACAAGTTTCAAACATGATATCAGGCCTGCTTGCTGTGAGATACATTAAGTAACCATTCATAGCACTGTACTAGTGTTGATCAACATCCTCCCCCTCAAGGTCAGGGCTTAAGGAAGTTGTTTTAGTCATTGGTGTTCCAAGAGCCTTGAAATATGCAAACTTGAATCTTTCAAGGATATCCTTAACATAATTGGATTGATTAATGAAGAACCCTGTAAGAGTTTTCTTTACTTGAAGTCCAAGAAAGAAAGTAAGCTCACCGATTGAACTCATTTCAAATTTGGATTTCATCAGTGCTTCAAACTCCTTGCAGAGAAATTCATTAGTTGATCTAAAGATAATTTCATCAGCATAAATCTGCACAAGCATGATATGTTGATTGGATTTCTTAAAGAATAGAGTCTTGTCAATGTTCCCCGCTTGAAATTGTTTCTCAGTAGAAATGAGGATAAAGTTTCATACCATTTTCTAGAAGCTTGATGCATACCATATAAGACTTTATCAAGCTTACAGACATGATCAGGAAACTTTGTATCCTCAAATCCAGGTGGTTGAAAAACATATACCTCCTCATCAATTTTCCCATACACGAAGGCACTCTTGACATCCATCTGAAACACTCTGAAGTTTTTGGCAGCTGCGAATGCTAAGAACATTCTAATGGCTTCAATTCTGGAAACTAGTGCAAAAACTTCATCATAATCGATTTCTTCCTCCTGTGTGTATCCTTGTACAAGTAATCTTTCTTTGTTCTTGATGAAAACACCTTTTTCATCCTTTTTTGTTTCCAAACACCCATTTGGTTTTGATGGCATACTTTCCTTTAGGCAAAGAACAAATCTTCCATACTCCTTGTCTCTCAAACTGTAGAAGTTCATCCTGCATTGCTTCTACCCAGCTACAATCTTTCAACGCATCAGCAACTTTCTTTGGTTCTATCTAAGTAGAAAGCAAGAAAACAAACAGATGTTTACTGCATTGCCAATGATATTTTTAGTTGGGTGGGTGTTATGAATCTGGATTCATGGGATTACATCTACCTGAGAGTTTAGATCCAGTTTACTTGTGTCAATATTTGGAAGTACAACCTTAAGTTGTATTTCTGGTAGGTCTTAACTCGATGAGATTGGACTTATGCCGGTTGAGTCTCTCTGGTTTGAGAGTCTCCTATGGTTGTGACTTCTTCAGAATGACTGCCAATTTCATCCTGATTTTGTGGAGTATATATAGTGTCACTTAAAGGAGTAGCTTGAGTTGAGATAATGGTCTCAGACTCTGAGACTGTGTGTTGAGATAGAGTGGAATCTGCCACAGATTATCTTGAAGCTATTGGCAGTTCAACACAATAATCATCTTCCCTTTTGATTTGATTGAAGCTGAAACATTTGTTTGTGGTCGTGCAGCATACTCTTTGGAAAGATTAAAAGAATATGTGAATTCATCAAGATCAAATAGCCAAGCAGGACCAATCCCGGTTTTATTGATAGTATGCTCATTAAACTGAACATTCGCAGACTCTTCAATAATCTTGAAACTTTTGATGTATACTCTATATGTATTAGAATTAGAAGAGTATCCAACAAAAAAGCCCTCTGCTGAATTTTCAGCAAACTTGGCTAAGTGATCTTTGGTATAAAATATGGTGCATTGACATCCAAATGGTTTAAGAAATCCAATAAAGGGTTTTCTTTTATGCCAAATCTCATAAGGAGTCATACCATGTGTCTTAACAACCAATACCCTGTTTTAATCATAACATGCAGCATTGACTACTTCTGTCCAAAATGTTATTGGTAGTTTGGCATCCGATAACATGGTTCTAGCAGCTTCAATTAGTGTCATATTCCTTCTCTCAGCAACATCATTTTGTTGTGGAGTCCTAGGAGAACTATATTGTCTTGTAATACCTTTGGATTCACAAAAAGAGTTTAAAGTATGATTCTTAAATTATGTTCCCTGGTTAGACCTAATGATTTTCACATTGTGATCACATTCATTCTCAACTCTAAGAATGAATGACTTCAAGATTTCAGCAGTCTCATCATTCGTACTCAAAAAGGATACCCAAGAATATCTTGAGAAGTCATACGTACGTGACCACCAGACAGTATGACTTTCTTCCTAAGATTTTCACACTTGTAGGGCTAAATAAGTCCGTACGGAGTAAATGTAGGATTGTTGTAATCGAATTCATTTCTTTGGCATGATGAGAGGATTTGTGTTGCTTTCCCTTTAGGCAGGCGACACATTTGTCTACACTGGTATATTCTTTTGTTGGTAAACATGTGACCAAATTATCTTTGACAAGTTTATTCATATTTTTCAAGTTTACATGAGAAATTCTTCTATGCCAAAGAGATGATTCATCAAGTGAGGCTTTTGAAATAAAGAAACTTATATTGCTTAGTGGTGAGGTTGTGCTCATATCAAGCATATAGTTGTTGTTCCTTCTGGGAGCTTTGAGCAGAATTTGATCATTTAGAACAACAAAAAAAAATCTTGCTTTTAATACAATACATACATGCTCAATCAACAACATGTTATGCTTCTGATCGCAAACCTGTGAAACACTCAGCAAATTGTAGTGTTTCTCTTTGACAAAATGAACATTTTCAGAACTTACCTTTAGCATTTGTGATTGTACCCCTACTATTGATGTAACAACCTACTAGATCACTTCCAAAAGCAGCAGACCCTCCAAAAAATGGTTCATATTTGTGCAAGTGGGTCTTGTTGCCAGTTATGTGCCTGGAGCAGCCATTGTCCACTATCCACAGATAGCTCTTGGAAACTTGCTGCTCCTGCACATTTAAACGAGTAAATTAATTCCTGAAGGGAACCCAAGCCAATGTTGTCTTGGGTCTGCCATCTGCATCATTGTATGCAAAGCTCTTGGATATCATATTAGGTGGTACAGATGATAGATTGATTTATGGTGCTGGGGATTGTGTTGATTCATTTCTTCTCCACACTTTGTTGAACTTTTGGCTTGACTGAGGAAGTTTCTTCTCTTGCTTTAGGTTTCGACGGAATGGTTTGGTTTTCTTATTAAAACCCTGTCTTTTATTCCTTCTAAAGACATGGACTTGGATTGTAATGATTGACTTTTTTCACCTTTTCTTCTTCAGAAGTAAAAGGATTTCTTGTTTGTTTTGTTATCAAAAGCGATCTCGAGTTTTTCAGCCAATGACTTGTTTTCATCGAAAGGTTTTTGGTTGTTACTCCTTCTTTTAGAAGGGGTGGATTCTTCTGAAACCTTCTTTTGTTGTTTTCTTGACTTTTTTTTTGGAACTGGATCCTTGGCCTTCCGAAGAGTGAGATGAACTGCTCCATCTTTGTTTAACACTTTCTTCTTTGATAGGACAAGGGTTTCTTCTGCTTCTAGGGTTAAAAAAGCAATCTACTACATAGTGATCAATCTCTCCACAGACTAAACAGATGGTTTGATTTCATGAAGATTTCAGTGAGTTCTTCTTTGATGATGAGTTTGACCCTTGAGTTTCTTCTTTGGACTTCTTGGATTTTGATTTGAGGGTACTAACGTGACATGTGTTGGAGTGATTTTCTTGACTTCTTGGTTGATTTTTACGTACGTTTATGTTTTCTAATTTTGCTCTATGTGACTTTCCAGACAGACAAGTTACATATTCACTTGAGGATGTGTTTCCAGTTTGTACATATTCAGCTTTGAGAAAAGTTGATTTTTTTTCATGAATCTTTTCTTTTGTTTTGAAAAAGACTAAAAAATTTTCAAATGAAACATTTTCCTCATCCTTAGATGTGCTATTATATTGAGTGGGGAAAAAATCATTTGGTTCCTCTTTTTTTGCTAACTTATGTATGTCTAGAACTTCATAATACATAAGAGTGGTTTCTGGTTTGCATAGAACCTTCACATTTGGAGTATATGCAGATGGAGGCTCCACTTGATTATATCTCACCCCAGCACCTTTCTTTTTCACCAAGGCATGTATCTCAGCCATTTTAAGAAGTTTCTCAAAATTCTTTCCTTGACTGAGAAATCTGTCTTTATAGGACTCATCCAATACAAGTTCTGTCTTAGCAGTTGTTAGTCTTTCCAAAAGATTTTTTATTTGACATTTTTTATTACTGTCTTCATGTTTGAGACTTGAAATTGTCTTTTCTAGTTCTTAAATCATTTCTTTATGGTTTCTTTTAGCTTCAAAAAAATTTTTCTTTGACAACTTGAATTGACTCAAGTTCCTCACAAACTTGAGCATTGAACCATTTATAAGCATTTAATTTTTCAAGACATTCAAGGGTACACATTTCATCTATTACCTTGAAAGTAGAAGTGGAGTCTTCTTTTCATGAGTGCATTGTTTGAGGTAGATGCTTCTTCAGCTTGAAAACTCTAGTCAGAGAAATCATAATGTTCTGCGATGTTTGCATTGTTGGACTGGTTTGTTGTTTTAGATGATTGGTTTTTTGGTTGACTTGAAGTTGATGGCTGAGATTTTGGAGACTTGCATCCTCTTGCAAAATTGCCCAGCTGCTGATAGTTGAAGCATTTGAGCTTGGATTTATCTAGACCAAATCCGTTCCTCATGTTGTGCTTCTTGAACCGCCTTCCATTTCTTTGATAAAACTTCTTTGCACAATACGAAATCATGGCCATCTAGTAATTGATGTCCATTTCTTCTAAATCATCAGAGGGATGCCATCTAGATCTTCTTGACACAGTTGAAGGTAGTTAGATTCTTCAGCCAAGAATGCTCCTTGACCAGAGGTGAGTAATGGAGTTGTGTTTAAGAAAGGATTTGCATGTGGTGTGGATGTTGTAGGTGTTTCAGGGTAGGTAATTATTGGTGTGGTTTTTCAGTGGTATATGGGATGATAGTTCTGAAATGGTGAGTTATGAATGGGTGCATATAAGGCTGTTGATCCTAAAGGTACAGACGCTATCTGTTTTAGCTCTTGGGCATCAATCTCCATTTGTATGCACTTAGTATACCAAAGACTTCTCCTAGTTTTAGTGTTCTAAGGATTTATAGTCTTCAGATGGTGACTGAGTAGATGTTCCAAGCATGTGGAAGTGACCATAGGAACTTTTGTATCACATCCTGGTTTTCTATTTTTACACCTACATCAGTTAGTTCATCAACAAGTTGTACATACCTCAGGTACTGAAAAGCCATCTTTTCATTGTTCTCTTAACAAGAAATTCTTGAATTTCTTCTTGAGCATATCTTTCATGTTTTCTTTCACATCATCTGATCCTTCATACATTTGTTGTAGAGAGTTCCACAACTCTTTGGCAGATTTGCATTTCTTGAATGCAAGTATGATTGAATTAGGAATAGACATTTATATTAGCCAGAGTTCTTAAGATTTGTTGATGCACTTAATGTCCCTGGTTCAATTTTGTACTAATCATCATGTAAAGATTAAAGTTATATTAATGGAAGATGTCTTTATATATTGTTCTTAATGTTTAATATTGATTATATGATTGTTTGAATTGGTTAATTAATATTTGAGTATGAGTATCACTCATTCGGGCGAATGACTCTAACGACTGAAGACATTCGCCGAATGAGAACAGAGAATGACTGTATTCAGCGAATGAGCCATTCGCCGAATGACTCATTCGACTGACTTGTCCATTCGACATAGTCATTCGCCAAATGAACTGCTTCGGCCACTCATTCGGCCGAATGACTACAGTCTATAAATAGATGTTCAAATCATTTCATACCCAACTTTTCCGAGTCCTCATTCTTCCCAGTGCACTCTAGTGTCAAACCCATGAAGTTTTGAGCGATTCTTGCCATCCAACTTCGATTCTCAACCCGTGGTGATCGATACTCACTTGCACGTTGATTCTACTCATTCGATTCACCACGGTTGCTGTTGATTTCGATTGGAAAACCCTGGAATAGGATTCCGCACTATTCCAGAGGTTGTCAAGCAGATTTCCCTTGGAACCGGATTGTTTCCGAGCTCCTAACAGGTCCTACAAAGTGGTATCAGAGCTTTGGCTCTTGATTCTGCTTGATTTCCATTCAAAATCATTAAATCTGAGTTTGTTTGTTCGAAACCTGGAAAACCCTAAGTTTCTTGCCCTTAAAGTTACTGTTTCATTCAAGATTAGTGAGTTTTTGTGGTGTTTTTGTCCAAACTTCAATCCCAATTGATTCATAATCATATAATGGTGTTCTGTATCAAATTTGGTACTTAGATCTAGTCTAAATCAAAAGTTATCGCAATTTTTGTTGCAAAAACCCTCAGATCTACCAAATGAGAATGGCGGCCGAATAGATTCACCCGAATCAGTCGTCATTCGCCGAAAAAGTTCATTCGGCTAGTCATTCGGCGAATAGCTCTCATTCGATCTTGTCATTCGGCGAATAGCTTTTTCTGGTCTGTCATTCGCCGAATAAGCTCATTCGACCCATTCATTCGCCGAAAGAGTTCATTCTCCCAGTTGTCATACTCAGTGTCACATTCGCTAGTTCTGTCTCATTCGGCCCCCGACATTTGCCCTAAACTGTTTCATTCGGCCATTAGTCTGCAAATTTTTCTAAGTGTTGAATCTTATTGTTCCTGATTAAATAGAGGATTTAGCATTGATGGCTAATCAGAATCATCGCATTCAGACATTATTGTTAACTAAGACTGAGACGGGAAACTCCAACAAGGCTCCCAAGTTACTATCTTTAGACGATTATCCGCACTGGAAGTATCGGTTTGAGATCCACATCAATGGAGTGGATACCAACTTATGGATGATGATTGAAGGAGGATATATGAGGCCTCTTAATGAAGATGAAACTCATATGCTAGTCACACGGATGACTGAGCCTCAAAGGAAGCTTTATGATTATGAGAAGAAGGCTTATGCTATTTTATCTCAGTCCATCGCTACTGATATTTTCCATCAGTTCAGACAGTTTACATCTTCTAAAAATATGTGGGATGCTTTGCAACAGCGTTTTGAGGGCAATGATGCTTTGAAGAACATTAAGTTAAAGGCATTGAGGAAGGAATTCAATAGCTTTATGTATGTGGGGAATGAATCATTGGATGATTTGATTGCCATATTTTACCATCTGTTGAGTGAGTTGTTTAATCATGAGGTCAAGACTACTACTCAGGAGAAGATTCAGTGTTTAGCAGATGCTCTTCCTCCAAAATGGGAGTCATTTTTGATGGTACTTAAGCAGAATGAGATGATGTCACACATGGATATCAATGATTTTATCCATAAATTGAAGGAGCAAGAAATTGAGAACAAGTGGAAAGCTAAAAGGGTTGCTCAAGTTCGGGATCCTTCATTGTACTATTCTACACCTACTGTAGAGAAAGCCTCTTCACATGCTCCACTGAAGACTGCTTTTGTTTCTCAGACTACTGAAGCTCCATCTTCCAATCAAATTCATTTCAGCCAGTCATCCTCCTCTTCAAGTTCTCAGAAAGAACATCATCAACCGGTCACAAGTCTAAAGACAGAGAATTTTGATAAAGTTACAGTTGAGATTGCTAAAGAGCATATGGGTCTTTTGTCTACTTTGGTTAGTTCTTATGATGGACTGGTAGCAGGACAGATTGGCAATCCTTATCTGACAAATGATAACTATTCTCAGATAGATCCAGATGATATGGAAAGGATTGATATTATGTGGGCTTTGGCAAGTGCTGTGAGGAGAGCTAAGGAGTTTGTCAAAAGGACTGGTAAAGACATCAACTTGAACAAGGAGTCTAAGTTTGGTTTTGACATGGCATCAGTCACCTGTTACAATTATGGAGAGAAAGGTCACTTTGCTAGACAATGCAAACATCCAAAGAAAGCAGGAAACAAGAATCCTTTTCATCATCAGAAGTCTTCTGCAGCATATACAGAAAGAAGACTTGTCCCTATTGATTCTCCTGCTCAGACTAGTTCTTCAAATGCAGGCAACGCCTTGATGGTACAACAGGATGAAGGTGAAAATTGGGATATCAGATTCAATTCTGAACAAGGGGGACAAGATAAAGCATGTGTTGCTGAGATCCAGAAGACAGAGGATAAACATGAAGAAAGGACTGCTGAAGGAGCTCAGCTCAAGATAGAAGAAACATCTGGATCAGAGTCTGAAAGCTTGACTGATTCTGACATTCAATCTGATTCTGATGCTGATATTGAAGAATCTCCTGTTCAGTTTGCCTTGATGGTAAACTCATCTGCTACTCCTGCTGCAACTTCTCAGTCTGATCAGGTATCTGATGATTGTTCATCTTCTTGTTCTATCTGTTTTAATTTTGTTGACCTTAAAAGCAAGGTCCTTTCCTATCAAAATCACAATGCTGCTTTGATCAATGATCTCAACCAGTGTATTGATGCTAACAAAGTTTTAAAAGCTAATGAAAAATATTTTCAAGCTAAAATTGAACTTTTAAATAGACAACTTCATGAGGCTGAGATTGCTGTTCTTAACAAGCAAGATACTATAACTTCTTATCTCAATACCATTAATGAGGTAAAGAAGAAGTTAGCAATAGTTGAGTGTGATTATGAGACCCTAGGACAAAAGCTCAAGAGCTATGAGAGTGCATCTTATATCATTGAACACATGATCCGCAAAGGAGCTGATCATAAGGGTAAGGGAACAGTGAGTTATCAAAGATGTCCTCCACCAATCTTAAACAGCTTTGTCAATTCACCAAATGACAAAGATGTTAAATATTTTCAAGTTATAACTCCTTTAGTAATTGATCCGATTGGGATGATTACTGATGAAGGTTCCTCTTTGTCAAAGGAATCTTCGGTGGATGGACTTGTAGAGGATTGGGTTTCCGATTCTGAGGATGAATCTGATGATTCATCTGATTGTGTTATTGCTCAGAATCCAATCCCTGTTATCAAAAAGGGCGACCCAATCTCATCCTCAAAAATTTATCAAGCCTTAGGTTTTCTGAAAGCTTCAAAAGAAAATGAAGCTTGTGTATCTAACAAGATTGACAATCTTGTTCCAAATGGGAAAAAGAGTTTGGGTTTTAATCAGAACACTCCTAAAACAAATGTTTTCAAACCAAAAAGGCAATCTTTTTCTGAATTAAAACATTTTCATAAAAAAGGAGAACCGGTTTGCTTTGACTGTGGTGCACCTGGGCATTTTGTTAAATCTTGCCCACAGTTGATCAGACCAAAGGTTGCACCACCCAGAAAACAAAATCAGATTTTTGTTAAACCTGTCAAATCTGAATCCAAGTCAATTCAGGCAAAACCCAAACAATCAAATCAGGTTAAATATTTGGACAAGGGTAAAGGGAAACTGGTGAACTTGAATGTTCCCAAGATGGTAAATGTTAATCAAGTTAAATCATCATCCATTTATCTGAAAAATTCTTTCAGTAAAAATGCAGTTTGGAAAGTAAAGTCCGAGACTTCAGTTCCACCCACTTCAGACAAGGCCGTTTCAGATGGTAAATGGATCGATGTTATGATCCGAGACTCATTGGGTCAACCCAAGACTGTAAAGGCTTGGGTTCCCAAATTGAATTAATTGTTTTATTTTTGTGCAGAATGCCCCAACAGCTGCTCTAAACAGATCTTGGATTGTCGATAGTGGGGCTTCAAGGCATATGACTGGAAATATCTCTCTGCTCACAAATGTTCAATCTGTTCACGATGGATATGTAGTTTTTGCGGGTGACAAAGGTGGTTTTATCACGGGAGAGGGAATTTTATCAAATGGGCAAGTTACATTTGACAAAGTCAGATATGTCAAGCAATTGGAGAATAATCTTCTATCTATATCACAGATTTGTGATAAACAGTACAAGGTTCTCTTTGATGACTCCAAATGCTACATTCTTAAAGAAGGTGTGGTTATCCCTGAAGATTGGATCTTATTGTCAGCTCCCAGAAAGCAAGACTTGTATGTACTCAACATGGCCACAGCTTCAACAACATCCTCCACAGCTTCATGTTTTATGACAAAGGCAACTGAGAAAGATTCAATACTTTGGCATAAGAGGATGAGTCATTTGAGTCTTCGCAAGATGAATCATTTGGTACATAACAATCTGGTTGAGGGGGTTACTCTGAAGAATTTCAAGCTGTCTGATGTCTGTGTATCCTGCAAAAAGGGCAAGCAAGTCAAGCAGTCTCACAAACCAAAGAAGTATCACTCAATCATTGTTCCACTTGAGCTTCTCCATATGGATCTTTTTGGTCCTGTTAACCGTAAAACCATAGCTGGAGATCAATACTGTCTTGTCATTACTGATGAATTTTCCAGATACTCTTGGGTGTTCTTTCTGAAGGAGAAATCTGAAACTTTTGATTGTATTCAAGTATTGGTTGCCAAACTTGAATCTCTTTATAAGCTCAAGGTTCGAATACTCAGAACTGACAACGGAATAGAATTCAAGAACCACAACATGGAAAATTTCTGCAATTCAAGGGGAATTGTTCAACAATTCAGTGCCCCTTATGTTCTGCAAATGAATGGAGTTGCTGAGCGAAAGAACAGGACTTTGATTGAGGCTGCTAGGACGATGCTTGCTGATTCTTCTCTTCCAGTTCAATTCTGGAATGAGGCTGTAGCAAATGCTTGTTACACTTTGAATCGGGTTTTGATAGTGAAGAGGCATGGGAAAACTTTCTTTGAACTGCTTCATAACAGAAAGCCTAATCTTAAATATCTTGAACCTTTTGGTGCACCATGCACTATGCTTAAGAAACATGAGCAAGGCAAGTTCAATGAAAAAGTGGAAGAAGGGTATTTTCTTGGGTATATCACTCCTAATAAAAGGGTTTATAATAGATCAACACAGAATGTTGAGGAGTGGTACCATGTTGATGTGCAGAAATATTCTATGCCTCCACCAGGAAAAGGGCCAGACTGGATGTTTGATTATTCAGATCTTTTTGATTCATTCAATATGCCTCCCTTGTATTCAGATGAAGATGTTGTGGTTCAAATGTTATATGATGTACAAAATGCACCTAATGAACCCGTACCACCTTCATCCACTTCAGTTCCCATTGTACAGACAAATGATGACAGCTCAGACACTTATGATAACTCTGCTCCACCAGTTGCCCCAGGACAAAATGTTGATGATCTTGTACCAGATCTTGAGGATTTGAATTTGAACAATCTAGATCCACAGGTTGAGGTTCCTCCCCATCCAGTTGGAAGAATCAATCGTATTCATCCTCAAGAGAACATATTTGGGAGTCCATTAGATGGAGTTAAAACCAGAAATCAGCTTTCTTCAGGGGGACTTGCTGACATTCTTGATTTTGCAGATGTAAGCTTTTGTGCTCATTCCTGTTTTATCTCTTAGGTGGAACCATGAACTGTCACTGAGGCTTTAAAGGAAGAATCATGGGTTGATGCCATGCAAGAAGAACTGTTGCAATTTAAGAAGTTAGGTGTCTGGCAACTTGTTGACAGACCGAAAGGTGCAAAATTCATTGGCACTAGGTGGGTTCTTCGTTGCAAGAAAGATGATCATGGCATCATTGCTCGAAACAAGGCACGTCTGGTTGTTCAAGGATTTAGACAGATAGAAGGCTTGGACTACAATGAAGTGTTTGCAACGGTCGCTCGACTTGAAACAATTTGTATTTTCTTGGCATATGCATCCTTTAAGAAGTTTAAATTTTATCAAATGGATGTCAAGAGTGCATTCCTTCACGGTGTGATTAGTGAGACGGTCTATGTTAGTCAACCTCCCGGGTTTGAGGATCCATTACATCGAGACCAAGTCTACAAGCTAGACAAGGCCTTATATGGTTTGCATCAAGCTCCGCGAGCATGGTATAAGACACTATCAACTCACCTTCTGAACAACAGATTCAGAAGAGGTGTCATTGACTGTACATTTTTCATTCGAGAAAAAGATGGTGATTTACTCTTGGTGCAAGTCTATGTGGATGACATCATATTTGGTTCCACAAATGATAGTCTGTGCAAAGATTTTGAGAAGGTTATGAAAGAGAAGTTTGAGATGAGCTCTATGGGAGAGATGAAATTTTTCTCAGGACTACAGGTGGATTAGTCTGAGGCAGGGATTTTCATTCATCAAACCAAATACGTTGGTGACATTCTGAGCCGGTTCAGTATGTCTGATGCAAAGCCTGCTGGTACCCCACTGGTTATCAATCACGGGATTACACCAGATGAAAAGGGGGAGTTAATTGATGCCACTCTGTACAGAGGAATGATTGGATCTCTTATGTATCTCACTGCTTCTCGGCCAGACATCATGTTTGCCACATGCTTGTGTGCACGCAGTCTAAACCAAGAGTCTCCCATCTCATTGCTATCAAGAGGATTATGCGTTATCTGAAGGGTACACCGGATCTTGGTTTATGGTACCCTAATGATGATAATTTTGAGCTTACTGCATACAGTGACTCGGATTATGGCGTTTGCAAGAGAGATTTCAAATCAACATCTGCAGGATGTCAGTTCTTTGGAACCCGATTAGTTACTTGGCAGTGCAAGAAGCAGACGTTAGTGTCTACTTCAACCTGTGAAGCTGAATACATTGCTGCTGCTAGTTGTTGTTCTCAGATCATCTGGATTCAACAGCAACTCAGGGACTATGGGTTACACTTTTCTAACACTCCTATATATGTTGATAACACTGCCGCCATAGCGGTCACTAAAAATCCTGTTCAGCACTCGAAAACAAAACACATCAACATTAAATATCACTTCATACGTGATTGTTTTGACAAGAAACTAATTAATCGATGTTGTTAAAATTCACACTGATCACCAGAAAACCGATCTTTTAACAAAAGCTTTTGATAAACCCAGATTTTTATATCTGTTATCGGCTAATTGTGTTTTCCAAAAGGATGAAGTCCTCATCTGAATCTAACAAATGATCACTGCTTTTCTTAGTTATTTCTGCTATTTTTTTTAATTCAGTATTTCTGTTATTTCATTATTCTAAACAAAAATACAAAAAGATTTTTTTTGTTTTAGGTTTTTAGGGGGAGAAAAAGTATGCAATTTGAAAAACCAAAAACATTAAAAATTTGAAAAACTCAAAAACATTAAAAATTATGAAAAATGAGAAAGTCTTCTTTAAGAAAGTAATACATTAATATATCATGTCATAAAAGCTAACGTAAATGTGAAAGCAGAAAACACATGAGAATTATAATGTGATGTACTGATAGGCCGATGTTACAAAACGGATAGACAATTTGTGATGACTTTGAAAGTTTGATTGGTGGGATCTGTTTCAGAAAACCAGTTGAGTGAGAAATAGTTTTTGACTCAAATCAAGTATACACCGGTCATCATAGAATCAAATAGGGTTTCAAATAAAAACAAGCTGGTATTAAGCTTGAATAAAAATAAGAACAAGCTGGTATTAAGCTTGAAGAAAAAGAAAAACAAGCTGGTATTAAGCTTGAAGAAAAACAAAAGCAAGCTGGTATTAAGCTTGAGAAATACTTAAACAAAATAAGTTCGATTCCATACACGTGCCACATTGCTGGGATGAACCTAGCTGAAGCCGTCCATTTGGATAGAACAAGAAAAATACAAAAAGATAATAAAATTGGAACCTTATAGAATTTATGATGACTGGTATTAAGATATGCTGAAATGAGTTATAAACTGATTTTGATCTTTAAATGGTTAAATGAAAAGGGTAACGCAATCAGAAAACATGAGTGATCATATATCTTGTTTAGAAGTTATGTAAAGTCAGGTTTAAAATTGGACAAATATATCAGTAATCATGATTATAGGACAAGTGTGTTTGAAGTGAAACATTCAGTGATGCTGATATAATATGATTAGGTGTATGTATTAATTTCTAAAATAGACTTCTCACAAAAACATGTGTTTCTTTGTATTTAGCTGCTAGTTGTACAGTCGTATTTTGTTTCAGAAAATTACAAAAAGATTTTACATGTTCAACTTCAGTTTAGATGATCATTTGTAGGTTCAGATGTCTGTCTTATCTGAATCCTGAACCAATCAGACTAATCTTCATAAATGGCATTGGGTTTTATAATTAAAATTGTCAAATCTTGAAATGGTTGTGTTTTGTATGGAGTATGGCTCATTCGTCCAAATGACTTGTGCCGAGTGACTTATTCGTCACTTTCATTTGGCGAATGACTTGTGCCGAATGACTTATTCGTCACTTTCATTCGGCGAATGACTCTTGACAGAATAAGCCACATTTGGCGAATGAGTTTAGGGCAAAACAGCTCATTCGCATGTCTCATTCGGCGAATGAGTTACCCTATATAAACATTCAATCGGCCGTATTCGGTCGATACTGTATGTGCGACATTCGCCCGAATCACTCTCTCTCCTCAACTCACTCATTTTTCTTCATTGTTACTGACTCAGCCACTGATAAACCTGTTTATTATCATCTCAGGTACAGATGGATCAAAGATAGTCGATTCTGGTCCGTGGAATCATCAAGAGCAGTTCAAGCTTTAGGATTTTAGGGTTTTCAGTTTCGCCCTTCAAATAAATGATCAAAATGGACTTAAAATCAAATATGTTTTGTTTTAGACTTGTTAGTCGGTCGATTCTGAACATGGATATATGATTTTTATGCTCTGATTTGAGTTTTTGTAAACTAGAGTGTGAATTTCAAACGACAGCCGAATGACGCCATTCGGCGAATGAAGGTCATTCGTCGAATGACTAAGTCCGCATATAACTCATTCGGCAAATGAGATCTATTCGGCGAATGAAGCTCATTCGGCTAATGACTCATTCGACCTAAGTGTTCATTTGTCCAAATTCACTTCATTCGGCATATCAGTTTAAACTGATTCTGTGTTCTGGTTTTTAATCTGATTTCATTGTTTTAATCAACTGAAATGTTCTGACATGTATATTTCTCTGATTTTCAGTATGGCTGGATACAAATCAGTGACAAAGAACAACATTTGCGCACATTTGGATCTCACCACTCCGAATGCCAAGCACTATACTGATATTATCACATTTCTCAGGCGTTCGAGGATCTATACGGCCATCTCTACTTTGCATGTGCCATATATTTCACATCAGCAGGATTTTTGGGCATCTGTTGATATTGACTGTGAAGCTGAGCCTACAGTCATTCGAGGCAAAGTTCGAGGACAGGACGTGGTCATTTCTGCTGAACACATCCGAAGAGTTTGTGGTTTTCAAGATGCACCTGATCAGCCGTATCTTCTGGATTGTTACTTAGTTCGAGGCTGCTTCATGAGGTGCAAGTATGAGGGAGATCTTGGAGCTGGAATCCTGAACAAGGCATATATGTCTCCTCAGTTTAACTACTTAGCACATGTACTTATACATTGCCTTGGGTCAAGGAGAGGAGGATTCGATGACATGAGAGAGACCATTCATTGTGCCTTTGTTGCACTAGTGCTGAACCTGCCATTCAACTTCTCAGAAATGGTCTTTTCACATATGAAGGAGAATGTAACTCTGAAAGGAGATAAGAAGTTCTTGATGTATCCTCGTTTCTTGTAGTAGTTGATTGATGCACAGTTGCCGGATTTGCCAAAGATTAATGCAGATATCCTCAGGTTGGAGCACATGAATGACATCACTCTAAACAGAGTGATGTCATACAGAGGCAAGGAAAGGAAGCCGGCAACTCGATCTTTATTTGGTCATCTTTCTAGGCCAGATTACATAGCTCCTGTTGGTCGAAGATGGAGACATGATGATTCTGATTCGGATATAGAAGATATTGTTGTGCCAGATGATGGTGGTGATGATCATGGTGGTGGAGGTGGAAGTGGTGGAGGTGCAAGTGTTGGTGTGAGTTCAGCTGGTGTTGGATCTAGTGCTGTTGTTGTTGATATCATTTATGTTGCTGATGTTAGCATGATAGGTGTTAGTGGTGTAGATGTTGAAGGAGTGAGTGCTGCTGATGTTGATACTCAGACTGGAGTTGGTACCTCTATGGCTGCTGATGAGGAAGTTGACATTGACTCACTGTTGGAGTTGGATTTCATGACTACTACAACCTCCACAGTGACAACTCCTCTAGACACAATAGTCACGACATCTGATGCTGATGTAGATCAGTCAGAGGACTCAAGTGATGGTGAAGGTGAAGCTGGTGCTGATGAAGCAGGTAGTTCTGATTCAGAAGATACACCAGATGAGGAGTTTGAGAGTATCTGGGTTAGTGACAGGTTAATAAAGAGGAAGAGGAAAAGGAGTGAAGCTGAAATGGAAGAGATCACTGATCCGTTATTTATTCCAGAGCTTGACACTTCTCCACCTCCTCGGTCCTCTGCTCCTGTCACTGCAGCTGTGTCTGTTGCTGCTTTTCAGTCTACATCTTCTCGAGCTAGGAGAGGAAAGAGATCTGGATTTTCATTCCAGAGGAGGTCAGAACTGACGTCAGCTGCTACAACTACTGTCACATCAGTAGCAGCTGTCTCAGTTTCTTCACTGACAAGGTCAAGGGCTACTCATATTCGTGCTACCACTGCCCCTCTGACCACCTCTATGACCCAGGCTCCCATTTTTACTGATGCCTCTGCTGGTCCCTCCATCTCACGAGCTGACACGTTCATACCTACTGTTTCAGTTGTTGATCAGCTGAGCACACTGAACAGTATGGTACTCAGATTGATAGAGAGGAATATGGAGATGGAAAGGAAGAACAGAGAACAGGATCTGGTTATCGCTCAACGTACTCAGAGGATAACAGATCAGGATGCGCTGTTGCTTCAAGCTGCAGATCTCAGAGCTCGTTCTGCTCAGCAAGAGGAGCAGTTGCTGAAATACATTGATGAGCATCATCAGTTGGCATTGACTGTCACCGATTTCAGTGACCAGATCCTGTCCTTAGAGACTGAGAATGCTAGACTAGCTGATGAGCTTGACAGTCTTAAGGACAGCACTCCCAGGATTGAAGGCACTGCTGCTCACTCCAATGATTCAGATTCTGATAAAGAAGAGGAAGAAGAGGAAAAAGAGGAAGAAGAATCTGATGAAGAGAAAGTTGACAATGAAGATTCTAATGATGATGATGATGATAAGGACGGATCAGGAAGTGGGTCTTCTAGTTCATCAAGTGATGATGATGATGATGATGATGATGATCAAGCCCCTTCTACATCTGAGATCCGGTCCAAGAAAGCAAATGACAAGAAGAAAGCTCCTCCTCCACCTCCTCCTACACAAACTGAAGAACCAGCAGCTACTGAGGAAGTTGATGTTGTGCCTGTGAGACGTCAACTGGACGAGACTCTTACTATGATTCTTGACGCTCAAGGCATCATACAGCACTCATTTAGCTACGACAAGGAGGAGGGAGAGATTATTCATCGCTTATCTAAGGAGCAAATTGCTAAGTTATTCAGGTTAAATCCTAATGAGGTTATCACTGAGGATACCTCTGTTCCTGTTACTGATGAGCCTACCCCAGAGGCCTTTGATGATATAGACGAGGTTATTCTTGAAGATATTACTGATGAGGAATATACCAAGTATACATCAGCTGAGGAAGAGTTGCCTACATTTACTGATCAGTTTGATCAAGCCACTGAAGATCTACTGATCCGATACTTAGAAGAACAAGTTGAGGTTAGCAAAGCCGAAGCTGATGATCAAAAGAAGAGAAAAGAGGAATGGGAGGCCTACTGGGAGGTTCTCAAGAAAGAAAGCACCATGAAGTTGCCAGCTACTCACAAGAAAGTATACAGGACCAAAGGCTATAAGGCTGGAGGTCAAATCTTGAGCTGGGCATACTTTCATGATCTTGGGTGTTATGCTGTGAAGAGAGAGAGAGGCATTGACTACTTCAAGCATCCTCATGACTTTAAGACGTTGCCAGGTTTTGAAGTCAATCAGTTACCACGTCTGAGGATGCTATGTGCTGAAGATTCTGGAATGTTATCCTGGTTCCCTCGACAAATTCAGTATGAGTACAGGAAGAAATGGGTGAACTTCCAACCACAACAGCCTGAAAGATACTATCTGCCTGAGATTGATGGTCAGTCAAGGAAGCACAAAGTTCTCCTGAAGTGGCTACCTCCTAGAGTTTTGAAGAAGATTCCGTTAAGGAAGATGCGACAAGACTTTATGGAGGGCTTCCGATGGTGGTATTATGATGGACGGACTGGAGAGGCAGTGATTGTTCTATGCAAGGACAAGAAGTGGGAGACAGTACGGATTTTTGAGCCGATGTGGTTGACCAACTTGTCCCACAAAGATGTCCAAGTATTGTTTCGTCATCAAATTTTCTTTGATGTACAGGACATGGTACAAGCACTACAGTTTATGAGAGTGATCTGTCTCTGCAGTATATTCAAGATTCATGCTGGAGCAGACTGGAAAGCTATTATTGAAAAGTACTTCAAGAAAGACACTTCCAAGAGCTGAACTAGGTCCAAGGGGGAGTTTGTTGATGCACTTAATGTCCCTAGTTCAATTTTGTACTAATCATCATGTAAAGATTAAAGTTATATTAATGGAAGATGTCTTTATATATTGTTCTTAATGTTTAATATTGATTATATGATTGTTTGAATTGGTTAATTAATATTTGAGTATGAGTATCACTCGTTCGGGCGAATGACTCTAACGACTGAAGTCATTCGCCGAATGAGAATAGACAATGACTATATTCAGCGAATGAGCCATTTGCTGAATGACTCATTCGACTGACTAGTCCATTCGACATAGTCATTCGCCGAATGAGCTACTTCTGCCACTCATTCGGCCGAATGACTACAGTCTATAAATACTTGTTCAAATCATTTCATACCCAACTTTTCCGATTCCTCATTCTTCCCAGTGCACTCTAGTGTCAAACCCTTGAAGTTTTGAGCGATTCTTGCCATCCAACTTCGATTCTCAACCCGTGGTGATCGATTCTCACTCGCACGTTGATTCTACTCATTCGATTCACCACGGTTGCTGTTGATTTCGATTGGAAAACCCTGGAATAGGATTCCGCACTATTCCAGAGGCTGTCAAGCATATTTCCCTTGGAACCGGATTGTTTCCGAGCTCCTAGCAGGTCCTACAAGATTCAACCTCCATCTTATTGTAATATTCATATGAGTAGAAAGATCGATCTTTTGGCACAGCTGCTCAACCAGCTCCAGCAGCAGCAACCGTTGGAATAAAAGGTCATTCAAGAACTGACTTCCATATTTTGAAGTCTTAGTTCCTAATGAATCATTCCATTCAAACCTTTTATGTATCATATTCATCAAGAATAAACATGGGAGGTTTGTTGGGAGTGTCATTTTCAGTATCGTGCTTACTAATGGTAGCCATTTGAGCAAGAAGTAAAATCTTATAGATGTGAATAGTAGAAGATAAACAACTGGTAACTTAAGAATGGTTAGTTACTTAAGTTAAAGAGTCGTAGCTCTGATACCATTTGTTGGATCAGGTTATGCAACTTGCACAACACTTACAAGACTTATCTTCTACTATATTGATAGATGCGGAATTTCTATCAATTCTGATCACACATATGCTTACAAACAAGACTAAAAATGCAAGAAATAATTTAAGGTTAAAGTATATCCCATTCAAATGTAAAGCATACAGGACTCTTTACTCAAGCACACTTTGTTGAGTTATTCAAGAACATATTTATACTAAAACCTACAGCTGTATCCTGGTAGGGATACATGACTGGAAAAAAATATTAAAAACAAATTAATGCTAAAACTAGTATATTGTTGTGGCTTGATAGGCCAAGCCATATTAATTACAATCAAAATACAAAAAACTTTTTTGACTTTTACATTAAATGCCTACACTCCAAAAGGTATTAATGTAAAGTGTCTTATGCATGTCTGACAATAGAACTTTGTCATTGACTATCAAGAGAATGTCTTCTGAATTGGTCTTAGTGACGGAAAGCCTCTTCGAATCTTTCTTTAAGTGAGGCAGACCTTGGCATAAAAATATCTTCGGAAGTTATTGTATCAAAAGCTGTTAGTGTAGAGGAGGCTTCAGAATCTTGAGACTCTTGTATGGCTTACGGAAGGAGACAATCATCCTTCTGAAGCATTAGTTCTTTCGAGAGTAAAAAACTTGTACACGAGGGACTTTTGTTAAGCAATAGCCTTATCTGATCTTACAAATAGGTTGTTAATCGTCTGTTATGGGTGATCTGATAAGATCATGAATCGATTTCTTCCCATAATTATCATCAATTAACCGAGATGTGCATGAATTTGGAGTTTTAATGTGTTCGGGATTGTGCACTTTTGGTCCTTCCACTTTCTCACTGATTTAGAATTTGGACTAAACTTCTCATCCCTCACCTATTAGATTTATAAAATGACCCATTTAATCTTTCAAGTTTCATAACATATTATTTCTCAAATGTTTATAAAACCTTTTATAAATTTAGTATCTTATGAATTATAAACTAAATAATTTGTTGTTTACTAACCTTGTAAATAGATACTGCATGCATGCATACAAACATATATATATATATATATATATATATATATATTTGTTATAACCCATTATGACATTTTTAAGCTTTATAAGGTTTTATAAAATAAAAATCTTATTTTTTTTATAAAAGTTTACTTATGTGTTGTGTTGTTATACTACTGCTGCTGCTGCTACACATTTATATACAATTATATATATATATATATATATATATATGCATATATAAATCTATAAGTTTATTCATACAAATGTTTCAAAGAACATCAAAGGTTTTTATTTAGTATAAATTGAACACGATTACAATGCTTTGATATTTAATCGAAACTATAGGGATGACATGACATGTGATGAAATCCAAGGTAGTGTGCCCCTACTTTCTTTAAGTGACTTCTAAAGGAGGTATATAATGTTAAGGCTTCAGGTGATTAGCTTTTACTTGCAGGTCAAACATTGATTAACAAAATGCATCACATTAAACTTCATACGTGACCATGAGTAGTCTTTACATATGCTAGAAATATCTTTGACAGGATCTCATAGTCCTTTGAAAGCTCTCTTCTTTCAAAAGAATCACAAAAGCTTCTAAAAGACTAAAAACTTTCGAAGAGGCTAAGTCTCCCAAAGGTTTTAAATACTAAAGAACATTTCATGAAGATAAAGATTCAGAAGACAACATTAATTGTAGCTTCAATTCACGTGGACAAAGCCTCAAAACATAATGTTTATTCCACATGCCCCTCATGATTAAAGTAATTGCAGTTTCAATAAAGATCATACTAGGGGTGTCATTTTTAACCGAACCCGAATACCGAACCCGATTAAAATCAACCCGAACCCAAATAAGTGTTAACCCGATCTACCGAACCCGATCTAGCAATAAACCCGAACCGAAAGTTTTTAAATGGTTTGGTAAATGGTTAATTTTCTCAAAGATTTGGTAACCCGAATAACCCGATTATGTATATTATCAACTTATTGATATGTTATATGCATGTATATATATATATATATATATATTCATTATTTTGAATATCACATATAATACCGTTTGTCAAGTTAAAACTTTACATGTTATGTGTATGCATATATGCATTCTTTCATATGTATATATTTGCACTATCCGCAAGCTATCCCGGTTTTCATCTTTCAACTTATATATAATGCTATGTGTAAGCATATATGCATTCATTATGTATATGTTATATATGTATATGTACATGAGACAAATATTTATTTTATATTATGTATATGTGTATATTGTATAACATGTCAAGTGTTTTAGTGTTAATTTTAGGTTGACCGTTAAGTGAATTTAGTATAACCCATATACCGATTAATACCAACTCGAAGAACCCGATTACCAAAACCCGAATACCGAATACAAATAACTTAAATGGTTTGGTAATCGGGTATATTTTCAATATCAAAAAACCCGAACAACCCGACCCGAGGAACCCGAAACCCGATTAACAAACCCGAATGACACCCCTAGATCATACTAAGAATTGTCTAATCCAACAAAAGATTCATTTTTAGGATTTTCTACATCAAGGCAATTAATGAAAAGTCCTAACATGGCAACTCTCTATTAATGTATTTTCAATTTGTATTAATTATAATTAATACGACTTGGCTTGTTAAGCCACATAAGAATGCTAGTATAAACTTTAATTTGTTTTACTAACATAATCTAGTTGGTATATATGCGAGTATCCAAATGTATCTCTTAGTACATAAATTCTCATGTAGATATGCAATCGGTACGAATCCTTGTGCATTCAAACAATTGAGAGTAATATACATTGAGCTTAAAATACTCCTATTTATGTTCTTAACACTGTCTCATTTGCAGTTTGAGTGTTGTGAGAAATAGTTAACATAAAATATACAAAAAAAACATTGTAAGAAGAATTGTTAAGTGGTAACGACATGATACAAAAATAATCGTTTTCTATTCTTAACGCATGAATAATTCAAAACGTTTATTGTATTTGATTGTTTAAGGTTGTTTTTAACTTCCTTATAGTATTCACTTATTTAAGTTTTGTTAAGATCATTTATCACCTAAAACTAACTTTGGACAATCTTTAACCATGCCTAATATATTATAAATTTATGTGTATTTGTATATGTTTACATCTAAAATTTTTTATTTGATCCACTTATTCTAATAAATAAAGGTTTTAGGTACACATGTTATGTTTGTTAAGCACATCAACTTTTACTTTTCGTCAATGTCTTCTTTTAAATACATCTCATATTAAACAATAATATTAAATATGTTTAACACATTTTTAAACTAAAAAGAGATTTTAATATATTAATATTAACGCTTTTTTAAAAAACCAAATTATTATAAAATATAAAAATTTCAAAATTTGTAATATCGAACGAAATATTTAAACATACAAACTTTGAAAAAATTAGTTAAAGAAATAATGTTATTATTTTATTATTTAAATTATTAAATTATACGATATTTTAATCGGTATCAAAAATCATCTTATATAGCAACTAAATTTTCATTAATGAGTTTTTATAATATTTTTTAATTTTATTCAACTCGTGTATTACATGAGATTCTAACATAGCAAAGTTTATCATTCTTTGTCGGTGAGGGAAAAAAACTGATAGATTGTATATATTATTTATATTTTCAAAAAAGAAAGGAGATCGTCTCATTTTTTATTTTAATTAACAAAAAACTATCTTAAAGCACATAAAATATCAATTTTGTTACAACCGGTCATACCTAAAACAACTTGCCCCATTTTTTATAAGTTTGAGTTTTGACCGGAGATCTAACCTCCGATATTAGGCTTTATTGACTTTTATTGTCTGTTTAGAAAAACTTTATCAACAAGTTGAGTAATATCTTAAACAAATACAAGTGCATTTAAGATTAGAAAAGAATAATCTGGTTGACTATTTGTGTGAAATAACACGTTTAAATTCTACCTAGATTCACCTACCACAATCCACTTATATATATACGAAAAATATATTTTTAATCTTTAATTGTTGGAGCTTACATATTTTCCTGTTAAACTTCTAAGATTTCATATTTTGATAAATTATACATAATTTAATGACATTGTATATTCAAAAAAAAAAAAAAAAAAAGATGTCACTTGTGTGGTGCACGTATATAGTGTATATATGTGTTGACCATCAAGGGGCTAAAGTAAAATTGCATTAATTTTAACGTTATTTTACTTGTTATGTGAAAATAATGTTAAAAGTGTTGGTTTGATTAACTTCAAACGACAACTATGAGCTGGGGACTCTTCATCTCTATCCCAACTAGGATAGGGGTAAGGTTTGTGTCCATCCTTCCCCCCATAACATACTGAAAAGTGGGAATATACTGGGTAAGTTTGTTTGTTTGTATATTAAAAAAAATTATCATTTTATGTAATTTATTGAAATTATCAACGAATCAATCATACCTAAAAATCATATTTATAGGATATGAGAAGAATAAACATATGTATATCTTACCTTTATACTCAGGAAAACAGAGAATATTTTAAAAAATACGCTCGACTCTTATGCAAACTAAAATAGACATAAACACGTAATGAAAATACATGACAATAAATTGCAACATATATATGTAGTATATATATGACTTCTTTTATCCAATCCCGAAGAACTAACCCGAAAAAAGATTACCCGAACCCAAGAAACCTGAGAAAAGTATAACCCAACCCGAAAAGGTGATAAACCCAAACTAGAACTTTAATTGGTTCTGTATTTGGTATTACAGGGATATATTTTGATAGGCACGAAAAAACCGAATTAGTTTTCTACAAGTACTTTGTATGTAATATATATATATATATATATATGAGCTAAACACCCATTGCAACCATTTTTAATACGATGTGGTTTGTTTGAAAAAATTAATAGAAAAAATAATTATTCAAGTATAATCCGAGAAGCATTTAATCCACCTGAGTAAACTTGAGAATCAAATATACCTAGGTTATTTGGTTCGATTCTTGGTTCCAATTTCATAGTTTCAAAACCTGAATAATCCGATACGAGAAACCCGAAACCCGAAAAACCAACCCAAAGAACACCACGTGTGTGTGTGTGTAACACGAATAAAATCAAAATATGCCTCGTTTAGTAACATAATTTGAAAATGTGTCTCAAGTAAATACGTAATTCAACAAATTTAAATTAAAATATATGCATGTCCGACTATTTGTTTGATTGCTTCATGTTCGTTTGAAGATAATATAGTACTCTATTAAATTTATAAAGCTTGCCAACTCATGGTTTGTTTATGTTTACGTGAACTAATTTTATTCTTATTGTCTTTAGAGGTTTTGTATAAGTGTGAAAGGATGTTTGATGGCTTTTTTTTAACTAACTTTGTGTTTTATACACCGATGTTAATTAACTTATAATATTTTATATAACCCTTATTTAGAAGTGTTTTTAAGGTTAACTATATATATCTTTGGATGGGAAATAAAATCATTTGCACGCATAGATCAGCAGGTTTTTTAAAACCTACGTGTCCAAGTTCCTTTTTGGGAAAACTTCATATAAATGTAACCAACTTTTCATTTTGTTTTAATCAAGTCACTCAAACTTTTTTTTTCTCAATTAAGTCATTCAAGTTATTTTTATGTTTGAATTATATGTTTTTAACCTGAATCGTAGGTAATACATGTTAATATAAGTTTGAGTGAATAATTTTTTTTAATAATGACTGACATAAATAAGTAATTATTAATTATTAATTTTTTGTTCTTTGTCAGATATTAAAATTAATAATTATTGATTCAAATCAGTTATTTTTTTAAAAAAAATATATTTACTCAAACTTATATCAACATGTATTACCTACTATTCAAGTTAAAAACATAGAATTTAAACACAAAAGTAACTTAAATGACTTAATTAGGACAAAAAAAAGTTTGAGTGCCTTGATTAAAACAAAATGAAAAGTTAGTTATATTTATACAAAATTATCCCTTTTTCACTACAAATAAAATCTCATTTAATGGCATACAAAAAGTGTCTTAAAAGACTAAAAAAGTCTGACTAGAAACCCCTTGAATGTTGTGTGGCACACAAATAAAGTGCCACTAGAAGTGGTAACGCTAAAGCCCTTTTAGCGGCACTTTTTCAATGTGCTATACAAAGTTTCTAGACTTTTAGTGGCACTTTTTTCCTCCACAAAATAAAAAGAGACTTTTGTAACACAATTTTTGTCCCACTAAAAATTAATCTTCGTCACATATACATGTTGGTTTTAGTGGCACTTTTATTTTGCCATAATATATTACAACATACAGTTAGTTGTATAATACATTGTTACAAAGACACATTCTTTTACAATATAAATATAAAATAAAAGTTGAACAACATTGTAAATAACATTAAAAATTTCATCCGAAACATAATACAAAAAATGTCAAAAGCAATGTAATTAGGGCATATGTAGGGGTCAGTCGCAACTGCCCCAGCCAACGTCCCACCACCTTTAGGATACATCACGTGCATGTCCTTATTGAATCATTAGGGCACAAGTAAGCAAATAATTAGTAAGTAACATATGTAAATTAGATGTATAACAGAAGTTCAGTTAACATGTAATAAACACATAAGCATGAAATCCCGAATATACTAACTAGTGTATGAAATAATTCATACTAGGGTATCCTACGGTTATAGACTAGGTCAACCATTTCTAGTAACATAATTCCCTATAACCCAGGCTCTGATACCAATCTGTAACACCCCGACCGATGGCGGAAACGTCGGGATGCCACGAGAGATGTGTAGATTGTTCATAAGCTCGTGGGCATCTAATTTAATCATCACATATCAATTAATCAATCAAATTAATTACATCAAAAATCATGTTCATCATGAGCTAGTTACATCAATTACACAAAAGATTTAGCTAAACTAACTAAACTCTAGTCTCCATAATTTCAGTTATTTTAGCCAAGTCTAAGACCCTTCGTGATGATGTCCAAAAGATGTAGAGCTACCCTTCTCTACTTACTTCTCTTCATTTCCTGAAACATGTAGAAAATCAAGTGTCAACTACGAAGTAGATGGTGAGTAATCATACGTTTTAATGTTTCAGAAATGTTTACAAGTGTTTAACAACGTTTATGGTTTTTCAAGTAAAATACACATTTTCACATGTAAGATAATCCAACACTGCCAAAATCCAACAAACACCACATTCAAACAATCCAAGTAATCACATACACAATAATCACAACTAATTATCCACATATGTTCAACCAATCACCTCAATTCAATAAGCATCAATCATCATAATCATATCAATATAACTCACCGCGGAGGACCTCAGTCAACTCAATCAACGGCGGAATCATCGCGGAGGGACCTCAGTCAACTCAACCAATGATATTCCTATAAGTGTCTTCGTGCACTGCGGAGGACCGTAGTCAACTCAATCAACAGTGGAATCACTAAGGAGGACGTTAGTGTCCACCTCCGAGTTTAAAAACAAAATGGTTTTAAAAGGAGGTTATGAGAACTCACCGGAATCCTTAGAATCAGTGTTTTGTAGAATGCGGGCTCGCGTATATGAAATCAGAAACACTTCAATAATCTGTAAGTAGCGTGTGTTTCATGTTCGTAAGTATAAATGTTCTATTTCAATTAAGTAACCATAAGTGTTTGCTTTTAATTGTTGAGTGTTTCATTACTTAGTTTATTTAATCTAAGTTGAAATGGATTACCCAACTTTTTATAAGTGTTCATCATTACAGGATAGTTTAGACTTGCTAGTTTTTAACTATTTTATAATGATACACTTGTTATGATATCATAGGTGTGTCCACATAGATATACATAATAATAAATGATGTATTTAACCATAAGTATATCCTTACATGCATGTTCAATTATGCTAACCACCTTGATTTAAGTTATAAAACCAATTTAAATTTTAAGTAATTTATGTTTAAGTTATCCTCATAACATGTTCACATTATGTAAAATCTTATAATTTTAACTTATGTCATTAAGAAGAGTGGTGGCTTAAAATCTCCCATGCATGCATGATTATCCTTGAATTTATCAAGGCCCTTGATTTCTCCCTACCCTAGTTCCACACTTAGGTTTTGCTAACAAAGAAGCAGCGAACATAAGGCTTGATTATCCTTAGGTTCGGCCACATGAAGGGGGGTTCGGCTGATTAGGCTCAGCCATGCCAGGTTCTTGATACCCTAAGGTTCGGCCACAAGAATTAGGGTTAACAGCAGGTAGGTTCGTGACCCATGTAGGGTTCGTCCCCAAGTTTCGGCCCAAGGTTCGACTGCAGGTTAATATAGGTTCGGCTCCATCTAAGGTTCGCATGACCAAGGTTAGACCATGCAAGGTTCGCCCAGCTCATAAGGTTCGCCACCTTATCCTCGTCCGGATGGAGGTTCGCTAGTGGACCTCGGTTCGTGGAGAAAGCTTCGGCTGAAGGCAGGTTCGGCTGATGAAGTGTTTCTGCCAATTAGGGTTTGCATGGCTAGGTTCGTGAATCCCTTGGGTGGCGGCTGAAAGGTTCGGCCAAGGATGGCCGATGGTTCGGCCCCTGCTGTGTTGCGACCAGCCTTTCATCATCATCATCCCCCACGCTCTAGGTTGTTACAATTTTGTTCATGGTTTCCATGATTCACTACTGTGACAGTTGCAAACAAGAATTTACGTCATCAGTGATGTGAACACATTTGATCGTTCTAGAAATCCACTTTGTTTTAATACTTGTAATTGTTACAGATTGATAGTAGGCGAGAAATGATGAAAGTGGGCGAAAACCGTGCACAAAACAGAGTCCTGGACTGCCCGGAATCGAAAAACGAAGAAAAATCACTAAGTGTTGGTCGACTGGACTCATCGCGGTACGCGATGGAGGGGTCGGAAATCCTCCGCGGTACGCGATGATTGCAAAATATCTAAGATTCCTCCGGATTTCTCCGCGGTACGCGAAGCCCCTTTTGGCTTTTGGTCGCGGTACGCGACGAGTATGGCGGTGGAGAAATCTGATCTACTTCATCAGATTTCATGCAGAAGAAGTTATTTTCTTCTTCTTGCGTAAACTCGACCCACCAGGTGAACAAACAACCATTTCCATCATCTAAACCCTTTTCTGAAGCTGCCAGACTCCATCAATTGCACCCGTGAACGTGTTTACAGGTTCTGATCGTTGTTTTGAAGCCAGATATTCGTCATATTAGGTAACGATCCGTTTAAACCTTCTAGTTTGATTTTGATTGATTAGATCTTTATTTTGAACGTAATGAGATAGTTAGGATTGTTGATTATTGCCTAGATGATGGCTAGGATTGATTATAAACAAAGAACACGAAGTTTTAACGGTTAAATCCTTGTTTTGATCTGTTGTAATGCTCGGTTTGCATGAAACCATACCCATGATTATAATGGTTTAATCCATTTGATTATAACAATGTAGGTGATTAGTTGGATTAATCCTTGAAATGCAAGGTTAAATCCAAGTGTTTCAAACTAATCACGATCATTAACATACTTATTGGAATGATTATCTGATGTTTATGATAACAGTCAGATTAGTATGTTAAACCTGGTTATTACACCTATTTTGATGCTACATTGTGATATTTCATGATATTTGGGTAATCAACAACAAGGATTTATCATTCCTAAGCCATTAAATTATCTAGAAACTGTTACAGTATTATAATCAACAACATTATCTATTTGGTTAATCTGAGATTATTCTGATTAATCCAGTGTGTCATCAACTTTGTGTTAGGAATCTAATGCAATGTAGGTTCCTACATTATCATACATTGTATGATATAACATTAAATTAATTAATTACATAATTAGTATCGAGTTGATGATTTACTAAGCAATGTCTTTGACATTGAACGTTCAGAAAGATCTAATCAGTAAACTAGAACATAAATAACTTATTAAATATAACTAAATGCAGAATCATCTCTGTACTATCAGTTTGGTGATACTCTGCTACACCTATATTATCAGGTGAGTTTCGTACAACCCCTTTTATTTTTAATCTTTTATAAACATCGGGGAAACTCTGTAAACTGTTGTCTGAACATATGATATGCATCAATGATATCTGTGTGATTTCATGTGATTTTGTGGGATTTCATGGGATTTTGCCTGTAGACTGAACTCTATCATGGAACTGAAAGTCCTCATTTCTGAACTGTATCTAGTGAACCCATGTGTGGCCGAACAGAAAACATTGATAGTACTATTGGTTGACACCCCATTCGCTGGGAGGATTGCATCTCCCCTTGTGTGAATGTTTGTTATCTGTTTCTTGAATTTCTTAATGGTATGATAGACATTAAGATAATGAGGCACTAAGATATGTACCGACGGGTAATATCTTGAGACAGACTAGACGTCATAAAGGAACTAGATACAGGTCCCATGGTTATCCGGAACTGAACTTTTGAGAACATGCTTATCATATCATATTGTTTTAAATTAAACTGTCGATCTCACCAGCTTTGTGCTGACGTTTTAAACTAAAATCTTTTTGCAGGGAAACAGTGACACTCGGTGAGGCACCACTTCAAACACTAGTAATTAAATAAGTTAGTTGTATAATAAACTTAGTTGTAAATTATGATACTGATTGTAATGACGAAACCCTGTATTGTATTTATTTTAAGTTAAATCTGTGTGCTTATGATATCGGTTCAAGTAAGTCACCCCTCACCTCGGAGACATCACCACTATGCTTCCGCAACCGGTTCAGTGACGTCAGGCCAGACACGAGGTGACGAGGGGTGGGGGTGTGACAACTACCAAACCGATTATTACAAATAAACTCTAAAAATTGGTTAAAGAGATAGTTTCCATGTTCTAATAATGTTTCTAATAAAAACCGAAAAGTGAATACTTGTTCTCCTCGATCATGTGGTCGTTTAGGCACCAAGATCTCTTGAATCAATCGAGAAACGAGCGAGAAATCCTAGAGAGAAGGTAGAGAGAGAATGGTGGCGTTTTTGTGAGTTCTAGAGAGAGAGTGAAAGATATAAAATGAGAAGGAAGAAGAAGGTTTCCTTTCTTATATCATGTATCTTCACCACGTGCTCGGTCTCGTCTTTATCGCGATAAAAATTATGAAAATGCTCAGTTTTGCTCGTAACATATATTTAAAACATAGTATGTTTAAATATTCGTGTTTCGTTTAATAAAATGATTTTAAATAAAATTGTTTCGTAAAACAGTCTCGTTTATTTTATTTATTTAATAAAATAATTTGTTCGTATACGTTTTAGGTTGTGATTTCTAATAAACGTTATTAGTTTCCATTTATTAATTTAATATCGTTAATTATTGTTTCGTTATCTCGTCGAAACGCGTTACTTACGTACATATTCGTAAAGATCGTCATCTTTCCGAATCCAACGCTCGTATCGTATTTCGATTTGATTTACGATTTATGGAATATTATTTCAGAATATTATTCCTAATAATTATATTCGTGTGAATCGTCACCCACGCAAATACATTATTAAGTTAATATTTCTAAAATAATATTCACGTTTAATTTATAATCGTAACCTTACCATCGCATAATTATTTCAATAAAGCTTTCATTATTTTATTATCTTGAATATTATAGTTTCCCAATCCAATCCCACTAAACCATGTCACTGACACATTCGTGAAAGACCGAAATATGCATATGTATAGGGCATATGTAAGGGTAGGTCGCAACCTCCCCAGCCACCGTCCCACCGCTATTTCGATAAACCATGACCATGTATCCTTGACTATGTTCAGCAACCAAACAATAACCAACTCTTAATTCCTTTCCATTCCAAACCACAATCCATAATCTGTGAATTCAACTGTGATAAACTCTCCGGTTTTGTTTAGTTGTGTTTCAACTAAACTTCTCATGGTTTATGCATATATTAATATTTCTCAATATGTATACCAATATTAGTAATAACATCCAATAGTTCATCATCATTAATAATTATCATATCAGGTCGTAACAGTACAATTACACATGTACGGATAACCCGAAATACAGTGATGTTACATTTTCGGTGTGATATAAGATCGTATTTATAGAAAAACTAAATGATATATCAATCACATGGTGAAATTTTCACAAGATATCTTAAAGTGTCGCATTAATACCAAGTAATTGTGTCCAAAACCTGCTATGTTTTTGGTGTGAGGCACAATCACCTATTAATTAGTGACCACAGCAAGCCTCGTTGAAATGCAAAACTTACATAAAAATGATTATTTGCATATATATATATATAATGAAGGCATGTCCAAAAATAATCACAAACTAAAACATTGAATAATATGGATTCTGGTAATCAAATACACACATTTTCAAGGTTAAGATCTTCAACAATCAGGTAGCCTAAAGTTTAAAATGCATGCTCATAAAGTTTATACCAAATTTTAGAATTAACAACGAATAATATATTAACATCTGTGACAATTCGGCATTCCGGATTAACTCCGTCAACACCAGAATTAACCGAAATGATACGAAATTTAACAAAAACAACTACAAGGGTTAAAATTGAACAAAACAAGCTATAATTATCACAATTACAAGGATTTAGTTTGTAATTAGGTTAAAAATAAAATTTGTTGACTTTGAAAGTCAACATTCGGCCTAAAACCAAATTGGAATTCGAATTGCATCTCATAATCAGTTACTACTGAATTAAATCTGTTAAAATCATCACATTTATGATTATTAACAGCCAACATGCGTTATTGATCCTTAAATTCATCAAATTAATCTCAAATTATAACTAAAACATGAAACCGTCACTTGCACCACTACAATTTGCATAATTCGAACAAAACACTCCCAATTGAACTCACAGAAGCATCATTCGGCACCTTTAGGATCCTCTGTATACAGCAATTTGTTCTCAGAAGCGCGGGATTGAAGAATTGGATTGGAGGTCGGCCGAATATCAAGTCAATAGTCGATCTAGATCAACATAACATCAAAACAGGTAATTCTCGATACCTACAACACCTAAAAGAGCCGAATAAGGATAAACAAAAGTCAATTTTGGGTTTTAACATCGAGTCAGACGAGTTTGATTATTAGGGTTCTTGATAGGAAACGAATTGGGGATTTCTATTAAAATGAAATTAAAAATCTAATTGGTTTTTACAGAAAGATTCGTCATATCACATTTAATGAAAAACCTATGTTAATTTCGATTAGAGATATCGAATGGTATCATTTTGATTTTAGGGTTCATAAGGAAAGAACGGTTTGGGGATTTTTATAAAAACATGTTCGAGAATTAAATTAAACCATACATGCAGCTTCGGAATCATTTATTAAACGAAATCCCCATATCAATTGCAAATAATAACAACGAATTGATAGACTTCGGTTTCTAGGGTTTCTTTTAGAAAACCATTTGGGGGTTTCCATGAGAACTAGTTGTAGAACCAAATTAAATAGCATGGGAAGTTTCAGAAGGTTCCGACTAAACTAATCCCTATGATTATTTCGTGTATGAACATCGAATTGATGGAGTTCTATAACTAGGGTTCATGCTTAAAAACGATTTAGGGGTTTTGATTCAAGCGAGTTCAATAATCCAATTATCATACACAGAAAGCTTCGAAATGCTTGTATAAGAGAGAACCATATACTGATTTGATACAACAATCGCGAATTTAATGTTTTCAATTCTAGGGTTCTTAACACGAAAACAAATTGGGGATTGTTACCTTAATGAGCATGATTTTCGAATTAAACAACTTTCAAGGATTCGAAATATCATATCAAACGAAAACCCTATGGTTTTGGAATCGAGTGAATTCGAATTTGGGTTCAATTGGAACCATTTGGTTTGGTTTAGTAAAAACAATAGGGAACTCGATTTATTAAGGGTTAAAACAAATTAGAATTGAATTACTTAACAAAAACTATGATAGAGGAAGTGGTTGGCAGTGTGTGTCGAGAGTGGGGGGTCATGGGTTCGACCCTAGGCACCACTGGTTTTGAGTTTAGAATCAATTTTTGGTTTTTAACTTATAACTACTTCATTTTAACTCCGTTTCGATCCGTTCAAGTTGTGTTGAATCCGTAACGAAATCCCGAACTAAATAAAATAATAAAATTTATATTTTAACCCGAAAACGAAATCGCGTATAATTACGCTTGTTAAATAAAAATCATAAACGAAGATATGATTTTGTTAAACGATTTCAAAGTTACGCGTACATTCGTATGTACATTTCTAACACTCTAACATACGTGTGTTGACACGTATGTGATTTCAAACACAAAAGGACATCCCGAATAACACTTAGTTATTGTTAAAACACAGGTTCTTCGTAGAGGACTTTCTACGCGATTTCACATGTTTGATCATTCTATTCACAATCAAAGGTGCGTACACGGCCCCTTTCTTATTTTAAATGTTTTGGGGGAGAAAACATGTGCAACAAACACTTATAGATACATATCACTTGCATGAGTTAACTGTTTACATTGAGTGCAACCGTAGCATTACAAGTCCTTACATTTCGAACCGTTTAGTTTGCCGTAGTGCAAAGCGTGGTAGTTGGAAATAGATCTATTAGGTTTGACAAACCTCACTTGGTAGATGGGATCTACGCAAGTGTTTGACTAGCCAATTCACATTACTATTGTTTGTGCTAGACAATAGTGGCAAGGCAAAACATGTTCGGTGTCGACCACTTATGTAAATAGTATAAATGACTAGCTATTATGACTATGCATGTGTGATTATGTTATCTGCAAACATTTTGTTCAAACTATTGTTTCAAACATTTGTGAATGCTTAAACCTGTGTATGCACCAACCTTTGTGTTGACTTGATTTACATGTTTTCTCAGGACGCTGAGGTACATAAGCAAGCAAGCATGGACTAGGAGATCGAGTCGCATGCATGTTTTACATTTCTGTTATTTGGATTTGAACATTTGAAACTTTTTTTTGTAATTTACAGTTTTCAAACTGTTATGATTGTTTTGTTTTAAAAACGTTTCCGCAACGTAGAACTTTGATATTACAGTTTTAGACCAAAGTATGTTTTGAAAATCATATAGAGGTCTTCGTTATGTCTAATGATCTGAGATTCTGGTTTGTCACGTCCCAAACGGTATGATTCCGTTAGTTGAAAATTGGGGGTGTGACAACATCAATTGTCAAACACACGTATACAGTTCGGCAAACTGGAAAGCATTGAATAATATGAAACCTTCATTTTTCAACCTAGTGATATTAACAAAGAACTTTTAGATATTGGATATTATATGTAATTATATAATACTAAATTGAGGAAGTAGCTTCCTAGAGAAATATACAAACATTATTTAATGACGAACCTCAATGGCAAAGAGATTGTGTTTCCATCTGACATATCCTGAATCGTTATTAGACCAAATCAAATAAATGTCTTCTCAATGAAACTTTTATTGTGTAGTTAAAGTATATGAACCAACCAGATCGATGCCTACATTATGTTGAGCATAACTTCATAGGTATTCAATAATCTAAGATAACATTGTCCTAAGAAATATAATTACTATCATAAAAGAAGCATAAACTGCATTAATCTATGTTAGTTATTCACAAAGAAAAGCCTCAAATTTCTACACAATGAAGGATGAAAAAGGAAGATACAGTATGATTTTTTGGTCAAAATTAATTATACTATTGGCTGATAGCTGATAGCTTTAATCTTTTTGGTGAAAATTATCAATATTTTGGGCTGATAGCCGATAGTTTTTATCTTTTTAACAATATTTTAAGCTGATAGCTTTGATCTTTCTGGTCGAAATTGACAGCCTTTTGTGCTAATGGCTGATAGCTGATAGCTTTATTTTTTATTTTTTTATCAAAATTAACAATCTTTTTAGGCTCACAGCTCATAACACCCCCATAAGTTACCAAGTTTGTATGCAGAACTAACCAAATAACCACTATTCCACTTTCAAATTCGTCAAAAATTAATAAGGCCATTTACATTTACAATTCAACTATATTTAACTCTTCTTGCAGCTTTTTTTAATCTGCTACCGGGTTTCTCTTGGGCAAAATCGGTTTCATCAATCCACCTTTTATACATCCGACCAAGCCCTCCTTCTCTGATAAGGCTATATAACCGTAAATATTTGACGCCGGCCTTTATATCGTTAATCGTGAACGCTAGAGGTTATTTGGGATATTCAAACTTTAATCAGCTGATGTTTTCGTTGGCTGTCATTCCTATTTTCTTTTCTGTGGATTAATAGCATTCTCTGCAACAACTAATTTTCAATAAGATCACAAACCCCATTGAACTTTTTTAATTTTAATTCAAGTACAAAGCATACTCATTAATTCTGTTAACGAAACACGAGCAATATTTGCAGCTTTTATGACGTATAGACCGATTTGATTATTAGGATTTTGCTTCAAGATTTTTAGTCATGAAAAAAGTTAAAAGCAGAGGAATTTGGGATGTAAATCGATGGGGCTTTAGGAAGCTCTGAAACGAAAGATTAAAGGTGTGCAGTTTTGAATATCCTACACTTTTTTGGTCAAAGCCTGATAATTTATCTTCCTAATTTCACATGTATTTTTGGCTTTTAAAAGTTAAAGACTTAAAGTTATAGAGACATTTATGGTAGGAGTGAGCAACAAACCGAAAAAACCGAAGCGAAACCGAATTAACCGAAAAAATGAACCTAAAAAACCGAACCGAATGAAAAACCAGAAAAAACCGAACCGAAATAAACCGAAACCGAATTTTTCGGTTCGGTTTCGGTTTTTCATATTATAAAAACCGAACAGAACGGATAAAGGTTCAGTTATTTACTTATTTAATGGAAAAAACACACAAAAAAGTCTACCGTTGGGGATGATAATGGTTTAGATTAGATGAAATATATCATTTTAAAATGTAAAGATCGGAATTATTGCATATTTAGGTATTTATTTTTGATTTTTTTTAAATGTAAGAATATGATGATAATTATATAGTTTTATTTTAATTAGTTAGTGTTCGATCAATTAATTTATTAATTGTTAATTGTTAAACATGTTTGCATTTTCAATGTTCTTCGTAAGAGAGAATAAAAAAAGCAAAAACAAAAATAAAAAGTAAAAAAACCGAAACCGACAAAAAAACCGAAAAACGGAAAATCGAACGGTTTGTAATAATAAAAACCGACTATGTTGGTTTCAGTTTTAGCCAAAATCCGAACTGAACCGAACCGTGCACACCCCTAATTTATGGGTTCAATACAAAACATTTTTACCATATTAAATCCTTTTACAATACACAGACTCAAGAGCATAAGTAATGTTTATGATTATTTCATATTTATGTTTTGATTTATATAGTTTTTTCTCATAACCATGTTAATATTTACAATATAACAGGCGTAATGAAGTTCGTAAAAATATCGCGTCATCCAAGGTTGTCTCAGGTTTTTTGGTGGCATAAAACATGTATAAAAATGAGACCGTTTTTAACTTTTATTATATTTTTCTTCCTTTTTTTATTGTATGTAATGTTTTGACGTTAACTCTTTCATTTTTAATATATTTGCCTGACTTATGTATTATATATAATATACGTTTTTAACCTAATATGTTTTTTTTACTTTACACCGACACGAAAGCATCGGTATTGTTATCTATTTGTTATTTATCTATGTTTTAATTTTTATAACTGTGTTGTCATAACTTTATATGATTCGTTTATATACCTGACCACATTAATATAAAAAATATAATACGTTTAATAAAGTTTGTAAGCACGTCGTGTTATGGCTTTATCCAATCATGTAATTTTTTTTACCATTTTTTTTTAACAAATTGCCACCAACACATTCGTCATTAAACGATCACGCACCCACAGCAACGCGTGACTTGCGTAATCTAGTATACAGTTAAAGGTTTAATAAGTCATTTATTAGACTAAATTACCGATTTGGTCCATATAGTTTTTTAATATTTACTCATGGTCCATAGGTTTCATAAATTACCTATATGATCCCAAAATTTAGACATTTGTAACACATATAGTATTTAGGTCCCCAAATTACTCTCATAATTGACCAAATTACGCTCATATAAGCACTACATATGTTACAAATATTTATAGTTTGGGACCATATTAGCAATTTGTGAAACCTAGGACCAAAAGTGTGAAAAAAATGTTTAGGATCGATATTTCTATGATGGACTGAAGGTTTAGGGAAAGAACAAATAAGCAATATGAATCAAACTAATTAAACATTGAATAAACGAATGATTATAAGATTGAATCCATACACGAAAAGAACATAGTTGTTGCCGGGGAGAGATCGAGCATGATCTCTCCCCCTCTCCAGCTCAAAACCTGAAAACTCTGAAAGACCTTAACAAAATTTACACGGTGAGCTAATTTATATAGGAAATGTCCATTCGTACGAATGGACCCATACACATTAAATCCATTAAACATATACTAATCCTAAACTATTCGACCAGTAGCGAACACCCAAAATATGCATCAACAAAGTGAAATGCTAGCAAACCATACGGGCCATCTTGGTAATTTACTCTAATTATTATAAAAAAAAATTGATTTTATCATGTAACTTTCAAATAACATTTTGAGCATATTGTTGTGACACTTTGTGTAATTGTTAGGTATGAAAGAGCTGATGACTATAAACACAACAATTGAAGAATAAATGTTTAAGGCTTAACCACTTAATTCTAAAGAATAAAGGTTGAGATAGAGCAATTGCTGAAGAACTAAAGATTGAACACTAAAGACTGAAATATACAAGAACATAAGATAAAGTAATAAAAGCTATAGGTGCTGAAGAGTCTGTTATTACTAATATCAGTCTTTTAGTGGTTAACAGAACTTTCAACACTTAGTTGAATATTCATTTGTTAGTCTTAAGAAGTTAGTTTGTTCAATAGTTGTAATATTCTCAGCTATTTAGTAACTACTAAACATTAATGTCTTTCATTTATTTTGTTAGACGTCACTTTTAGTATGATGTCACTATACATACAAATACCGAAATCATGGTTTGATTTAGTAGACTTCTATAGCAAAAATTCTTTGAGTGTTTTTCATTTAGGGGGGAGCTCTGCATATTGTAATTAGTGATTTTATATTAATCAATACAATGTTTTCAATTCATTATGGTGATTATGCTATGCTTATTGTGATTATTTGAATACTTATTGACTTTGAACTTCGTATCAATCTAACAATTGGTATCAGAGTGAGGTCATCTGAAATTGATTTAATAATCATGTTCAGAATATTGAATCTAGCTCAATTGATAGACAATTGAATTGATTTTACTTATTACTTGATAATTTTGTTCTCATTGTGTTAATTGAATATCGGGATTATGGAAAAATATGATCCACACAACATTGGTTCATCAACCAAACCCCAATGCTTATTCAAAATGAGTATAACATATGGTAACGTCAAATGACACATTTTCTGTCTCATCATATTTTGACGATTGATGATGTTTGGACCTCATAGACCCATGGTTTTAGATAATTAAACAAGAATGGAGGTGGCAAAGGATCCTAAGAACTTTTTAGAGTAAGATTTTCAAAATTTTTAACTAGATGCGAAAGCATTTGTCGTACTGGCAATGGCTAATACCAAAGAGATTTTGGCTAAACACTATGAAACATTCTCTCACATTGAAGGTGAATCATTAACTTAATATCTTTAAAGGTTTTCTTCTTTAATTTCTGATTTAAAATTGGTTGATCAAGTATATCCAAATATGTGTATGATGCATCGATTTCTCAGTTCTCTACTAGAGAAATGGGAAACATATTCTATTGTTCTTTGTACTAATCTAGGTTTTAATTCTCAAAGTTTAACCAAATTTCATGGTCAACTGTTGACATTTGAGAGAAAGATAAATCCGCGGAAGAAATTAAAGAAAACAGGAAGACAACTGATGATTATGTGCAGGGGAGCATTTCCTTGCTTGGTACTAAGACTCAATATAGTTCTAGTTCAAGTGAGTGTGGGTATAATGATCATATTGATATTACCACTGGTATTGGATGTTAAATTCCCACTCATCAGGCATATAAAATTATTGAGGGTTCTAGTGATGGGTCATTTGAGAATTTGTCCTTCATTATGGATGATTTGCATCACATTAATAGTGATGATTTGGAAGAAATGGATATCTTACATAAATTAGCCATGTTAACAATCAGAACTAATAAGTTTTATAAGCTAACAGGAAGGAGGTTCCCTGGGCTAATGCACGCATAAATATGGGATTAGACAAATCCAAACTCAAATGTCATAAACGTCAAAGGTTGGGTCACTTTGTAAGAAAGTGCAGAAGTCGAAATTCAAATTGTTCTTATGTCAATATTCCTAATAGCAAATCTTCAACTAATTCATCAACAGTGTGTTATAATCATTCACTTGAACAAGTGGAAATACACATTTTGTTCTAGTAACTGTTCAATATTTTCAACCTACATCATCATCTATGCAGCAGATGCCCTTTGTTCCTCAAGTTCAATATGTTCCAGTTCCTGTTTCAGCTCCAACAACTCCATCTATTTCAAATCCACCTGTCTTTGCATCAACAAATTTCTCATGTCAACAAAGCTTCTTTCCAACTAGGTATGTGGACTGGAGCAGTTTACCTGATGATTTATCTCATGGTGATCATGCATTATCCAGTCAATATAATCTAAATCAAGGCTTTGCTTTAATGGAAAATGATTCAATTCCTGAAAGTTCAAAGGTAACTCCTGAATCCTTGTCACACCCCGACCAACGGCGGAAAGCGTCGGGGCGCGATTATGACTATTCATTAGCTCATGGTGCTATTATACGTTTCAATATTTAATGCGTCATTATTACAAAACAAACACAACATTCGTTGAATAATAAAAAAACATTACATGAATTGAATAATCAAAGTATTACAATTGATAAGTTTATACATTTGTTTCACTGTTTAAACTAGGTCACTAGTCCTGTCTTATGTCTTCATCATGCTTCCTCATCTTGTTACACATGTAAAATAGAGTTTGTCAACTATTTGCATAGTTGGCGAGTTCACACACTAAGTTTTAATAATAAGTATAAAAAGGATGCAAACTATAGCCTAACTAGATATGTATCATAAGCATAGCATGAATACAAGTTTGAATAAATTGAATGAATGAATGAATAACAATTGCTTGTGTCCAAACAAGTATCCTTAAAACATTGTTAATTCAAGTATGGCCATACTATAAATTAAAAGTTATAATTCAACAAATTTGCTAGGTATACTTTTCACCTTATTCACACGAAGGCAAAAGCCTTTGCGAAGATAGTATATAACCATCTTAGGATACTAAGTATTAGATTGCTTGACTGGCAACACACATAGAATCACACATAGAATCAACACATTGTATAAGCCTAGCCTCTAACACATAAAGCTAACTAGGTCTAAGGCTTGCATCATAGATTAAATGTATAGTAGAATGAATAAAGTTTGAATAAGACATGTGTAACATCCCAAAAACAAAAAGTAAAATGGAGTGTGAAGACAACTCACATGATGTCCTAGCTTTGTCACTTGAATCGTTGTCTAGGATTTAAGAAGTTGTGTTTGCACCTCAACCTAAAGGCAATAAAATTTCTTAGTCTATGTACTTAGAGTTCAAGTTTTGGCATCCTAGTTTCTATGGCATACTATGGAAGTCCTAATTGATATGTCTAAGTTTGAATGGTTTTCATTTAGGATTATTTATTTATTTATTTATCAAATAAATAAATAAATATCCTAATTGAGTTTTGAATGATTATTTATTTATTTGACTTTGAATAGTCAAATAAATAAATATCCTAATTGATTTTGAATAATTGTTTATTTATTTGATTTTGAATAACCAAATGAATAAATATCGTAATTGATTTAGAATAATCATTTATTATTTGATTTTTGAATAACCAAATAAATAATTATCCTAATTGATTTTTGAATACTTATTTATTTATTTGATTTTTGAATAATCAAATAATTAAATATTCAAATTTATTTTGAATAATTATTTATTTATTTGATTTTAAATAATCAAATAAATAAATATTCTAATTGATTTTGAATAACTATTTGAATATCTCATGATGTTTGGATTTAACCTAATTTCCATCCTTTTGTTTTTGTTTTATTGTTTAATGTTTAAGAAATTTTGTTTCTAAAAGAATGTATCTTAAATTAAAAGAAATTGTATGTTCATTATAAAAGATAAATGTTTACTTTAAAAACAAAAGCCTTTTTATTTATTTTATTTTATTTTTAAAATAATTCAATGCCTTTGTTTATAAAATGTTCTTTTTAGAATAATGAGGTTTTTCTTATTTAATAGTTTTAAAGACTAGATTCTTAATTTTATAAAACAACTATCTAAAGTTATAGAATTTATTTGAACAAGAATTGGTTTATAACTAAAAGGATTAATTTAAAATCATTTTATTATTTAAATAATAAAAGTATACATATTTATATCTTATAAATAATTTTGTTGAAAATAAACAAATAAATAATGAAGGTTCCTTATAAACTTAATAAATGTATACATATATGTAGTATTAATTTTTTTTTAAAAGAATAATAAAGGATTAATTATTTAAGTTTAAAATAAGTGTAATTAACTAGTTTTATTAACAAAAGTTAATAAAAATAATTTTAACATTTTTCTGTAAGTATTTTAATTATAACAGAAAAATAAAAAATATCATTTTAGGATTTTTAGAACCAAATGGGATGGAAGGAAGGCTAAAATGGAGCAAAACCGGATCAGGCATCACCCGAGGGATTTGAACCCGGGTCTAGGGCCCCCAACGGGCGTGGTTTACCACTAGGTGTGACTTGTATTCCTGGTTCTATCTGGTTTCGAATTAATATTATACAGGTTTGAATTTGGTTCCCAAAACCGTATGAACCCTAGATTGGGTTTCCATTCGATTCATCCTATGCAAGCATTAATCGAACTGGGAACCATGGGGCTTTTAACCTACATCTAAAACCGAGTAGAATGATTCTAGAACTAACCTGAAATGATTTCGAATTGATGGTCCTCGAGTGGGACACGATTTCGGTCGTGTTCTTGAATCAGCTCCGACTTTAGGATGCTTGAGGGTGGGATTTGGTTGTTTAGAGGGCTTCGCAAGGTTCATAGGATGGCTTATGATGCAATTTATTCAAGTTTTATAATTATTTCGTTTGAGTTCAAATTTTGTTATTTGTTCAGTATTTTGAAAGCCGAATCCTCTTGATTTTCTATTGATTTTGTTTAATTGATTGTTTGATACGTATCACGTACTAATATCCTTCCCAAATCTATTCCTATTTTAGTCAGAAACCGTGTGGATGTGAGCTGGAAGGAGTTGGGTCGCGATCGGGTCGGGTAAGGGGTTTGGGTCAGCTAGGCAAAGAAGAAGGAGAAAAGGGGGAAAGGTTTTGGAATGTTACAGTTTTGGTCCCTCAACTCTCTAATCTTTGTATTTTGAATCATAACTTCTCATACTCACATATTAGTTTACATAAATTATCAATTCAGCCCTCAAACCATTCTTAAAGGCTTAAACATTAAATTTTTATATTTAAAAGTTTATAAAACCATCTTTAAAAGTTATAAAACTTTTATTTACATCCTTAACTTTATTTTATAAATTGTTTATGTATTATTATTATTTTATTTCTAACTAACTAAAAGCTCTATGAATATCATTTTAAGTTTAATATACTTTTATTTTTAAATATTTATTGTTTTATGTTCAAATTTTTAAAAGTTTATAAAATCTTTTAGTAAATAATAATTTATTTATCTCGACATGTTTATTTTTCATCTTTAATAATTGGTTATAAAATGTTTTTATTTTATTATAACCTATTATAAATTTTCTTTTATAAGAATCGAAACTTTTATAAAACTAAATTTATAAAAGATTAGATTATACCATGTGTTATTATTAGTAGTATTAATTTATTAATGAAATAAAAAATTATATAAATTTTTGAATACACGTGTTTTCAATGAACATTCGAGACTTTTATTTATTTCGAATTAAACTCGATTACAATATTCGAATTCGTCACGGAAAACCCTGGGATTACAATCTCCCCTACTTTAGGGAATTTCGTTCCGAAATTTATTTAATTTCAAATGTTGTGACGTGTGTTTATTGTTTTCTTAGTTTTACTCTCACTTTTGTTTGGTTTCCTTCTATACCTTGTTTATTGATTTAATGTATTAAAATTTTAATGAGTTCATTGTTGCTATAGAGTAGAGTATCAATTTCCTACGCCACTAGTTGGATGATTCAAAGGATTCTAAAATCAGCTCCTATTCTCTAATTAAAGTGGAATGAACTTTAAGCAGAATATGTGTGAGTAACGTACTCATATTTTAGAATTTGCATGAAACTAGTTTGCTATGAGGGTTTTAGATTTAACGATAGTTGACTCAACTCATGGTGAGATTAATCGCAAAGGTATTTGAATAACTTAGTATAATAATTTATTTTTCGATTATTCTTGATTGAAGAATGGTTCACTCTAATTGTAGATTAAACTGACAAATCCTATTCTTGATCAAGATTTCGGTGCTACTATCAATGTATTAGTGGTGCTTATATATAGGGTATATCGCAGCCAACCCACCACATCACTAATACCTTGATAGCATTCCAATTACCTACCAAGACTATCCTAAACCTAACCACATTTGAATAGATGCTTGAATACTTGACTATCTTTAGAAATTGTATGAGTTTAGAGATATTAACAATTGCAATCTTGCAATCGAATCTCATAGTTATATGGATTTCTAAATGATAGATTTTGAATATACGAATGATACTGAATACACTAGTATGTGATATTATATAGTTATGATAACTACTTATCATTAACCTTAGTTATGATATCACTGAATCTTTGAATAATTGTTTAAACATACGAATATAGGATAACTCATTAGCATGATTCCTATGGTTATCGATATCCTTAATTTGACCTGGTGTAAGAATATACACCAAGATTAGAAATTGAGTAACAATTGATTTGACTAGCATGGTTTCTTGAAACTGTAGATTGAATTGACTACTCTGGCCCTTGATCAAGCTTTTGATGCTACTACCAATGTACCATTAGTGCTTATATATAGGGTATACCGTAGCCAACCCACCGCACTACTAATACTTTGATAGCATACCAAACGCCTACCAAGGGTGACAAGAACTTTAGACAAACTTGAATAGGTGTGGGAGATTTTGACTTGCTTTTAAAAATTGCATGATTATAAAGGTTTGAAATTTTTGCAATGGAATTTCTCGGTTGTAACATATGAATTGATAGATGATCGATTTTTGGATAAATGAATGATGTAGAATACATAGATTTTGATATTATATAAGCTTTGATTGTTGTGGTAACTAACTATCATTAATCTTAGCTATAATATCATGGAACTTTTGAATCTTTGTCTAAAGGTACGAATATAGAATGATTTGTCTAAACATCAATAATGTGAACTTGCTGGGAATTTTATATGGAATCACCCATACTAAAATCCCATGAGTTCAAGTCATGTCACCTTATTGAGATTTAAACAAAATATAAAATATAGTGAGAAATCAAAAATCGTAAATCATAAATCATCATGACTTGTTTAAAACATAGGAAAGAATTTTTCTGGTTTGATTACTTAATGACATGTTAGAATTATTCATCAGTGATCTTAGGCCTAAAATCTTTATTGAGTTCAAAGTATTACAACATAGTCATCATGAATTATATAAAAAAAATGATATTATAACTTTTAGATATAGTGACAAGTCACTAATCATAAGTACAATACCATTGAGTTTCTATCATGAGTTCAAATATTAAAATATGCAATATTATGACCTCTTAGTTTTAGTGATGAATTGCCATCAAAAATTCTTAAGTATAATATTACTGGTTTTGAATCAAAATATACATCATTAATTAAAGAGAGATAACGCCATACCTTTTAGATTTAGTGATGTATTACCATCACTGATCTTAGGTTTAATGTTAGTTAAATCATAACATAGTTAACACAGAACAAGGAGAGATGATATCATATAATGTGAGACATAGTAACGAATCACCATCACTAATCTCAAGTATGATATCATGGAGTTCTAAAAACAATAGTATATATATTATCAATCGAAGAAAAGTAACACCATGAAATTTAGATGTAGTGATGAATCACCATCACACATCTTAGGTATAATATTACTAATTCATGAATCATAACATATGTAACATAAATCAAAGATAATTGACATCATATCTTGTGATACACAGTGATGAATCACCATCACTAACCTCAAGTATGATATCATGTAGGTATAAGAATTAAAACATAGGCATTATCAACCCAAGAAAAATAACACCATAATCTTTTGATATTGTAATGTATCACCATCACAACTCTTAGATATAATGTTACTAACTTCTTAAATCATAACAAATATATTATTCAACAAAAGAAAAATAGAATCTTGAGTATGATATAAAGGAGTTGTTGAATCATAACATATACATTACTAGTCCAAGAAAGATAACATCATAACTCTTAGATGTAGTGATGCATCACCATCACAATCTTAGGTATGACGTTATTAACTTTCTTGAATCATAACACATATATTATTATTCATCAAAGGAAATGACATCATAGTTTGTGAGATGTAGTGATGGATCACCATCACTTATCTCTAGTATGATATCATAAGATTTGGAATTGTAGAAGCAATGTATTGAAGTCATTTTGAACCAGATTATAAATTTTAGGGAGTAGCATCCAAGTTGGACACTTTTTGACTTATTAGAATTAATGTTGTTTGCAAGATGTGTCATGCTTTGGCCTATAGGTAAAATACTCTCATTAAGAATCCCCAGAAAGCTAGATTGGTCCCTCGTCTGGGATTATGAATCGCTTTCCTAGACAGGAGTCTCAACTACCGGTATTCACCCTTCCAGTTACTACATGTCCATCTTAACAAAATTAATTCTAACGAGGTTTTAAATTAAAATTGAACAGATAGAATCATTTTCTACTCGTTTGAAAACATAAGGAATGGTATTCACAATGGAGTACTGGGTGACATATTAGAATCATTTTAGTTTGTAAGATGTTTGGTATAATATACTTTAGCCTATAAGCGATTGTACTCTCATCAGAAGTCCCCAGGAAAGCTAGACTGGTCCCACAGTACATCGGGGATTTATAAGAATAGCTTTTCTAGACAGGAATTCCAACTACCGGTACTACACTCTTCCAGTTAGTACATATCCACCTCACAAACTTTAATTCTAACGGGATCTTAAAATCAATAACAGAATTCCTATTTTTTCTAAGGAATAATATTAGACATTAAGCCTAACGATTGTTGAATTCATATCAACTAAAGGTTGTTTGCATGTATTTGAGTTTGGAATAGATTTCTCCTAAAAGCAAATACTAAGGCAATTGCTTAAACTATGTAATCCCATGATATAAAGTAACTTAGTCTAAGGCATTCCTAACTAGTGCAAGCAAAGCATGTTAACAACTATGGCTTTCCTCTATGGTAACAAATATAACATAACACATAATGAATAAGTATAACACATAATGAATAAGTATATATAGCACATAAGCAAGTAATAAACAAACAAGTGTAATATGAGATAACTCATATTTGGGTTAGCCATGGTTATAAACATTCGAGACTTTTATTTATTTAGAATTAAACTCGATTACAATATTCGAATTCGTAACGGAAAACCCTGAGGATTACAATCCTTACAAGAGTTGTGTTCTGAGTCATGCATTGATGCTTTTGTTAAAATAAAAGAGGCTAATGCTTGTTTGAGTGAGCAAGTATATGGTCTTGAGTCAATTCATCAAAAGAAGATTCACAAATTTGAAAATAAACTAAAAGAGAGAGTGAGATTTCAAAAATGTTACATAAAGCTTCTAACACTCATGCTCAGATTGATATCTTTCTTAACAAATACTTAAAATGTAAAGATGAGCTAGCAGATACCAAAGTAAACTGTCAAAAATGGGTTGAGTCCTTTAATAGATATCAAATGTCGCTCAATAAGCAATCATGCAGTAATGTTAAATTTGGGATTGATTATAATCATATTAAACCACCATCTGAATACACTCCTATGAGTAATTGGGCAAAAGAAGTGATTTGAAGAGTTAGCATGATTCTTCAACTGATAAAAGTGTGGAACAGGACAGTTCATATTCAGTTGTTAACAAAACAACTGAAGACAATGTGATTCAATATCAGGATCAAACAACTGAGATTTCTTACTCAATTGGATGTCTTAGTCCAATTAAAAATTCAGAAAATGTTTTGGAAGAAATCAAACCATGCGAAATAATTTCACCAAATGTTCCAATTGAATATGCTTTCAAAGAAATTTCACGAGAATATATAACTCCAATCAAGTCTAAAAACAAGAAATCTAAGAAAAAGAAATCTTCAGTAGTTATCAAAACTACAGTAGTTTATCCAAATGCTGAGATCAAACTACAGAAATGACCTGCTGAACTCATATCTTCAATAATATTCAAAAGATTTCACGTGTGAAATTTGAAAGTGTTTCATATCCATGCAAACCAAACAATGTTGTTTCATATCAGAAATCATTTCATTCTGGATGTGAGATATGTTGTAGAACAAATTGTCGCACCCCGTCCTTCCCGACCTCTTCGAAGGGCGCGACATGAGGGCACTGGTCATCGGCGCTCGGTAGGATCACAGTCTCCGGTCATACAGTTGCGAGACCTACATGTCTGGTTGTATACAGTTTTTCAAAACAATACAGTCTCCGGTAAGATCAAAGTTGCGGAAGTAAATGTAATAGTTGTCGAAACAACGTTGAAAACATAAGTTGCGGAAGCTCAAGTTAAAACAGTTTTCAAAACAATACAGAGTAATAGTTAGCGGAAGCGATTAAAGTTGTTTAAAAATACAAAACATAACATAGTGGTAATAATTGTTCAATAGCCTAAGAAACTAAAGTAGACGCATGGACTCCATCCTAGCATCATAATTCCTTGTGCGCATGCCTTAGTTACCTGAGAAAACATGCTAGTAAAAAAGGTCAACACAAAGGTTGGTGAGAGCGCAGGTTTTCATAAGCGGTAAACATCAAAAGTTTAAAGCAAGTATTTGCATGTATACATATCATTACAATGCAATATCGATTGATAGCTAGTCAATACAGTTATATTTTCGAAACCGAAGCTGACTGTGTGCCTTCCGCCATATCCATCACAAGACAATGGCAAATGTATTGGTCAACATTGCACCCATTCCGACCTCCAGTCGGGTTGGCCTCCCAGGCGCGATGGGTGGGGCTTGTCAAGCACAAATAGTACTCTTTAAGATTACCTCGCTAGGCGCTCCACGCTACTAACAGTCCGAGGTGTGTTTGTGAGGACTTTGAGTTGTGATGCGTGCCACACATATACATAAAGTGATAAAGCATGTCCATATGTAATCAAAACAAGTTGTTCAAAAACAGTTTATCATGCAATGTTATCTCTCCCAAAGGTAGAAAAGAAACTTATTGTTCAAGTCATTCTACATAGGAGAACCAACAGTATAATGACACATATTTTGTTAGTAGCAAAAATATCTTTTATGTCTGATCAAGAGATACTCTATATATATGTCAAGAAAAATGGACGGGTTAGGTCGGGTTGGGTGACGGGTCAGAACGGGTTTTAAGCAAAATCAGTTCGGGTCTAACTGAATTGCTCATAAAAAACATCAATTTAATTTAACTTAAGATGTGTTATAAGTAAACAAATAGTTCATTTGGAAAATTTTTAGTGATTTTCTCATCAAATATGTTATTAATCATTCTTAAATGTTTGAATCCATTGCATTTGCATAGTTTTTTGGTTACTCATCTTGACCCGCATTGTATTTAAGTGCTACACATCTCAACTCATTTCATGTTATAGTGTTTATACAACAATTGTTTACCCAAACCAACCCCTTTCTTTGATATGGGTAAAAATTGCCATCTCTAACTGGAAACATAGTTTTTCTAATCATAAGTAAACTTAAATCAAACAAATCAAAGAGCTCACTATAATCTGACCCATGTAAACACATGTCAACTAAATTCAAACAAATTAACATGTAAACTTAAATATCTAACAAAATCATAAATTTATAGAAACATAATCTGACCAAATTAGGAAAATTATAGCACAAACACATGTCAACTTGTTCACTGTTAGCACAAACATCAAAAGAACTTTCACATAGGGTTTGTAAGGGAAATGATGGAACAGATAGCTTTTTAAGGGAAATGAGGGTATAACTGAACTCTCCTATTTTCTTCTTCATTCAGACTTGGTTTCACATTTAAATGATTCAGACCCTAATTCAGATATTTTTTTCGTTCAGAATTCCGAAACAAACGGTCTAAATCTGAATGGTTTAGATTCAAACTTATTCAAATCTATTCAGATGCTACTAAATAGCCTTAAAGGTGCATAGAACTCTTCTTGAAAATTTAGTCTCATCCGCACTTGAAAATTAAAAAAGTTACCCTAAGTGCTCCAAAATGTGATCGAAGGACCATCTCTATCAAAAAACAGTGAACCGGTTTAAATAATTTAAGAAACCCTCTCTATAAAAATATAACGAACCATTTTGATTATCATTTAAGGGACCACTTTCTTCAAAATAGTCCACAATCCTCATGTTTTCACCTTGCAGACCATCACATGTTCTTGCTCATCTGTTTTTCTGGTCAAATGATAAATGTGATGGATTCGATTCCTTTGTTTCAGATTTAAACATGAACATGTTTGTATACAAAATCAGTCAATGAGATGAGATTAGAAGAAACCTGTGAATCCAGTAAACGCGTTGTTAATTCCTGACATGATGCTTGAGAGATGACAATCCGATCGGTTCCCGTTTAGGGTGTATTGTGAGGATGGAATAAGATGAGAGGCTCTAGGGAGGTTCTCGAATTTCTCTTAGGTGAGGAGAATTCGTTTGTGATGTTGCGTAACTCTTATTATGAGCCTTTAATCTCATATTTATATACATCCAAAGGAAAATCCTAATTAGGATAATTTCGTTTATCAAATAATTATCTATCTGTTAAGAGTATTTAAGTAATTGATCTATTTAATTAAATAATCATGAGGGCCATATATATATTAAATATTTAGTCCAACAAAATGAGATCTCTCATTGACAATTTCAATAAAACTAGTAGTCTTCTCTATTAAGGACTCAAAGTGTTAATTGAGATTTTTTTTAATCATTACCATAAGATCTTTTGTTTTTTGATATATTGAGTAACCTCATCAACCAACATCAACATAAGATGATTTCCACTAAAAAAATATTAAAATTAAAAACAAATAACATCAAAAAATAATATAGAAATGTGAGGCCCTGAAATTGGGCACCTCGCAGAGGTTGGTTTTCATCATAACACATAGCTCTTAAACTAAAAAGTTTCATAGATAGCAGCGGAAATGTAAACATAGTTGATAAACAGAATTCAATAACGTGTCTGTATCAAAACATATCAAATTGCCAAAAACCAACGGATCGTCTGAGTTGATGCCCGAGCTCCATGCCTTCTCTTATTATAGCTTTAACCTGACATACATGCTAAATCAAGTCAGCTTACGCTGGTGAGTTCTAGTTTTCATAAAACAACATTAATCATACTTAACATAAACATCATTTCATACACATAGTCCAAAACCTTAGCACATAACATCCTTAACCTCATCATCATACGTTCCACTGTCACCCTACGAACAGTGGGCTTATGCCGGCACAAGGCTCCATACCCAGTTATAGTCTTGGTTGACTAACATACCCAGTTATAGTCGTGGTTGACTATCATACCCAGTTATAGTCGTGGTTGACTATCATACCCAGTTATAGTCGTGGTTGACTATCATACCCAGTTATAGTCGTGGTTGACTATCATACCCAGTTATAGTCGTGGTTGACTATCATACCCAGTTATAGTCGTGGTTGACTATCATACCCAGTTATAGTCGTGGTTGACTATCATACCCAGTTAAAGTCGTGGTTGACTATCATACCCAGTTATAGTCGTGGTTGACTATCATACCCAGTTATTGTCGTGGTTGACTATCATACCCAGTTATAGTCGTGGTTGACTATCATACCCAGTTATAGTCGTGGTTGACTATCATACCCAGTTATAGTCGTGGTTGACTATCATTCGTACATTTTCCTATAACGTATCATCATATCATCATTCATCGTATTCATCGTAACATTATAACATTTCCTGTTAGTATCTTATCATCATAGCATCATCACTTTGTTCCAATATCATAGGACTCAACATATTATGTCATGCCAGTATCATTTCATCATATCATCATAACCCACTAGCAATGAATACATATCGTGCTATCATCATATCATCAGATCATATATGCTAGCATTCATAAACTTTTCATACTAGCATCTTATCATCATAGCATTCTGCCCTAACAACAAAGGCACATATCATATCATAACATTTCATCGCATGCTAGCATCATTAACATCATATCATATACTCATCCTAGCCCTCTAGGACATCATCATGGCATCTACTAACTATCGTCTTAGTTATCATCATGTAGCATGTCATCATACAGTCGGCATCATGTTATGTCTTCATAACTCATTCATCATATGTTCATCATAAGTCCATCCTACTTAGCATATTACATGCACAATTCATCATACATAATGCATACATAATCATGGCATAACATGCATCATCATAACATAAACATATAACCTTATCACTTAATAGAAAGCATGTATGCCAGCCCAAAACATTTAAAGTGAAACAGGGCATCTAGAACTCACCTGATAGTAGACTCCTGCTTTCCTTAGCCGAACTCCTTAGTTAAGACTCAAGGACCTACATTAGTTACATCATCTCATTACATTTCATTACATCACATTCTTAGACTTAGAATTTATTCTAAGTCCTCATAGCCTACTAGTTCCCCCCCTCGTAACTACAAGTCCTCGAAACTGGATAATATTCGAAACACTTGTAGTTCACGAAATACTCATGTACATGAAACCCATGTACTCGAAATACTAGTGTACACGAAATATCCACATACACGAACTCCTGAGTACTCGAATTCTCATGCATACTCGAATTCACATGTGTACTCGAAGTCCACATACTCGAAGAGTGGGGTTTCGAGTACTACTTTTGTGCATCATTTCGTGTACACATCTTTCGGCCATAAAACATTTCAGAAATTCATCTAGGACCATGGGAAACTAGTTATAGGTTTCCATAGGTTGTTACCAACACACTGGAACCTCGAAGTTCCAAACTTTATGCATAAAGGTGTGAGCTTTATGCATAAGTTCACTTTTGACTAACAATCCTAACTTTTGTATAAAAATCCTAACTTTTGTACATAGACCACTTACTTGTAGCTAGATGATCCTCCCTGTAGATTCTCGTGCGTTTCCTCTTCCGTTTGGTCGATCAAATGCTCGATTCTTGAAGTTCTTGAACCCTACTTCGTGTACTCGAGAGGGAAGGTGCTTTCAGCCGAAGGTCAGCACGTTTCCCAAGGCACCACTATTTATAGGCAAGGATTGGTACTCGAAATGTGGGAAATTTCGAGTACTCTTTTCGAGTACAGTGTACTCGAAATCCACTATTGAGTACACGAACTCGAGACCTTAACTTTGTTATTTTTCGTCCATTTTTCCAACAAGTTAATTATCCATTACGCATTCGTAAGTTCAAATAACTTGTATTTTTAGAGAATTTGGGATGTTACAAGTCTCCCCTTCTTGCAATAGGTTTCGTCCCGAAACCTGACTCGTTTACACATCAAACAAATGAGGGTATAACCCCCTCATCTCGTCTTCCGTTTCCCAGGTCGTGTCTGAACCCTTCCGATGCTTCCACTGAACTTTGACTTGACGAACCGTCTTATTATGTAGTTGCTTTTCCTTCGTATCCAGAATGGCAACTCGTTCTTAAATGTAGTTCAGTCGGTCATCTACCTCAATGTCATCCAAAGGAACATGTGCTTGCTCGTCTGCCAGACACTTCCTAAGATGTGACACATGGAAGGTAGGATGAATCCTGTTCATCTCCTCTGGTAGGTCCAGTCGATACGTGACTTTCCCTACCCTTGCCTTTATCTGAAACGGTCCGATGTACCTCGGACTCAACTTTCCCCTCTTTTTGAATCGAATGATTCCCTTCCATGGTGATACTTTCATCAACACTCGATCGCCAACATTAAACTCGATCGGTCTCCGACGCTTGTCAGCGTAAGACTTTTGGCGATCTCGTGCAGCTTTCATTCGTGCTTTTATCACCCGTAGCTTTTCTGCCATATCAATCACTGCATTCTTGTTTCCCATTTCTTTCTGTCCAACTTCACCCCAGCATACCGGGGTTCTACATCGTCTTCTGTACAACGCCTCATATGGGGGCATTCCGATGCTAGAGTGGTAGCTATTGTTGTACGAAAACTCCACCAATGGCAAGTGGTCATCCCAGCTACCTCCAAAATCGATAATGCACGCCCTCAGCATATCCTCCAACGTTTGAATAGTCCTTTCCGACTGTCCATCCGTTTGAGGGTGATAGGCGGTACTGATGTTCAGTCTCGTTCCCATAGCATCGTGAAACTGCTTCTAGAATCTGGAAGTAAACCTCGTATCCCGATCTGACACAATGGAGACAGGAACTCCATGTCGGGTCACAATCTCTTTCACGAACAACTCAGACAACCTTTCGGACGTATACGTTTCCCTGATAGGAAGAAAGTGTGCACTCTTCGTCAGTCGGTCCACAATCACCCAAATGGTATCATGTCGTTTAGTTGTTCTCGGTAGCTTGGTGATGAAATCCATGGTGATGTGTTCCCATTTCCATTCCGGTACCTTAAGAGGTTGCACATATCCGTAGGGCTTCTGATGTTCAGCCTTCACTTGCGCACAAGTAAGGCACCGGTTCACATACTGCATCACGTTAAATTTCATACCCGGCCACCAATAGTCCTTTCGAAGATCTTGATACATCTTCGTCGCACCGGGATGCACCGAATAACGTGATTTGTGGACTTCATCTAAAATCCTCGATCGAATGTCCCCATTTCTGGGTACCCACATACGACCGAATCGTATCTTTATACCGTAATCATTGTCTTCCAAGTTCTTGACCTGCCTGAAGACACGTTCAAAACCCACGTTCTCTTCTTTCCACCCTTCCTGTTGCGCCTGTTTGAGCTCGTTCAGAAAGTCTGGCATTATCACCAAACTATACGATTTTACCCGTATGGCAGGATGATCCGTCTTACGACTCAAAGCATCTGCTACCACATTGGCCTTTCCCGGGTCATATAAAATATCACAATCGTAATCCTTTAAGAGCTCAAGCCATCGTCTCTGCCTCATATTCAAATCCTTTTGCTCGAAGAAGTACTTCAAGCTCTTATGGTCGGTATAGATGGTACTCCTTACTCCATACAAATAGTGCCTCCATATTTTCAATGCAAACACTACTGCAGCGAGTTCAAGATCATGCGTCGGGTAGTTAGCCTCATGAATCTTTAGCTGGCGCGATGCATAAGCTATCACCCTTCCCCTTTGCATTAGTACGCATCCCAACCCTTGGCGTGACGCATCGGCATACACAACAAGATCATCATTTCCATCCGGCAGTGCTAGAACAGGAGCTTGGGTAAGTTTCTCCTTTAGCACTGAAAACGCTTGTTCTTGGTTCGGGCCCCATTCGTACTTTACATCTTTCCTTGTGAGCTTTGTCAACGGCGTCGCTAGCTTGGAGAAGTCTTGAATAAATCTCCGATAGTAACCGGCCAAACCAAGAAAACTGCGTACTTCCGTGGGTGACTTCGGGGGACTCCATTTCATAATCCTTTCAACTTTAGCTGGATCTACCATAATGCCTTCTGGGTTCACCACGTGACCCAGAAACTGTACCTCTCTTAACCAGAAAGCGCATTTGGAGAACTTAGCATAAAGTTTCTCTTTCCTTAGGATCTCCAATATCTCACGTATGTGGCAAGCATGTCTCCCTCGTTCTTTGAACAAATAAAAATATCATCAATAAACACTATCACCGATCGGTCCAGCATCGGTCGACATACTCTGTTCATAAAATCCATCAATGCTGTGGGAGCATTCGTCAATCCAAACGACATAACGAGAAACTCGTAATGTCCATAACGCGTACGGAAAGCAGTCTTTGGAATATCCTGCTCTCGAACTTTCAACTGATGGTAACCGGATCGGAGATCTATCTTTGAGAACCAGCTTGCACTTGCAATTGATCGAACAAGTCATCAATTCTAGGTAGAGGATACCTGTTCTTTACGGTAAACTTATTCAGTTCCCTGTAATCGATACACATACGCATACTTCCATCTTTCTTCTTAACGAACAGCACCAGTGCTCCCCACGGAGAGACACTCGGTCGTATAAAACCTTTATCAAGGAGCTCTTGTAGCTGGGTCATCATTTCCTTCATCCTTCATCTCCGTTGGAGCTAAACGGTAGGGTGTTTTGGCAACGGGTTGTGCCCCTGGCACTAAGTCGATCTGGAACTCAATTTCCCGCTCAGGTGGTAATCCAGGCAATTCCTCAGGGAATACATCGGGGAAGTTAAGCACCACAGGAACATCATCAATAGTTCTCATATCATTACGTTCCTCAATCACATAGACCAAGTAGGCACCATACCCCCGCCTCATCATATCATCAGCCTTGATCATCGAAATGATTTTCGGCGCATACATCGCTCTATCACCATAAACCGTTACGGAACTCCCATCCATCGCATGTAAACATATCATCTTTCGTCGACATACAATGTTAGCCTCATATTTGGCTAACCAGTCCATACCCAAAACTACATCGAAGCCTCCTAAGGTTATCAGAAACAATCGGACAGGGAACCTATGACCTTCTATTCTCAACATAAAAATCATCAATAGCCTCAGTCACCCTGGTCATCTTACCATTAGCCGTCTCTACATCAATTACCCGATCTATCTTCTTAACCTTCCCAGATAACCCATCACATAAAGTAGGAGATACAAAACTCATACTGGCACCGGAATCAAACAATACAGAAGCAGGAATATTGTTGATAGAAAAGGTACATGTGACCACATCGGGGTCCTCGATATTATCATCCTTCGTCATCGTAAAGGCTCGTGCTTTAGCCTTCTGCTTCTCCTTTCCTTTCTCCTCTTTCTTACCCGAGCCCGAAGCATCAGCCCGTGGTTGCCTGCAATCCTTGGACAGATGTCCAAACCCGTTGCAGTTGTAGCATCTGGTGGCACTCCGGCAGTTGTTGGAAAAATGCCCCGTCTTCCCACATCGAAAACATAAGTTAGTGCCCACCAAGCACTGTCCAACGTGAACTTTACCACACTTGTTACATCAGTTCACATCCTCACGCTTCAACTTCTTGCTTGAAAACTTTCGTTGGTCTGTTCGACCCCTCTTAGTCCCAGAGGACTCTTTCATCTTTGTTTCTTCTTTGACTGGCTCAGCAGACATAACATCATCCCAAACTATACCACTAAGTTCAACAGTGGAGTCGAAGGTCTTAGGAGCATTTGCCTTTACATGAATCTGCACCTTTGGAGGCAAGCCCTCCATATACAGTTTCACCCTGCGTTCCTCAGAACCAATCAAGTGAGGAACCAGTCTTGCCATTTCATTGAACTTTGATGTATACTGTCGTTGATTCATACTCCCAGCTTTCAGAACCAGAAACTCTCGTTCTACTTTATCCAGCTCGTTCTTGGGACAGAACTGTTAGTGACCAGTTCCTTGAGATCATCCCAAACCATCTTCTCCATATCGGCTGCAGACTTGGATTGCTTAATGGTGTTCCACCAGTGAAGTGCCTCCTCGACAAAGGAGTGAGCTGCAAACTTGACAGCTTGATCTATTCGGCACTCACTGATAGAGATAACAGCCTCCATCACAGAAATCCAGTGGCAGGTGGCCACAGCATCTTTTCTTCCGTCAAAAGATGGTGGATTGCATCCTTTGAAGGCCTTGTAGTCGCAGCCTTTCATCACACTTCGGTTGGAGTCACCACTCTTTGTCTCGAGGATCACGATTTCCTCGTCATCTTTGGTGCTGTCTTTTGTTCCTTTCGACTTTTCCTTCAGTGCATCCTTTAATGCCTTAGCAATCATTGCCGGCATTTTCTCATCCATGATTCTGCAGACTTCATCGAAAATAGCCTTTACCACGATAGGCTCTAGCGTGAACTCTTCTTCGTCTTCCGGTGGTTCACTGTGCTCGTTTTCTTCTTCGTTGACAGGCTTCTAGGTCTCGACATGTGGCTCCTCAGCTTCCTGTGGTTTCTTTCGTGGTCTACCCCTTTGTCTGGCCATCCAAAATTTCTACATAATGCAACAATTGATGAGTCAGTACAGGAATCAGTTTAGCACGAAATAAGCTTTGTAAATCGTTAATGACATTCATCAGGTGTTATTAACCATTTACCCAACTCATAGGCTCTAAACGTTTCCCATCCCATCTCCTCAACATACATGACATCTAACTACCTTTCTATCCTTACATCTACTTCTTAACTCGTACCTACGCATTCAGCTCGTGGCATCCGTTCATCCGTGGTTGGCAATCCGCATCATTTAATCCCATTCTCAGTTTAAGTCTTGGCATTTGGGATGCCAAGATCTCTCAAACTATGGCTCTGATACCAACTTGTGAGGCCCCGAAACTGGGCACCTCGCAGAGGTTGGTTTTCATCATAACACATAACTCTTAAACTAAAAAGTTTCATAGATAGCAGTGGAAATGTAAACATAGTTGATAAAAATAATTCAATAACGTGTCTGTATCAAAACATATCGAATTGCCAAAAACCAACGGATCGTCTGAGTTGATTCACGAGCTCCATGCCTTCTCTTATTATAGCTTTAACCTGACATACATGCTAAATCAAGTCAGCTTATGCTGGTGAGTTCTAGTTTTCATAAAACAACATTAATCATACTTAACATAAACATCATTTCATACACATAGTCGATAACCTTAGCACATAACATCCTTAACCTCATCATCATACGTTCCACTGTCACCCTACGAACAGTGGGCTTATGCCGGCACAAGGCTCCATACCCAGTTATAGTCTTGGTTGACTAACATACCCAGTTATAGTTGTGGTTGACTATCATACCCAGTTATAGTCGTGGTTGACTATCATACCCAGTTATAGTCGTGGTTGACTATCATACCCAGTTATAGTCGTGGTTGACTATTATACCCAGTTATAGTCGTGGTTGACTATCATACCCAGTTATAGTCGTGGTTGACTATCATACCCAGTTATAGTCGTGGTTGACTATCATTCGTACATTTTCCTATAACGTATCATCATATCATCATTCATCGTATTCATCGTAACATTATAACATTTCCTGTTAGTATCTTATCATCATAGCATCATCACTTTGTTCCAATATCATAGGACTCAACATATTATGTCATGCCAGTATCATTTCATCATATCATCATAACCCACTAGCAATGAATACATATCGTGCTATCATCATATCATCAGATCATATATGCTGGCATTCATAAACTTTTCATACTAGCATCTTATCATCATAGCATTCTGCCCTAACAACAAAGGCACATATCATATCATAACATTTCATCGCATGCTAGCATCATTAACATCATATCATATACTCATCCTAGCCCTCTAGGACATCATCATGGCATCTACTAACTATCGTCTTAGTTATCATCATGTAGCATGTCATCATACAGTCGGCATCATGTTATGTCTTCATAACTCATTCATCATATGTTCATCATAAGTCCATCCTACTTAGCATATTACATGCACAATTCATCATACATAATGCATACATAATCATGGCATAACATGCATCATCATAACATAAACATATAACCTTATCACATAATAGAAAGCATGTATGCCAGCCCAAAACATTTAAAGTGAAACAGGGCATCTGGAACTCACCTGATAGTAGACTCCTGCTTTCCTTAGCCGAACTCCTTAGTTAAGACTCAAGGACCTACATTAGTTACATCGTCTCATTACATTTCATTACATCACATTCTTAGACTTAGAATTTATTCTAAGTCCTCATAGCCTACTAGTTCCCCCCTCGTAACTACAAGTCCTCGAAACTGGATAATATTCGAAACACTTGTAGTTCACGAAATACTCATGTACACGAAACCCATGTACTCGAAATACTAGTGTACACGAAATATCCACATACACGAACTCCTGAGTACTCGAATTCTCATGCATACTCGAATTCACATGTGTACTCGAAGTCCACATACTCGAAGAGTGGGGTTTCGAGTACTACTTTTGTGCATCATTTCGTGTACACATCTTTCGGCCATAAAACATTTCAGAAATTCATCTAGGACCATGGGAAACTAGTTATAGGTTTCCATAGGTTGTTACCAACACACTGGAACCTCGAAGTTCCGAACTTTATGCATAAAGGTGTGAGCTTTATGTGTAAGTTCACTTTTGACTAACAATCCTAACTTTTGTATAAAAATCCTAACTTTTGTACATAGACCACTTACTTGTAGCTAGATGATCCTCCCTGTAGATTCTCGTGCGTTTCCTCTTCCGTTTGGTCGATCAAATGCTCGATTCTTGAAGTTCTTGAACCCTACTTCGTGTACTCGAGAGGGAAGGTGCTTTCAGCCAAAGGTCAGCATGTTTCCCAAGGCACCACTATTTATAGGCAAGGATTGGTACTCGAAATCTGGGAAATTTCGAGTACTCTTTTCGAGTACAGTGTACTCGAAATCCACAATGAGTACACGAACTCGAGACCTTAACTTTGTTATTTTTCGTCCATTTTTCTAACAAGTTAATTATCCGTTACGCATTCGTAAGTTCAAATAACTTGTATTTTTAGAGAATTTGGGATATTACAAGAAAACAATATACCATAACTTAAATCCCCCTATAAATTTTGATACCTTTGTGGGGTTGAATCATTAGAACCCTTGTTAGTTATATATAACATAGTACGTTCCAAAACCCACACATGTAATTGACAACAACACTAGTAACTACAAGAAATCAATGTTATTGCAATAACTCCTATAGCAATAATAAAAGTTGTTCATATAAGTAGGATATATCAAGAACATCTCGTTTCTATAACTTTTTTCATAAAAATGGACATGCTATTATCGTTGAATATTGTATGTGAAGGCAATATTGACGTATTTTCCTTTTTGCACAAATCATGTCGACACGTATGATAAAATTAACTTTTTAAGTTTCTAATACAACTTGCAATTGTTTAATGTAGAAAAAGATGAAAAGTGTGGCAAGGGAAATGGTAGAAAAAGATTTTAGTGATTCAAACGTTGATGAGATTCTTGTTATCAAGAAAACCTTAGGAAATAGGCATGGGCATATATCGGGTGTTGGTCGTGTAGGAAGAAACAAGGACCCTATTTTTGGAGTTACACCGACCACTCAATAACACATTGGCACCTATTAATGTTATGTTGAAATATTAGAACAAGTTTTTCTTGTCTAAATATTTTGATTATTATAAATATTGTTAGATTTCTTTAATAGTTAATAATGTATGTATGTATGTATGTATGTATGAGTTTTATTAGTTTTTTTCCAAATAAGTGAGTTTTCTTTTGAACCCTCCACACACACACACACACATATAGGGAGAGGATCAAATGTTAACCCATGTTTATTGCGTTAACCGAATAACTACAACTTATTAATTTTGGGCCCACACTAAGTAAATCTAGAGGTTTAGGTTTCTTCTTTTTTTAATTAATGTAGAGCCCACTTACAATAATAAAAAAATAAGAAAAAACACACCTTTAAATTTACTATAATGTGAGACCTAAAGTTATAGGATGTAGTTATTCGTTTATCACAATAACGAAGAGTTAACATTCGAACCATCCCCTATATATATAAGGAAAAGATCAAATAAAAAGTCTATGTTGCCTAATAAGGCTAAAAAGGATTTTCAAAACCTCCAAAACCGACCCAAAGGAACTCCGATTGAACTCATTTCAATGACATTGTAACCCTCTCATCGAACCCTACAATATTAGTTTTTAAGTTTTAGCTTTAACAACTAGTTTCATAATTTAGGTTTTATGGCTTGATTTTTGGCTTTTATATTTTATCTTTAGGTTTAGGGTTTGTTTTTGAAGTTTTGGTTTTAGTATTAGGGTTTATTGTTTATAATTTAAGGTTTGGGTTTTAGGGTTCGACAAGACGGTTCCAATGATACAAAAATGAATTCAATTGGAGCTTGTTTAGGTTGGTTTTCGAGTTTTTAAAAATCATTCATAGCCTTCTTATACAAAATGAACTTTTTTACGGGAACCTTCTCTATATATGTATATACATAAGAATTGAATCCAATGAAAACTCAATCTTAGAGAGAAAACCTTTAAACCCTATGTAAGCCATTGATTTGAAATCTTGAAAATAAATATATGGCTCACATTAACCCACATTAAAAATAATCTGTTTATTTAAAACCCAATTTTTTATTTAGGTTTAATGTGTACCACATTTATTTCAAGATTCCAAATCAATGACTCACATAGGATTTAAGAGATTTTTCTCTAAGATTGGATTTTCATAGGATTTAATCCCTATATATATATGTGTGTGTGTATGTGTGTATATATATATATATATTAAAAGATAAAATAAAATAAAAACCTTTTTTAGTTTGATTTACGGCTACGACATGATGTTACTATATGTTCAAATTAATTTATTTAGCTTTTTTTTTTTATAAAGCTAAAGCAAAAATATGTTGCTTTTATGTTAAATTAATTTATATTTTGATTTGTAGCAAAACTATATGCCTGTAATTGAGTTAATTAATTTTTATTATTTTTAATGTGTAGCAACAACATGTTACTTCCTTGAGTAAAAAAGTAATTTATTTAATTAAAATTATTTAATATTTTTATAAACAATTAGTAAAATATTGTCTCATTTCTTTTTTTTAGAACGGAGAAGGTCTCAATCTTGTGAACCCACTGTTTCCAGGTTATATCACCAAGGTTTAGTTATCTGGACCTCATATGAGCCACCACAACTACCTCAGGAGGAAGCTCAACTAGGAAAACCCCCTGACCTCTAAATACCCCTTTTTCGCTGTGGGAGGGATTTGAACCCAAGATCTCCCATTTGGAAAAATCTTATGATACAATTGAGGCAATGCCTCTTTTGGTTATTGTTTCATTTCTTAAAATTATTTTGAGAGTTATCCTTCAACCAATAGGTTAAGTTATATCAACAACATTTGTAGCAAAAACATTATCTATTTATTGGCAAGAGACTACAACCACCAACAGCATATCAATGAGATATCGCTACTATAGATGTTTAGACACTATAATAATAAAATGTTTTTGCTATAGGGTTAAAAATAATCATTGCTACGTACCTTTTTTTTTTTGTTGTGGTGGTGGGTGGATTATCCTCCTCTTTCATAGTCAAGCTCACCATTTCGTAACAAAATGTAATGGAGATGCTAACGTCAAGTCTTCGATCTTTGTTTGATTTATCATATGCCTGGAAAAATGGGTTGGGTTGGGTAATTGGTGAGGGTTAGAACGCTTTGTAAACAAATAGTGCATTTGGATAATTTTTATTGATTTTCTCATCAAATATGTTATTAATCATTCTTAAATGTTTGAACTCATTGCATTTACATACTTTTTTGGTTACCCATCTTAACCCGTATTGTATTTAAGTGCTACACATTACAACCTATTCATTATTATGATATTATCCATTTCAACCCATTATAATACAATTGTTTACCCAAACCAACAAATTTCCTTTAACGTGGGTAAAAATTGACACCTCTAATTTATCATGATGGTCTATATTTTGCAACTGTTTAAATCTATATCACTCCCAACAACTTTAGTACTTTTGCTAGAAATGGCATAAAAACCTATACCATATGGGACAAGTCGGCCGAAACACGAAACTTTAGGGTCGGGTATTGGCCCGAATATTAGGGTATGGGACCGGTACGGGACCAAAGAATATACTTTTTTCAAGTTCGGGTACGGCTATAGGATTAAGGAATATCTGGCCTGATACCTGATCCGCTTACCCGAAGTAATACCCGAAATAATACCCGTAATGTTTTGTTAATATTTTTTAATTTCCTTTAATAAAACGTTATTCTTTTTACGAAGGATCAGAACAAACTATAATTTTTATCTTATTATATTTTATATTTGAAGCAATTATCATTATTTAAGAGTTACGTTATGATATTTATATTTTTTTTGTTTATATGATATTACATGTATGATTATAATTTATTTTGGTTATTAAAAAATAACATTATATAAAAGTAATATAATACAAACGTACTCGTAAAATCACAAAAGTTTTTTTAATAAACTAATGGGTATACCCGATACCCGTGGGTATGCCCAATATACGATGCGTAATTACCCGATAGATACCCGATGGGTAATGGGTCATGTACGAGACACATTTTTAAAATCGGGTACGAGGCTGGGATTGACAATACCCTACCCGATCCCGGCCTATTGCCATTCCTAACTTTTGCATGTTTTTTCTAGAAGTCATTGGCCTTCTATTCGACTTTGTGGCAGATTCTATGGATGTCACTTCCCTCACATGAGACTTATCTAGATTATCAACCAGAAGAAAAGAAAAGAAAAAAAAAAATCCGTAATGAATCAGATAACCACCTATTTGAAAAAAATAATAATTTAAGAAATGAGATTATCATTGTAGCCTTTAGATTTAATCCAAATTCACCATATTCCTTGTGACTGTGAATCGATTACTCAAACACAACCAGTTTTGATTAATTGACTTGCATTTAGGTATGGATTACGCCCTTCGTTCTTGCATGCACCCGAAATTTTGTTGGATCTAGAAACAACCGATCAAAATCGAAGGATCCAGAAGTAGAAAAAAAATGGTGAACGCCACAATTATGCGCTCCTCATCGACCGATCCCACAGCCAACATGAGAGAGGTAATGTGTGAAATTACTTTGCTTTCTTAAATCGTGACTTGGGGAGCTATTTGTTTACATCTGAATGGATCTAAATGCGTCTGGATTATAATTGTTCAGATGCTGACTCTTTGTTTCACAAAAAAAACATCTAAATAGATAGGAAATGTTTGATTACAGGTTTGAATGATTCAGATATGGGGAATAAGTTTGAATGAGAAGAAAAGAGGGGCTAGCATCCCTTCACTTCACCGGTGCTTGTAAATATAACTGAACCCATCTCACACACAACGTCCCTCCACCCTATCACCACCGCATGCAACCACATCCACATAGTCGCTGCACACTTCGCTCCCATTCATCGCCGTCACACACTCCGCTTCAACCCCCATATGAAATCTGGAACCATTGGCGGTTCTTCCAATCCCACCACCAATGGCACCAGACACAACACTCTCCGCCCTAAACTGAACCCAAGCGACTCCATAAGTCTCGCCGGAAAAGGCCGAGATTCGGTTCATGAGGTAAAAGCGACCGTTGGTGACCGAAGCAACCTACGGTGACCGATGGTGACCAAATCAACCTACGGTGATCGACGGAGACCAAATCGTTAATACCCGTTGTAAACCACTAACCGTTTCATTACGGGTGGAAACGAAGGCGACCTGACCACCCACCCTCCACCACTCACCACCAGCACTGCCACCACCGTCTATAAATCACCACCGGTTTCTTTTAACAATCAACATATGTTAAAAAAACAAACAATCTTCTTCTTTCAGACTACATAGATTTAGTTCACCTCTTTTTCAATAGATGTCTGCAGATGTGGTCCGCAGACTGGATACATTTTTCCTCTTATAAAACATCACCTAAAATTATTGGTGGACGTAATTTAGTGCGTACATCCTAGCCTACTGTAGTTTTCATGAAAAGAAATTGAAATAATGTTTTTTTAACGGTATTTGATCTCAACGTGTGAATCACTGATTTTCAGGCTATGTTACCAAGGTCTAGTTACCATGACATCAGTTGAGACTCCACCACCACCCCAGGAGGAAACCGCACCGGAAAACCCTGACCTTCCAAGGATCCCTATTTCCCCTTGAGATGGATTTGAACCCGTGACCTTCAATTTGAAAAGCCAAGGAGCATAGCTAGAAAAAAGCGCCTTTGGTAACTGAAATAATGTCTACTTATAGATGATTATAAAGTTCGATAGGAGGCACAAAAAATCGAAACCAGCTTTGAAAAATCTTTCAAAGAGCACACATGAGTGACAAATTTGGAACTTATACAAATTATCAATTTTGTGTTAAAGGTTCATAAATTAGAGTTTTGACGCAAAAAGGCTTGGGTAGTTAACCGGTAGCGAGTCACTACCACTTCTCTAACGCGTGCCCAAACACTAAACAAAGAGTCAGTAGCGAGTTGTCACCACACCACCAATTAAACTTTTACCTTGTTAGATTAATTCTTACCCAACCTATTTTATGTGTCCCGTAACAAGAAATTTTGGATCCGTCACTTACTACATAACCCTCTAATTTGATTGTCGCACTACAATAATTCTTTTATGATACGACGCCCTTTCCCGACGACATGTCGTCGGCACAGCCTATCCTGACGACATGTCGTCTCCACAGCTTTCGACGCTATAGCTTCGTCGCTATAGGTTTTTAGGTCGTCGGGGAAAGGTGTGTCGGCAAAGAAGAAGGCAAAACGACAACGTTTGATTAAATGAGCAGCTAAAAAAAATGTATTTTACCTTTCCCGACAACAAGTCGTTGCGATAGGCAACACCCAGAATTTTTTTTCTTCTATTTAATGGCGAAATATTAATTTATTTTATTAATTAATTGTGGTTTTTCTTCGCCGATGACGCGTATTCGCGAAAGGTGTTCGAGAAGCGGGAAAAAAATTGTCAAACGCGCGCTGCTTTGTGAAAAATCCCGGGTTTTATCTGTGCCGACGACCTGTCGTCGGAAAAAGTGGAAGCCAAAAAAAATTTTTTCAACGCTTTGTGCCGACGATCTGTCGTCGTGATTTCTCTTCTATGCCGACGACATTATGTCGTCGGGAAAGCCTCAACGTATCAGATAACATTTCTTGTAGTGTATCGGACAAGGCCATCCCTTAGGAGGGGCGAGGCGGGCGACCACCCCGGGCCCGACATTTTAAGGGGCCCAAAATTTTAAATTTTTTATATATTATATAAAAAAAATTGTATAAACAATATATAAATAACCATTTAAAAACATATGATTTAACAGGTACAAAAAGTAATTTTTTAAAAGTATAAGAAGTTACTTTCATTCTCTTTAAACTAGAGGTGTTTATCAATTCAGCTAATTATTTATTCGGTATAGTTTAATTGGTTTTCAATTTCTTTCCCTATCCAATAACCAAACCGAATTTAAGAAGTGGTTTGGTTTCAGTTGAAAATGAGCAAACCAAATAAACCGATTAAAAACCAAATAAGCTGGTTAAAAATTGAATAAACATCTGAATAAACTGATTTAAGTCGAATAAACTGGTTAAAAACAAATAAACCGAATTCAGCCTTATATATTATTAATATGATAATAAATTTTAATCCGAATTTGGTTTAATCGGTTAATCAAACAAGCCGAATTCAAAAAAATTTTTGAAACAACTGAATCAAAAAACATAAATTCAGATACGGTTAGGAACCGAATTGAAAACCGAATTCCGAATTCGGATACAGTTAGGAACCAAACCGAATTTGGTTCGGGTTTTTTCAGTTACAAATACGGTTCGGTTTTAGGCACCTCAATTCTTAAGACCGCACCTAAAAGAGCCAATTTTTTTCTACCCCCAGGCCCTGAAATTTTTTTTTATTCTCGGGGCCGGCTCTGATATCAGACCATTAAATCACAAAAACACCCAGGTTTCTTTATTGGGGCACGTGTAATATATTACATATTTTCCCTTAAAAATCCAAGCATGCTTTGTAAACGCACCAACTTGAAAACAAGTCTTACCTATAATTACACTTGTCGATCGCCACTCGTCATTCACTTGCACCAAGTTAAATGTATTATTAATAAAACAGTTTTCATCTTCCTTCTCTGTACAACCCTACAACTACAAGGGGGTACGAAGGACTTTTTTTTTTTTTTTTTCAGTTAAACAAGCATCATAAAACACAAATATAAACGCAGACGTAATCATAACGAAAAACCTAAAACTAACTAAAAAAAGGTAAACAAAAAAAATTAGGAAAACAATTTTGTGACAAAAGGAAAATATTAAAGCTTGTGGCCAATTTATAAAAAACCTAACTTAGCTCAAGTGGTTGAGGGGTACTATGTGGCTTTAATATTGGAAAGGTCACGGGTTCAAGTCCTGCAATGAATAAAATAGAGGTTTCATGCTGGGCTGGGATGTTTTCTCTCATCAATGATGGGTTTTCTCCTATTAGGGTGTGGATATCATCAGGTGGGTTTATGACCCATCTATGATCCAAATTGTCGTTCAAAAAAAAGAAACTAAAGTTTGTTTTTTAATATATATATATATATATAGAAAAAGAAAAAGTGTGGGTAATCATTTAAAAAGTTATATACTTATATACCAATTAAGGAAGCTCTCAATTTTAAATTAGTTTTCAAATACAATATATAATACCTATTAAAGTTTATAAGCATTTAAAATATTTTTGTTTGAAAACATTTAATAAAGATCATGATATAATTAAATAAATGTCTAGACATAAAAATTATCAAATTCACATTTTGAAGATTAAACATGGTTGATCACCAAAAAGAGGCATTGCATCAATGGTACCCCATTAGTCTTTCAAATGGGAGGTCATGAGTTCAAATCCCTCCTGCAGCGAAAAAGGGGTCTGAGGGGGTCAGGAGGTTTTCCCGGTAGAGTTTTCTCCTGGGGTGGTTGTGGTGGCTCATGGGAGGTCCAGGTAACTACACCTTGATGACATGGCCTGGAAACAGTGAGTTCACACGATTGAGACCTTCGCCGTTCAAAAAAAACATGGCTGACCGAGATGTTAAAGTGTGACCTATATTGTAGCTTGTAAAAAAAACTTTGAAAAGTACAAGAATTTTAGAAAAAGTTAATTCAAAATACACATGTAAAGTTTGGTCAGAACCAAAAAACAAGATTATCACAGCATTTTTCGACATAAAATGTTGTTAAAAAGGTGCATTAATTTTTTAAAGAGTATAATTTAAAAATGTTACATTCTAAAAGAAAGGTTCATTATGTAACAAAAAATTTGCATAAGGTTTAATCCAATTTAAACTAATACAACCTTTTTTCTGTTTACAAATGTTGCATTAGTCTGCTATCTAAAATTGTCTTTTGTCTAAACTTTTTAGCCACAATTTAAAAAAAAAATTAGGCTAAATTGAGATGGATGCACGAATTCCATCCTTACCTAACATTATTTTTTAAAGCAAAAAAAAATAAGTGACATGTGATTAGCAGTTAATTATAGTTTATTTCTGTAGAAACAAAATTGAAATCCATATGGTAATGCTTCATTTGAAAATGTTTATTTTTAATAAAAATATCAACTTTATTTTCAACTAGTTTTATTCATCCCTCGTGTTGCGGCGGGTTATCACAGTACACTCTCAAAAATGAGTATTATACATCATTTGCAAAAGCATAAGTTACATAACTAAATCAAATATCTCATTATGAACTTTAGACAAATTTTTATAGAAAAATAAAATCATATAAAATCCTCACAAATATGTTATAAAAATAATAGAAAAATTATTTACAAAATCTGTATCAATGGCAACTAATCGTTTGAATTAAAAAAAAAAAAACTTAAATTTTTTAACCAAATATCTCGAATTTAAGAACCTTATTTCTGCTTACTACTTTTACAAGTTAAAAACCTTCTGATGGTCCAAGTTTAAATTTTCAAAACGTCATTACATGTATCGAATATTTAAATAATATGATATAATAATAAACATGGCTCACTTATATAAAAATAATATTCTACTATTAAATAATATAATATATAATATATAATAATAAACATGGCTCACTTATATAATAATAATATTCTACTATTCCTTTTAATGGATTTTAATATATATAATATAATAATACTGGGAAATCACCAATTTGGACTTCATCAACCATGCATATATTTTTAATACTATCGTTGACGTTAACGTCAGGAATGCATATCTATTTCCCTATAAATCAACATGTATTTTTACAACAAAATTCTGCATATTAATCATCTTTAAAACATAAAAAACTTTTATCATAAAACCTTCACCATGAACATGAGAAGATATTATCAACTCCTTGCATCAAAGCGATCTAAACATCTTTTCATGTCACATACGAGACGTATTTATCAAAGTCATCTTAAATCACTTGAGCCACCCTCGTATACAAACAAACAAAGAAGCATACCCAGTATAAATTTTACTGCTTCTCACAAATTTCATCAATCACCTCGCTATAGTCTCAACCCTTATCATTCTCATTCTCAAGTTTCCACTATTCATACATCAGAACTACCATTGTCATACGAGGATGACTCGCCACTCAACTATCCGGTAACCGTGAAGGATAGGTGTGTCATTTCAGCGAACGAAACACGTGTGAACGAACACCGGCTCACGCTGTCAAACCTAGACCTTCTTCTACCTCCCATTGAAGCAGGAGTGTTCTTTTGTTACAAGAAAAAGAAAAACATTGATATGTCCCCCGAAACAGTGGTGAACACAATCAAGAAATCGCTAACGGGGGTGTTATCAACATTTTACCCGCTAGCGGGCGAGATTGTGCAAAACAACAATGGTGAGCCAGAGGTGGTTTGTAACAATAATGGGGTTGAATTTGTTCATGCACATGCAGATGTGGAGTTGAAAGACTTAGATTTTCATCACCCTGATCATTCTGTAAGAGAGAAGTTGGTACCCAGAATAAATCATGGTTTGTTATCAGTTCAGGTAAAATCAAATCTAGGTACTTTTGTTAATAAGTATTTCTAAAAATAATGATTTTTTTTGTTAAATGAGTTATAATATTAGGATGGTTTTATGGAATTTTTTGTTAAAATAGGTTATTTTTGAGATGTTAAATGTTTTCTAGGTGGTTTTTTTCATAATTGGTGTTTCTAGGTAAGTTGCAATGGGGGGAGCGACTTCCACTTTTTTTGTACCAAAGTCGCAAGGAGGGTAAGCGACTTTCACTTTTCTTACACCAAAGTCGCTGCCTCCCTAGCGACTTTGGTACAGAAAAGTGGAAGTCACTCTCCCCTATTGCAACTTACCTAGAAACACCAAGATTTAAAAAAAAAAAAACCTAATTAAATATCCTTTAACATTTAAAAACCCACCTATTCTAACAAAAAATTCTGGTTTTATGTTTGGCAAAACTAGTGGGTTCAGAATTAAAAAGAGCAATTCATTTTACGACACACAAAATTACACTGAATTTATTTTTCTATTTTATTTTTTTTCTTTACGTAGTTTTTTTTAGTTTTCAATTAACAAGAAATATAATTCCCTATAAAATTTTAATAGTTGATGCTAAAGCCATATGCAACATGTCCTCTGTCTTATGGCCGTCTGGCTGGTCATTCTTTTGTACACCAGACCTAGAGGTGTACAAACTGGTTTTCTTTGGAGCTCTAATTTGTTTTAAATCGGTATTATTTCTAAATTGTTTTATGTTTAGTTAAACAAAGTCGAGAACCAGTTTTAGTTAGTCTCGGCTTTTTGACATGTTCTCATCGGTTTTGGGCCAGGTCCGGTTCTGGTTTTGGCCTAATAAAGGTGGAAACGGTTCTGGTTACAGTCTCGGTTATGATTTTATGAAAAATTCGAACCATCTATGCCGCACCCAACCTGGTTCCAATTCTGATTTCTATGTTTCCTTTTTTTTTTAAGTAATGCCATTTGAAAAACATATTGATTTAATATAATAACAGTCATTTGTATTTGTAATATGTAAAGTATAATGATAAAGTAATATAAATTTATCTAATACTTAAAAAAATGAGAAAAATACATACATTACAAAATCCTAAAATATGTATTTCTAATAAAATTCTAAATAATTTTTTAGTGAAAATAACACCATATTATATACATACACACACATATAACATGTATATATAATATATTAAATAAAAATAAATTTATATAAACAAATATTAACAAAAACACAAAATAAACTAAAATCTAAAACAAAACATATTAATAGGTATTACAGTAAGAATAAAACATAAGAAGCAATATTGATCAAGTATATTTTTTCAAAAATCAAAATAACGTCACATGTCAGTTTTTTTTTTGATAAACGTGTTCCGTGGTAAACCCATATGTCATCCCAATAGCGGACTAAACGGTAGGAACAGGTAAATTGCGACCGCAAGCAACCTAGTTGGTGGCCTCTAAGAAAAATTGCCTCAAATAGCATTGAACTTGAGACATTTAGTTTGTTTTTTCTCCACTTTAACCATTACATCACTTTTTTGAAGGTTAAAGACTTTCTTACATGGTGTTTTTGTTTGAGAACAATAAATACCTAAAAAAACCAAAACTTTTGACATAACCGAAGTACCAAACCCAAAGAACACATTATTTTTTTTTCTCAGTTTTTTGGTAAAAATTATGGGAAACATAGAAAAAACTATACAAAAACGTGTATTGATATTATTTTATATGTATAAAATATAACAAATTATTATAAAAACTAATTATACTTTAAAGCAAAAAAAAATATCAATAAACAACTAATTGAATAGAAATGAAATTGCTTACTTAAGCGACTTCAATTGTAAATTTATTTTTCTGTATAAACAAGGAAAGAGAGGAAGCTAGATTTTTTTTATTTTTTATTTTACAGCAACACTTAGAAATCTCATTAAAAATGTTTAAAAAACATTGAAAAAATAAAAAAGTTGACTCACAAATAAAAAGCAACAAAGTCATCTCATTAAAAGGATAAATTTTATAATATATTTATACCTTGTCGTCTAAGTTGTCCATTCAAGTCCACGTTTGTTTTTTTTATGTTTTTGTCGCTGTGGACACGAGAGTGCCCATTCCAATTGCATAACAGTCCATTAAGAGAGTTCTGAAATTTTGGTCCCTGATCCATCGAGAAAATCGAGTAAGGTGCTCATAGCCGGTCCGTAACTATATGTTTATTCACGTGTGTATATGTAACCAATGTCAAAATCAAATTTGGCCATCCGATCATCTTGAAACGAGATATGTGTAATTTATAATAGAAGATTACATGACGGTTTCTTACTGTTACTGAGGTTACATAGCGGTTTCCAATGGTTACTGCTATTTGTGAGGTCTGACACTTACGGAGGTTAATAACGGTTAAATGGTAGTTTCCAATGATTATTTATGTTTGATTAAAAAACAAATTTATTAATATATTAAAAATAAATATTTTTATACAACCCATGTAATAAATACATACTAACTGAAATTTTTGCAAAAGAAATAACATTTTATGAAAGATAATTTTGTAAAATCAAAATGTATTAAAAAATCGAACTTAAAAAAAGTCTAAAATTATGATACTAGTATTTTATTACTTCAATCAACAACTTATTTGTAATTTCAAATAAATTATATCTTAAAAATGCATTTTAAAATTTCTACATTTATATTAATATTTTTTTTAATATACTTTTACATAAAATTTAAAAAAAAAGTTATTATAATTTTTTGCTTAAAATATTAACTTATACGTTATTTCAAATATAATATATCACAAAAATCGTTTATAATTTATAATTTTTATTATTTACTATTAAATATTTACAATGCACGAGCTCCTACTCTAGTTAAATAACAATACAACATGCTCTGCACAAGTTACATGAGACCAAATGAACATTCAAAGATTTAATAATCTAAAACCAAAGCTTGAATACAACAATTGACATGACTAACAACATGGTTTTATGAAACAGGTGACCGAGTTGAAATGTGGATCCATAATAATCTCATGTGCGTTTAACCATCAATTAAGCGATGGCTACTCATTGAACATGTTCTTAGTTGCATGGGCTAAGTATTCACAATCGGCTAATATCTTCAAGACCCCATCATTTCGGCCCTCAATTTTGAACCCACGACACCCTCCTCGTTATGAAACATCATTTGACAATCTTTACATCCCTATCACATCTCTCCCTCCTCCATCATCCTTTGAAGAACCGCTCGGTAGTCGCATGTACCATATTCGTGCGGAATCAATTGCGCGTATTCAATCCAAAGCAAGCACAAACGAAACCAGAAGAAGCAGATTCTTGTCATTTACATCATATCTTTGGAAGCTATTAGCAGATGGAAGCAATGGTAATGCGAATGCGATATCTAGAATGGGCGTTGTGGTTGATGGACGTCGATTTCTAACACAAGTTGACGAGAATGATTCATCTTTGTTTGAAAACCATTATGGAAATGTACTATCAGTTCCCTATGGTGTGGCATCAAATAGTGATCTGAAAACAATGCCACTTCATGAAGTTGCAAATAGGGTTCATGGGTTTGTGGCTGAGACAACAAATGAAGAGCATTTTAGGGGGCTAATCGATTGGGTGCAATTACATCGACCAACAAAGGCAGTTGCCAGGATATATTTTGGGCACGAAAAGTCTGAAGGAAGGGCTGTAGTAGTGTCATCTGGACAAGGTTTACCGATCAAAGATATGGACTTTGGATGGGGAAAGCCGGAGTTTGGTTCGTATCATGTCCCGTGGGGTAGTCGAACCGGATATGTAACTACCATGCCAAGTGCAACAAGAAATGGGGACTGGGTTGTTTACATGCATCTCAATGAGGAAGAATTTCATGTGATTGATCATATGGCACCCCATGTGTTTACACCTCTTTCAATGTATAACTTGTTCTAGTTCCTATGCTAAAATTTAATGAAGTCCTTGTCCTAAGTGTATGATGTTATGGATATTGTGCTAATTCGGTGCGTGCATGATGTTATAGATAATGCTAATTAAACTAATTGTAAGAGACACCAAATAATAAAGCCCATGTATGTACGTCGGTTATGGTACAAATTAGTACATTTGCGTGTAAACCACAATTATGGCAGGGGATCATCTTGCATCCATAATCAAGAAACCAAAATATCAAGAATAAGAAGAACAAGAATCAAATACGTATTCTTTTATTTCTGATGTGTTCGAACACTTTACACTCAACCATGGTTGGGTTTATATAACCCTAACCACAGTTAATAACTTTAAGTATTGACATATAATACCCTTAAACATACTACATATTACATAATAAACACAAAAACATACTTTAACCTATTGACCCAAATGACCCATTAATTTTACTGACTTGGATTAACCAATTATGGTGCTAACATTGTGTACAAAGTGTACCAAGTGATTTGGGTTAAGTTGTTGATCATTCGCGACTGCAATTACTAGTGTGATTATTTCGCCCCTTATTGCATGATAATCTAAATCACATGTTGTCACACCCCTGCGCCGCGTGCGGAATCCACGGCGCGGTGACGTATGAACAGTTGAATCATGCACAAGTATTGAATAAGAACAACCACAATGGATTACTACATTTCATAATGTTTAGACAGTTGATTAGTTACAGACAATCTATCTACCAAAAGTAAGACAACTACAGACCCAAAATATAGTTTACAAAATAAGACTCCAAACAAGACAATTAAACATTTAGGATTTAGTGTGTTTCTAATCCATCCTAGCATGTTTCTTCATCTTGTTCTATCTTAGTATGGTCTCCTTAGTTGCCTCTGAGAATGTCTTAAACCTGATTACCTGAAACACGTGAAAAGTAACTGTCAACTACAGACGTAGTTGGTGAGAACAATAGGTTTAAGCATTTGTAAACATGAGTATATGATATAAGGCATAGGTAAGTTAAAGCATCATAAGATTCACACGGATGAGCTGCAACCCAAACTAACATCAAGTAAGAAAATGAGTGTAAACAGTCCAATCACTGTTCGCACGAAAGCCAATAATATCAAGTCCCAAACCACGTTTGGAGTTAGATAATACGTCAGCAGTTTTGATAACCATATGACACCAGACCTGCAGTTGGCTTTTAAAAGCAAATTTAAAAGCCAACTCCATCCTGGATAAGAAAACAATGACACCAGACCTACAGTTAGCTTTTAAAAGCAAATTTAAAAGCCAACTCCACCCCAAAACAGTTATAAAACGGTAAAAGAGGGGCTAGAGTTCTCACCTGTCTGCAGTAGACTTTGAACTTAAACAGTTAGCAAGTAGCAAACAGGACTTCTAACTTGTTCCTATATCATCGTAATCATACATAAGATATAAGATTTATAATTGTATAGACTTTGATTTGTTGATTGACTTGTGTTCACTTGAACTTGTTTAACTTGATTACTTGATTGATCATGGGTTCAAGAAACTTGTGTAATGATCTTTTGTACAACAACATGCTTGCTTCACATTTGTTTAAGTGTTTGATAAACCATTTGTTAACATGAGTTGTGAAAAACTGTTCAAATGTTTAAGTCTTTGTGTTGTGAATTAATTCCATGAACGGTTAAGTTACACTTAAACCATTAATGATTAATTCACAATTGTCAAGTTATGATTCAATAATATGCTTTGAACCTATGTAACCACAATGGTTATTGAATCAAGTCCATGTGTCACTTAGGTTCACGATGGGCCAAATGAATGTGTTGTTGGCCCAATAACATGTATTTAAGCCTTGTAGTTTGCCAAATACGATATTGAGCCAATTAGGATCATGGTAGTCGAATGGCTTTGCTTAGGCCTAACCGAATTGAGTTGAGCCCACCCATGTATATATATAGGCCAAGTAAGGTTCCAAAGTAAGATTGGGCCACTTAAGATCAAAACGAGTCTATATAACACAATTGGGCTTAGTTTATGTCTATGGGCCACTTACTAATGGAATTGGGCCGATTACACCCTAATTGGGCCGAAGGAGATGTGGGCTGCCAACTTTGGGCAGCGAACCTATCAAGTTCCATGGGCTAGGTTCGTTGGTCATGTTCAACACACTAAGGTTCGGCCAAAGGTGACTAGAGGCTCGGCTACATAGTCAACGAACCATGCAAGGGTTCGTGAAGGTTAGCCATGAAGTGGAGGGTTCGTTGTTTCCCCTAAGGCTCGCAGAAGGTTCGTCCAAAGTGTAGGGTTCGTAGGCATGGTTCGGCTGCATGGGGTTCGTGAGAGGATCTACATACAGGGTTCGTCATCATGAAATTCATAGGGTTCGTGTATTAGAGAGTTCGTGAGTCTGATGAGGGTTCGCATAGGGTTCGCCTGAGAAGAGTTCGTGGGCAGCATGAAAGCTCATCACAGGTTCGTGAAGACCCCAGGGTTCGGCTAATCATCCAGCGAACTAGTAAGGGTTCGCTATGTCCATGAGGGTTCGGCCAGGAAACCTTTATGGTTCGGCTTACTGCTGGGTGCGTCGAGCCCTCCCGAACCTGTCCTCCTGGATCGTCTTCTTCATCAAAACCTCATTTCTAAACACACGATCTAGGTTATTCAACATCAGAGGAGGTTGCTAAGGGTGCGGAATCAGAAATAAAATGCTATAACCGGTTTCCTCTTAGGTTTCGAACAACAAGTATAGAAAACCCTAATCTCGTGGTTATTCATTCGAGCATACCTTGTTCTTGGCCGGATAAAACTGCGAAAATCTTGTACTTTCGTGTAGATAATGTTGAGAGCTTCGCGTGGACACCAAGAACACCGAATTCCGTCGAGAAACGAAAGAGTTACGCGCGTTTAATGCTCGGTTTTTCTAGAGAGAGGTTGGAGAACGAATTTGTAGAGAGAGAGAAGAGGTTTGGCTGCATTTAATGAAGAAAATGGCCTTCTTCAAGGCTTTTATAGCCCGGGTGGTATTCGGGTTCGTTTCGGTCGCTCGGTTCGCGTTTCCGGAACGTAACGCGTATTTTACGCGGATTTTAAATAAAAGAGTTGTTAAACTCATTAAAATGATGAGTTTCAAAATTGTAAAAATATAAAATAATTAATTTAATTATTTTACTCTTCGTGTGTTGTCGGATCGTTAAACATTCACAATTACGTGTATACCCGCAATCGCGTACGTTTTCCGATCGTATTAAAATATTTAAAGTCGTTTAATCATAATTATAAGTTCAACATTCGTATTATTATGGATCGTCACCCATAACTATACTCAGTCTCGCTTACAGATTACGATTTTTGTTGAATTAATTAATTGTCATAATATTCGTCTCAACACTACGCACTAACACTAACATGTTACACCGAACGCAGTATATATATAGGGCTCACTCTCGCTGCCCACCACTGTTTCGATATAACAAGTTACTGTTCTTGCTTAGTGAAATCGACTGTAAATAAATAATACATACTTGTTTTCTGATTACTAAGATCCTGTAACACACAAGCACACATTTTGAACATACGAATCACATTGATGAACTGAACCATGAATAGACACTGTTCTAACACTGTTTACAACTACATGACTATATGCACAAATGTTACAGTCTCCCCTAGTTAAGGGAATTTCGTCCCGAAATTAACTAGCCGAAGATACTGTAAAAAGATGAGGGTACTTAAGCTTCATCTGGTCTTCACGTTCCCAGGTGAACTCAGCACCGCGTTTGCCCTCCCATCGTACCTTTACGATCGGGATACGGCTGCGTTTAAGTTTCTTGACCCCATGATCCATGATCTCAACTGGACGTTCAATGAATTGCATGTTGTTCTGAATCTGTATGTCTTCCAGTGGAATCTGAACATCATGATCCGCTAAGCATTTCTTAAGATTCGATACATGAAAAGTATCGTGAACATTGCTTAGCTCCACTGGAAGTTTGAGTTTGTAGGCTACGGGACCAATCCGTTCCAGGATCTCAAAAGGTCCAACGTACCTTGGTGCAAGTTTCCCTTTCTTCCCGAATCGGACAACGCCTTTCCAGGGAGAAACTTTGAGTAAGACTCGGTCACCGACTTGAAACTCAAGCGGTTTCCGACGTCGATCAGCATAACTCTTCTGCCGATCTCGTGCGGCCTTAAGCCGTGACTGAATGATTGTGATCTTGTCTGATGTTTCCTGAATGAGTTCTGGTCCTACGACCTGTGAGTCACCAATCTCGGTCCAACAGACCGGTGATCGGCACTTTCTACCATATAAAGCTTCGAATGGTGCACATTGAATGCTCGTATGATAGCTATTGTTATATGAAAACTCAATGAGTGGGAGATGAGTGTCCCAACTTCCACCGAAGTCAATGACACAAGAACGAAGCATGTCTTCAAGTGTTTGGATAGTCCTTTCGCTTTGGCCGTCGGTTTGAGGATGATACGCCGTGCTAAGATTAACACGCGTTCCCAAAGCCTTTTGCAATGATTGCCAAAAGCGAGAAGTGAAACGACTATCACGATCAGATATGATTGATGTTGGAGTACCATGACGTGCAATGATTTCGTTGATGTACAATGTGGATAACTTCTCCATCTTGTAATCCTCTCGGATAGGGAGAAAATGAGCAGATTTGGTGAGTCGATCAACGATCACCCAAATCGAATCGAAACCTCTCGGAGTTCTCGGCAACTTTGTTATGAAATCCATGGAAATTTGCTCCCATTTCCATTGAGGAATTTCAGGTTGCTGCAGAAGTCCCGAAGGCTTTTGATGTTCTGCTTTGACCTTTGAACATGTAAGACATTTTCCCACGTACAGTGCTATGTCTTTCTTCATCCCCGGCCACCAGTAAGATGTCCTCAAGTCTTGATACATCTTGTCGGCTCCAGGATGAACTGAGTATCGCGACTTATGAGCCTCATCACAGATGAGTGTGCGCAATTCTTCAGACTTTGGAATCCAAATGCGGCCATTGAGATATAACAACCCATCAGATCGAGGTTCTAGTTTCTTCTCAATGCCACAATCCAAGTCTGTCTTGAGTTGATTGTCTGTTACTACTTGTTGTTGTGCAATACGAATCAAGTCTTTCAAGTTTGGCTGTGTGTTGATCTCCATGGCTCTTACACGAATTGGTTTGACTGGTTCCTTGCGACTAAGAGCATCCGCCACCACATTGGCTTTACCCGGATGGTAACGAATCTCGCAGTCGTAATCAGTTAGAAGCTCAACCCAACGTCGTTGCCTCATGTTGAGTTCTTTCTGATTGAGGATGTGTTGTAGGCTCTTGTGATCTGTATAGATGACACATTTAGTACCATACAGGTAGTGTCTCCAAATCTTCAATGCAAAGACCACAGCCCCTAACTCAAGGTCATGAGTAGTGTAATTCTTCTCGTGAACCTTAAGTTGTCTTGAAGCATAAGCAATGACCTTGTCCCGTTGCATAAGTACACAACCGAGACCAAGGTTTGAAGCATCACAGTAGACAATGAAATCATCACTGCCTTCTGGAAGACTAAGGATAGGGGAGTTGCATAACTTCTGTTTAAGAAGTTGAAATGCATCTTCCTGTTTCTGTCCCCATATAAACGCTTGACTTTTCTGAGTCAAAGTGGTAAGTGGCAAGGCTATCTTAGAGAAGTTTGCAATGAATCTTCTGTAATAACCTGCCAAACCCAGAAATGAGCGAATCTCTGTTGGAGTAGATGGGGTAGTCCAGTTCTTAATCGCCTCAATCTTCGCCGGATCTACATGTATCCCATCTTTGTTTATGACATGTCCTAAGAAGTGAACCTCCTTTAGCCAAAATTCACACTTTGAGAATTTAGCATAAAGTTGTTCCTCTCTTAGTAGTTCCAAGTCTTTCTTCAAATGATCCTCATGTTCTTGTTCTGACTTGGAATAAATCAGTATATCATCAATAAAGACGATAACAAACTGATCCAAGTAAGGCCTACAGACTCGATTCATCAAGTCCATGAACACTGCGGGTGCATTGGTCAGCCCAAATGGCATAACCACAAACTCATAGTGTCCATATCGAGTCCTAAATGCCGTCTTTGGTATATCCTCATCATTTACTCTTAACTGATGATACCCGGATCGCAGATCAATCTTAGAGAAGCAAGTTGCTCCCTGTAATTGATCAAACAGATCATCGATCCTGGGCAGAGGATATCTATTTTTGATTGTCAACTTGTTCAACTCACGATAGTCGATGCACATACGAAATGAACCGTCTTTCTTTTTGACAAAGAGAACCGGAGCTCCCCATGGAGAGAAACTCGGTCTTATGAAACCTTTGTCTAAAAGTTCTTGAAGCTGACTAGACAGTTCTTGCATCTCAGACGGTGCTAATCGATACGGTGACTTCGCCACTGGGTTTGCTCCAGGGACGAGATCAATTCTAAACTCCACTTGTCGGACTGGTGGTAGTCCAGGCAAGTCTTCTGGGAATACGTCTGGATAATCTCTGATAACTGGAACGTCTCCAACTGCTTTCTTTTCAGGTTTCTTTTCCACTACATGAGCTAGGAAAGCATAATATTTCTTCTTCAAATACTTCCTCGCCTTGATGCACGATACAATCTTCAATCCGCGGCATGGTTTCTCGCCGTAGACTATCATCGTTTCGCCGGACGGTAGAGGAATTCGAATAAGTTTCTCAGAGCATACGATTTCAGCATTGTTTTTGGATAACCAATCCATTCCTACTACAACTTCGAAGCTTCCGAGAGTCATAGGAATGAGATCGATGGAAAAGAGATGGTCATTTAATCTTAGCTCACAAGCATGAATTATGGAATCTACAACTATGGTCTTACCATTCGTTACTTCTACAGTATAAGGAGCAGTAAGTGTGGATAGTTGCATATTTAGCAAAGAAGCAGTATGAGCAGAGATAAAACTTTTATCAGCACCAGTATCAAATATGATAGGAACATAATGATCATTGATAAGAAATGTACCCGTGATGACTGCCGGCTCTTCACGTGCTTCAGCAGTTCCAATAACGAAAGCACGAGCAGCAGCAGTATTGTTGTTGAGTTTTGGACACTGATTTCTGAAGTGTCCCTCTGCTCCACAATTATAACAGGCCCTTCCACCTGTAGCAGTAGTGGTAGCAGTTGTTGTAGCGGCAAGATGAGTAGATCGGCATGTAGCCGCCAAGTGTCCCATACGCCCACATTTGAGACACTTTCTGCATGGAACGTTGGGTAGATGATGGTACTGGCATTTGGTGCAAAGTGGAAGCGGGCCAGTGTAAGGCTTTCTGACATTAGCAGGTTGTGGCATAGCAGTGATAGGTGTGGCATGAGTAGGTGCAGCCGCAGTCAGCGCTGCAAAGTTCTTGATTGTCTTTTGCTTCTTCTTCTTGTGATGGTGCTGTTCAGGCTTCTTGCCTTCTTCAATCTGTGCTCTCTTGAATCCCTTTCGGGTGAGCACTCCAGACTTCACATACTCTTCAGTAAGAGTAGCACCAAGTTGAATGGCTGCTTCCAGAGTAGTGGGGTTGTTCCCCATAACAGTTCCTCTGACAACCAAAGGCAAACCTTCAATGTATTTCTCTATCCTGCGGGATAGAGGAGTAACCAAATGAGGCACCAGAATGCACAACTCATGGAACCGAGTTCTATACTTTGCGTTCTCTCCACTATCTTGCACCAGATTCCACATCTCCACCTCCAGTTTCTTCAGTTCATGACGTGGACAAAACTTTTCCACAAGTAAGTTCTTGAATCCGTCCCATGGTAAAGCTAATGCAACTTCACGCCCTCTGGTGTTCTTCTCAGAATTCCACCAAGTGAGTGCGCCCTTATGAAAAGCGCTTGAGGCCATCTTGACCTTCAGATTCTCAGGGCATCCAGTGAAGTCGAGAATGTCTTCAATGCTTTCCAGCCATTGCAGTAGGCCGGTAGCTCCTTCAGTACCGGAGTACTTAGGAGGCTTAGCATCGTTGAACTGCTTGAATGTGAAGTTAGCAGTTCCAGTAGTCGTAGCATTTGAGTTATGTGCTGAATCACTAGTACTTCCCCGAAGATTCTGGGTAATATCAGTGACCATACCAGGGATTACTTCCCTCATATGAACAGCGATAGCTCGAGCAATCTTGTTGATCTCATCGTCGTTGCCACTTGTTGAACCCCCTCCGTTAGGATCACGTCGGGGAGGCATTCTACGAATAGAAGCCACAAGCGGGTCAGTAATGAGGAAGGATACAATTGAATTTTTCATGATAAGGTCAGTAATATATCCATACTACTAGTATTATCATTCAATTGTAATATGATCCAGTACACGTATAAGTTATCAACTTATTTGTATACTTATCATGTGAATATGTACGATGTCCCTCTCCACCAAACCTACACACTGACACTTTCCCGATATACCGAAAATAGTTTATATATAGGGCTCACTCTCGCTGCCCACCACCGTTTCGATATACCACGATCATGCCCTTGCTAGCATTTGGCAATACGTTTGTACTGATTTCCAAGTATGTTCCATTGATTAAGAATCTCATGATCTTTGATCAACTTGAACTATGATTGATTCCATGATTGAACTATGATTATGTTATGCGTGCACCTACTAACAATTGTTAACATGTAGAACTAAATCATACGTGTGTTCTACACTTTTCTGTTAACCTATGTCAGTAAGTACTAATGATGTAATCACTTAAGAATTTCACTTAAGGTTTACATTTAAAGAATGTTCACAACTTGATTGATTCACCATAATGTTTGGTTCATCCAAGTTTGAATTGCACTATGATTTGATTCACCAATGATTGTTTCCCAAATGTTTGTATCCCATGAGTTTGACTAATGATCCATGTGTCCAGTTGATCCCGAATCCCTACTCCAAATACAAACGCCGGATTCCCCCTAATATACTGAAATAAGCTTATATATAGGGTAAGCTCTCACCGACCCACCACTTACCTCAACACATCAGCGTTAATCCGTCGTCTATATTTGGGGCTAAGATTCCAACTGTTGATTGATTATGATTGTTTCATGATTGCCTCTTGTTCTGTGACTATGATAATGATTATGTAAACCATGGTTCTTAATTTACTCGAAATTAAAACCTTAGGTTTTAGCATGTGTGTCCTAGGTTAATTAACCTAGGTCCTCAATACCTACAGTATCGAGTATAATGATCTCTTGTGAGAACTTCAACTAAAGAATACTGTTACACAGATTCTAAGTTATAAAGTTCCTATGATAATGAACACCTGATAATGATAACAATGATAACAATGACAAGGATTCCAACTCAAGATTCTAAATTAATAGTTCTTGACATTTGAATTCCTATAATGAATATGACAAGGATTTCAAATCAAGCCTCTAAATTAATAGATCTTGACATTTGAATTCCTATAATGAATATGACAAGGATTTCAAATCAAGCCTCTAAATTAATAGATCTTGACATTTGAATTCCTATAATGAATATGACAAGGACTTTAGATCAAAGATATCAATCTTTGTCTCTAAATCCTATAATGAATATGACAAGAAATTCATATCAAAGATACTGAAAATACAGATCTTTGCCTCTGAATTTCTATAATGATCTCTGTGTGAGAATTTCAGATCAAGGATACTAAGAATACAGATCCTTGCCTCTGAAATCCTTAAATGCAAATGTGTGAGAATTTATTCCGGTTTCTAAAATTATAGAATTCCGGTTCAAATTCTTTGACTCGATATCTAATCTTAGAAAAATGTCCCTAAGATCTTTCAAGCTTATTGTAGACTTAATGCTCACTTAAGTTACTTAGATCTTAAGTATCCTCAAGACTATAGCACTTAGTCCTATTGGGTAGCTTAGGTTATAGTCTAGGTCATTAAACATTGGGTTTTTTCCTAGTTCTCTACAACCTTGGCTCTGATACCAACCTGTCACACCCCTGCGCCGCGTGCGGAATCCACGGCGCGGTGACGTATGAACAGTTGAATCATGCACAAGTATTGAATAAGAACAACCACAATGGATTACTACATTTCATAATGTTTAGACAGTTGATTAGTTACAGACAATCTATCTACCAAAAGTAAGACAACTACAGACCCAAAATATAGTTTACAAAATAAGACTCCAAACAAGACAATTAAACATTTAGGATTTAGTGTGTTTCTAATCCATCCTAGCATGTTTCTTCATCTTGTTCTATCTTAGTATGGTCTCCTTAGTTGCCTCTGAGAATGTCTTAAACCTGATTACCTGAAACACGTGAAAAGTAACTGTCAACTACAGACGTAGTTGGTGAGAACAATAGGTTTAAGCATTTGTAAACATGAGTATATGATATAAGGCATAGGTAAGTTAAAGCATCATAAGATTCACACGGATGAGCTGCAACCCAAACTAACATCAAGTAAGAAAATGAGTGTAAACAGTCCAATCACTGTTCGCACGAAAGCCAATAATATCAAGTCCCAAACCACGTTTGGAGTTAGATAATACGTCAGCAGTTTTGATAACCATATGACACCAGACCTGCAGTTGGCTTTTAAAAGCAAATTTAAAAGCCAACTCCATCCTGGATAAGAAAACAATGACACCAGACCTACAGTTAGCTTTTAAAACAAATTTAAAAGCTAACTCCATCCTGGATAAGAAACAATGTGTCCGCTTTCCCTTGTTGTGATCACCCAGTACTAACGCTAATGAATGTGATACTTGATGCTTTTACAAGTTTGTTTACAACAATTGACACCATGTTCTGAATCTTACTTTAACCGGATGTGTTAATGCCTTATTTGATAACATGAATTGAAAAGCCTGGATTTAATTCCACGAATTAAATCCTTTGTTTTGAATACCATGAAATGAACCACTTGATTTGAATACCATGATGTGAACAACTTGATTTGAATACCATGTTTTGAACCACTTGATTTGAATACCATGTTTTGAACCACTTGATTTGAATACCATGTTGTGAACCACTTGTTTTGAATACCATGATGTGATGACCTTGTGTAATAACAAGGTTTATAACAAAAGGGTTTGTAAAATCCTTTATCAAAAAGTGTTTATCCTTCATAAATACATTTGAGTAAATCAATTACAACACAGTTCAAAAGTCCCTTATAAAACCTTTTTAATGAAAAAAGTTTAGTAATTGACAAGTAAATTAAAACAGTTGACAATTTCTTTAAACAATTGATAAATCCCTTGGATTCGTAAGATGAACCTGTAATGTTTATGAATTACACATAACTTGTGTAATGAAACAAGATTGAAATAGCGGTTTTGATCACGTGTTCCACCCCAAAACAGTTATAAAACGGTAAAAGAGGGGCTAGAGTTCTCACCTGTCTGCAGTAGACTCTGAACTTAAACAGTTAGCAAGTAGCAAACAGGACTTCTAACTTGTTCCTATATCATCGTAATCATACATAAGATATAAGATTTATAATTGTATAGACTTTGATTTGTTGATTGACTTGTGTTCACTTGAACTTGTTTAACTTGATTACTTGATTGATCATGGGTTCAAGAAACTTGTGTAATGATCTTTTGTACAACAACATGCTTGCTTCACATTTGTTTAAGTGTTTGATAAACCATTTGTTAACATGAGTTGTGAAAAACTGTTCAAATGTTTAAGTCTTTGTGTTGTGAATTAATTCCATGAACGGTTAAGTTACACTTAAACCATTAATGATTAATTCACAATTGTCAAGTTATGATTCAATAATATGCTTTGAACCTATGTAACCACAATGGTTCTTGAATCAAGTCCATGTGTCACTTAGGTTCACGATGGGCCAAATGAATGTGTTGTTGGCCCAATAACATGTATTTAAGCCTTGTAGTTTGCCAAATACGATATTGAGCCGATTAGGATCATGGTAGTCGAATGGCTTTGCTTAGGCCTAACCGAATTGAGTTGAGCCCACCCATGTATATATATAGGCCAAGTAAGGTTCCAAAGTAAGATTGGGCCACTTAAGATCAAAACGAGTCTATATAACACAATTGGGCTTAGTTTATGTCTATGGGCCACTTACTAATGGAATTGGGCCGATTACACCCTAATTGGGCCGAAGGAGATGTGGGCTGCCAACTTTGGGCAGCGAACCTATCAAGTTCCATGGGCTAGTTCGTTGGTCATGTTCAACACACTAAGGTTCGGCCAAAGGTGACTAGAGGCTCGGCTACATAGTCAACGAACCATGCAAGGGTTCGTGAAGGTTAGCCATGAAGTGGAGGGTTCGTTGTTTCCCCTAAGGCTCGCAGAAGGTTCGTCCAAAGTGTAGGGTTCGTAGGCATGGTTCGGCTGCATGGGGTTCGTGAGAGGATCTACATACAGGGTTCGTCATCATGAAATTCATAGGGTTCATGTATTAGAGAGTTCGTGAGTCTGATGAGGGTTCGCATAGGGTTCGCCTGAGAAGAGTTCGTGGGCAGCATGAAAGCTCATCACAGGTTCGTGAAGACCCCAGGGTTCGGCTAATCATCCAGCGAACTAGTAAGGGTTCGCTATGTCCATGAGGGTTCGGCCAGGAAACTTTTATGGTTCGGCTTATTGTTGGGTGCGTCGAGCCCTCCCGAACCTGTCCTCCTGGATCGTCTTCTTCATCAAAACCTCATTTCTAAACACACGATCTAGGTTATTCAACATCAGAGGAGGTTGCTAAGGGTGCGGAATCAGAAATAAAATGCTATAACCGGTTTCCTCTTAGGTTTCGAACAACAAGTATAGAAAACCCTAATCTCGTGGTTATTCATTCGAGCATACCTTGTTCTTGGCCGGATAAAACTGCGAAAATCTTGTACTTTCGTGTAGATAATGTTGAGAGCTTCGCGTGGACACCAAGAACACCGAATTCCGTCGAGAAACGAAAGAGTTACGCGCGTTTAATGCTCGGTTTTTCTAGAGAGAGGTTGGAGAACGAATTTGGTAGAGAGAGAGAGAGTTTGGCTGCATTTAATGAAGAAAATGGCCTTCTTCAAGGCTTTTATAGCCCGGGTGGTATTCGGGTTCGTTTCGGTCGCTCGGTTCGCGTTTCCGGAACGTAACGCGTATTTTACGCGGATTTGAAATAAAAGAGTTGTTAAACTCATTAAAATGATGAGTTTCAAAATTGTAAAAATATAAAATAATTAATTTAATTATTTTACTCTTCGTGTGTTGTCGGATCGTTAAACATTCACAATTACGTGTATACCCGCAATCGCGTACGTTTTCCGATCGTATTAAAATATTTAAAGTCGTTTAATCATAATTATAAGTTCAACATTCGTATTATTATGGATCGTCACCCATAACTATACTCAGTCTCGCTTACAGATTACGATTTTTGTTGAATTAATTAATTGTCATAATATTCGTCTCAACACTACGCACTAACACTAACCTGTTACACCGAACGCAGTATATATATAGGGCTCACTCTCGCTGCCCACCACTGTTTCGATATAACAAGTTACTGTTCTTGCTTAGTGAAATCGACTGTAAATAAATAATACATACTTGTTTTCTGATTACTAAGATCCTGTAACACACAAGCACACATTTTGAACATACGAATCACATTGATGAACTGAACCATGAATAGACACTGTTCTAACACTGTTTACAACTACATGACTATATGCACAAATGTTACACATGTGTCTCTACCTTTTCATGTGTTATAATGTCAATCACGCATGTGTTTCATAATCATGCAAGATATAAATCCTTCTTACGTGATTGTTTCGTCCCACCGTGCACCCTTTTTTCGAAAACAAGATTTTGATTTCTAAACTATATATATATATATATAGGAAAGGGATCATATAACAACTCACCTTAATTGAGGTAACTCATTAACCCTCACAAAAAACGCTCAAATCTCCGAATTTTTTTTTCACGGTCTTTTTTATACGAAAATAGGACACCTTTTTAAAGTTTTTGCTAATTCAAAAGCGTTTAGAAGTTAAACGAAGTGTAAGTTTGTGTTATACTGCAAAGCTTAAATATATCTTCGCAGTGTAACGCAAACTTACACTTCGTTTAACTTTTAAACGCTTGTGAATTAGCAAAAACTTAAAAAAGGAGGCCCCCTATTTTTGTATAAAAAGACCATGAATTTTTTTTCGAAGATTTGAGCGTTTTTTGCCAGGGTTAATGAGTTACCTCAATTAAGGTGGGTTAACAACGAATCCTTACCCTATCCCTATATATATATACACACACATATATATATATATATATATATATATATAGAGAAGATAAAATGTTAACCCTCTCTTATTGCGGTAACTCGTATAACTCCGCCAATATCAATCCAAATCTTTGTTTTCTTTTTTTAAATATCATTATTACAAATAAACAATAATTTCTTCTTTTATATGTATACGTAAATTTATCACCGTTTAAGATTTAAAAGCATTGTCAGTTTTGGTTATATTAACAAGTTTTGGTTACATTAAGTAATGTAACCAAAACTTACACTACTTTTAAATTTTAAATTGTTGACAAATTTACACATACAAATAAAAGAAGAAAGATATTGTTTATATATAATAATGATATTTAAAAGAAGAAAACAAATATTTGGATTGATATTGACGGAGTTATACGGGTTGCCGCAATAAGAGTAGGTTAACAAAGAAACCATCCCCTATATATATATATATATATATATATATATATATATATATATATATAGGGGCCGGTTAATGTACAAAGGGGTTAAACGGTACTAAGCGTAGGAAGGAACCAGAACGTGCCATGTGTCATATAGAAAAAGGGTATAATCGTCACAAAAAATCACACACCACGTTATACAAAATTACAGACCGTGATACTGGATAATTACGGACCAAGTGTAAAATCATGCTATATGATATCACAGACCGTCATTTGACACCGGTAATCAAGGAATTACTAGATAAATCACGGACCAATAATCACGGACCGTACTTTAACACTCAAAATCAAAGAAAAACTGTATAAATCACGTACCAGATCATCACAAACCGTGTTATATAAAAATTATGGACCGTTATTTTGAATGAAAAATCAATAACGAACCGCATAATTACAGATCAATAATCACGGACCAAACTTAAAAATCACGGACCATACAAAAAAATCGAAAAAAAACCATAACAATATCATACTCAAATTAAAGATAATAAAATTCTTAATTTTATGGTGTAATTTTTTTTTAAAAATAATTAAGCATTTAAAAGTTATTTGATTTTAAAAAAATTGGTGGAACTTGATTACCCACACAAAAAGTCAACTAGAGTTGGTTATTCCTTTTTTGCCCTTTCAGCTTTAAATCACGCAAGTTTATAGGAAAAAGTGGGGACCACAATATCTTAACCATTGATTAATTTGATCAAAGGCTGAGAATCCTTCTTATCCTTCTCACCAAAAACTCCCTTTGTATTGGAACCGTCTCCTATATATATATATATATATATATATATATATATATATATATTGGGAAGGATTCAATTGTTAGCACTTCTTTTTTGCGATAACTGTTTAGCTAAATCTGGTTGGTTTGATCAATTTGTTTTAGGTGATCTAAGGGTTGAAATTTATTTGAATAAAAAATTGGTGTTTTAAAGAGTAAAATATTACAATAAGGGTAATTTTGTCTTTTTAACTTCATTGAAATTTAAGTTAGGTTTTGTTTGAAAAGAAAAGGTTTTTGTCTTTTATCTTCTTCATCCATCAATTAATAGATTGATGTAAGCTGTTGTAAGTGACTTTTATGTTGATGTAAATGACTCTGTAAATTGTATGTAAGTGGCTGTTATGTTGCTGTAAGTTTGTGTACGTTGATGTAGTCGAACTTGTTGAGCACTCGATTTCTGTTTTTTAAAGAAGCTCCGTTCCCTCGGTTTTGCAAACAATAGAAACAAACCTGTGTCAAAAAGACAAAATTAAAAATTTGTTAAATTTTTAAATATAACACGTAAATAAACAAAACCAATTGTGAGCTATTTGTAATCTTTAGGTTTAAATCTATTTGAAGTCTGGTTTAAAAATCAAATACAAAGTGATTTAGTAACTTACTTGAATCTTTTTTTATTATTGATAAACCAAAAAAACAACCACACCAATAATAATTAACACCAACCCTACCAGTCTGTTTATATACTAACCTAAACTTGCACCCAAAGATGAAATCAATTAAACTAATTTAGAAATCAAATCAACCTTATTTAACTCAAAGTGTATAGTGTCAGATGTCCAAATTTTCGTCATAAAAAAAAGTAATAAAAACACCACACCTGAGTCTTCCTGAATGCAATCTTAAAATGCATAATATATTGAGACTTTTGGCTTCCGTTCATGTTTAGACTCCATGTGACGGGGAGTATAATTTTTGAACCCATTTGAGATTCACTCAAAGAAGTTCCCCAAAAAATCTTCGATAGCCGTGCCTGACAGATCAGGATACCTTTCGATCGAACAAAACATGAGTGTTTTTGTGAGTTGAAAAACGACCAGAACCTACACTTGAGAGGCGTTTAACCCATCCTCATTATCAAGACCAACGTAATCCTAAGTCTTCGTCTTCCTCTTGCTAATAAGATTCTTGTTCGGATCATGATGATGAGCACAGTCGACAAGATCTTCCTTTTTCTTCTTTTTTTTTGGCTGAGTAAATAATAAATATAGAAATAATGGAGTGTTGATGAAGATGAAAATATAGTCTTGCACTCTTGCAAGTACATATAGTAATGAAATGGAGTGATGGTGGTGGGTAAGTATGTAGGTTTGATTGAAAAAAGGAAAAAAAATTGTCTACATTAAATACTAAGTGAAGTAAAAGACCACATTACCCTTCAAGTGTAAAAAAGTATGTGGTAAACAATGTTTTTTAAAACGGACCGGACGTCATACTGACTACTGGTCGGACCGGTCGAACAGATTGGACCGGATTCAAGAACCGGGTGATATAATTTTTAAAATAATATATAAAGATATAGAAATATAATTCATTTCAAATATTAAAATTAGAAACTATACAAAATTGTAATTAAAAGATAAAATAATATATTTAACTATAATAAAATATAATATAAAATAGCAAATAAAAACAAATCATAATAATGATGGAGAGAAACTAAGAAAGAAAGTAAATTGAACCAATATTTATTAAATAATAAATTAAACCTATTATTTAAAAGAAGATTTTTACGGCCTCTCCTTTATCTGCTAACCTAATTCTCATCCTCTTCTAAGTTCTAATCTTTATCTACAGCCGTCGTCTCCATGTTTGCTTAAAAGTGAAATCAAATTTGGCCATCCGATCATCTTGAAACGAGATATGTGTAATTTATAATAGAAGATTACATGACGGTTCTTACTGTTACTGAGGTTACATAACGGTTTCCAATGGTTACTGCTATTTGTGAGGTCTGACACTTACGGAGGTTAATAACGGTTAAATGGTAGTTTCCAATGATTATTTATGTTTGATTAAAAAACAAATTTATTAATATATTAAAAATAAATATTTTTATACAACCCATGTAATAAATACATACTAACTGAAATTTTTGCAAAAGAAATAACATTTTATGAAAGATAATTTTGTAAAATCAAAATGTATTAAAAAATCGAACTTAAAAAAAGTCTAAAATTATGATACTAGTATTTTATTACTTCAATCAACAACTTATTTGTAATTTCAAATAAATTATATCTTAAAAATGCATTTTAAAATTTCTACATTTATATTAATATTTTTTTTAATATACTTTTACATAAAATTTAAAAAAAAAGTTATTATAATTTTTTGCTTAAAATATTAACTTATACGTTATTTCAAATATAATATATCACAAAAATCGTTTATAATTTATAATTTTTATTATTTACTATTAAATATTTACAATGCACGAGCTCCTACTCTAGTTAAATAACAATACAACATGCTCTGCACAAGTTACATGAGACCAAATGAACATTCAAAGATTTAATAATCTAAAACCAAAGCTTGAATACAACAATTGACATGACTAACAACATGGTTTTATGAAACAGGTGACCGAGTTGAAATGTGGATCCATAATAATCTCATGTGCGTTTAACCATCAATTAAGCGATGGCTACTCATTGAACATGTTCTTAGTTGCATGGGCTAAGTATTCACAATCGGCTAATATCTTCAAGACCCCATCATTTCGGCCCTCAATTTTGAACCCACGACACCCTCCTCGTTATGAAACATCATTTGACAATCTTTACATCCCTATCACATCTCTCCCTCCTCCATCATCCTTTGAAGAACCGCTCGGTAGTCGCATGTACCATATTCGTGCGGAATCAATTGCGCGTATTCAATCCAAAGCAAGCACAAACGAAACCAGAAGAAGCAGATTCTTGTCATTTACATCATATCTTTGGAAGCTATTAGCAGATGGAAGCAATGGTAATGCGAATGCGATATCTAGAATGGGCGTTGTGGTTGATGGACGTCGATTTCTAACACAAGTTGACGAGAATGATTCATCTTTGTTTGAAAACCATTATGGAAATGTACTATCAGTTCCCTATGGTGTGGCATCAAATAGTGATCTGAAAACAATGCCACTTCATGAAGTTGCAAATAGGGTTCATGGGTTTGTGGCTGAGACAACAAATGAAGAGCATTTTAGGGGGCTAATCGATTGGGTGCAATTACATCGACCAACAAAGGCAGTTGCCAGGATATATTTTGGGCACGAAAAGTCTGAAGGAAGGGCTGTAGTAGTGTCATCTGGACAAGGTTTACCGATCAAAGATATGGACTTTGGATGGGGAAAGCCGGAGTTTGGTTCGTATCATGTCCCGTGGGGTAGTCGAACCGGATATGTAACTACCATGCCAAGTGCAACAAGAAATGGGGACTGGGTTGTTTACATGCATCTCAATGAGGAAGAATTTCATGTGATTGATCATATGGCACCCCATGTGTTTACACCTCTTTCAATGTATAACTTGTTCTAGTTCCTATGCTAAAATTTAATGAAGTCCTTGTCCTAAGTGTATGATGTTATGGATATTGTGCAAATTCTGTGCGTGCAAGATGTTATAGATAATGCTAATTAAACTAATTGTAAGAGACAACAAAGAAGAAAGCCCATGTACGTACGTCGGTTATGGTACAAATTAGTACATTTGCGTTCAAAGTGTACCAAGTGATTTGGGTTAAGTTGTTGATCATTCGCGACTGCAATTACTAGTGTGATTATTTCACCCCTTATTGCATGATAATCTAAATCACATATGTGTCTCTACCTTTTCATGTGTTATAATGTTAATCACGCATGTGTTTCATAATCATGCAAGATATAAATCCCTCTTGCGTGATTTTTTCGTCCCACCGTGCACACTTTTTTCGAAAACAAGATTTTGATTTCTAAACTATATATATATAAGGGGTGGTTCGAATGTTAACCCTTCCTTATTGCGTTAACCGAATAACTACATCTTATTACTTTGGAGCTCACATTAAAATAAATCTAAACATTTAGGTTTTTCCTTTTTTTATTAATATAAGTGAACCCTACATTAATTAGAAAAAACATACACCTTTAGATTTACTTTAATGTGGGCCCCAAAGTAATAAGATGTAGTTATTCGGTTGTCACACCCCGAGCCGGCGGGCTGGATCGACTTTCCCGCCGGGCGGAAGATTCCCGGGGTGTGATATCGTTGTGATAATCGAAATGATCAGATTGTTTACATAGCACATGATAAATAAATGAGAAATGCTAACATGACAGTGAAATAGAATTATAAAGTTAAATTACATTGTTTCCTCATAATTTAACTAAGTAAATCTAATCAAAAGAATCAATGAGTTTTCTATCTTGTAACTGTACAAGATACACAAAAGATGATTCATTGTTTTGCAATTCAAAATATGTCAACACAAAATGTAGCTAGGTCTTCTAAAAGTCCACTAGCTATGTTCCTGAAGCTTGTTGACTAAACATGTTCATCACCTGAGAAAACATGCATTTAAACAAAGTCAACACTAGGTCGGTGAGTTCATAAGTTTAATAATTGGAAATCTTGATTCATTCACATTCACAATCACAATGATACACATGTTACCTGTAGTTTGTTTAGTTCACCTGTCACACAATAGCCTCTCCATAGTTATATTCACAAGTAATATCTCATCGTAGTAGTTATGCTTATATATAGGGCATATGTAGGGAAACCAAGCCCTAGCCAACATCCGACCACATATCTAATAGAACTTATTACTACTAGCAATACGTCCGTTTGCATTCATAACCCATTGAATCATATGTAGAATAATATAATATATGGGGTTTAGTTATCAAACCGAAGTATTGATAAACCCTTTTTGTGTTAAGGAAAGTAGATTAATATAATCTGATCCCTATTATTATTCTATTTCTTGTGGGGTTAACTGTCAGTCACTTCTATATAATAAGAGTGTTAGTTAACCAATAGATATATGTGTTTCATCTTGGAGTGCATGGAGCATAAAAGGAATCCATTGCAATCCTCACGTAATCAGATTACAATGCATCCGATTTACCTCTACCACCTTGTATTACCGTAGGCCTCATCAAAACGGTTAATAGTAATATGACTTGAGAGAAAATAAATTCCTCAGTCTACTAGTCAACGGTTAACGATGGATTAATTACTTATCACTGCAGATTAATATCACCATGTGTCGCTTTCCAGACCCTGACTGTTCGTCGCCCAGTCACCGGTCATACGTTACCGGCCAATGAATCAATACGATCAACATACTAGCCCTACAAGCTAGAGGTTTGTCAGACCTATGGTACCACTATGCTATCGCCGGTTTAGTCACATCAAATTAACTTGTCAGCGATTTGTGAAAGGGACTTACAATGATCAACTTGAGTACATGGTACATGATTGAAATGATATAATGCAGACAGTTCAATAGTAATCAATTGTATTGTGTTCATCAATGTTGTTGTTTGTTCTCAATGTTGTATGTTCTCGTTGTTGTTAACAAAGTTGAATAAGAACTTGTCTTATTACATTATGTTAATTTTTGTGTGAAAGATGCTGTTATCATGAAGTTACATTATCATGATTATCATTCCTTGTTGCTCCATATAGTCACCATGTTGTCACTAAGCAGTGGTAAGAACTAGTCTTGCTACACTTAGTCGACTCAGGTGGTGGATGATAGTTGTTCCATGTTATCTTGTAATATGCATCGAGTTGTAAGCTAAGTGTTATAAGAAATTGTCTTATTACACTTAACTAACTCTGGTGTTGAATGATAGTATGAAGATATATTATCTTCATCTCATTCATGATTGTGTTGTTGTTGTCATCATGTTCACATGTGATAATCTGTTCTTGTAAGAATAACTAAGTGTTATAAGATAAAATCTTATAACTATACTATTATGTTGTGTTGATGATTTATGAAGTTATATTATCATATTCATCTTAATTGTTCATGTCATATCATGATCATACAAGCATGCATACAATGATAAATGATAATAAGTCAAGCAGTATTATCAAATCAATGTATAAGCAATATGTTAAGCGAAAACTTTTAAATAATTAAAAGTAAGCATGTTTCTCAGCCTCGAGAGTTTAAAATCAGTTAATGATTAGAAAAGGGGCATATGAACTCACCTTGTGTTTGAAGTGGTTGACTTAGCTTAAACAAGAAATGTGCGCGCTCTTGATTGTACTTGTGGTGTATTCACGATCCTGTATTGATTTCACATTATATGTGACTTATAAGTATAAGTTTTTGGAGTTTGTGTGTATAATACCCGTAAAAACGTAACAAGGAAAATATATAAATAAAATGTAAATATATATATATATATATATATATATATTATTAATTAACTCAATAAATGAAATCGAATAATAAATACGACTAAGAATGTTCGAACAAATTTAATATCAAGTTCAAAACAAATAACGAGTTAATAACCGAACTATTATTTACTAATATACTTTGACTCGGTTATTATAAATAAACCGAAATAAATAATCTAATCATACCTAACGTTTATAATAAGCTAAAATTATATTTTAATGTTCGTTGATTAAATTGATAACATCTAATTAAATATTACCCGACTAACACTCACAACCGTATTCAACTAAAGTGAAAACCGCCTTAGAAACTGACCCATACTGAAACCATATTATGATTTGATTTGATATAAATACTATACACTCGTATAAAAAAAAAATAAAAAATAAAAATAATAGAAGCTTTCCCTATAAGCAATATGAAACCGACTTTCTTTTAACAATATAATATAAATGGAAAAATATCTTCAATCCATCACTCTCTGCATAATATTATTGTACCCAACTTTCAAAATCTGCTCTTCCAATCGAAGCACAATAGAACCATCACTTACGTCCACCTTCGAGAATCACAAAGCTGGTGGTAAACATCATCTTGGAATATATGGTGCAAGCAAAACCATAACCTCTAAGGATCTAAACCACGCCGGCAGTTAAATCACTTGACCGAATATTCATCGCGGGTCAATATTGTTTCGGTTACTAATCATCGTTCTATCACGGGTTTGAGGTAATAAATCTGATTGATTTTAGTATTTGTTGATTTAGAAAGTTATGGTTAGTTATTGAATTATGGTGTAAACGTAGAACAGTAGGAAAAAAAAATTAATTATGTTAAAAATTAATCGAAAGAAGCTTACAAATACTAGTATGACGTGGTGGTTAAATCTGGATCTTGACAACACACCTAATTAAAGTTGGTGTTATTTTCTTCTTAATTTGTACATCTCCATCACATGGGATCTCATACTATTGATTAATAAAAAAAAAAAAAAAAAGAATTCATGAATCAACATATCTAAAATTGGAGTGCAGGTTGAATTGGTTAGAGTTATGGCCTTCATTTGGGAGGTTCCATGTTCAAAACCTCCAAATTTTTTTTATACTATTGTTTACATAAATTTTGAAGGCAAGGACTGTTATATATATGTATGTATATATATACACATGTAAAAATCTATTTCTTGAAGTCATGAGTTGATTCATATTCGAAACATTTTTTTTTATATTTTTATATATTTTTAACCATGTAGATCGTAACTTCTCAATTGAAAATGTTAAAATATATAATTAATGAAATTAATGAATAATACAAATAATTGTAAACAACCTGTAAAATAAATCGATCCGAATGGATTAACGTTAAAAGAATCTAAGTCATAATAATATAACATATTACATATATACGAATAATAATAAGTTTAAACTAACGTAAAATTAAACAAAAACACAGATTTCTGAATCATTGGAGATTTGGATTACGTGCTTATTTTCTGACCACTGCTGATTTAATTGCTAAGACTAAGGTACGGATTCTGTTTATTAAATCGTAGTATTTCTAGTTCTGTAATTTGTTTCTGTAAATCTGTTTCTGTAATCATTAAAATTTATTTCTTATTATATTTTGAATTCTAATTACCACGATATGATATCGTGTTTCTCTGTTTTGTTTAACATGCAATAACTCTAAATTGTATTCATTATTGCATGATCCGAATATGATATTACTTGTTATTTAACTACCCTATTGAACCTACTGAACTTTCTGAAACTGTATTCTGTTACCCGAGCATGCCCCTACCTGTAAGGATGACTACAGGCCCATTATGGCGGCAACCATAATGTGGAACCATCCGTGACGGTTAGTTGAGTTCACGGCGTCTCCATAAGTACTCTGATAGTACACTGTGCACCTACTGAATTCTGGGGAGGCGTATGGACTGGTCCTAGGATAAATTTTAAACTGTACCTTCTGATTTCTGGGGGATAGTGATGTGTATGCCAACACTAACTATCTCATGTGTCTGGTAAGCGGGAGTAGCTACCCGTGAGCCTTACACTTATTATACGTACAGTCGGCTCGTGGTATATTCTGATTCTACTAAATCTGACTTACAATATAACCTATGTTATTGTTTCTGAAAGGTTATATTTTATCAAAGTCAGACTACTGGTTACTGTTCTGTTTCTCTTTACAGTTTTGTTATTGGTTTCTGCTTCTAACCATTATTTTGATTATCTTCACCATCTTTTGAATTTCTTTTAATTACTGTTGTTTATCCGTTACTGAGCATTCTTTGGCTCAGTCGTATTTGTTTTGTGGTGTTTATCTGTATTGTGTAGGTAATCAAGGAAACCAGGTGGGGAAATTTTGAGAGTAAAATCGGAGCTAGATCTGAACACTTTTGATCTGTAATAAATGTAATGATCAATACTTAAACTTAAATAGTTGTTTTGTTATGTTTAATTAGTAACTTAAAACTTATGTAATTATGTTTTAAATATATTTGGGATTGTCGCATTTAATTCTGATTCCGTATACGTGACACGTCAACCTTGAACCGGGTTGGGGTGTCGCAGCTATGGTATCAGAGCTAAGGCTCTTTCCTGTAGAAAACTTGAACTAAATAAGTAAGACATGTGAGGTTAATGGGTAGACATCGGGTTAGGATTTTAATTTTCCAATATATTATTTTGTATCCCTAAATCGATTAATTTCATTATAGATGACTTCTGAAAATACGCAACCTGATCCTGCGATTACTGATGCAATTAATCGAACATTCTCGGAACAACTTCCACATATGTTGGATACAATCATGGGAAGGTTAAATCATAGCCAGAATAATTCAATTCCTCCTCCTCCACTGTATCCACCTCCTCATATTCCAGATCCTCCACCGTTTGATCCCGAAACTCATGTATACAACACGACCTCAGAAATTCATGAGTGGCTGACCAGATTTCAGAAACAAAAGCCACGATCTTTTAGTTCTGCTCCTGATCCTATGGATGCATGTAACTGGATTATGCACATAGAGAAGATTTTTGAGGTTTTGGGTGTTGAGGAGCAGTATAAAGTAAGACTTGCAGCGTACAAACTGGAGGATGATGCGCAATCATGGTGGAGAGGGATTAAGCATGCACATGGCGGAGATGTATATGCAGCTATGTTGGTTTGGAATGAATTCAAAGAAATATTTTATCGACAATACTTCCCCACCTCTCACCAAGAAAAGTATAATCGGGAGTATGCCACCATTGCTCAGAAGGACAATGAGTCGATGAGAGAGTTTATGGCTCGATTTACACGGTTAGCCAGTTTTCTAGGAGAGGCGGCAGGGAATCAACAAATGCAGGCTAACAAACTGAAATGGGCAGTGTGTGAAAGGTTTAGGAAAATGATAGTGATGATGAAGTTTAATAACATCACTGAAGTTGCTGATGCTGTTCAGACTCTTGAGTTGGCTGAACAGGTGAAACCATCTGGAGAAAGTAAAAAGAGAGAACGTGAAAGTGATAGTGTTTCGTATTCTGGACAACCCTCATCACAAAGTTCTTATTCAAAAAGCTATAAACCAAAATTCAATCAAAACCAATATACTGGGTATAACCGTAATCAGTTTCAACAACATAACTCTCAAGCATTTCGGTTTGGTAATCCTAAGCCACCTCAAAACAAACCAAATCAGAACCGAACTCTAGTACCTTATGTCAACAATCGTGCTCAACCACTGAATCAATACCCAAATCCACTTCCACCATGCACCACTTGTGGTAAACCTCACCGAGGAATTTGTCGTTTTACTAGGGGTTTATGTTTTAGAGGTGGACAAACCGGTCACTTGGTTAAGGACTGTCCTCAGCCGGATACGCGGGCTAATATTGGCGGAAACCCTGGTAGAGCTACTACTGGTGGAAGAGTCTTTGCACTGACTGCACACGATGCAGCAAAGACACCAGGTGCGAATTTCTGTAAAGTTAAATTTATGTAATATATATGTGTTAATTAGTTTTAATTATTTGTAATTAAACGTGTCTTACCTAGTTAGTACTGATTTAGGTATCATTTCCGGTACTCTTCGTTATGGCATCCATGACATATATGTGTTATTTGACACGGGTGCTACACATTCAATAGTGTCTAATCTTTTTACTAAGTATCTCATGATTACACCAACTATTCTGAAACCTGCATTGGTTATTACCACTCCTGTCGGAGATTCGATTTCTATTTCACACATGTTCTGCGAGTGTCCAATTCAGATCGAATCTATTATCCGAAAGGTTGATTTATTTCCGATGCAAATAAATGATTTTGACATGATTCTGGGTATGGATTGGTTATCCAAGCACCGAGTCACCATAGATTGTCAAACACGTCGTGTACTTTTTGGTGATCCGATGAATCCTTTATTTGTTTATCAAGGAACTCAACCTCGTAAACCTCTAAAGATAATCTCAGCTCTCAAAGCTCAAAAGTTTCTATCACACGGTTGTGCCGGATTTCTAGCCTCAGTAAAAGTTGATTCTGAAAATGAACTTAGCATTTCAGATCATCCCGTTGTTTGTGAATTTCCTGACGTTTTTCCTGAAAAATTGCCTGGTGTTCCACCTGCCCGTGAAGTTGAATTCACCATTGATCTCATTCCTGGTGCTGAACCAATTTCCAAATCACCTTATCGTATGGCACCAACAGAACTCAAGGAGTTAAAGGAACAATTAGAAGAGTTATTGGATCTAGGATTCATTCGACCCAGTGTTTCACCATGGGGTGCACCGGTATTATTCGTTAAGAAGAAAGATGGCACAATGAGATTGTGTATAGATTATCGTGAACTCAATAAGATTACTATCCGCAATCGATATCCTTTGCCACGCATTGACGACTTGTTTGATCAACTTCAAGGTGCAAAGTGCTTTTCAAAAATAGATCTGAGGTCTGGTTACCATCAATTAAAAATCAAGGACTCAGATATTTCCAAATCTGCTTTTCGTACTCGATATGGCCACTATGAGTTTGTAGTGATGCCATTTGGATTAACCAATGCTCCAGCCGTGTTCATGGATTTGATGAACCGGGTATTTCATGATTTTCTTGACAAGTTTGTCATTGTATTCATTGATGATATTCTTGTTTACTCGAAAAGTAAGAAAGAACATGAAGAACATCTGCGAGCAGTACTTGAAATCTTACGGCAGAAGAAACTATATGCAAAGTTTTCAAAGTGTGACTTCTGGCTAGACAAGGTTGCATTTCTGGGTCATGTAATTTCTGCTGAGGGAATCATGATGGACCCAGCAAAAGTTGAAGCTATCACAAAATGGCCTACACCTACCTCGGTTACAGAAATCCGAAGCTTTTTGGGCCTCGCAGGCTATTATCGTAGATTTGTTGAAGGATTTTCGAAGATCGTTTTACCTCTTACACAACTGTTAAGAAAAGGAGTGAAGTATTCTTGGAATGATGAACGTGAGAAGAGTTTTCAAGAATTGAAGAAAAGATTGGTATCTGCCCCGATTCTAAGTTTACCTTCAGGCACAGGCGGCTACCAAATTTATAGTGACGCTTCTAAGAAAGGATTAGGTTGTGTGTTGATGCAACATGGTAAGGTTATTGCTTATGCTTCTCGGCAATTGAAACCTTATGAGGTTAATTATCCAACACATGATCTCGAGCTAGCTGCTGTTATTTTTGCGTTAAAGATATGGAGACATTATCTTTACGGAGATTCTTGTGATATTTTCACTGATCACAAGAGCTTGAAGTATATCTTCACTCAGAAAGAGTTAAACATGCGTCAGAGACGTTGGTTAGAATTGTTGAAAGACTACGATGCAAATATTCAATATCATCCGGGAAAGGCTAATGTTGTTGCTGATGCCCTTAGCCGAAAAAGTTCAGGGATACTATCGTATTTGCATTTACAACAAGAGATTATTAATGATATTGAAAGACTGAATATTGGCTTTCAAGTAGGTAACTCAGAAGGGTACCTTGCCAAATTTCAGATCGAGTCTGATTTAATCTCTAGAATTAAAGAAGCTCAAAAAGAAGATGGTGAGTTGTGGGCAATAACAGAGAACTTAGAGATCGGAAAACAATCTGAGTTCAGGATAGACGAAAACGGAGTTATATGGTGTGGCAAACGACTATGTGTTCCTGATAACGTAGCACTTCGGGAATCACTATTATCTGAGGCACATAGTTCACCATTTTCAATTCATCCTGGATCAACGAAGATGTATCGAGATCTTCGGCAACATTTCTGGTGGAATGGAATGAAAGAAGATGTAGCAACATACGTCAGTCATTGTCTTACTTGTCAGCAAGTAAAGATTGAACATCAACGAGCAAGTGGTCTACTTCAGCCACTTGATATTCCATTATGGAAATGGGATGATATTTCTATGGATTTTGTTACCGGATTACCGAAAACATTCAGGAAGAATGATGCTATATGGGTCATTGTTGACAGACTGTCCAAGTCGGCTCATTTTCTTCCCATCCAGCAAGGACATTCGGTTAGTAAGTTATCCGAAATATTTACGCAAGAAATTGTCAGATTACATGGTACTCCAGTTTCTATCATATCAGATCGAGATCCAAGGTTTACGTCTCATTTCTGGAAAGGTCTACAATCTGCTTGGGGTACTAGATTAAGGTTTAGTACTGCTTTTCATCCTCAAACTGACGGTCAATCAGAACGTACAATTCAGACACTTGAGGACATGTTGCGAGCGTGTGCCTTAGAGTGGACGGGCAACTGGGATGAGTACTTGTGTTTAGTTGAGTTTGCCTACAATAATAGTTGGCAAGCTAGTATCGGCATGGCACCATTTGAACTATTATACGGTCGCAAATGCCGAGCACCAATCTGTTGGGATGAAGTTGGTGAGAAAACAATTGAAGGACCTGAACTTGTCCAGATTACTAATGAGAAAGTCGCCATTGCTTGTGAACGTCTAAAAGAAGCTCAAAGTAGACAAAAGAGTTATGCAGATAAACATCGACGTGCTTTAGAATTTACAGTTGGTGATAAAGTTTTTCTCAAAGTTTCACCTTGTAGAGGTGTTCGTCGGTTCGGACTTAAAGGAAAACTCAGTCCAAGGTTCATTGGACCGTTTGAAATTCTAGAACGAGTTGGCGAAGTTTCATATCGTTTAGCATTACCACCGCAACTCTCTCACGTACATAATGTTTTTCATGTATCGCTTTTACGTGGGTATAATTATCATCCTCTACACATAGTTAATTATCCAATTTCGGATATCCGTGAAGATCTATCATATGAGGAAGCACCAGAAGCGATTCTCGACCGTCAAGAGCGAATTATGCGAAGAAAAACAATTCCGTTTGTTAAAATTCTGTGGAAGAACCATTCAGAACGTGAAGCGACTTGGGAGTTAGAGGATGTGATCCGCTCTCAATATCCATATTTATTCGAGTCTTAAATTACGTGCGACTATCTACTTGATTATTTGTATTAATTATTTGTTTCTGTAAGATGTCATTTGAAGTTCTGTAATAGAATATGTACACCGTTTTTCGTAAATGAATAAGTCTATGTATCTGGAAATAAATTAATCTATAAACCCTGTAATTTCGAGGACGAAATTTTTCTAAGGGGGGTAGAATTATAATACCCATAAAAACGTAACAAGGAAAATATATAAATAAAATGTAAATATATATATATATATATATATATATATTATTAATTAACTCAATAAATGAAATCGAATAATAAATACGACTAAGAATGTTCGAACAAATTTAATATCAAGTTCAAAACAAATAACGAGTTAATAACCGAACTATTATTTACTAATATACTTTGACTCGGTTATTATAAATAAACCGAAATAAATAATCTAATCATACCTAACGTTTATAATAAGCTAAAATTATATTTTAATGTTCGTTGATTAAATTGATAACATCTAATTAAATATTACCCGACTAACACTCACAACCGTATTCAACTAAAGTGAAAACCGCCTTAGAAACTGACCCATACTGAAACCATATTATGATTTGATTTGATATAAATACTATACACTCGTATAAAAAAAAAAAAAATAAAATAAAAATAATAGAAGCTTTCCCTATAAGCAATATGAAACCGACTTTCTTTTAACAATATAATATAAATGGAAAAATATCTTCAATCCATCACTCTCTGCATAATATTATTGTACCCAACTTTCAAAATCTGCTCTTCCAATCGAAGCACAATAGAACCATCACTTACGTCCACCTTCGAGAATCACAAAGCTGGTGGTAAACATCATCTTGGAATATATGGTGCAAGCAAAACCATAACCTCTAAGGATCTAAACCACGCCGGCAGTTAAATCACTTGACCGAATATTCATCGCGGGTCAATATTGTTTCGGTTACTAATCATCGTTCTATCACGGGTTTGAGGTAATAAATCTGATTGATTTTAGTATTTGTTGATTTAGAAAGTTATGGTTAGTTATTGAATTATGGTGTAAACGTAGAACAGTAGGAAAAAAAAATTAATTATGTTAAAAATTAATCGAAAGAAGCTTACAAATACTAGTATGACGTGGTGGTTAAATCTGGATCTTGACAACACACCTAATTAAAGTTGGTGTTATTTTCTTCTTAATTTGTACATCTCCATCACATGGGATCTCATACTATTGATTAATAAAAAAAAAAAAAAAAAAAGAATTCATGAATCAACATATCTAAAATTGGAGTGCAGGTTGAATTGGTTAGAGTTATGGCCTTCATTTGGGAGGTTCCATGTTCAAAACCTCCAAATTTTTTTTATACTATTGTTTACATAAATTTTGAAGGCAAGGACTGTTATATATATGTATGTATATATATACACATGTAAAAATCTATTTCTTGAAGTCATGAGTTGATTCATATTCGAAACATTTTTTTTTATATTTTTATATATTTTTAACCATGTAGATCGTAACTTCTCAATTGAAAATGTTAAAATATATAATTAATGAAATTAATGAATAATACAAATAATTGTAAACAACCTGTAAAATAAATCGATCCGAATGGATTAACGTTAAAAGAATCTAAGTCATAATAATATAACATATTACATATATACGAATAATAATAAGTTTAAACTAACGTAAAATTAAACAAAAACACAGATTTCTGAATCATTGGAGATTTGGATTACGTGCTTATTTTCTGACCACTGCTGATTTAATTGCTAAGACTAAGGTACGGATTCTGTTTATTAAATCGTAGTATTTCTAGTTCTGTAATTTGTTTCTGTAAATCTGTTTCTGTAATCATTAAAATTTATTTCTTATTATATTTTGAATTCTAATTACCACGATATGATATCGTGTTTCTCTGTTTTGTTTAACATGCAATAACTCTAAATTGTATTCATTATTGCATGATCCGAATATGATATTACTTGTTATTTAACTACCCTATTGAACCTACTGAACTTTCTGAAACTGTATTCTGTTACCCGAGCATGCCCCTACCTGTAAGGATGACTACAGGCCCATTATGGCGGCAACCATAATGTGGAACCATCCGTGACGGTTAGTTGAGTTCACGGCGTCTCCATAAGTACTCTGATAGTACACTGTGCACCTACTGAATTCTGGGGAGGCGTATGGACTGGTCCTAGGATAAATTTTAAACTGTACCTTCTGATTTCTGGGGGATAGTGATGTGTATGCCAACACTAACTATCTCATGTGTCTGGTAAGCGGGAGTAGCTACCCGTGAGCCTTACACTTATTATACGTACAGTCGGCTCGTGGTATATTCTGATTCTACTAAATCTGACTTACAATATAACCTATGTTATTGTTTCTGAAAGGTTATATTTTATCAAAGTCAGACTACTGGTTACTGTTCTGTTTCTCTTTACAGTTTTGTTATTGGTTTCTGCTTCTAACCATTATTTTGATTATCTTCACCATCTTTTGAATTTCTTTTAATTACTGTTGTTTATCCGTTACTGAGCATTCTTTGGCTCAGTCGTATTTGTTTTGTGGTGTTTATCTGTATTGTGTAGGTAATCAAGGAAACCAGGTGGGGAAATTTTGAGAGTAAAATCGGAGCTAGATCTGAACACTTTTGATCTGTAATAAATGTAATGATCAATACTTAAACTTAAATAGTTGTTTTGTTATGTTTAATTAGTAACTTAAAACTTATGTAATTATGTTTTAAATATATTTGGGATTGTCGCATTTAATTCTGATTCCGTATACGTGACACGTCAACCTTGAACCGGGTTGGGGTGTCGCAGTGTGCGTGTATGTGTTAGCCCTAAGGTTAACTAACACTCCTCAGTCTTGGTCATTATTCGGCCCTGAATTTCATTGTTGTAGGTTATGCTAACCCCCAATCCATTTAGATTGAGTTTAGCATATTTCATCATGTGTTATTGGTTGACTTGTTATGAACTTTATCATGGTGTATAGCCTTGAACTTTTATAGTTCATAACTATAAAACTTAAGTTTTAGTTTAAAGGTTATAAATCCTTAACACTTTATAAGATCTTGAATAAATTGTTTCATAGTTAGTAAATAACTATGAAGTTATTCTTGTAAAACTTAATGTTTTAGATGTTATGAATGTATTAAACCCACACTTATACCACCTTTTTAGCACAATCCCATGCATGGTCATTCATGATTATTGATTTAGTGTGTTAGGTTGTACTCTTAACCAAGTGGGCCGAATAATCACTTAGACCAATGAAATGTATATGGGACGATTGGGCCATGGTGAGCCGACTAGGTTTATTTGACTACGCCGAATAGAGCGTGAGCTAAAACATCGGTTTGGGCCAATTTATTGGGCCGAGTCTCATCATGAACCAACCAATTCAAGTGGCCCGAACCAATTGGACCGGTTAAGTAGACCCACAAAAGAACGTGGGCTGAATGAGGGTTTTCGGGCCGTAAAGTTTAACTCCAAATGATAGGGTGCGTGGCCGTCTATAGTTTCTAGGTTCGTGGAGCTTTATCACCCCCCACTCGACTTCAAGGTTCGCTGAAAAGTGGCTCAACAGTCCAAGGTTTGCCCCTCAATTGCTGGAGTTATCAGGTTCGTGGCCATAAGCTTCGGCCCTGCCGTAGGTTCGGCGAACCTATAGGTTCGCGGTCCATGCATGACTGATTCGTGGATACTAGGTTCGTCCTGCATGGTGGAGGGTTCTTCTGATGGTAGTAGGTTCGTCTGGTGCATCATAGGTTCGTGATAACACCACTGGTTCAGGTTCGTTCCACTACAGGTTCGGTTGGTAGGGGTTCGTATAGGGGAGATTCGGTGGTGATGACAGCCAAGGGTTCGTGGCTTTGCGGAGGGTTCGGCCAAGAACCATACAGGTTCGGCAATACGTGGGTTCGGCCAGAAAGCCCACTGGTTCGGCCACCTGCATTCTTGCGAACCTGTTTCAGCATCATCATCCCCATCGAGCTTAGAGTGTTTGAAGGGTTGTTCTATGGTTAATCCTATGCCAAGGTTGGTTCTCGATGGTGTAGGGGGTGTGTGTGTGAGAGTTCTAAACCGGTTTAGGGTTTTTGGTCAAACAAGGATTAAGAAACCTGTGACAACTAGTACCTGACCGGCCGACAAGTCGTACGGTACGTGTACTATAAACAGTAACTATGTGTACATATACGATTGTGAACCGTGTTTGTATTATCAGAAATCTAAATACAAGAAATCGTTGTACGTATTTTCGTGTAAACTTAAATACAGTAAGTACAACGTACATTTGAAACATTAGTTGTGTGTATTTAAGTGAAAACTTAAGTACAGTTAACACAACAAATCACGAGAAACAACGGTGTTCATACAGATAACAGAAACAAATCTGTTGCGATCTGATATCCATAGATGACAGGAATCAGATGGCCGACGATTCAATGTGAAAACAATGTTATAACAGGATGTTTAGTTGAGTCCGACAGTGAGGAAACACAACTAAAACTAAATTGCAATGTCGTTTCAGAATAACGAACTGACGGTGTGTTTGCGTAGGTGACGATTCACACAAACATATCTGTGAGTTTGACGTTCTGAAATGATGATTGGAAAGTAGAAAACAAAAGTCGGAAAGCAAAACCATCGTCGAGTTCGTTAGAATGACGATTCGAGCGAATACGCGCGATGGTGACGCGATCTGACGAAACGAAAACGAAACACGACGCGAACGATAATAAATTTAAATAATTTTCTTTTATTTATTACATTTAAGTTACGCGTAGATTTTCGGATACGCGACGAAATCGCAAACCGAGCAACCGAAACGAACCCGAACTCAACCGTGGTATAAATACCCTAAATGAACTCCATTTATTCATTTCATCACTTTCCATTCTCTCTCTAACCCAAATTTCCGGCTACCACCTTCTCACCACCATTAACCACTTTCAAAGCTTCGTATCTCACTCGTTTGTGGGCCAAATCGCGCGTTCTTGGTGTCCACGCGAAGCTCTTGATGTTCTCTACATGAAAGTACAACAGATCTGAAGAATTAACCACAGAAATCCGAGGTAAATGAACTTGAAAAATTACGAAAATAGGGTTTTATTTGTATCACCTTGTTCGACACACACACATCTTTGGTGTAAAACCCTACAACACAGATTCTTGACACCCTTAGGATCCGATCTACAAGTGGACATACCATGGGAAAAGCTAGATCGAGGGTTGGAGCTGGGTGTAGAAGGAGAACACGCAGGGTTCGCGGCTTCATATCGGCCGCACCTTGTTTTCAGGATGCCGAACCTTGTGTAACACCCACTGCCGAACCTCTCCTTGATCAGAGCATCCCAGGCGAACCTGTAACGAACCAAGCATGCTGAGTGGCAAACCCATTGGAGCCACGATATCTACATTTAAGCTAAGTCAACCCAACAACTACAAGGTGAGTTCATATGCTCCCTTTTACTTTAATCTTTACTGATTTTAAACTCTTGGGGCTGAGAAACATGTTTACTTTTATTTATTTAAAAGTTTTGCTTAACAGGTTATTTATACTTTGATTTGGATAATATTAAATTGTTTATTATCGCTTATCATTGTATGCATGCTTGTATGATCATGAGATAACAGGGAAACTCAGATGATTATGATAATGTAACTTCATAATCATCAACACATTTGAATAACGTAGTTGTAAGACTATATCTTATAACACATTGTTATTCCTACATGAGCAAACATTGAGACAATTCATACACAAACAAACAATGAGAACTACTACAGTGGAACATAGTGACACTTCACAGCACATGAATGATTAGAAGATAAAATATCTTCTTAATATCATTTCACATTATAATTGATTGAGTGTGATAAGTCAATTACTTATAACACTTAATCTACACCTTAAAAACATACTATGTGATAGTATGATCGCATTGATACTTCACCGCCATACGTTACTTAAGGGTACTAAGACTTGTTCTTAATACGGCTTAAGGATGTTATGGTGAGCATATGGGTTCAAGCGAATGATGTCATGATAACGTAACTTCATGATGACAATATCATTCGTATCATGATTTACATAACGTAATAAGACAAGTTCTTATTCAACTTTGTTAATCACATTGAGATCAGTAACAACACAGATGTACATCATCCATCGTTACCTGTGGACTAGTAGACTGAGGAATTTATTTTCTCTCATGTCATATTATTAGTAACAGTTTCGATGAAGTCATTGGGATTCACACGGTGGGATAGAGGTGAATCGGGTGCATTGTAATCTGATTACGTGAGGATCACAATGGACTCCTTTTGGGCTCTATACGTTGCATTTGAGAATACATTACATACAGTTAACTAACACTTTTAATAATTTAAAAGTGTAACAGTTAACGCGCAGAAAATAACATAATACAAGGAACATATTAATTAAATCTAATATCCTTATTACACAAAATGGTTATCAATACTTCGGTTTGATAACTACAACGCTATCATTATATTATTCTATTCATGAGAACACAGGTGAATCAGTGGGACAAACATGAGAAATGAGAATGGAAATAATTAGTTGTATTGCAAGTAGTGTGGAGTTCTAGTGGTGATGTGGTGGGATGTTGGCTAGGGCTTAGTTCCCTTACATATTCCCTATATATAAAAATCACTACTAGGATGATATAATACTTGTAAATATAACTATTGAGATGCCATTGTGTGAACAAGTGAAACAGACAATCATACAAGTAATCATTGTGAATGTGCATGTGAATGAATCAAGGTTTTACGTTAACTTACTTATGAACTCACCAACCTAGTGTTGACTTTGTTTAAATACATGTTTCTCAGGTGATGAACAGGTGTAGCTACTATTATGCATGGACATAGGTAGTGGACTTTTAGAAGACCTAGCTATTTTTGTGATTGCATACTTTTGGGATAACAAGAACATGAATCATCTTTTTGTATATCTTGTACATATACAAGATATCATTAGATTGATTCTTTTTAGTAGATTTACTAGATTAAATTATAAGCGATACATTGTAATTTAATCTTGTCATTCTATGTCATGGATGTGTTAGCATTTCTCATTTATTTATCATGTGCTATGTAAACAATCTGATCATTTGATTATCACTCATGATATCACGCCCCAGGAACCTTCCGCCCGACGGGAAAACACGATCCGTTCCCGCCGGCCTGGGGTGTGACAGATTGGTATTAGAGCAAGGGTTATAGAGAAATATAGGTCATATTACTTAAACGGGATGGCCTAGACTATAACCTAGGGACCCTCATATAGAGATCAGGTGACTTAGGATTCTATTTGGATATGTCTTCTGCTTCTGATCACTGCACTAACTGATTTTCTTTCGGTTATGATCAGAATGCCGCCAAGAAGACAACCACCTCTGTTACCACTGACTCAAGATTCAGCTCCGCACTCTTCGACTCCGACACCGCCTGATTCTCCTCCACATCTGCCACCTCCATCTCCACCTCCGCCACCACCAGCTTATCAGTTGGATCCTGCTACTGTGGCATTGGCCACTCTCCTTACTAGTCAACTGAGGGATGTGATTCCCGAAATGTTGAACCGTATCAACAACAACAATAGCAACAACGTTGCTAACTCATCTGGAGAAGGCAGCGGTAACACCAGGCAAAATCAGGACTTTGCCTGCAAGAACTTTGTAGGTTGCAAGCCTCCCAGTTTTAGTGGCAGTGAGGGTGCAGTCGGATTGATCCGATGGATCGAGAAGATGGAGGCTACCCTCGACATCAGTGGCTGTCCTGAACAGAACAGAGTCAAGTATGGTGCGGGTTCATTTCACAAGAGGGCGTTAACTTGGTGGAACGCTCAAGTCTCGATCAGAGGCCGGGATGAGGCCCAGGCTATGCCTTGGAATGACTTCAAGGCGATCTTGAGGGCAGAGTTTTGCCCAGGAAATGAACTGAAGAATGTTGAGACTGAACTGCTCAATCTAGAGATGATTGGTGCTGGGCATCTGGCCTACACCAACCGATTTCATGAGTTAGCCACTCTGGCACCTGACGTGGTGCCAACACTTGAGAAGAGAATTGAGCGGTATGTTGGTGGATTACCGCCCAGTATCCAGGGTCATGTGATTTCTGCCCACCCTACTACCATGGAGTTAGCTGTTACACTGTCAGCATCTCTGACAGATATGATGGTTGCTTCTGGTCACTTCAAGAAGGAGGCTGAAACAGCCAAGGCTGGAACTTCCAAGAAGTCGGACAAACGTCCGGCTAAGAAACAAAAGGTGGCTAGAAACTTTGCTGCCACTACTCAAGCCCCAATGCGCAACCAGCCATCACCATTGGAGATCAGGAAGCCATACACTGGCACTGCACCTCTGTGCAACTCATGCCAGTTTCATCACTTGCCAAATGTCCCGTGCAGACACTGCACCAACTGTGGAAGAGTTGGTCATACAGTAAACTACTGCAGGCGCCCGAGGGCTCAGAACAGGAACAACAATGCAACTACTGCTGCCGCTGCTGATAATAGGTCCTGCTTCACTTGTGGTGAACCGGGACACTTTTCTAGGGATTGTCCCAAGAAAGCTCAACCAAGGGCTCAAGCAGCAAGGGGACGAGCCTTCCAGATAGGAGCTACTGATGCACGACAGGATCCGAACGTAATCACGGGTACATTTCTCTTATCTGACTTCTATGCATCCATATTATTTGACACTGGTGCGGATCAGAGTTTCATCTCATCCGACTTTGCATGCCATCTTAATTATGATAAGGAATTGTTAGACTCCCCATACACTATTGAGATAGCAAACGGCAAACAGATCACAGTAGACACAATACTTAGGAATTGCCCACTAACACTTGGCGATCACACGTTTTCCATCGATTTGATACCGATGGAGCTGGGCAGTTTCGACATCATCATCGGAATGGATTGGCTATCTCTTAACCGAGTTGAGTTCATCTGTTCCGATAAACTATTACGCATTCCAGTGGAGAACAATGAGATTTTGAAGATTCGTGGAGACCAAGCGAAACACAGTGTCAAGATAATATCGTGCATGAAGGCTCGCAAGTACCTCCGAAAACAATGCGTTGCATTCCTAGCTCACGTGATCGAGAAAGACAAGAAGGCAAATAAGATTCAAGATGTACCAGTTGTGAGAGACTATGCGGACGTGTTTCCGGATGACTTACCGGGACTGCCACCGGAGAGATCGGTGCAGGTTCAAATCGATTTGATTCCGGGAGCGAATCCTGTAGCTAAGTCTCCTTATAGACTTGCACCATCTGAGATGCAGGAGTTGTCCAATCAATTACAAGAGCTACTCGATAAAGGATTCATCAGACCGAGCCTTTCCCCGTGGGGAGCTTCGGTTCTCTTTGTGAAAAAGAAGGATGTAACTTTCAGAATGTGCATTGATTACAGAGAACTCAACAAACTCACCATCAAGAATCGGTACCCGTTACCGAGGATTGATGATTTGTTTGATCAGTTACAGGGAGCACAATACTTTTCAAAGATAGACCTGAGATCAGGCTATCATCAGCTTCGGATTCAAGAGGAAGACATACCAAAGACGGCCTTTCGTACCCGATATGGTCACTACGAATTCATGGTGATACCATTTGGACTGACGAACGCACCGGCTGTGTTCATGGATTTGATGAACCGGGTGTGCAAGCCGTACTAAGATCAGTTTGTTATCGTCTTTAATGATGATATACTGATTTATTCAAAGAACGAGGAGGAACACGAACAACACCTCAAGACAGTCTTGGAACTCCTGAGGAAGGAACGACTCTATGCCAAATTCTCCAAGTGTGAATTTTGGTTGAGAGAAGTTCAGCTCTTGGGGCACGTGATTAACAGTGATGGTATTCACGTGGATCCTGCCAAGATTGAGGCGATCAAGAACTGGGATGTGCCTACAACACCAACAGAGATTCGATCATTCTTGGGATTGGCAGGTTATTACAGGAGATTCATCTCGAATTTCTCTAAGATAGCCTTGCCTCTCACCAAGCTCACACAGAAATCTGAACCTTTTGTGTGGACTCATAAACAAGAGGAGGCATTCCAGACACTGAAACAAAGATTGTGCAATGCTCCAATCTTAACACTCCTAGAAGGCAATGATGACTTTGTAGTTTATTGTGATGATTCCCATCAGGGACTCGGATGTGTTTTGATGCAACGAGATAAAGTCATTGCATATGCCTCACGACAGCTGAAGATACATGAGAAGAATTACATGACACACGATCTCGAATTGGGAGCTGTTGTATTTGCTTTAAAGATTTGGAGACACTACCTTTATGGTACCAAGTGCACTATCTTCACAGATCACAAGAGTTTACAGCACATATTAGATCAAAAAGAGCTTAACATGAGACAAAGACGTTGGGTTGAGCTCTTGAACGATTACGATTGTGTGATCAAATACCATCCGGGCAAAGAAAATGTTGTTGCAGATGCTTTGAGCCCGAAGGAAAGAGTCAAACCCTTACGCGTTCGCGCAATGGGAATGACTGTGCAAACAAGTTTGAGAGATCATATTCTACGAGCACAACAAGAAGCAGTGGCAAGAGACAATCTAAAACGCGAGCTCGATTGTGGAGCCGAGAAACAGTTCAAGACAAAACAAGATGGAGTTATCTACTATCTGGATCGTCTCTGGATCCCATCAGTGGATGAACTTCGAACACTTATCCTTGACGAGGCACACAAGTCACGTTATTCAGTTCATCCTGGTGCCGATAAGATGTACCAAGATCTTAGGTCATTTTATTGGTGGCCGGGTGTGAAGAAAGACATTGCCACTTATGTTGGTAAATGTATTTCATGTGCCAAAGTCAAAGCAGAACACCAGAAACCTTAGGGTTTGCTGGAACAATCGGAGATTCCAAAATGGAAGTGGAAACAAATAGCTATGGATTTCATTACCAAGCTACCCCGCACTTCTAGAGGATACGATTCTATTTGGGTCATCATTGATAGATTGACCAAGTCCGCACGCTTCTTGCCGATCAGAGAAACGTACAAGATGGAGAAACTAGCGAGACTCTACATTGATGGAATAGTAGTTAGGCACGGGGTGCCATTGTCTATTATTTCAGACCAGGACAGTCGATTTACTTCGCGGTTCTGGCAATCATTACAACAATCCTTAGGGACAAGTGTTAATTTGAGCACAGCTTTTCATCCACAAATGGATGGACAAAGCAAGCGCACCATTCAAACCCTAGAGGATATGTTGAGAACATGCATCCTAGAATTCGGTGGAAGTTGGGACACACATTTACCTCTCATTGAGTTCTCTTACAACAATAGCTACCACAGCAGCATTGGATGTGCTCCGTTTGAAGCACTTTATGGTAGAAAATGTCGGTCTCCAATTTGTTGGACCAAAGTGTGAGACAACAGAATAACTGGGCCTGAACTTATTCAGGAAACTACTGATAAGATAGCCCAGATACAACAACGTTTACAAGCAACACGTAGCCGCCAAAAGAGTTACGCAGACAAACGGCGCAAGCCTTTGGAATTCGATGTGGGTGACCGAGTCATGTTGAAAGTGTCCCCGTGGAAAGGCGTAGTTCGTTTTGGGGCTAAGGGCAAGCTAGCACCTAGGTATGTCGGACCGTTTGAGATTACTCAACGCATAGGTCCTGTGGCATACAGACTCAGACTCCCTGATGAGCTCAGCGGAGTACACGATGTGTTTCATGTATCAAATCTCAAAAGGTGCTTAGTAGACGAATCATTGATCATACCATTGGAAGAGATACAAGTTTATGAGCAACTACACTTCATTGAAGAACCTGTAGAGATTATGGAACGTGAAGTTAAGAAACTGAAGCATAACCGTATCCCTATTGTAAAGGTTCGATGGAACTCCAAGCGTGGACCAGAATTTACTTGGGAGCGCGAGGACAACATGAAAGCAAAGTATCCCCACCTGTTCGAGAAGTAAAGCCCGACCTTTATGCTTAAATTTCGGGACAAAATTTCTTTAACAAGGGGAGACTGTGACAACTAGTACCTGACCGGCCGGCAAGTCCGCACGGTACGTGTACTATAAAAAGTAACTATGTGTACATATACGATTGTGAACCGTGTTTGTATTATCAGAAATCTAAATACAAGAAATCGTTGTACGTATTTTCGTGTAAACTTAATGTCACACCCCGGGCCGGCGGGAACGGATCGTGTTTTCCCGTCGGGCGGAAGGTTCCCGGGGCGCGATATCTTGGAGTGATAATCAATTGATCAGATTGTTTACATAGCACATGAGATATAAATGAGAAATGCTAATCATGACAAGAAGTAGAATTACAAAGTTAAATTACATTGTACATCATAATTTAACTAAGTAAATCTAATCAAAAAGAATCATTGAGTTTATATCTTGAACTGTACAAGATATACAAAAGTAATTCACTGTTTTGTCATATCAAAAGTATGCAGTCAAAAGTAAGCTAGGTCTTCTAAGAGTCCACTAGCTTAACACTGGCACAATTGTATCTACACCTGTCCGTCACCTGAGAAAACATGTATTTAAACAAAGTCAACACTAGGTTGGTGAGTTCATAAGTAAGTATATTGAAAACCGTTGGATTGATCATGCACACATCCACAATGTCATAGTTGTTGCTTGTAATACTTGTTTCATCTGTACCACCCAATGGCCTCTCCTTAGTTATATGTACAAGTAGTGTATCACCTGATCAAGTATGCTTATATATAGGGAATCCTGAAAGGGTCAAGCCCAGACGCTATCCCACCACATACTCAGTCAAGTTCCACACCACTTGCGATACAACTAAAGATTTCCATTTCCCCGCTTATTCATCGTACTTGAGATGTATTCAGTTATTGTATTGATGATAGAATAATATATTGTATGGGGTTTAATTATCAAACCGAAGTATTGATAACCCTCGATGTATTAAGGAATTTTAGATTAATATAATCATGTCCTTGTATTATTCTATACTTGAGGTGGGTTAACTGATGATACTCTATTAAATATTAAGAGTGTGAGTTAACCCCTTGCAACTTGTCCTTGAACCATAGTGCGTAGAGCCTAAAAGGAATCCATTGAAATCCTCACGTAATCAGATTTCAATGCATCCGATTTATCTCTACCACTTTGCATGTCTATTGTCCTCAACAAAATCTATTACTAGTAGTGTCACATGAGATCAGATCACCTTCTCAACCTACTAGTCAATAGGGCTCTCGTTGGATTAATTACTTATCACTGTAGATTAATATCACCATGTGTCGCTTACCAGAACCTGACTTGAGGTCGCCCTGTCACCGGTCATACGTTACCGGCCAATTGAATCAGTACGATCAACATACTAGCCCTACAAGCTAGAGGTTTGTCAAACCTATGGTACCACTATGCTATCGTCGGTTTAGTCACGTCAAACTAACTGGTCAGCGAATTACAGGGACTTACATGATCACTTGAACAACTTGGCACATGATTGAAGTGATATAATGCAAACAGGTCAAATGTAATTAATTGTAATTGTATTCACTTGTACTCTTGTTCTCATTGTCATATGTTCTCCGTGATATTAACAAAGTTAAATAAGAACTAGTCTTATTAGATTATGTTAATTAATTGAGTGAATGATGTTGTTATCATGAAATTATGTTATCATGATTATCATTCCATGCTACTTGTTCTTCTTGTAATATGTGTTGAATTATAAAGTTAAGTGTTATAAGAACTAGTCTTATTACACTCACTTAATTCTTGTATCGAATGATGTAATAAAGATATATTATCTTTATATCATTCTTAAGTTTTGATCTTGTAATCATCTCATCATGTTTCCTTGTAAATGTTACAATGTCATTTCTTGTAAGAATAATTAAGTGTTGTAAGAGTTAACTTACTACTAAGTTATTCTATCGTATCGATGAGTTATGATATTAAAATATCATCATCATCTTATCTTTCCTGTATTCTTAAATTCAACAAGCATGCATACAATGATTTATGATAATAAGCAATTTAATATCAAATAATCAAAGTATTAGCAATATGTAAGCAAAACTTTTAAATAAATAAAAGTAAAGCATGTTTCTCAGCCCCGAGAGTTTAAAATCAGTAAAGATTAAAGAAAAGGGGCATATGAACTCACATTGTAGTTGTTGTGGTTGACTTATATTAAACGAGAATGCACGCGCCCTTGTTTGTAATTTAGTTTGTTTTCACGATCCTGTATTGATTTCACGTTGTTGTAAGTTGTCAGTATGAGTTGTATGTATGTGAGTGCGTGTAGGTGTTAACCCTAAAGTTGGTTAACACGCGTGAGTCTCGGTCATCACTCGGCCCTTGGACAATTGTCATTGATTTTACAACCATTAATCCATCTAGATTGAAGTTAACAGGTTTAGGTTATTTGGCTTAACTTTTAACTTGATTTTATGTCCAAATCCTTAGATTTTTCACATTAAAGAATAATAACTCCTAACATTTTATGACCCAATCTTGTGTCATCATTTCCTCTTTCGACTTTCATTTGAAACTAGTTGTCATTTTATCCAGAAATACTATGTTTTATGTGGTTAATGAAACCCACTTCTCAAATATAGCCACCTTTGTAGTAAACACAATTAAAATGTATTAAATATTATCATTAAAACTTTGATTCCTTGTTTTTATGGTAGTTTAAACCTTGTGGCCTCATGTTGGACCAACAATACATACTTGGGCCGCCTAATTGATCATGGGCCGAGTGAGTGTTTCTGGGCCACGCTATTGGGCCTGAACTACGGTGGGCCGAAAGAAGTGATGCTGGACCAAGGGGCGCTACTGGGCTGGACTTGGGCCAAGGCAGGCTCTCGGTTTTGGTGTAGGACATGTGGGCCAACCAGTGGGCCTAGCCGACTCTGTGGGCCTCCTAAAGTAACGTTGGGCCAAATTTAGTGTCATTGGACCAGGTGATGTTATCCCGGTCGAAGGAGGGGTGTGTTAGCCGGATGGGGATGTGGCTATGCCGATTGAAGTTGGTCACCACCTTGGTCGAATGGATGTTCCCTTCCGAATGAGATGGTCCGAACCACGACTCCGCCGAATGGTGATGGTCAGCGGATGAGGGTGGTTGTCGCATGGGCATGGTCGAATGAGTAGATCTGGTCGAATGAACATCCCCGACCGAATGAGTGTCTCAGGCCGAATGTCTCATGGTCCCATCGAATGAGGGGTCTTGACCGAGAGAATGAGCTAGAGGCGAAGGAGGATGGTCGAATGGGGTAGCATCGAATGGGACATGGCCACCGGCGAATGAGCAGACTAACCGAATGGAGGCCGGCGAATAGGGCCATTCGACCATGACCATTCGACCCTGGTCATTCCCTTCACATTCGGCCGTTCGATTCTCAGGGAGTTTCCGACCGAGTTCCAGCCCAACCCCATGATGATTTTTGTTGTGTTCTGAGGTTGGTATTCGAGAGTGTAGGGTCAAGAAGGTGTATAAAACCGGGTGAAAGTGATGGTTCAACAAAGGGAGTGAAAACCCTAAATTTTCGTGACTTTGCAGCTCGTTTTACCTCGTTTTCAGAAGGTTTGAGCTCCGATCTGTTGTACTTTTGTGTAGAGCACCATGAGAGCTTCGTGTAGGTTCGAAAATGGAGTAATTTGGTTGAGAAATGAGAGAGTTATGAAGGTTTGAAGGTTTTGAAAACCCTAAAAATGGTGTGGCCGGAAATTTGAGCTAGAGAGAGAATGGGGAAGAGAGGAATGAAGGAAAACCCTCATTTTAGGGTTTTTATACCCCGGGTGGTATCCGGGTTCGTTTTGGTTGCTCGGTTCGTTAATTCGTCGCGTAACCGGAAAATTACGCGTAATTTAATTAGTTTTAAATAATAAGATTTAATTTAATTATTTTGATGAGTTTCAAAATTGTAAAATGTTATTTATTTAATTTTATTAAAGTATTTTCGATCGTGACGTGTTTTCGTTTTCGTTTCGTCAGATCGCGTAACCTTCGCGCGTAATTCGTTCGAATCGTCACCCGAACGAATACGACGATGATTTTTTTGCTTTCTGACTTTTGTTTTCTACTTTTCAGTCATTATTTCAGAACTCTAAACTCACAGATATGTTTGTGTGAATCGTCACTCACGCAAACACGCTGTCAGTTCGTCATTCTGAAATAACACTGCATTAATGTTTTAATTGTGTTTCCTCACTGTCGGACTCAACTATACATCATGATTTCACATTGTTTTCGTACTGACTTGTCGGTCATCTGATTCCAGTCATCTGTGGACATCAGATCGCAACCGATATGTTTCTGAATATCGTTTGAATACCGTTGTTTCCCATGTTTTGTTGTGTTAACTGTAATTAAGTTTTCACTTAATAAACACAACTAATGTTTCAAATGTACGTTGTACTTAATGTATTTAAGTTTATACAAAAATACGTACAACGATTTCTTGTATTTAGAATTCTGTTAATACAAGTACTGTTTAAGCTCACGTATGTACACATAGAATACAGTGAAAGTACACATACCGTACGGACTTGCCGGACGATCTGGCACTTGCTGTTACAGTCTCCCCTTGTTAAAGAAATTTCGTCCCGAAATTTAAGCATCAAAGTCGGGCTTCAATTCTCGAACAAATGGGGATACTTTGCTTTCATGTTGTCCTCGCGTTCCCAGGTAAACTCTGGTCCACGCTTGGAGTTCCATCGAACCTTTACAATAGGAATACGGCTTCGTTTCAGTCTCTTGACTTCACGTTCCATAATCTCTACAGGTTCTTCGATAAAATGTAGTTGTTCATCAATTTGTATCTCTTCCAATGGTATGATCAATGTTTCATCTGCTAGACACCTCTTGAGATTTGATACGTGAAATACATCGTGTACTCCACTGAGTTCATCAGGAAGTCTGAGTCTGTATGCCACAAGACCTATGCGTTGAGTAATCTCAAACGGTCCGACATACCGAGGTGCTAGTTTGCCTTTAGCCCCAAAACGAACTACGCCTTTCCATGGGGACACTTTCAACATGACTCGGTCACCCACATCAAATTCCAAAGGCTTGCGCCGTTTGTCTGCGTAACTCTTTTGGCGACTACGTGTTGCTTGTAATCTCTGTTGTATCTGGGCTATCTTATCAGTAGTTTCCTGAATAAGTTCAGGCCCAGTTATTCTGTTGTCTCCCACTTCGGTCCAACAAATCGGAGACCGACATTTTCTACCGTAGAGTGCTTCAAACGGAGCACATCCAATGCTGCTGTGGTAGCTATTATTGTAGGAGAACTCAATAAGTGGTAAATGTGTGTCCCAACTTCCACCGAAGTCTAGGATGCATGTTCTCAACATATCCTCTAGGGTTTGAATAGTGCGCTCGCTTTGTCCATCCGTTTGTGGATGATAAGCAGTGCTCAAGTTAACACTTGTCCCTAAGGATTGTTGCAATGATTGCCAGAACCGCGAAGTGAATCGACTGTCCCGGTCTGAGATAATAGACAATGGCACACCATGCCTTACTACTATCTCATCAATGTATAGTCTTGCAAGTTTCTCCATCTTGTACGTTTCTCTGATCGGCAAGAAATGTGCGGACTTGGTCAATCTATCAATGATGACCCAAATCGAATCATGCCCGCTGGAAGTGCGGGGTAGCTTGGTAATGAAATCCATAGCTATTTGTTCCCACTTCCATTGTGGTATCTCTGGTTGTTCCAGCAAACCCGAAGGTTTCTGGTGTTCAGCTTTGACTTTGGCACATGTGAGACATTTGCCAACATAAGTGGCAATGTCTTTCTTCATGCCCGGCCACCAATAAAATGACCTAAGATCTTGGTACATCTTATCGGCACCAGGATGAACTGAATAACGTGTCTTGTGTGCCTCGTCAAGTATGAGTGTTCGAAGTTCATCTACTGCCGGAATCCAAACACGATCCAAATAGTAGATAACTCCATCTTGTCTTGTCTCAAAATGTTTCTCGGCTCCACAGTCAAGCTCGCGTTTCAAATTGTCTCTTGCCACTGCTTCTTGTTGTGCTTGTAAAATGTGATCTCTCAAACTTGTTTGCACTGTCATTCCCATGGCGCGAACGCGTAAGGGTTTGACTCTTTCCTTCCGACTCAAAGCATCTGCAACGACATTTGCTTTGCCCGGATGGTATTTGATCACACAATCGTAATCGTTCAGGAGCTCAACCCAACGTCTCTGTCTCATGTTAAGCTCCTTCTGATCAAATATGTGCTGTAAACTCTTGTGATCTGTGAAGATAGTGCATTTGGTACCATAAAGGTAATGTCTCCAAATCTTTAGTGCAAAAACCACAGCTCCCAGTTCAAGATCATGCGTCGTGTAATTCTTCTCATGTATCTTCAGCTGTCGTGAGGCATAAGCAATGACTTTGTCTCGTTGCATCAAGACACATCCGAGTCCCTGATGGGAAGCATCACAGTAAACTACAAAGTCATCACTGCCTTCTGGGAGTGTTAGGATTGGAGCATTGCACAATCTTTGTTTCAGTGTCTGGAAAGCCTCTTCTTGTTTATGAGTCCACACAAAAGGTTCAGACTTCTGTGTGAGTTTGGTGAGGGGCAAGGCTATCTTAGAGAAATTCGAAATGAATCTCCTGTAATAACCTGTCAATCCCAAGAATGATCGGATCTCTGTCGGTGTTGTAGGCACATCCCAGTTCTTGATTGCTTCTATCTTGGCAGGATCCACATGAATACCATTACTGTTAATCACGTGACCCAAAAACTGAACTTCTCTTAACCAAAATTCACACTTAGAGAATTTGGCATAGAGTTGTTCTTCTTTCAGAAGCTCCAAAACTGTCCTGAGGTGTTGCTCATGTTCCTTCTCGGTTCTTGAATAAATCAGTATATCGTCTATGAAGACGATCACAAACTGATCTAGATACGGCTTGCACACCCGGTTCATCAAGTCCATGAACACAGCCGGTGCGTTCGTCAATCCAAATGGCATCACCATAAATTCGTAGTGTCCATATCGGGTACGAAAGGCCGTCTTGGGTATGTCTTCCTCTTGTATCCGGAGCTGATGATAACCTGATCTCAGGTCTATCTTTGAAAAATACTGTGCTCCCTGTAACTGATCAAACAAATCATCAATCCTCGGTAACGGATACCGATTCTTGATGGTGAGTTTGTTGAGCTCTCGATAATCAATGCACATTCTGAAAGTTCCATCCTTCTTTTTGACAAAAAGAACAGGAGCTCCCCACGGGGAAAAGCTCGGTCGGATGAATCCTTTATCGAGAAGTTCTTGCAATTGGTTAGACAACTCTTGCATCTCCGATGGTGCGAGTCTGTAGGGAGACTTGGCTACAGGAGTTGCTCCCGGAATTAAATCGATTCGGAACTGTACTGATCTCTCAGGTGGCAGTCCCGGTAAGTCATCCGGAAACACTTCTGCAAAATCTCTCACAACTGGCACATCTTGAATCTTGGTTGCTTTCTTGTCTTTCTGAATCACGTGAGCTAAAAACGCAACACATTGTTTCCGTAAGCACTTGCGAGCTTTCATGCACGAAATTATCTTGACACTGCGTTTCGCTTGCTCTCCACGAATTTCCAAGACTTCATTGTTCTCCATAGGAATGCGTAATAGTTTATCGGAACAGATGAACTCAACCCGGTTAAGAGATAGCCAATCCATTCCGATGATAACGTCGAAACTGCCCAGCTCCATCGGTATCAAGTCGATGGAAAATGTATGATCACCAAGTGTTAGTGGGCAATTTCTAAGTACTGTGTCAACTGTAATCTGTTTGCCATTAGCTATCTCAATACTATAAGGGGAGTCTAATGATTCCTCAGCATGATTAAGATGGCTAGCAAAATCGGATGAGATAAAACTCTGATCCGCACCAGTATCAAATAATATAGAGGCATAGAAATCAGATAGAAGGAATGTACCCGTAATGACGTTCGGGTCCTGTCTAGCTGCAGCAGCTCCTATCTGAAAGGCTCGTCCCCTTGGTGCTTGAGCCATTTGTTGATTTCTCTTGGGGCAATCCCTAGAGAAGTGACCAGGTTCACCACAATTGTAGCAAGACCTGCGGTCAGTAGCAGCAGCAGTAGTGGCTGCCTTGTTGTTTCTGTTTGGCGCTCCCGTGCTCCTGCAGCGGTTTGCCCAGTGGCCAAACTTTCCACAGTTTGTGCATTGCATGCACTGAGAGTTTGGCGCATGATGGTACTGGCAAGTGTTGCACAAAGGTGCAGTGCCAGTGTAGGGCTTCCTGACTTGTAGTGGTGGTGGCTGATTAAGCATTGGGGCTTGAGTAGTGGCAGCAAAGTTCCTTGCCACTTTTTGTTTCTTAGCCGGACGTTTATCCGACTTCTTGGAAGTTCCAGCTTTGGCTGTTTCAGCCTCATTCTTCAAAACTCCAGACTTTACCATCACCTTGGTAAGTTTAGCTGAGAGGGAGATAGCAGCCTCCAAAGTAGCAGGATAAGCAGCCAACACAATACTTTGGATGCAAGAAGGTAATCCCGCCACATAACGGTCAATCAGCTTTTCCAATGTTGGTACCATTTCTGGCACCAAAGCTACCAACTCATGATAGCGAGTGGTGAAGGTCATATGATCAGCTCCCTTCATTACATGGTTCGAGAGTTCGGTCTCCAGCAGTTGCAGTTCGTGTTTCGGACAGAATTCGTTCCTCAGAAGAAGCTTAAATTCTGCCCACGGCATTGCCATCGCCTCATCTCTTCCCTTTGCTCGAATCTGAGCATTCCACCATGTCAGTGCTCGCTTGCTGAATGAACCAGCTGCATAGCGAACTTTATGGTGTTCTGGACAGTTGCTAATGTCCAGAGTGTTCTCCATCTTTTCTAGCCATTGGATCAGTCCAACAGCTCCTTCGGCTCCTGTGAAACTTGGGGGTTTACATCCTACAAAAGACTTGTAGGAGTATTCCGAAGTATGACTAGTGGTTCCACTAGCCTCTCCTGTAGTGTGACCAGAAACGTTGCCGTGGCCTTGAATCTTGTTTATCATCTCTGGGATGACATCTTTCAGCTGGCTGGTCAGTTGAGTACTCAGCAGGGTTGCTAAGGCGATAGTAGCTGGATCTATCATCTGAACATTGCTTGGGCCTGGTGGTGGAGAGTGTGGAGGAGGAGGAGGAGGTGGTGAATGTGGAGGAGAGTCAGGTGGTGTTGGTGTCGAGGAGTGTGGTGCTGAAGTCTGCGTGGTCGGTTGCTTCCTGGGCGGCATTCTGATCATAACCGAAAGAAAATCGGTTAGCGCAGTGATCAGATGCAGAAAGCATATGCAAATAAGATCTTATGTCAGATAATATCTACATGAGGGTCCCTAGGTTATAGTCTAGGCCAAACCGTTTATGTAATATGACCTATATTTCTCTATAACCATGGCTCTGATACCAATCTGTCACACCCCGGGCCGGCGGGAACGGATCGTGTTTTCCCGTCGGGTGGAAGGTTCCCGGGGCGCGATATCTTGGAGTGATAATCAATTGATCAGATTGTTTACATAGCACATGAGATATAAATGAGAAATGCTAATCATGACAAGAAGTAGAATTACAAAGTTAAATTACATTGTACATCATAATTTAACTAAGTAAATCTAATCAAAAAGAATCATTGAGTTTATATCTTGAACTGTACAAGATATACAAAAGTAATTCACTGTTTTGTCATATCAAAAGTATGCAGTCAAAAGTAAGCTAGGTCTTCTAAGAGTCCACTAGCTTAACACTGGCACAATTGTATCTACACCTGTCCGTCACCTGAGAAAACATGTATTTAAACAAAGTCAACACTAGGTTGGTGAGTTCATAAGTAAGTATATTGAAAACCGTTGGATTGATCATGCACACATCCACAATGTCATAGTTGTTGCTTGTAATACTTGTTTCATCTGTACCACCCAATGGCCTCTCCTTAGTTATATGTACAAGTAGTGTATCACCTGATCAAGTATGCTTATATATAGGGAATCCTGAAAGGGTCAAGCCCAGACGCTATCCCACCACATACTCAGTCAAGTTCCACACCACTTGCGATACAACTAAAGATTTACATTTCCCCGCTTATTCATCGTACTTGAGATGTATTCAGTTATTGTATTGATGATAGAATAATATATTGTATGGGGTTTAATTATCAAACCGAAGTATTGATAACCCTCGATGTATTAAGGAATTTTAGATTAATATAATCATGTCCTTGTATTATTCTATACTTGAGGTGGGTTAACTGATGATACTCTATTAAATATTAAGAGTGTGAGTTAACCCCTTGCAACTTGTCCTTGAACCATAGTGCGTAGAGCCTAAAAGGAATCCATTGAAATCCTCACGTAATCAGATTTCAATGCATCCGATTTATCTCTACCACTTTGCATGTCTATTGTCCTCAACGAAATCTATTACTAGTAGTGTCACATGAGATCAGATCACCTTCTCAACCTACTAGTCAATAGGGCTCTCGTTGGATTAATTACTTATCACTGTAGATTAATATCACCATGTGTCGCTTACCAGAACCTGACTTGAGGTCGCCCTGTCACCGGTCATACGTTACCGGCCAATTGAATCAGTACGATCAACATACTAGCCCTACAAGCTAGAGGTTTGTCAAACCTATGGTACCACTATGCTATCGTCGGTTTAGTCACGTCAAACTAACTGGTCAGCGAATTACAGGGACTTACATGATCACTTGAACAACTTGGCACATGATTGAAGTGATATAATGCAAACAGGTCAAATGTAATTAATTGTAATTGTATTCACTTGTACTCTTGTTCTCATTGTCATATGTTCTCCGTGATATTAACAAAGTTAAATAAGAACTAGTCTTATTAGATTATGTTAATTAATTGAGTGAATGATGTTGTTATCATGAAATTATGTTATCATGATTATCATTCCATGCTACTTGTTCTTCTTGTAATATGTGTTGAATTATAAAGTTAAGTGTTATAAGAACTAGTCTTATTACACTCACTTAATTCTTGTATCGAATGATGTAATAAAGATATATTATCTTTATATCATTCTTAAGTTTTGATCTTGTAATCATCTCATCATGTTTCCTTGTAAATGTTACAATGTCATTTCTTGTAAGAATAACTAAGTGTTGTAAGAGTTAACTTACTACTAAGTTATTCTATCGTATCGATGAGTTATGATATTAAAATATCATCATCATCTTATCTTTCCTGTATTCTTAAATTCAACAAGCATGCATACAATGATTTATGATAATAAGCAATTTAATATCAAATAATCAAAGTATTAGCAATATGTAAGCAAAACTTTTAAATAAATAAAAGTAAAGCATGTTTCTCAGCCCCGAGAGTTTAAAATCAGTAAAGATTAAAGAAAAGGGGCATATGAACTCACATTGTAGTTGTTGTGGTTGACTTATATTAAACGAGAATGCACGCGCCCTTGTTTGTAATTTAGTTTGTTTTCACGATCCTGTATTGATTTCACGTTGTTGTAAGTTGTCAGTATGAGTTGTATGTATGTGAGTGCGTGTAGGTGTTAACCCTAAAGTTGGTTAACACGCGTGAGTCTCGGTCATCACTCGGCCCTTGGACAATTGTCATTGATTTTACAACCATTAATCCATCTAGATTGAAGTTAACAGGTTTAGGTTATTTGGCTTAACTTTTAACTTGATTTTATGTCCAAATCCTTAGATTTTTCACATTAAAGAATAATAACTCCTAACATTTTATGACCCAATCTTGTGTCATCATTTCCTCTTTCGACTTTCATTTGAAACTAGTTGTCATTTTATCCAGAAATACTATGTTTTATGTGGTTAATGAAACCCACTTCTCAAATATAGCCACCTTTGTAGTAAACACAATTAAAATGTATTAAATATTATCATTAAAACTTTGATTCCTTGTTTTTATGGTAGTTTAAACCTTGTGGCCTCATGTTGGACCAACAATACATACTTGGGCCGCCTAATTGATCATGGGCCGAGTGAGTGTTTCTGGGCCACGCTATTGGGCCTGAACTACGGTGGGCCGAAAGAAGTGATGCTGGACCAAGGGGCGCTACTGGGCTGGACTTGGGCCAAGGCAGGCTCTCGGTTTTGGTGTAGGACATGTGGGCCAACCAGTGGGCCTAGCCGACTCTGTGGGCCTCCTAAAGTAACGTTGGGCCAAATTTAGTGTCATTGGACCAGGTGATGTTATCCCGGTCGAAGGAGGGGTGTGTTAGCCGGATGGGGATGTGGCTATGCCGATTGAAGTTGGTCACCACCTTGGTCGAATGGCCGTTCCCTTCCGAATGAGATGGTCCGAACCACGACTCCGCCGAATGGTGATGGTCAGCGGATGAGGGTGGTTGTCGCATGGGCATGGTCGAATGAGTAGATCTGGTCGAATGAACATCCCCGACCGAATGAGTGTCTCAGGCCGAATGTCTCATGGTCCCATCGAATGAGGGGTCTTGACCGAGAGAATGAGCTAGAGGCGAAGGAGGATGGTCGAATGGGGTAGCATCGAATGGGACATGGCCACCGGCGAATGAGCAGACTAACCGAATGGAGGCCGGCGAATAGGGCCATTCGACCATGACCATTCGACCCTGGTCATTCCCTTCACATTCGGCCGTTCGATTCTCAGGGAGTTTCCGACCGAGTTCCAGCCCAACCCCATGATGATTTTTGTTGTGTTCTGAGGTTGGTATTCGAGAGTGTAGGGTCAAGAAGGTGTATAAAACCGGGTGAAAGTGATGGTTCAACAAAGGGAGTGAAAACCCTAAATTTTCGTGACTTTGCAGCTCGTTTTACCTTGTTTTCAGAAGGTTTGAGCTCCGATCTGTTGTACTTTTGTGTAGAGCACCATGAGAGCTTCGTGTAGGTTCGAAAATGGAGTAATTTGGTTGAGAAATGAGAGAGTTATGAAGGTTTGAAGGTTTTGAAAACCCTAAAAATGGTGTGGCCGGAAATTTGAGCTAGAGAGAGAATGGGGAAGAGAGGAATGAAGGAAAACCCTCATTTTAGGGTTTTTATACCCCGGGTGGTATCCGGGTTCGTTTTGGTTGCTCGGTTCGTTAATTCGTCGCGTAACCGGAAAATTACGCGTAATTTAATTAGTTTTAAATAATAAGATTTAATTTAATTATTTTGATGAGTTTCAAAATTGTAAAATGTTATTTATTTAATTTTATTAAAGTATTTTCGATCGTGACGTGTTTTCGTTTTCGTTTCGTCAGATCGCGTAACCTTCGCGCGTAATTCGTTCGAATCGTCACCCGAACGAATACGACGATGATTTTTTTGCTTTCTGACTTTTGTTTTCTACTTTTCAGTCATTATTTCAGAACTCTAAACTCACATATATGTTTGTGTGAATCGTCACTCACGCAAACACGCTGTCAGTTCGTCATTCTGAAATAACACTGCATTAATGTTTTAATTGTGTTTCCTCACTGTCGGACTCAACTATACATCATGATTTCACATTGTTTTCGTACTGACTTGTCGGTCATCTGATTCCTGTCATCTGTGGACATCAGATCGCAACCGATATGTTTCTGAATATCGTTTGAATACCGTTGTTTCCCATGTTTTGTTGTGTTAACTGTAATTAAGTTTTCACTTAATAAACACAACTAATGTTTCAAATGTACGTTGTACTTAATGTATTTAAGTTTATACAAAAATACGTACAACGATTTCTTGTATTTAGAATTCTGTTAATACAAGTACTGTTTAAGCTCACGTATGTACACATAGAATACAGTGAAAGTACACATACCGTACGGACTTGCCGGACGATCTGGCACTTGCTGTTACACTTAAATACAGTAAGTACAACGTACATTTGAAACATTAGTTGTGTGTATTTAAGTGAAAACTTAAGTACAGTTAACACAACAAATCACGAGAAACAACGGTGTTCATACAGATAACAGAAACAAATCGGTTGCGATCTGATATCCATAGATGACAGGAATCAGATGGCCAACGATTCAATGTGAACAATGTGATAACAGGATGTTTAGTTGAGTCCGACAGTGAGGAAACACAACTAAAACTAAATTGCAGTGTCGTTTCAGAATAACGAACTGACAGTGTGTTTGCGTAGGTGACGATTCACACAAACATATCTGTGAGTTTGACGTTCTGAAATGATGACTGGAAAGTAGAAAACAAAAGTCGGAAAGCAAAACCATCGTCGAGTTCGTTAGAATGACAATTCGAGCGAATACGCGCGATGGTGACACGATCTGACGAAACGAAAACGAAACACGACGCGAACGATAATAAATTTAAATAATTTTCTTTTTATTTATTACATTTAAGTTACGCGTAGATTTTAGGATACGCGACGAAATCGCAAGCCGAGCAACCGAAACGAACCTGAACTCAACCAGGGTATAAATACCCTAAATGAACTCCATTTATTCATTTCATCACTTTCCATTCTCTCTCTAACCCAAATTTCCGGCTACCACCTTCTCACCACCATTAACCACTTTCAAAGCTTCGTATCTCACTCGTTTGTGGGCCAAATCGTGCGTTCTTGGTGTCCACGCGAAGCTCTTGATGTTCTCTACATGAAAGTACAATAGATCTGAAGAATTAACCACTGAAATTCGAGGTAAATGAACTTGAAAATCACGAAAATAGGGTTTTCTTTGTATCACCTTGTTCGACACACACACATCTTTCGTGTAAAACCCTACAACGCAGATTCCTGACACCCCTAGGGTCCGATCTACAAGTGGACATACCATGAGAAAAGCTAGATCGAGGGTTGGAGCTGGGTGTTGAAAGAGAACACGCAGGGTTCGCGGCTTCATATCGGCCGAACCTTGTTTTCAGGATGCCGAACCTTGTGTAACACCCACTGCCGAACCTCTCCTTGATCAGAGCATCCCAAGCGAACATGTAACATTAGCGCTTCCAAAGTCAATGGCAAATACACGGGGCCGAATGATGATCGAAACTTACGATTGTTAGCCGACTGAAAGGCTAACACCTACACGCGCATAAACCAAATACAACTTATACTTATAGGTTGCAACAACGTGTAAACAATACAGGATCGTGAAAACAAACTCAAATTCAATCAAGAGCCCGTGCATATCTACAATTAAGCTAAGTCAACCCAACAACTACAAGGTGAGTTCATATGCTCCCTTTTACTTTAATCTTTACTGATTTTAAACTCTCGGGGCTGGGAAACATGTTTACTTTTATTTATTTAAAAGTTTTGCTTAACATGTTATTTATACTTTGATTTGGATAATATTAAATTGTTTATTATCGCTTATCATTGTATGCATGCTTGTATGATCATGAGATAACAGGGAAACTCAGATGATTATGATAATGTAACTTCATAATCATCAACACATTTGAATAACGTAGTTGTAAGACTATATCTTATAACACATAGTTATTCCTACATGAGCAAACATTGAGACAATTCATACACAAACAAACAATGAGAACTACTACAGTGGAACATAGTGACACTTCACAGCACATGAATGATTAGAAGATAAAATATCTTCTTAATATCATTTCACATTATAATTGATTGAGTGTGATAATTCAATTACTTATAACACTTAATCTACACCTTAAAAACATACTATGTGATAGTATGATCGCATTGATACTTCACCGCCATACGCTACTTAAGGGTACTAAGACTTGTTCTTAATACGGCTTAAGGATGTTATGGTGAGCATATGGGTTCAAGCGAATGATGTCATGATAACGTAACTTCATGATAACAATATCATTCGTATCATGATTTACATAACGTAATAAGACAAGTTCTTATTCAACTTTGTTAATCACATTGAGATCAGCAACAACACAGATGTACATCATCCATCGTTACCTGTGGACTAGTAGATTGAGGAATTTATTTTCTCTCATGTCATATTATTAGTAACAGTTTCGATGAAGTCATTGGGATTCACACGGCGGGATAGAGGTGAATCGGGTGCATTGTAATCTGATTACGTGAGGATCACGAATGGACTCCTTTTGGGCTCTATACGTTGCATTTGAGAATACATTACATACAGTTAACTAACACTTTTAATTATTTAAAAGTGTAACAACAGTTAACGCGCAGAAAATAGAATAATACAAGGAACAGATTAATTAAATCTAATATCCTTATTACACAAAATGGTTATCAATACTTCGGTTTGATAACTACAACGCTATCATTATATTATTCTATTCATGCGAACACAGGTGAATCAGTGGGACAAACTTGAGAAATGAGAATGGAAATCAATAGTTGTATTGCAAGTAGTGTGGAGTTCTAGTGGTGATGTGGTGGGATGTTGGCTAGGGCTTAGTTCCCTTACATATACGCTATATATAAACATCACTACTAGGATGATATAATACTTGTAAATATAACTATTGAGATGCCATTGTGTGAACAAGTGAACAGACAATCATACAAGTAACATATTTATCATTGTGAATGTGCATGTGAATGAATCAAGGTTTTACGTTAACTTACTTATGAACTCACCAACCTAGTGTTGACTTTGTTTAAATACATGTTTCTCTGGTGATGAACAGGTGTAGCTACTATTATGCATTGGCATAGCTAGTGGACTTTTAGAAGACCTAGCTACTTTTGTGATTGCATACTTTTGGGATAACAAGATCATGAATCATCTTTTATATATCTTGTACATATACAAGATATAGTTACATTGATTCTTTTTAGTAGATTTACTAAATTAAATTATGAACGATACATTGTAATTTAATATTGTAATTCTATGTCATGGATGTGTTAGCATTTCTCATTTATTTATCATGTGCTATGTAAACAATCTGATCATTTGATTATCACTCATGATATCGCGCCCCGGGAACCTTACGCCCGACGGGAAAACACGATCCGTTCCCGCCGGCCTGGGGTGTGACAGATTGGTATCAGAGCCATGGTTATAGAGAAATATAGGTCATATTACTTAAACGGTTTGGCCTAGACTATAACCTAGGGACCCTCATATAGAGATCAGGTGACTTAGGATTCTATTTGCATATGTCTTCTGCTTCTGGTCACTGCACTAACTGATTTTCTTTCGGTTATGATCAGAATGCCGCCAAGAAGACAACCACCTCTGTTACCACTGACTCAAGATTCAGCTCCGCACTCTTCGACTCCGACACCGCCTGATTCTCCTCCACATCTGCCACCTCCACCTCCACCTCCGCCACCACCGGCTTATCAGTTGGACCCTGCTACTGTGGCATTGGCCACTCTCCTTACTAGTCAACTGAGGGATGTGATTCCCGAAATGTTGAACCGTATCAACAACAACAACAGCAACAACGTTGCTAACTCATCTAGAGAAGGCAGCGGTAACACCAGGCAAAATCAGGACTATGCCTGCAAGAACTTTGTAGGTTGCAAGCCACCCAGTTTTAGTGGCAGTGAGGGTGCAGTCGGATTGATCCAGTGGATCGAGAAGATGGAGGCTACCCTCGACATCAATGGCTGTCTTGAACAGAACAGAGTCAAGTATGCTGCGGGTTCATTTCACAAGAGGGCGTTAACTTGGTGGAACGCTCAAGTCTCGATCAGAGGCCGGGATGAGGCCCAGGCTATGCCTTGGAATGACTTCAAGGCGATGTTGAGGGCAGAGTTTTGCCCACGAAATGAACTGAAGAAGGTTGAGTCTGAACTGCTCAATCTGGAGATGATTGGTGCTGGGCATCTGGCCTACACCACCCGATTTCATGAGTTAGCCACTCTGGCACCTGACGTGGTGCCAACACTTGAGAAGAGAATTGAGCGGTATGTTGGTGGATTACCGCCCAGTATCCGGGGTCATGTGATTTCTGCTCACCCTACTACCATGGAGTTAGCTGTTACACTGTGATGTCGACGGAGCTTAGCTAGAATGATCTTCTCACATAGGCTCTAACTAGAAATCCAACATCCAAGACTTATCGACAACTTCTCACCTCACAGCTATTGAAGCAAGTTGCACATCTTAACTGTCTAAATTATAGTAAAACACTCCTATGAATTACCTGATCACAATAATTCATCCAATAATCAAAGACACATAGTAATTGATCTAGCATGCACCTATTATGTGACAGACAATCACCAAGACACACGAGGAGTATAATATCAATCATTAAACAGTCATAGATACGCGTTCACATTCATTATTCAAACCTAAATCTTTAAATCATAAGTTTCAACACATCATATTATTCCAAAACCAAAACAAACCAAAATCAATCATGCATAATCATCTAACCTAGGTAGTTCTAAATGTTTAGCCAAGAAACATTATATGAAAACAACCCATATCCTGTTTAAAGTGAATGAGAAACATGGGGATCAAAAGAGAACAAAGAAACCAAGTAACCGAATGAAGAACACCCGAGTTTCTTGATCCTACACCTTCAATACTTGATCTTTAGCCTTCCCAATCTCCCTAATCTTCCTTTGGCCGCCCAGAATTCGTCCCCCGTCGTCTGATACCCTAATTTTGAAGCTCCAGCCATTTTTATTGAAAAATCTCGAATTTCTGAGTTTTTACCCTCATCGCGTACCGCGACAACTCTTTCAAAACCCCTCGCGTTACGCGATGGGTCTCGCTACCCGACAAATTAGTCGGGTCAACCCGCAATCATTAAAAAGGGTATTTTGGTCATTTTCCTCTGTCACGTACCGCGACAGGGTTTTAGAATGGCTTCGCGATACGCGAAGGGGTTAGAAATCCAAAATTTTGCTTTCTTCATTCTCAGATCCGTCTTCGTCCAACCGGGAGCTCGTTTTCTTGATCTTTTGTGCCAAAATGACATGTTTATGACTTGCAAACATCAAAATACAGAAATGTGAAGCACCAACTTAAATCGACTCTAAAACTGAATAAAACTGTACAGAAACTTGATAAAAACAATTGGAAAAACAGTTGTGTTTTGCAACACATCACATCCCACACTTATCTCTTTTTCGTCCCTGAAAAAAGCTTATGCAAAAATCTGGGATCATAGCTAGATAAAATGGTTTCTACACAATTAAACTCATCAATTCAAAATTTAATGCTTTGGAAAAAAAATTGCAAGTATTGTTATCCTATTAAACCCATACTGATTATTCAAGTCTCTTAGTCATGGTCCATTATGTTCGTATTTTGCATTTCATTTCATTGGACCCACACTTAGAAAATCTAAAATCAAATCAAACCTGGGTTCTAGCTTTCAAGTCATCTTCACATATAAACAAACCAGAAATTTCTCAAATAAGATTTTTATAAATGAAACAGATGGAAGCGTGAGCATTTTTCTTTTATTTTTCAATCCATTGAATTTAACTTAGTGGTGTTTCAACCAGGCTGCAACCCGGCGTGTGACACATAAGTTTTTAATCCAACTTCTTTTCTTTTTATTTTTTTTCTATTTACTCAGCTTGTTTGGTGAAATGGAGGCGCCATAAGACTCGGATTTATTCTCATAAAAAGAGTACTTATGTGCCAAACAAAAATCAGATTTTCAAAACTCTCATTTGTTATTATGCAAAGACTCCTTTCTGACTAGAAAACATTTTCATCAATTCCAAATCCCCAATATGTTTCCCATGAAATTCATGCATTTAAGTGAAATTATACCAATCCTACGGGACAAATACAATCAGTTGAGCCTACCTACACATCCCATGACCAAAGCATAAAACCCAAACCAACAAGTTAACCATGACTGAAACCACAAAACCCAACTTTCCTATCATTTCCCATCATACTTTTGCAACCAACTAAAACAAGGACAAAGAAGATCTAAGCTAAAGATGTAGAAACAGAAATGAAAATTTTGAAAAAATTTTGACTTAAGAACTTAAGTAAACTAAAACTAAAAATCAAAAACTAACTACTAAAACAAAATTAAAATTAAACTAAGTTTCCCATCCCCACACTTAAACTTTACATTGTCCCCAATGTAGAGTAAAAGGAAACCCAAAAGAAAAAAAAACTAAAAACTAAAACTAAAAACTGAAAATGACTTAGCTGGTTGAAGAGAAGACTATCGAGTGCCAATATTTCCAACAAAACTCCACAATCTACCATTTTGCACCACAGGCTACAAACATACACATAAGATCTACACAAAGACAAAGATCAAACAAGCATCAATCCGCCTAAAACATGTTAATAATGATATCCATGATTAAGTCCAACCACAAACCCATCTTACCATTTAAACAAAGAAAAACTCAAAACAACCAACGAAAAATAAGAACTAACTAAAAAATATGAAAAATATCAATCCAGTGCAACAAGAATGAACTTAGAAAACCACCTTACCTTGCAATCGACTCAGAACACCTAGCCTTAGAACACCCGTCAATGGAAATGAAAATGGTGGAATGGTGGTAGAAGATGGTTGAATGGGTATTTAGTGGATGAAGGATGGTGGTGAAAACGGTTTAGGAGAGGGAAATTGGGGTTATAGCTCGAAAAATAGGGTTTCAAAAACATTTTGACACCTCAAGGACTAGTCGCGTACCGCGACAGATCCTCAAATGGCCGTCGCGTACCGCGACGGATGTTTGACCCGCGTGTTGACCGAAATCTCTAGTGTAGCGCGACAGGGTTATTTTTCCAGAGAGTTTCTGGCATTTTCATGCCTTAGCCAAATTTTCAACCCATTTTTCTTACTTAAACCATCCAAAAAAATTCTAAGGTAAAGAAAACATACCAGGTGGCTCCAATTCATCATTATGGCATCAAATTGATTAAAAACCTGCAAAACAAATTAAAACACACAAAAATGAAAACGAACAACGAAAAACAAACACGAAAGAATGAAAAACACCAACGACAATTGGAAACTACTAACTCTACAAACTCTACACTTGGGAGTTTAACCCAAGAGCTTCCTCAAACTCAACTCAAGTGGGAGGATCGAAGGAAATCTCCTCCCATTCGCTTGAAAACGAGCCACTTTCAACCGCCTCCCACATCTCACCGTCAACAAAACTCCTCATCACCTCCGGCTTCTTCTCAACATCCCCACACTTGGGTTTATCAACACTCTCACCAATCCCTCCTTTACTAATGGATTTGGCTACCACAAAAGTGACCGTCTCGTCACCGACCCTAAGTGAGAGCTTCCCGTCAAAAACATCGATGACGGCCTAGCGAGACTCTACATTGATGTAATAGTAGTTAGGCACGGGGTGCCATTGTCTATTATTTCAGACCAGGACAGTCGATTTACTTCGCGGTTCTGGCAATCATTACAACAATCCTTAGGGACAAGTGTTAATTTGAGCACAGCTTATCATCCACAAACGGATGGACAAAGCGAGTGCACCATTCAATCCCTAGAGGATATGTTGAGAACATGCATCCTAGACTTCGGTGGAAGTTGGGACACACATTTACCTCTCATTGAGTTCTCTTACAACAATAGCTACCACAGCAGCATTGGATGTGCTCCGTTTGAAGCACTTTATGGTAGAAAATGTCGGTCTCAAATTTGTTGGACCAAAGTGTGAGACAACAGAATAACTGGGCCTGAACTTATTCAGGAAACTACTGATAAGATAGCCCAGATACAACAACGTTTACAAGCAACACGTAGCCGCCAAAAGAGTTACGCAGAAAAACGGCGCAAGCCTTTGGAATTCGATGTGGGAGACCGAGTCATGTTGAAAGTGTCCCCCTGGAAAGGCGTAGTTCGTTTTGGGGCTAAGGGCAAGCTAGCACCTAGGTATGTCGGACCGTTTGAGATTACTCAACACATAGGTCATGTGGCATACAGACTCAGACTCCCTGATAAGCTCAGCGGAGTACACGATGTGTTTCATGTATCAAATCTCAAAAGGTTCTTAGCAGAAGAATCATTGATCATACCATTGGAAGAGATAAAAGTTTATGAGCAACTACACTTCATTGAAGAACCTGTAGAGATTATGGAACGTGAAGTTAAGAAACTGAAGCGTAGCCGTATCCCTATTGTAAAGGTTCGATGGAACTCCAAGCGTGGACCAGAATTTACTTGGGAGCGCGAGGACACCATGAAAGCAAAGTATCCCCACCTGTTCGAGAAGTAAAGCCCGACCTTTATGCTTAAATTTCGGGACGAAATTTCTTTAACAAGGGGAGACTGTGACAACTAGTACCTGACCGGCCGGCAAGTCTGTACGGTACGTGTACTATAAACAGTAACTATGTGTACATATACGATTGTGAACCGTGTTTGTATTATCAGAAATCTAAATACAAGAAATCGTTGTACGTATTTTCGTGTAAACTTAAATACAGTAAGTACAACGTACATTTGAAACATTAGTTGTGTGTATTTAAGTGAAAACTTAAGTACAGTTAACACAACAAATCACGAGAAACAACGGTGTTCATACAGATAACAGAAACAAATCGGTTGCGATCTGATATCCATAGATGACAGGAATCAGATGGCCGACGATTCAATGCGAAAAAAATGTGATAACAAGATGTTTAGTTGAGTCCGACAATGAGGAAACGCAACTAAAACTAAATTGCAGTGTCGTTTCAGAATAACGAACTGACGGTGTGTTTGCGTGGGTGACGATTCACACAAACATATCTGTGATTTTGACGTTCTGAAATGATGACTGGAAAGTAGTAAACAAAAGTCGGAAAGCAAAACCATCGTCGTGTTCGTTAGAATGACGATTCGAGCGAATACGTGCGATGGTGACACGATCTGACGAAACGAAAACGAAACACGACGCGAACGATAATAAATTTAAATAATTTTCTTTTATTTATTACATTTAAGTTACGCGTAGATTTTCGGATACGCGACGAAATCGCAAACCGAGCAACCGAAACGAACCCGAACTCAACCGGGATATAAATACCCTAAATGAACTCCATTTATTCATTTCATCACTTTCCATTCTCTCTCTAACCCAAATTTTTGGCTACCACCTTCTCACCACCATTAACCACTTTCAACGCTTCGTATCTCACTCGTTTGTGGGCCAAATCGCGCGTTCTTGGTGTCCACGCGAAGCTCTTGATGTTATCTACATGAAAGTACAACAGATCTGAAGAATTAACCACTGAAATCCGAGGTAAATGAACTTGAAAAATCACGAAAATAGGGTTTTCTTTGTATCACCTTGTTCGACACGCACACACATCTTTGGTGTAAAACCCTACAACGCAGATTCCTGACACCCCTAGGATTCGATCTACAAGTGGACATACCATGGGAAAAGCTAGATCGAGGGTTGGAGCTGGGTGTTGAAGGAGAACACGCGGGGTTCGCAGCTTCATATCGGCCGAACCTTGTTTTCAGGATGCCGAACCTTGTGTAACACCCACTGCCGAACCTCTCCTTGATCAGAGCATCCCAGGCGAACCTGTAACGAATCAAGCATGCTGAGTGGCGAACCCATTGGAGCCACGAACCCTAGCCGAACCATGCATCAACAACCAAACCTTGCAAGGATGAATGAACCCTGCTCCAGGCACATAACCCACGAACCTGTGTAAAGTGAACACCGTACCTTTTCTCAGAAAGGCGAACCTGTGTTGCAGCCATGAGAGCCTATGTGTACTACGAACCTGTGATCACCAATCCATTAGCCGAACCCCCACGCAAAGCCATGACCGAACCTCTCACTGAATAGCCGAACCCCTCATTCCCTTGAACAAGACATCGGCGAACCTGCATGTTGTATTTGTACTCACGAACCATGCACCATTGTGGGCGAACCCTCTCTATAGGTTCGCTGGTTTGAATCTCGACCGCACCCAAATTAGCATGGCCCAACAGCTGGCCCAATATAGTAATCGACTTATTTTAACAATACGGCCTAGGGTGTTGGATTGATTAAGCACTTCGGCCCACATGTCACAATTACATATTGGATCATCTACAACCTAATTGGCCCAACTTTATTCTTTGGCCCATTTCGTTTGCCTTAGGCCCAACAGAAAAATTCGGCCCAATATCCTTTTGTTTCGATTCAATATGAATATTAGGGCCCAAGATAGTGCATAAGGCCCACATATAATTCTTAAGGCCCACGTATAACTTTAAAGGCTCACGTCGACATCATTCGGCTCAAGTGATATTTGAGAAAAACATGAGACTTAGAAATCAATTCAGAAACATGTAATGTCAAGGAGAACTCATACCTCACCGTCTATTCACTTTGATTTCATGACAAGGGTGATGAGTTATGGTCATAGCGAAAATTCAAAAGATTAAACATGTCATTTTAAAAGGTTATTATGTTTAAACTTAAAACCTAAGTTGAAACTTAGGGACTCTCGTAGCATGACAATAAATCAAGCGAACTTAAAACTAATAAGTGAATTTTAATGATTAACATAATTAACATTAGCGCTTCCGAAGTCAATGGCAAATACACGGGGCCGAATGATGATCGCAACTTACGATTGTTAGGCGACTGAAAGGCTAACACCTACACGCGCATAAACCAAATACAACTTATACTTATAGGTTGCAACAACGTGTAAACAATACAGGATCGTGAAAACAAACTCAAATTCAATCAAGAGCGCGTGCATATCTACATTTAAGCTAAGTCAACCCAACAACTACAAGGTGAGTTCATATGCTCCCTTTTACTTTAATCTTTACTGATTTTAAACACTCGGGGCTGAGAAACATGTTTACTTTTATTTATTTAAAAGTTTTGCTTAACATGTTATTTATACTTTGATTTGGATAATATTAAATTGTTTATTATCGCTTATCATTGTATGCATGCTTGTATGATCATGAGATAACAGGGAAACTCAGCTGATTATGATAATGTAACTTCATAATCATCAACACATTTGAATAACGTAGTTGTAAGACTATATCTTATAACACATAGTTATTCCTACATGAGCAAACATTGAGACAATTCATACACAAACAAACAATGAGAACTACTACAGTGGAACATAGTGACACTTCACAGCACATGAATGATTAGAAGATAAAATATCTTCTTAATATCATTTCACATTATAATTGATTGAGTGTGTAATCTACACCTTAAAAACATACTATGTGATAGTATGATCGCATTGATACTTCACCGCCATACGTTACTTAAGGGTACTAAGACTTGTTCTTAATACGGCTTAAGGATGTTATGGTGAGCATATGGGTTCTAGCGAATGATGTCATGATAACGTAACTTCATGATGACAATATCATTCGTATCATGATTTACATAACGTAATAAGACAAGTTCTTATTCAACTTTGTTAATCACATTGAGATCAGTAACAACACAGATGTACATCATCCATCGTTACCTGTGGACTCGTAGACTGAGGAATTTATTTTCTCTCATGTCATATTATTAGTAACAGTTTCGATGAAGTCATTGGGATTCACACGGCGGGATAGAGGTGAATCGGGTGCATTGTAATCTGATTACGTGAGGATCACAATGGACTCCTTTTGGGCTCTATACGTTGCATTTGAGAATACATTACATACAGTTAACTAACACTTTTAATAATTTAAAAGTGTAACAACAGTTAACGCGCAGAAAATAGAATAATACAAGGAACAAATTAATTAAATCTAATATCCTTATTACAGAAAATGGTTATTAATACTTCGGTTTGATAACTACAACGCTATCATTATATTATTCTATTCATGAGAACACAGGTGAATCAGTGGGACAAACATGAGAAATGAGAATGGAAATCAATAGTTTTATTGCAAGTAGTGTGGAATTCTAGTGGTGATGTGGTGGGATGTTGGCTAGGGCTTAGTTCCCTTACATATGCCCTATATATAAACATCACTACTAGGATGATATAATACTTGTAAATATAACTATTGAGATGTCATTGTGTGAACAAGTGAAACAGACAATCATACAAGTAACATATTTATCATTGTGAATGTGCATGTGAATGAATCAAGGTTTTACATTAACTTACTTATGAACTCACCAACCTAGTGTTGACTTTGTTTAAATACATGTTTCTCAGGTGATGAACATGTGTAGCTACTATTATGTATGGACATAACTAGTGGACTTTTAGAAGACCTTGCTACTTTTGTGATTGCATACTTTTGGGATAACAAGAACATGAATCATCTTTTGTATATCTTGTACATATACAAGATATAGTTACATTGATTCTTTTTAGTAGATTTACTAGATTAAATTATGAACGATACATTGTAATTTAATCTTGTAATTCTATGTCATGGATGTGTTAGCATTTCTCATTTATTTATCATGTGCTATGTAAACAATCTGATCATTTGATTATCACTCATGATATCGCGCCCCGGGAACCTTCCGCCCGACGGGAAAACACGATCCGTTCCCCCCGGCCTGGGGTGTGACAAAACCCTATTTTCCCGAATCTTCATGGCTTATTACCTTGTTTTTGGCTGGATAAAACTCCAGATCAGCTGTACTTCCTTGTAGAGGACGTTGAGAGCTTCGTTTGGACACCAAGAACGTCCAATTTCGTTGAGAAACGATCAAGTTATGAAGATTTGAAGAGGAAACTTGAGAGAGAGAGATAGGTTCGGGAATTGCTTTTTAGAGAGAGAGATGATAGAAAGGAAGTGAAAGGCTTCATTTAGCCTTTAAATACCCCGAGGGTATTCGGGTTCGTTTCGGTTGCTTGGTTTGTGTTTTCGTTGCGTTTCCGGAACCTAACGCTCATATTACGTATTTTAAATAAAAAGGATTATATTTTGATTATTTTGATGAGTTTCAAAATTGTAAAACATAAAATATGATATTTTCTTTAATTATTTCCGTTCGTGTCGTATTTCGTTTTCGTTTCGTCAGATCGCGTCACCATCGCGCGTATTCGTTCGAATCATCACCCGAACAAACACAACGATGGTTTTGCTTTCTAATGCTTGTTTTCTACTTTTCAGTCATTATTTCAGAACGTTAAACTCACAGATATGTTTGTGTGAATCGTCACCCACACAAACACACTGTCAGTTCATTATTCTGAACTAACACTGCAATTATGTTTGAATTGTGTTTCCTCACTGACGGACTCAACTAAACGTCCTGTTTTCACATTGTTTTCGTACTGATTTATCGGCCATCTGATTCCTGTCATCTATGGATATCAGATCGCAACCGACATGTTCTTGTTGTTTACTTGTACATTGTTGCTTTTCTTGATTCGTTGTCTTAACTGTACTTAGGTTTTCACCTAGATACAAACAACTATTGTTTATCATGAGTGTTGTACTTACAGTATTTAAGTTTTCACATAAATACGTACAACTGTTTCTTGTATTTTTCATTCTGTTATCACAAACACTGTTCATGAAATTGTATTTACACACAGTAAAAGGTGACAGTACACATACCGTACGGACTTGCCGGACGATTAGGTACTGGATGTCACAGTCTCCCCTTGTTAAAGAAATTTCGTCCCGAAATTTAAGCATTAATGTCGGGCTCTAATTCTCGAACAAGTGAGGATACTTTGTCTTCATGTGGTCCTCACGCTCCCAGGTAAATTCTTGTCCACGCTTGGAGTTCCATCGAACCTTTACACTACACTTAATGTAAGTAACTTACACTTGTAAATAATTTCCAAACGGTGATGAATTAGCAAAAACACAAAAAAAGAAACCCCCCTATTTATGTATAACAAAAACCATGTAAAAAAAACAAAGATTCGGAAAAAAAATGCCTACTTAAAACGGGTTAACGATATAAGGGAGGGTTAACATTTTAACCTCTCCCTATATATACACACTAGTCGTAAACCCACGCGATGCAGCGGCGACGATAATTTGCGACGCGCTATTTGTTAGTTTATCAATCATATTATGATATATTTCATATTTTATCTGCTATCAATTTTTTGTTCTTAGCGTCAATATGTAATCTATTTGCTGCTTGACATGAAACAACATATTATAGTCTTAAAGATTATCTTTTAGCATCTAGCCATCTACTAATTGTAATAAAAAGATTAATTACATAAGAAATGTTAAAGAAAATAATAAATAAAAGGTAAATAATAACATTCTGTCCACTAACATATTTATTATCATTATGGATAAAAAGTTTAATGAACTTGTTGACATTGAGTAATCTAGACTCTAATTTCTTTAGAATTTAACATGATGATTATGGGTGTACTTATTCAAGATTCAAAATACGATTACATAAGAATATATGTAGTTAAATTTCTTCATCCATAATGTCCTATGTACTTGGAACTTAAATGCTAATCCCTTCTTAATTATAGATTCGAAATACACGAAGTTGATACTCTTACACCTGTAAATGTTAGCAAATGCTTTGTGTAGCCACAAGCATATAGCAAACAATCAAATAATTACATCAATCCTTTACGCACTTGTATGAAGTTAATACGAATACGACCCATTATTGTCCTTAAGACTTTTGACGTTACTAGTTGATCATTAGCATAATTATAGGCTAACATGTCATAGTTCAATGCTATATCAATATGAACATGTAATTTCTTGTCAAATTCATACCAAGTACCAACTTATATATTCACACAAACACTACATTACATAAAATGTGTTGCGACAAAATCTAAACATCATTACTTTTCTAGCTAAGAAATAGGCTGCATAATGTTACCTATACAAAATCTGCAACATACCAAAATATAAATATAAATATAGCATCCTACCTTAAGTTACAGAGAGGCATGTGCTCACAACATGTATTCTCTATAAGCGATAGAAAAACGTCAACCTACATAACCAAAACGCTTTACAAAGACATTACAGAATGCCTGAATTATCATTGCAAAATACAGAATGCCTAAATTACCATTGCAAAAACAACGCAAGACTAAAATAAAAATTCTTTAGAATAGCAAGATTTAAATACTGGTTTTTTAAAAGAAATTAAGACAATTAAAAAGACACTTCAAATTTAAGAAATTGTAGAATTAAAACTATATACTACAGAATTTTGTATATCATGCTGGAAAGGATATTAAAATATGTTGTGCAGAATGGCAATACAACCTGCTAATTTGTAATAGTTTTTAACAAATAAAAATAAACTACTATCAAATATGTCCTAGATTCTAGAATAAAAAGTGGACTCGTGTTTTAGTTTTATTTTTAGATCAGTAATTTAACCTAATATAAATTATAAGGGAGTTTATATAACACTAACTTCAGTTAATCCATCGTTTGCGAATTTGTAATTTATACTTTCAAGGAATAGCAACCAGTCTCGCCAGCACAACCAAGAAAAAAAACCATATTTCAAATAAAAAAGTATAATGAGACCCCATACAGTGAAAATAAATTAGCTTAAACAGTGAACGACTTTAGCGTACCTGTGTCAACTTTATCGCGTCAATACATAAATCCATTTGCCAATAGCCAAATAGTAGTAAAGGTAGACATTGACAAAAGCACCTAGAAAAGGAAGCTATTAGTTATCAGCTTTGTTGCACACTTGAACATCACTCACATTAACAAGTTAAGTCAGTTAATCTGCTTTGTTGCACACTTTGATACAACACTTGCAACAATGCATCCCTAAACAAAGCAAGACAAATCATGCAACTGCAAAGAAATTATCAAAATAACAATAAAAACCCAATGCATGTCGTACTGGGTTGTATGGGCTATACTGTTCTTGCTGTAAAAGAAGGTATTCACGAACAGTACGGGTCTTACATGTCGTACTATTACTGTCTTGGGGAAGATGGACGAGCACATATGACGGGTAGTATATACGGTTGGACGAGCGTATATGATGGGCCGTCTACGATTGGACTAGCGTATATGTTGGCTAGCATATGCTAGATGACCGTAAGGATGTACGTTCCGGATAAGTCAGTACGACCAGTATAACACTAAAATATACCGGATTCTTCACATTTGAAACGAAAAAAAAAACTCAAGACAAGTACGGCCCGTAAAAGGTTGTATTGCATGTACAACAATTGATTCACAGAAATTTATGTCATTCTAATTGAAATGTTTGTTTGTACACTATATGGGTTGTACTGACGTGTACAAGTCGCATATAGTTGTTAGGGTGTTAAAATAAAATGTTGGGGGTGTCTAAATAACTTAACCCTAAAACAATAGCTTATGCATCTATGTTTCTCTTTTTGATGAAAAATTTTCCCTCTCAAAACCACTCCTTCTGATCTCATCACAAAGATATCACCTCCTTCCTTGATTTAGGGTTTACGTTTCACATCTCCACCGAGTGAATCTTCCCGCCCAAAAGTCCGAAACCACATCTTCTCGCCACAAGCTTATCGCTTGTTTGATTTAAGCTTGAAGTTCACATCTTTGCTCCTTCGATCGATTATGTGAACGATTATAATTATCTACCCCTTAATTGCATATTTCTTCTGATTATAAAAATCAAAGGGATTTTGGTTTCTACTAAGTGACTATCAACAACTCAGCTCGCAATCTCATCGTTTCAAATCTTCGGTTCATTAATTAGGGTTTTTGTCAGCCTTCTACGTTGTAAGGTTAGCTTGCAATCTCATCGTTTCAAATAATATGTTCGTCTATTAGGGTTTAATTTTCTATGTTTTTTTTGTTCAATTTTAATCAATATATGATTTATTTGTAATGTCCGATTCTTTGGTTATTTAGATGTATTAATCTTCTATGGCAAATGGCTTTGATTTTTTAGGCAAAAATTTTAAACCCATGGTTAATTATTGAATATTCTCAAAAACTTTAAAATCCACAACTTCTATTCATTGTTTATTTGAATCAAAATTTCGTCTAATACGTATTAAGTTCTCATGTAAGCAGGACGATATACTAGATATAACTCTTTTTTTATGTTGATGAATTATCATACCATATGATATTCACTCACATAATTAAGGTGTATCAACAATTCTTCATTGTCTTCAGTGTTGTTTATTCACTTGCATAACGTGTATTAACAATTCTTCAATGTATTCAATGTTGTTTACAGGTTGATAAATCAACTTTACCAAAACTTGATTCTCCCGGTTTATAGGAATATAAATGATCTCTCACCCCAATTTCACTCGTAATTAATTAGCATTTGAATACATTTTAAGACTGACTTTTGTTTTTAAAATATACAGTTTAATTGACCTCTCAAATATCACTTATATTAACCTGATTGACATGTTAAGAGTTACACAATCATGGTCCGAGTCATTAGTTTATGGAAACAACCAATGTTTAAAAACCCCTTAGAAACGTATTCAATTGAAATGATCTTAATGGATGAACATGTAAATTATGTTTCATGAAAACTTTATAACCCAGAGTTTTAGAGTATTGTTTATTTGAATCGAAATTTGCATAAAATATGAAATGGAATCATGGTATAACTATTTTGATGTATTCAGATGAATTGTAATACCAAATGTCTAAAACTAGTGGGATACATGCGCGTTGTCATGGGTATTCCGTCACGATTTTGCGTTAACAATAGAAGATCCCAACTAAGATCAAATAATTCCATCGAATTAAGTATGATTAATAAAACCAAACCAAATCATATAAAAAACTTTACGTTTTAATTTCTTCATCCATAATGTACAGACACGTTCTAAGTTTGTGAATAACACATAAAATGTGACCGTTTGAGTTCAAAATTTATATAAACGTTCATGAGCTAATTGCGATCAAATTAATATAACTATGATTGTTATTCGATATAATAAGAACATGTTAAAGTCACGTAAATATTAAAAATATGTGAGTAAAAAGAATTGTCTTTAAAAACAAGAGTTTAAAGTACAAGGTTAAAATAGAAATATTAAAATTAATTCAAATTTAGTTTTTCCACTAGAAGTATTTTTTTGAAGCGGCGTTCCATTTTTGAAGCTTTTTTGACCCGGTTCCAATTTTTTGGCTCGGTTAATGTTCTTTTCGCGATTCAAACCATTATTTGTCGCGGTTTAATTGCCATGGTTCTGCCAGTTACAAACTATTTTTTGCTGCGGTTCATTATTTGTTGTTGTTCAAACCAATTTTTTGCAGTGGTTTTTGCCCGAGAAAAAATAGAACAATTGAATAGAAAATTATTATTACTGTTAACTCGCAATCATTACAGTTCACAAATGGATAGTTCCGCCAGTTACAACACATTTTTTGCCGGTTTTTTTGCTCGAGAAAAAACAAAACAACTGAATAGAAAATTATTATTATTCACACGCAATCATTACAGTTCGTAAACGCATATTTAGTAATTACCAGCTATTTTTTCAATATGAAATTCTCTTACAAAAGGTGAATTACACGTTGATTAGTGTAGATTCTAAGGCTATAGTTTTTTAATTCCCCATTCTGTGTAGTGATTTAGGAAAACACAAAGAATTTAAGTGCATTTATCTGTAACTTTCATTTGATTAAGTAAGTTTGTTAATAAATGGTTTTGATTTTTTGTTATTGAAGTGAAACGAGCAAAAGTCACCCGCGCATTGCGGGGATGTTACATTTAAAACACGCGTGTTACAACATGACGATACGATTAAAATAAATATTAGAAGTCACAATGAATCATTTTGGATATTAAAACGTTGATATAAAATAATATTATGCCCATATATAATTACAATAGAAAAGTTATAAAAATGTTTTGAAAAATATCCGAACAAAATTTAAGTATAATTTTACTCCCCATGTGTTACTATAGAATGAAAACATATTATGTTTTACTCAATTTGTTCCAAACAAAGTTTACGTGGAAACCTTGTCCAATTTAAAAAGTACATAAAATAAGCACAAAAACGTATTTTATTTGACCCAAATCGTTTTCGAAGAAGGTTTACATTAAAGCCTTAGTCAACTCGAATGTATACTAACACGTACATAAAACTAAACTAATCACGTGAGAAATAAGGGTTTTTTATATTAAGGAACAAAAAGAGTTAATTCAAAACATTTTAAAAACATGTGAGGACTAAAATAAAATTTTACAAAGGTTTTAGAAAGTTGTTGAATAAAAGTGTCAACCATAATAAGAGAGACAAAACAGTTAAGAAACAAAAAGTGTAATTCAAACCTTCATACACTTGAGTGGATATAAACGAAATTTTTTAAAGTATTTTTCTAAACTTAAAAGATGAAAGTTGTAAAATTAAAAGTTTAAGAGAAACTAAAAACTCACTTCAAAATATTATTATATTTAATAACAATATTGATGTTATAAAGCTTTACAAATTACTTTAGAAACTCTGAGTGAAAAAAAAAATACATTTTACAACAAATTTTAAAAGTTAGAAGAGTAAAAGCTTAAAATTGAAAGGCTAAAAGAAACTATAAAATAAAAACATTCAGTTTAATACATTATTATATTTAATAATAATATCAATATTATAAAAACGACCCGACTCAAATTTATAACGACACATATAAAATTAAGCACGTAAAAATTTAAGATCTTTTAGGTTAACACAAAAAAAGGGTTAAATTCAAAACTTTATAAAATCGTGGGTCAAAATGAAATTTTACAAATATTTTGGAAAGTCAATGAGTAAAAATGTCAACCCTGAAAGCAGAGACAAAACACTTAGGACTATCTGTAGTGGTCATCCTACTGAAATTTTTCTCCACTGAAATTTATAGCCACGTCATCACTCTACTAAAAACCTAAAATCCTCATAGTGGTCACCCTACTGAAAAGTCTTCTCCATTGTGCCACATCATTACCTCACTAAACCTTAAAATACCCGCCACTCGTGTAGGAGCCCGCCGGGGTGGGGGCGGTGTGCCCGCTTGGCCCTGCCGAAGGAAGCCATTCTACTGGGGGCGCGAAGGAGAGTACTAAACAGAGTCTAAGAAACAAAAAGTGAAAATACGAAACTTTAGAAACTCAATTGGTAAAAAATGATATTTTATTAAGTTATATAAAAACTCAAGAGGCAAATAGTGTAAAGCTGAACTACTGAGAGAAAGCAAAAAAAACTAACTCAAAACAATATTATATTTAGTAATAATATTGTTATCAAAAAATAACAATGCATTGTAAAAAAAATATGGCAACTAAGTAAATTGAACCCCCACTCTCTTATTTCCAATGAAATCTACCGGTTGTTTGGAGAAAAGTAGTTGCAATTTTCCTGTTGTAGATTATATATATAAAGAACTAGGTTATTAACCCGTGTGTTACACGGGTTTAATATAAATTACTAAATAATTAGTAATGAAAATTTGACAATTATAGAACGATATTTGACATACTAATAAATATTTTAAGCAATAAATAAATACTTAAAAATTTTAATCACTATACAAATGATATATGAACTTATGATGTATATCAATTGATATTTTTGAAATAACTGACGTTAAAACTTCAGTTTGTATTATATTAAAAACTAACTTTTATAAATCAATAATATAATTTTTTTTTGTAATTATAAATGTTAAACAACCAATTTAAAAATAGCGTTAAACATAACAAAACAAAAGTGTAACTTTCTCTATCATTTTTATTACTTCAGTTTTTAAATAAATTAAATGATCTATATATTTATTATTTTTAACTTTTTATTCTTTCGATTTTTTTAAAAAATAGTTGTTTTTAACTATGTAATGTTGGTGGACAAGATTAATTAGACGGATATGATGTTTCTGTTAACCTTGAATCAGCATTGCTAGAGATTTTTGATCCAAAACAAAACTAATAATTTAGATGTGGAAAAATGAGCAGTAGGGTCAAATTGATTTAATAGTTTAAAGCTAAGAAATCTTGATGCTATATATTTCCAATTTAATATATGTATGGTAGCTATAAATACTATGCTATTCAAATTGCAAAATTGGTAGGGCCAAATTGATTTAGTAGGGTTAATGTTATAGAAGAATAGGTACTTATGTTCTTGATTTGTTTTGGCTTTTATACTCAATAATGTTCCTACATGGTAATTTTATATTTTCAAAATGAGCTAATTTGGTAATTTGATCACCTGATGGCATTTCAAAAAGATAAAAATAAGTAAAATAAAATAAAAAACAAAACAAAACATGTTCATTTTTTTTAAGATGTGGTTAATTTGTGACATGATTCTTTACCCGCTATACCAATTGCATATCCACCAAATTACTCATGTTATTACAAGATGATAGTCAAAAACGAACAAATTTGAAGCCTTCAAATCTTATATGTAAAATCAACTTGTTGGTAGCAGTTAACGTGTAATTAATTTTGATAGTAACATTGTACAAAGCGTGTTACATTGTTTATCATGCCAATACCATTAAAACAATAAAATAATAATTCAACTTTAAATGCGAAGAATCCATTTTATTTCAAGTGGGGTGACATTTTCTTGAAGTTAGACTTTTATCAACCATGCAATTTTTAAAAATTAGGAATGCCTCATCATTTCATTATAAATCACGTGAGAAGATAATATCATCTCATTCACCTAAGCACATCTAAAAACCTTATTTTGTCACAAAGAAGATGTATTCATCAAACTAGTCTCCTTGAGATCGATGCACCGCCATTGCCGCCACCCACTGCCATCACAACCACCGCAGATGTCTGTATACATCAACTACCAAAAAATAAGCCTAATGAAACATTTTTTTCACAAATAGGATGTAATTCAACCACAAACACCTATAATTTCTTTCAACTTGTGTCTTTATCGTTATTCTCAAGTTTCGACAATCCATATGTCTGATCTACCATTTTCTTATGGGGATAACATGTCAATCGACTATCAGGTGATCGTTAAGGGTAGAACGGTAATTGTAGCGGCGGAAACACCCGCGAACGAACACTGGCTCGCGTTGACAAACCTAGACCTGCTTCTGCCTCCCCTTGAAGTAGGAGTGTTCTTTTGTTACAAGAAAAAGAACAACATTGATATGTCCCTTGAAATAGTGGTAAACACGATCAAGAAATCTTTGGCAGGTGTGTTATCAACATTTTACCCGCTGGCAGGTGAGATTGTGCAAAACAGCCAGGGTGAGCCAGAGGTGTGTTGCAACAATAATGGGGTTGAATTTGTTCATGCACATGCAGATATTGAGTTGAAGGATTTGAATTTTTATCATCCTGATAGTTCTGTTAAAGGGAAGTTGGTGCCCAAGATAAATCATGGTTTGTTATCGGTTCAGGTAAAATTAATCGATTAATTAACTTTCAAAACTTTTTAAAATGATTGGACTAAATATGATCATTTCAGTCAAAACCTACAAGGTAAAATTAATCGTCAAGGGCGGATCTACATGTTGCCCCAAACCCCATAAAGGGCGCTGCTGGACCGCCATTAGTGGCTCCGTCCCTTGAACCTCATCAAGAACGCTGCCCCCAGGACCTTGCAAGGGGGCACACCTCTTGCCTTCCGCTTAGTCCGATCTCGTAAATCTTAAACGGACGTGCAATTCATGCCTCCGAACTCTTTAATAATAATGTTTTTTTTATTATTGACTTAATATATCACATTGTTATTACGTGATAAACATTACAAGACTCGAATCGTCAAAGTGACCTGGAAATTTTTATTTCCGGTTCTATGTAACAACATCGTTTGCAAATAGTTAACTTACTAAAAAAATTCCTGAATTTGTCACTGATTGTCATTACTTATAATAACTATTTTGGTGATATCATATTGATATTTTTTTTCTTTTAATTCTTGAATATTACTCCTGTTATTATTCTTACTAGGTTAGGTACATATATGATACAAGAGGAAAATAAAGAAAAGTATTATAAATTATTTATAATAAAATGAAACCATAAGTTGGTATATATTACTATCAAATAAAGAAAATTATTATAATGTACTTCTAGATAGCAGATATATATAATAAAAGTTTTTAATATATTATGATTATTTTAACAAACAATTATAAAAATATTTATACTTACAAATAAAAATAAAGTTGGATACAAGTTAATTTGCTAAACCATCTTCACACAAAATTTTTTTAGCTCTCTCTTATTAAATGTATCTAATAAACCTTGAAGCACAATAACAAACTAGAAAAAAACAAATAATAACGAACATGAAAGACATAATGATGATGGACATGAATACCAAATGAGTTAAAAAAAACTTAAATTTTAACTACTAAAATCTAAGATCGTAAAGCTTGACGAGCTGCTTGCTTAGTTACTAGAATGTGTTCGATCAGAATTTGTATAAACTAGTATATGAATGGTTAAAAATCTTTCTCTTTCTTTTTTTATCACAAGTACCGTTTTACCAAAAAACTCAATACAACGTATATGAAGGATCAACTATGCATATCGGCCCCCTTTCTTTCGTATTTTTGTCTTTTTGAGAGCCAAAATTCGTACGTACATGGGAGAAAACCTTTAAACTCTTTGTGATCCATTAACTTGAAATCTTGACAATAAATATGTAATCCAAATTAAACCTAAATAAAAAATTGGTTTTGAATAAACAAATTATTTTTAATGTGGGTTAATGTGTATCACATACTTATTTTCAAGATTCCAAATCAATTGTTCACATATGTTTTAAGGGTTTTCTATCTTTTTTTTTAAACGGCTAAGCTTGCTCTCACTTAAATTACATCTTAAACCTTAATTACACCCTTGCATGGGATTGAACCCATTACCCCTCATTCTAAAAGGCAAGCCCCTACCAAGTAGAATAGTCTCACATTGACAAAAAAAAAATTAATGGTTTTCTATCTAAAATAGGGTTTTCATATGATAGAATCTATATATGTGTGTGTATGTGTCTATATATATAGGGAATGATTATTTTGAACACCATCATTTTGTAGAATAAGAAAAACTAATCACAATAAATACCCTTTGTTTCCTATTATTATAAGATAAGAAATGTACAAAAAAGAAAACAATTAAAAAAAATATGTATATCATGTTATTACATATATGTAACTTCGTGATTTACATGTATTTATTAAAATTTTATTTCTCATTCTAACATTTTTAACCTTATAATAAAAAATGATAGTAACAAATTTTTAAAAAATTTAATAGCATTATAGCAACTATGATCTTTATTAATTTTCCCTAAAATGATAAGTTTTCCAATGAATTTTCCTCTCTATATATCGAAATCACTAACTCGTGTTTTAATGAACCATGCAGCTAACTGAGTTGAAATGCGGATCAATGATAATCTCATGTGCGTTTAACCATCAATTAAGCGATGGCTACTCATTGAACATGTTTTTAGTTGCATGGGCTAAGTGTTCACAATCGGCTAATATCTTCAAGACCCCATCATTTCGGCCCTCAATGTTGAACCCACGGCTCCCTCCTCGTTATGAAACATCCTTTGATAACCTTTACATGCCCATCACCTCTCTCCCTCCATCATCTTTCGACGAACCGCTCGCTAGCCGCATGTACCACGTTCGCGCTGACTCAATCGAGCGTATACAATCCGAAGCAAGCACAAAAGAAACCAAAAGAAGCAAATTCATTTCATTTACAGCATATATTTGGAAACTATTGGCAGATGGAAGTAATGGTAACGCGAATACGATGTCTCGAATGGGAGTTGTGGTTGATGGACGTCAATTTCTAACACAAGTGAACAAGAAAGATTCATCTTTGTTTGAAAACCATTATGGAAATGTCATATCTGTCCCATATGGTGTGGCATCAATTAATGATCTGAACACAATGCCACTTCATCAAGTTGCAAACAAGGTTCATGGGTTTGTGGCCGAGACGACAAACGAGGAGCATTTTAGGGGGCTAATCGATTGGGTGCAGTTCCATCGACCGACGCAAGGGGTTGCTAGGATCCATTTGGGCCATGAAAAGGCGGATGGCAAGGCTGTAGTGGTGTCATTGGGTCAAGGTTTGCCCGTTTATGATATCGACTTTGGATGGGGCAAGCCGGAGTTCGGGTCATATTATGTCCCGTGGGGGAGTCAAACCGGGTATGTGAGCACCATGCCGTATGCGAATAGATATGGGGATTGGGTTGTTTACATGTATCTTAACGAAAAGGAATTTCATGTGATTGAGAGGATGGCACCTGATGTGTTTATACCTCTTTCGTTGTCTAACTTGTTTTAGTTTATACTTTGTTTAGTATATAAGGTTATATGAATAAATATAATAATTATGTATGAATGATATTTGAAATTAAAAACCTGTATTAATTGAAATTTAGAGGAAATGATACAACTTTAATAAAATTTAATTAACAAAAAGAAAATTCGAAGCTAAATAAACGTAATGATAAGATCTAAAAGCTAAAATATTAAAAGACAAAAAAAAACCATCAACCAGTAAGTAACAAAAAAAATAAAAAATCAAGGTTGAGTGGACCATTCACTGTAAGTTCATTTTTGCATACACTAACTAAAATTAGAAACCATAAGGAAGCGGTGTAGTGGTATAAAGAGAGACAGCCCAGACATGGACGGACCTTTTACTTAGTAGTATTTCGTCAGAAAATCCTTTGGTTCCGTTCGTTTCCTTTCAAAAAATCCTTCAGCCCCCTCTGTTTTCTTCCTCAAAATCTTTCTACCCCCTCCAAGCTTTTTTTCAAGCTCCGTCTATGAACCCAGAGGTTCCAACTTCAATTCCCACTCAGGGTGATTTTTCTTGAAAGTCACCGACCCGGTTGCTTGCGGCCGCACTTTATCTGTTTTCTTTGATTAGTCGTGTGTTGGAGGGACCCAGAGGTTTACACAAAAAGTTGGTTCTCATGGTAATAAAAAAATATAACATTAGAAGTTTATGAAATTATTATCAGTTCCATACGAGGTGCGTCGGATAACACACCTACCTTTTTTTATATTTGAGAGACTAAAGCTCCGTTCCCGAGTTCATTAAAGCAGAGAAGAAAGGAAATGGTAAGAAAGGAGAAAAAATTTGTGTTCATGAGTTTCATTTAACGAGAGAATAGAAAGGAAAATAACACATGTCGTGTTCCTGACTTATAATTTAAGAAGGGAAAAGAAGAAAAGTGAAAGGAAAACTAGACAAAATTCCTTAGTTTTTCTTTCCTTTCCGATTTGGAAAGAAACGGAAGGAAAGAATTCCGGTTATTTCCTCTCATTTCTTTCCTATTATTTTCCTTTCTGTTCTCTTCTTTATTAAACTCAGAAACTGAGCGTAAATGAGGTGATTTATTGATTATAACGGATTAAAAATAAAATAAAAAAAAAAGAAGAAAGATTTGCTTTTAATTGCTATTTTAAGATTTTTTGTAGGTAAATGATATGATAACTAGGTGTAAGGACCCGTGCGTTGCATCGAGGTGTGTTATAAATATAAAGTTTATATAAATATGTAAGTTTATATATATTTTTTTTGAATAGCCAAACTATCATACTCCTTCACTACACCCAATATTTCACCATTGCTTGGATTTGAACCTAAGACCTCCTTTCTAAGAGGCAATGTCTCTACCAAGTGGGCTAGTCCCACATTGGCGTAAGTATATATAAAGTTGAATTAGTTAGTGTCCAATTTTAGATTTTCATCAACAATGGATTTGCAGCTTCAATTCAAAACGGCCGTGTTCTTCGTCACAAATGCATTTGGTTCAAAATATAGTGCACGAAACCTATAAGATAAGAAATCCACGAAATAGTGTGACAAATCCTAGGTTCCTGCAAATAAACTCAATGATTAACACAAACATATGAATAAATAAATTTGAGATGTAAGGTAAGAAACACTAAATAAGGCTAGTAAAACCGTATTAATGAGAGTACGGTTTAAATCATACCTTTTTATCTTATGAACTTTTAAGGATTATAGAGAAGCCTCCCTTTCTAGTACCACAAAATGAGTGGCATAATGGGTAATCAAGCTGAGTAAGACAAATAAAAAAGTAACTGGTAGTTTGTCAGATATAGTTAATCAAATCATCAATAATAAGCAAACAATAAATCGTAATCCAACATGCATCATTAAGGAAGACAACATAAACTGATTAGATACGTGCCTCATTTTCAATGTACAATATCAGCAAGATATATCCAACAAAATTCCAAAGAATAGCAGCTAAAACCCACCTAGTGTAAATATTCCTAAGAAACCACTTAGTGTAAATCTCTCTAATAAAGCCAAATGATGGAGTTGCAGGAATTAGTTGAGCTAAAAGCCTAGGATCAGACGAATCATTATTAGAATCAAACCAACATATTGAGTCGCAGGAATTACTTGAACTAAAAGCCAAATGATTCAATGCTCTTTTATACAAAAATGAAGAAAACAACTAATAAAACTATATGTTTACCCGGATACAACCGTTAGTGGTTGTTTGGTTATAGTGATAGCACTGACACATATTTTTTTACACTAAGAGCATTTAAAATTAATCAAATAAAAGAATCCATAACATAATCTTTAGAATTATAAATCATGATAGGTAGACTATAGGAGTAATCTAGTAACATGTTTATTTTTATGTCAACCTTCGAATATTTTTATGTTTATCTTTCCCCATCAGACCCAACTGAAAAGTGGGAATATATTGGGTAAGGTTGTTGTTGTTGTTTTCTTTTATTTTAGAGGGGTTAACTGTTTGAAATAGTTGACTTTTATTTGACAATTACAGACCTGGTGTGTTTGGATCATGGGTGATTTTGCATTGCAGGTGAGGTAGCTTAGCGCCGGGTCTGTTGTTGATTTTTGTTGGGTTATCACTGCATAAAGAAAAATATATAAAAGAAGTCACTTTTGAAACAAACCACATCACATTGAAAAGTAAATCCTAAAATAACCATAAGAATGACGATTAAGCAACAAATTGGATACATAATGAGTAAAAAAAACTAAGAATTAGTAAAATAAATATAAACTATTTGTTTACATATAACTCATTTTATGTTGAACTAAAGTGATGTTTTTTAAAACAACCTAGTTAGACCCTAACTTATTTTACTTAAAACCCATGTTGACCTAAAGCTGACACAAACTGATTTTACTTAAAACTCATCCCAACCGGAACCTGTATTTACATGTTACCTGACTCGCCCCGCCCATTTTGTTAGACTTATTATTCAGTATCACATAATCTACAAAACAAGGATGCAAACACGCTCAGAGAAAAGAATGAACTAACTTGATAGTGATATAGTGATTTCCACCATCTGCAATGATTATGAAGAAAGAAGTATTAGCATTCAAGTCAAACAACTCCATTAAAATTATTTAAATTGTGGTTCAACACACCTTTCATCATATTGTATGCAGCATCAGCCAGAGCTTATACATGAGGTTTATCTAAACTCTTCTCTTTATAGGCTCTAACTAAATCATTTCCAAATATATTGACATATTTGAATGGATTTAATGTTAATAAAACAAAACCTACTTACCTTGGTAAGTAAAAAACTATTTCTTAGAGACCTTGTAAACAGAGTTCATATTGAGGTTAAAAGTCATGAATGGAAAAAATTAGGGTTTACAATCGTAATTACCTATCCACAAACAAATAGATCCATAGACAAAGAAATCGATACCTCGACCGTCCCGAAATGCAGCCTTCATGAAAACTTGGTTCGGTGTGTCATGTAAGTCAGGTTAAAATATGTCGTCTTCATAGAACGAATAAAATTAAAGTGAACATATATAATCTATATCTAGTAACAATAAGTCATATAGAAGGGAAGAGAAGAAGATAAAACATTAAAGAACATCGACTATCGGAAAAGGCAAGTAAGAGTTAAAAACATGATGAAGTCATTTAAACTATTAAAGGCTTAATACATGCAGGTTATGCTATATTTGGTCATAGTTTATATACAAAGCATACTAGTAAGTGTTAGCTTCATGATTTACAAAAGTACATCGTCTTAAATGGAGCTTGTATGGCCTTTCTTGCGTGGATCATATCAAAATGGAAAGTTCATTATTTACTTGTCCGCATGTCAAAATGAGTTTTAGGTTCATTCCTGCGTAGATCGTATTCAAGGTTAGTGTTTAAATTGGTCAGCGTTGATGGATAGAATGACAAAATAAATGAACAAAACAATATCTTAATTTAATGTAATTGGTACAAAGTTGCAACATATGAGGATGGTTCTTTGTTTACCTATGGGTAGGTGTTGCAGAATATGATATATTCATTTGATAGCATAAATTTACTTGGTATTCATACCTGGATTAGACGATGTTCCACATTATAGATCTTCAGCCTTCATAGTTGACTTCCTATAAGTCAAATATCAATGTCAGTAACATATGTCATAGTTCAAAGTACATAATATTTTTATATATTCGTGTGTTATCAGCTTTGTTTCAAACAAAATTATAATTGTTAATCATAATTGGATAAATTGATACGTTTTAAATTGATTCTATATATAATATAGTGTTTACTTTTTATGCTTTCCAAAAATGATGTTATCATTGCCTTGGTGATTCAATTCTTCTGCTTCTTGACAGGAGCAACTGTGTGTTAGGAAAAAATATTAGTTTCTATGATAGGATGTGAAGGTAGAGTGAGTGTTTGTGTGTATACCTGGTGGTTCATCTGTTCCTCTTTTTTTAGGCGGGGGTTTCGGGTTTGGTGTAGGCGGTGTTAGGTCACCTTTTTCTGTCTGAGGTGTGAGAGTCTTTGATGATGAGGTTTCATGTGCTTCAGTTGCTTTGTCTATCCGTATTGATCGATCGGCAATAACAGTGAGTTCGAATGTCATCTATCTTCCGACTTTTGCGATCATTTGAGGGGGTGGTACTTTAGGGTCATCGTATCCTTGTATGACAACCATGTCCTGGCATGTTGTGCCTAGCAACTCCGTCATCACTTGGTTGAAGAAAACCACATTTGTTGTTGCTGTTTCATCTGTGATTGAAGCATTTACGCAATACCTGTATTATGCATGACACTTTAGAGCAAAGCAATAGTTTTTTATGGTTTAATTTATTTAAGGATTATGTACTTACATGAATTTTGGCTGCATTTGTTCATCATTTGTGCAAACATAATATGAAGTTTCTCCAACTTCCTTGTATAGTTTGTTGTTACAGACGGAGCACGTGGCATAGAACCATTTTCGGTAGCTTTGTATATCCTTGATGTGTGCAACACATTTGAAAACTGACTGCAATAGTTACGATGTTACCATTATTGTAGTTCTAAATTAGTTAGTAATATTTTGTTATTTTATTGTTGTTTGATGATCACCTTTTTTCCAGTTGAAAATTGGTCAAGAATGTGTCTGATTGTGACTGTGTCTTTTGTCACGGACTGTATTGCTTGAACAGTGAGATCCTTTAGTGTGCAGTGTTTTCAGAGGTTTGTATTTTAGCTGCATTAGTGGTTTAATTAATAGAAGTGAAAAAAGATACCTTTGGATATGTTGTTGGATTCCATTGAATTTTGGGTTCACGAATACCTCTGTGGGGTATGTGGATTCTAGCTGTTTTAAGTCCGGTCGATAATTAAAGAAAAAGCATAAATGAATGGTGTAGTTAAAAATAGAGATGAATAGTTAAGTAAGTTTGCATAGGACGTTATTACTCAAGTAATATTGCATATGGTTACCCCACACAATAATATATGTATAACCTGAGAGCATTTTGTTGCTATAGATGCATAAGGAAATAAAACATAAGATCTTCGAGCAATAAAACTATAAATCAATAACATGTTTAACTGTTAATAAATAAACCCCATGAAAACCCCCACACTACGATCTGACCCATCTAAAAAGATACAAGATAAGATAAGTAAAACTGAACATCTCAGAAATGATTCATCATGTAGCCACATAATTAAATTCCAAACAAAGAAAAATCAACTCTCAAAGACCAACACAGGAAGAAAGACATCAATGATAAAAAAATGTTATAATAAAGAAACTAGAGTTAAATTTGGTCTAAAGTTAAATTTGAATGAGAATGCTAAACATATGGACAAGATTGATAACTACAAATTCTTATTTTCCAACATGAAACATGTCTTGTGAGGGCAAGGCAAAAAGATAAAAATTTGCTAACCTATGTAAGTAGAAAACATGTACAAAACAGAGTAGTTACGTACAATTCAATTGAATTTCAGCAGGGCAAAAAAAAACTGTGGCAAGTGGAAGGCTGATGACCTCTAGTTTTTTTTGTAAAGAGAGCAAGTAAGTTGTGAAATAAGCACCTCAGTCACAAACTCTAAGAAACATTATGAATAATTAAATAGAAGGCAAATAGTAAATTCTAAGATGATGATAACATACTTACTATAAACCTTTATATAGAAAGACCATTACCAAATTAAAGAGCAAACAATAATCAATTTGGCAAACAACAAATGCAATTGTGTGAAAATTAAGGATACTTACCACCGTATTGAGTGACCAGGGCAGAAGTGCTTGCTACGATGTCTCCACAGTTGACATCGTCTCCTATTAGGTGTCTTTTGGATGGCCATAAAGTTATTTGAACCAGATTGTTCCTGTGTAACATATCAAATTTGCATGAAATTTGCCAAGTATAAATTTTAGGTAGTATTGACACTATTTTACCTTGCATCTCTGAGGTCAACTTTCCGGAGCCGTTTTGCAGTGGGTGTGAACCTTTCGAAGTTCTTCTCGACTACACCAATGAAATCTGTTGACGTGGTCAACTGATAAGTCCGTGGATGAATAATACCAGACATGTGTTGAATTTTGGGTTGTTTTTTAATTTGTTTTTTAGTTGTGATGCCATTTTTACGTATAGGTATACCTGTCAGAAGTTGTGGCGGGCTCGTACGGTCATTTAGGTCATCATATGATGCAAATTGGAAGAAATAGTGTGGTATGCTTTCATCAGAAAAAGGTTTAAAATAGGCCTTTTTTCCCAGCTTGATGGATGCCTGGTGTTTTAGTATGGGACGGAAGTTTCTGTTTTCAACAACCACATATTTTGTTACTTTGTAGCATGATAGAACTTCAATGGCAGGCTCATAGTAGTTTTTTGGATCTACGTCTATCGCAGCCTCTATACCGTCACCCTACATTTTATGACATGTTAGATGAATTATAGCAAATGTAATATAAATTAAAATATTGTAATATCATGAAAATTACATGTTTGTAAACAAACAGATAACATATTTCTTCCTTGTTTCCTGACAATCTCCATTTTTTTAGAACTCTGATTTGCAGAGGAACCGGTCTTTGTTGACTTTTTAGTTCGCAAAGGCGAACTAGTTGCATGATGTTGACTTGTTTGATAGCTGGACAATGTATGAGGAAATTTTGTAGTTAGTGTAATAGTTACAGCAGAGTTATGCAAGTGATCATAGTAATTGAAAAAACATACTTCTTTATAGTGATAACGATTGTGTTTACAGCTATAATAACGATACATGCACATATATATACATAGAAAACGCCAGTCCTACGAATTATCTATAGCAGCAATAAAGTCAGAGTAAACTATATTTTTAGTTGTATGTGGATTGTTGCTTTCATTGGGAACGATAAGAATTTTGAGTGTCTCTGGTGTAGTAGCTCGAGATAACGCAACGTATAGCTGCCCGTGACTGAATACGGGTTTTGGTAGGTATACTCCTTCCTTGTCAAGTGACTGGCCTTGGCTTTTGTTAATTGTCATAGTATAACATAGTGTTATTGGAAGCTAAATTAATTTTTTGGAGATAGAGGTGAGTTGCACTGTGTCTAATTTATTCCTCTCTCAAGTCAAATATTCGCATGATATTCTTACTCGTGCTAAACTTCTTGAGGCAAAACCAGTTAGTGAGTTCTTGCAAGCACCGACTGTTGGGCATTATCAGTGTGTAAAAAGGATTCTTCGCTACGTCAAAGGCACTATGTTATATGACCTTACATTCTCCAAAACTATCTCATTGCATCTCTATGGTTACTCGGATGTTGATTGGGCTCGATGCATTGAAACTCGCCGATCAACGTATGGACATTTCATTTTTCTTGGAGGCAATAACTCACTTATTACGTGAATTACATGTTTTACATACCTCTCGACCAATCCTTTCATGTGACAATTAAAGTACTTTGTTCCTTACCCAAAACCCGGTATCTCACAAACGCTCCAAACATATTGCCCTCGACTATCATTTTATCTGTGAATTTGTTGCTTCCAGTAAACTACAAACTAAGTTCATACCAACCTAGCTATAGGTGGCGACATTTTTACAAAATGTTTATCTCATACACAGTTCGACTTCTTCCATAACAAGCTTCGGATTAGTCCACCACCTTCTGCTTAAGGGGGAATGTTAGAATTTATTTATGTATTAAGTTTGTTTATGTTTGAATAGTTTAACGGTTGTATATGTAACTTATATTTATACACACAAATCTATAAGTGCGATAGAGAAGACTAATTGGTTTACAATTAATATCGATTGAAGTTACAATTATTTTGAAATTTAAAATACAATATATCAAAAATAAGTACTAAGATAGAAAAAAGTTTTCAAAATCAACTTAATAAGGTTCAATACGACACATATTGGGTCGGTAAATGTCAACTTAAAAGAAAAGATGAGTGTATAAATAACCATACCCTTTCAAATATTACGGATTGACTAGAAGTATGAGAGTTTTGACATACTCACTGAACAAACCTTTGCATTTCACCGTAGCTTCTGGTTCACAAGTGTATTACTTAATTAGACCTACAATTAACTATTTAAACTATTTAGATGTGTTTAACACTTATCATTTTATGTGAACATGCTTAAACGCGTTTAATTGTTACTTTGAAAAGATTATGTCAAGAAGACTATGCGGCTAAGGGAACTACACCTTCATTTCTTCTGACTAGACCTTTTCATGTGTATATAACGTATTTCATGACGAGGTTGGGGATTTTTATTTTTCGGAGCAAACATTTGAGGAAACCGCTCCAAAAAAATGGACTGAAAATTTCAAAGACAAGAACGTTTCTAAAACAAAAAGATATTTTTAGAGTATTTTATTACAAACCACTTTTTAAAATAAGAATTAAAATAAAAAAACAATATTAGATCATACTTTTACGTGTTCTCTCGCATTACAAAAAATAAGTTTGTTCAAGTCATTATGTATTGGAGAACCAATGGTATAATGACACATATTTTGTTAGTAGCAAAAATATCTCTTATGTCTGATCAAGAGATACACGGTAAACATACTTTTTCTAATCACAAGTAAACTTAAACCAAGCATGAGAGGCCCCGATTCCAGGGAGTCCCTCGGTTGGTTAAACATCAAAAGCATAGCTCTTAAACCGTACCGTTGTCGTATACTATGGCAGCGGAAATCATTACATAATCTTTAATCTTAACAGGAATGCCAGTTCTTGAATAGGTAGTTCTCATGCCATGCCACGAGCCATCATATCCTTGTCAAAACCTGCTAAACCTGACATGCATGCTAAAACAAGTCAGCTTTCGCTGGTGAGTTCTAAGTTAGCTTTTCATAAAAATCTTTACTCATTCAAAACTTTATATAACATGACATGATTCACATGTTTAACGTACATGTCATCATAACATAAATACATTTCATACTGTACATAAAACGCTAGCCTTCACTGCTGACCGAAGTCAACAGTCTTTAACATACATATCATCATAAAAACAATCATACGGTGCATAAATGTAGCCTGTTCTGTTGACCGAAGTCAACATGCTTGCACAAGACTTCTTAAACTATCAACCCGAAGTTGATAACTTATACATGCATAAGATTTCCTCAACTGGCGACACACAGTCGGCAGGCCTGTTCTTTCACAGGACTTCTTAAACCATCAACCGAAATTGACGGCTCATACCGGTACAAGACTTCTTGACATACATCATTCATTCATAACATGGTTTAAATCATTTAAACCATCATATCATACACAGTCCTTTGCACCGCAGTGCTCAGGTCTTGCCCAACCGCAGCCGGGACTTTCATAACACATTTCCTGCTCGACCTCGGTCGATGCCTTTCAAAAAAATCATTTTCTTCTCAACCACAGTTGAGACTTCAAACCCTCTTTACGTCTCATAAGAGACTCTTAAAATCAATTACATCTCAACCGCAGTTGAGTCTTAAAACATTCTTTACATTTCAGCTAAGACTCTTAAAATCATTTACTTCTCAACCGTAGTTGAGTCTTAAAACATTCTTTATATCCCAGCTGACATTCTTAAAATCATTTACTTCTCAACCACAGTTGAGACTTAAAACATTATTCATTTCCAGACATTCTTTACATAAAAACATTCTTTATCTGAAAACATACTTTACATAAGAACATTCCTTACCTGATCACCATCAGGTTAAAATCACTTTCATACAATAACTTTACCACTTGCAACATTCTTTACTTTAACAGATTCTCTTATCTGACAGTAGTCAGATAAAACAATCATTTGCATAAAATAACATTATAACATGCATATCAGCCCTAAAACGTTAAAATAGTAAAAGAGGGCTCATAGAACTCACCTGAGCTATAGCACAATTTGCTAGCTCCTCTTCCTTTCCTTACTTTCTCACTTCACAATGATATCCTATTAATATGAACATATCATCATGATTATAACCTTATCATGAAGATTCTCAATTTACGATTACCGCTCAAAACTTCGGCATATCGTAACTTTCATTCGGAACTTTATTTCAAAATTCCGCTTACACTCATTTTGATCATTCTTATCTCTACAATCTTGTTATGCTTAAAGATTGCTTATTCGCTCGGCTTAAATAAACGTATTCTCTTATTTACTTAATTCGTTTTAGGCATTGCTAGCTTACTGATTGAATCTTTCTGAACGTTCAATGTCAAAGACATTGCCTTGATAGTCATCAAATAGTTAATGTTGTTGATTATCTCACTAGACAGGTTCCTAGACAGATTAATGACTTAGAAATGATAAATCCTTGTTATTGATTACCCAAATATCATGAAATATCACAAGGTATTATTAGAATATGTTTAATAACCATGTTTAACATACTGATTTGCGTGTTATCATAAACATCAGATACTCGTTCCAGTGAGTATGTTAATGACTGTGATTAGTTTAAAACACTTAGAATTAACCTTGTATGTTCAAAAATTTATTAAACTAATCACATACTTTGTCACAATCAAATGGTTTAAACCACTATAACCATTGTTATTATCTCATGCAAACTGGGCATTACAACGGCTCAAAACAAGGATTTACCCGTTAACAGTTCGAGTTTTTCGTTTATAATCAATTTTAGCCATCATCTAGGCAATAATCAACAACTCTAACTATATCATTACGTTCAAAAACAAGATTTAATCAATCATTACCAATCTAGAAGGTTAGAATGAACCGTTACCTCTTCAAACGAAGTTCTGCGGGTAAAAAGATGACCCAGACTTGCAGAAACGTTCCCTGGTGCGATCCACTTGATCAAAATGCTTTAAAATTGAAGGTTTGATGGATTGGAGGCTGATTTTTCATGTGTTGTGGCTGGAATCGTCGAATGGAAGGATAAGGATTGCATTTTCTTGACAAAACTGACTTTTTAAGCCATTTTTCCGCCTTGCTGACGTCAGGCGCATCGCCTGACTCGGGACGCCGAGTTGAGGCGTACCGCGCGGGTCCATGGCGGCCAGATTTTTGTCTTTTCTTCGTTTCGCGATTCCGGGAGCATACGAACTCCGTTTTGCGCACGGTTTTCGCCTACGTTCACGATTTTTCGAGCTCTTTCCAATGGTTATAATCTCAAGACCTAATGAGTTCAAAATATTTGACCTCTAATCTATTGCTATATTCGATTCAGTGTATCTTGAAATCGGAGCCTCGTTTCACGATTTCGCTTACACTCATTCTCTTCATTTTCGAGTTATGATCCTAACCTGAGAATTTTGAGTTGTCACAAATATCATCGTGGATTTCAAGCACGTTCACATGTGCTAAATTTCTTTGATAACAAAATTCCTCGAACATCAAGCATTACCGAAATCTCACACGTTCATCATTAAGCTGATAAATTTTCGGGTGTTACAAAGCAAATCTAAAAGCTCACTATAATCTGACCCATGTCAACTAAAATCAAACAAAACATGTAAACTTAAATTAAACAAAATCACAAATTTATAGAAACGTAATCTAATCAAATTAACAAAAAAAATAGCACAAACACAGGTCAACTTGTTCACTGTTAGCACAAACATCAAAAGAACTTTCAGATAGGCTTTGTAAGGGAAATGATGGAACACATAGGGTTTTTAAGAGAAATGAGGGTATAACTAAACACTCCTCTTTTCTTCTTCATTTAGACTTGGTTTCACATCTGAATGATTCAGACCCTAATTCAGATATTTTTTTCGTTCAGACCTCCGAAACAAACGGTGTGAATATGAATTGTTCATATTCAAACATATTCATATCTATTCAGATGCTATCAAACAACCCTTAAAGTTGCATAGAACTCTTGTTAAAAATTTAGTCTCATCCGCACTTAAAAATTAAAAAAGTCAGACTAAGTGCTCCAAATTTTGAAGGACCATCTCTATCAAAAAATAGTGAACTGGTTTAAATAAATTTAAGGAACCCTCTCCATAAAAATATAACGAACCATTTTGATTAACATTTAAGGGACCACTTTCTTCAAAATGGTCCACAATCCTAATGTTTTCACCTTGCAGACCATCACATGTTCTTGCTCATTTGTTGTCACACCCCCACCCCTCGTCAACTCGTGTCTGGTCTGACGTCACTGAAACGGTTGCGGAAGCATAGTGGTGATGTCTCTGAGGTGAGGGGTGACTTACTTGAACCAATATCATAAGCACACAGATTAACTTAAAGTAATTACATTACCAGGGTGTCGCAATCACAACCACATTACAACTATATTTATTTAATTACAATACTAATTATTAAAGTGCAAATAACTCAAAGTGCATCCTCACCGTCTATTCCTGCTTACCTGCAAAAAGGTTTGAGTTTGAAACGTCAGCACAAAGCTGGTGAGATCGACAGTTCAATTTAAAAAAAATATGATATGACAAGCACGTTCTCAAAAGTTCAGTTCTGGATAACCATGGGACCTGTATCTAGTTCCTTTCGGACGTCTAGTCTGTCTCAAGATATTACCCGTCGGTACATATCTTAGTGCCTCATTATCTTAATGTCTATCACACCATTAAGAAGTTCAGGAAACAGATAACAAACATTCACACAAGGGGAGATGCAATCCTCCCAGCGAATGGGGTGTCAACCAATAGTACTATCAATGTTTTCTGCTCGGCCACACATGGGTTCACTAGATACAGTTCAAAAATGAGGACTTTCAGTGTCATGATAGAGTTCAGTCTACAGGCCAAAATCCCATGAAATCCCACAAAAGTCACAACAATCACATGAAATCACACAGATATCAGTGATACATATCATATGTTCATTAACAGTTCAACAATGTTCCCCGACGTTTGAAAAAGATTAAAAATAAAAGGGGTTGTACGAAACTCACCTGATGATATAAGAGTAGCAAAATCTCTCAAAGCTAACAACAAAGAGGTGATTCTGCATTTAATTATATTTAATGAATTATTTATGTTCTAGATTACTGATTAGATCTTCCTGAACGTTCAATGTCAAAGACATTGCTTAGTAAATCATCAACTCGATATTAAATGCTTAACTAATTAACTTGATATTATATCATACAATGTATGATAATGTAGGAACCTACATTGCATTAGATTCCTAACACCAAGTTGATGACACTCTTGATTAGTCAGAATAATCTCTGATTAATCAGATAGTTAATGTTGTTGATTACGATACTGTAACAGTTTCTAGATAATTTAATGGCTTAGGAATGATCGATCCTTGTTATTGATTACCCAATTATCATGAGATATCACAATGTAGCATCAGAATAGGTGAAATAACCAGATTTAACATACTAATCTGACTGTTATCACAAACATCAGATAATCATTCCAATGAGTATGTTAATGATTATGATTAGTTTGAAACACTTGGATTTAACCTTTGCATTTCAAAGATTAATCAAACTAATCACCTACATTGTCATAATCAAATGGTTAAAACCATTATAATCATAGGTATGATTTCATGCAAACCGGGCATCACAACGGATCAAAACAAGGATTTAACCGTTAGAACTTCGTGTTCTTCGTTTATAATCAATCCTAGCCATCATCTAGGCAATAATCAACAATCCTAACTATCTTATTACGTTCAAAATCAAGATCTAATCAATCAAAATCAAACTAGAAAGTTTAAACGGATCATTACCTAATCAGACGGATTTCTGACTTTAAAACCACGATCAGAACTTGTTAAAATGATTCCTGGTACGATCCTTGCGTTCAAAAGCCTTGAAAATGAAGATCAGATGGTATATGTGTGTGTGTTTTCGTCTGGGTTGCGTCCAAGTTCGAGAAGAAGAATAAAAATTTTTCTTGCATGAAATCTGATGAAGTAGATCAGATTTCTGCACCGCCACATCCGTCGCGTACCGCGACCAGAAGCCCAAAAAGGCTTCGCGTACCGCGAAGAAATCCGGAGATCTCAGATTTCTTTCGTGAATCGCGTACCGCGGAAAACTTCCAAGCCCACCTCCGCGTACCGCGGCAAGTCCAGTCGACCAATACTTAGAAATTTTTCTTCATTTTACGATTCCGGGCAATCCAGGACTCCGTTTTGAACACGGTTTTCGCCCACATTCATCATTTCTCACCTACTATCAACCTGTAATAATTACAATTGCTAAATCAACATGGATTTCTAGAACGATCAAATGTGCTCACGTCATTGATGACGTAAATTCTCGTTTGCAACTGTCACAGTCTTCTCCTGTTAGAGAAATTTCGTCCCGAAATTTAGTGAAGACTTACATTATGACAGTCGTTTATGAGAATAGATGTGGGTACTTTGCTTTCATTTGATCTTCACGTTCCCACGTATATTCGGGTCCACGCTGTGAATTCCACCGAATTTTGACAATAGATATGCGACTGCGTTTCAGTACTTTCACCTCTCGATCCATTACTTCAACTGGTTCTTCCCTGAATTGAAGTTTCTCATCAATTTGGATTTCTATCAGAGGTACGATCAAGGATTCATCGGCTAGGCATTTCTTCAAATTTGATACATGGAAGACATCATGAACGTTACCGAGTTCAGGAGGTAATTCAAGTCTGTAAGCCACTGGTCCAATTCGTTCAAGAATTTTAAATGGCCCTACAAATCTTGGCGAAAGTTTACCTCGCTTCCCGAATCTGAAGATGCCTTTCCATGGTGAAACTTTCAACATTACTAGATCACCGATTTGAAATTCCAGTGGTCTACGGCGATTATCAGCATAACTCTTTTGTCGATCGCGAGCAGCTTTGATTCGTTCTTGAATGAGTGCGATCTTATCAGTTGTTTCCTGAATGAATTCTGGGCCAATGATTTGGTTTTCACCTACTTCTGACCAACAGATAGGTGATCTACATTTGCGTCCATAAAGTGCTTCGAATGGAGCGCATTGAATACTGGTATGGTAGCTGTTATTGTATGAGAATTCAACAAGTGGAAGATGAATATCCCAGCTACCTCCGAAATCAATCACACAACTTCTGAGCATGTCTTCAAGAGTTTGATTTGTTCGTTCAGTCTGCCCGTCAGTTTGTGGATGATAAGCTGTGCTCATATTGATTTGCGTGCCTAGAGCATTCTGAAGAGTTTGCCAAAATCGTGACATAAATCGACTATCTCTGTCAGAAATGATAGAGATCGGTACTCCATGTCGAGATACAATCTCATTAACATAGAGTTTAGCGAGTCGATCCATAGAATAGTCTTCTCGGATGGGTAAGAAATGCGCTGATTTCGTAAGGCGATCAACGATAACCCATATAGAGTCATGATTACGTGATGTTCTGGGTAATTTAGTAATGAAATCCATAGAGATCTGATCCCATTTCCACATGGGAATCTCAGGTTGTTGTAGTAACCCAGAAGGTCGTTGATGTTCAGCCTTAACTTTGAGACATGTTAGACATCGATCCACGTATTCAGCTATTTGTTTCTTCATTCCAGGCCACCAGTAAAAGTCTTTAAGATCTTTATACATTTTATCAGCACCTGGATGAATAGAATACCTGGATTTATGCGCCTCATCCAAGATAATAGTTCGAGAGTTACCGAATAAAGGAATCCACATTCGGTCTTTGAAATACAACAGTCCATCAGCCTTAGTATCGAGTTTCTTATCTAATCCTCTTAGTCCTTCAGCAGAATAGTTCGTTGTTTGTAAAGCTTGTTGCTGAGCTTCTTTAATTTGAGGAATTATACTGGTTTGAATAGTCATTCCTAACGCTTTCACACGTAAAGGTTTGACTCGTTCCTTGCGACTCAAGACATCGGCTACGACATTCGCTTTACCTGGGTGATAACGAATTTCACAGTCGTAGTCGTTTAAAAGTTCAACCCATCGCCTCTGTCGCATGTTCAACATTTTCTGATCTAGAATGTGTTGGAGGCTTTTGTGATCAGTGTATATAATACACCTAGTTCCGTATAGATAATGTCTCCAAATCCTGAGTGCAAATACTACTGCACCAAGTTCTAGATCATGTGTGGTATAATTCTTCTCATGTACTTTCAATTGTCGAGAAGCATAAGCAATTACCTTATCCTTCTGCATTAGAACACACCCAAGACCTTGACGTGAAGCATCACAATACACTGTGAAGTTATCAGTACCTTCCGGTAGTGTCAAGATAGGTGCATTACAGAGTTTATGTTTTAACAGTTGGAACGCCTCCTCCTGTTGAGAATTCCATATAAACGGTTGATTTTTCTGTGTCAATGTAGTCAGTGGCAAGGCTATCTTTGAAAAGTTCTTGATAAACCGACGATAATAACCTGCCAACCCCAAGAATTGACGTATTTCAGTCGGGGTTCGTGGTGTCTCCCATTGTTTCACCGCCTGAATCTTACTGGGATCCACTTGAATACCGTTTTGATTTACTACATGACCAAGAAATTGAACTTCTCGTAACCAGAACTCACACTTGGAGAATTTGGCATATAATTTTTCACGTGCCAAAAGTTCTAGAATTAATTTCAAGTGTTGAGCATGTTCTTGTTGATTTCGAGAATAAATAAGAATATCATCAATAAACACAATCACAAATTTATCCAGATAAGGTCTACATACTCGATTCATCAGATCCATGAAAACGGCTGGTGCATTTGTTAAACCAAACGGCATTACTAGAAATTCGTAATGTCCATATCGAGTTCTGAAAGCAGTTTTAGGAATGTCATCATCATGAATACGCAACTGATGATATCCAGATCTTAAATCGATTTTTGAAAAATAAGTAGCACCTTGTAGTTGATCAAACAGATCATCAATACGAGGTAGTGGATAACGGTTCTTGATTGTCAGTTTATTGAGTTCCCTGTAGTCAATACACATTCTGAATGAACCATCCTTCTTTTTCACAAAAAGAATAGGTGCTCCCCAGGGTGAGAAACTAGGTCTGATAAAACCTTTGTCTAACAGTTCTTGCAATTGACCTGAAAGTTCTTGCATTTCGGATGGTGCAAGCCGAAACGGGGCTTTAGCAACAGGTGCTGCACCTGGAATCAAGTCGATTCGAAATTCAACTTGTCTCACTGGGGGTAATCCTGATATATCCTCAGGAAAAACTTCAGAAAAATCCTTGACTATTGGGATATCTGTGATTTGTTTAGGTGAAGAATTGTGCTCAGTCACATGTGCTAGGAAAGCATAACAGCCTTTCCTTAAGAATTTCTGAGCTCGCATACAAGATATGAGACCAAGTTTTCTACCTGCTCGTTCTCCTTGAACTATCAGTGTATTACCGTTAGGTAATGGAATACGGATCACCTTGTTTTGACAGACAACTTCCGCTTGGTTATTAGAAAGCCAGTCCATACCAACAACCACATCAAAGCTCCCAAGCTCAATAGGAAGTAAATCAATTTTGAAAAGATGATCATTCAAATTCAAGGAACATCCTTGAATAACATTGTTTGTTTTGATCAACTTGCCGTTAGCAAGTTCAATAACATAAGGAGTTTCTAGATCTACCGTAGGCAATGAAATTAATGATGCAAATTCAGGAGAGATAAAGCTCTTATCCGCTCCTGTGTCAAACAAAACTGATGCGTATAGATTATTAAGAAGAAACGTACCAGTAACAATATTTGCATCATGTCTTGCCTCGGTCGCACCAATCTGAAAAGCTCTCCCCCTAGCTTCAGTTCCCGGATTGGTGTTATTGTTCGGACAGTTTCTTATGAGATGATCAGGACTTCCACATTTGTAACATGACCGGTTGGTTTGAGTGATTTGTCGTGGTGCTTGGTTTGGTGTCTGAGCAGGAAAATTGCAATATTTAGCATAATGTCCAACTCGGTTACAGTTCAGACAAACAGGACATGGTCCCGTGTGATGGAGTGGACACTTATTGCATTTGGGCGCCTGCCCAGTATAAGTTTTCCTCTCAGGAACATTTGCACCATAGTTTTTCACAGTTGGCTTGCTCTGGGTGATCTCAGCCGGAGCCTTCGCCTTGGTTTTGCCAAACCACTTTCGTTTGGTACTTTTTGACACATTCGAGGTACCGACATCACTACGACTATGAACCGTCTGAGGTTTCAAAGACAGAGTACCACTCCTTACCGCCTCATTGGTAAGCTTAGTGGTCAAAAGAATCGTATGTTTCAGGGTTGTAGGTTCAGCAGCAGTCACCATTCCTCGTATCTGAGGAATCAGGCCCTTAATGTACTTCTCGATTAAAGCGGCTTCCGTAGGAAACATGTCGGGAAGTAAACAAGTAAGTTCATGAAAACGATTGGTGTAAGCAAGACAGTCAGCACCGATCATCGAGTGATTCCAGAATTCTTCCTGGAGTTTTTGAATTTCAGTGATGGGACAGTACTCTGATCTAATCAGAGTTTTGAAATCATTCCAGCCCATCGAGTCAACTGTGGCTGAACCCAAAGTCTTGGCCTGGGTATTCCACCAGGTCAAAGCTGAGTCTTTCAAAGAACAGGCAGCATAAGACACCTTATGCTCCTCCAAACACTGACTGATTTTGAGCTTAGTTTCCATCTCCTCAATCCACCTTATTAGATCAGCCGCTCCTTCTTTGCCAGTAAAAGTAGGAGGGTTACAGGAAGCAAAATACTTATAAGTACATCCCTGTCGGGGTGGATCTGGAACAATAGTAGTTGTACCGGTAGTGGTATGAGTTTCAACGTGACCACCAGTAGCATTATGCTCAACATGATCGTGTTCCCCACCAGAACCTGCAGTGATATGTGGTTGGTGTTGTGTCAGAACACCACAAGCAGATAGTTGTTCACGCACAATACGAGCTATCATAGCCTCATTTGTTTCAGATCCACTTGTACCAGCAGGTGGAACAATGCCTGCTCCAGGGTTCACTGGTGGAGTAGTATTCGTTTCCAAGTTCCCAGGTGGAACCACGTTCGCTTCCGGATTAACATGCGGATCCGGATTTGAGTCAACAGTCAAATGTGGAATTTGATTCTGTTCAGGGTTTGTAATGTTCTGAGTAGCTCTCTTAGCTGGTCGACCTCGTTTAGGAGCCATTATTCTGCTCACAAGCAGACAAAACTCAGGTCAGTTCAAGAACATTAAAGATATAACCCGTTCTATCACATAAATACAATCCCATTCAGTTACACTGAAAATTTGCATTAAAAAGTGATTATAAGAATACAGTATAACTACATAAATTCAGTCCAGACATGTTCACATTACACACAGATCACACAATTATTCGTAGTTATACTTAGTCCTGTTATTTCAAAAACATGTTAGAGTCTTACCCAGCTCATTGCATTGCAACACATGTTTTTAAAGATATGTTCATACAGGACTAGGATATGTTCTCAGACAAGTTCTCTAATATGTTCTCAGTTCATGCACTAGGTTCCCATATAACCAATAGATATGTTCTCGTACAGTATGGCTCTCGTACTGTACTTTAGTTACAGACACATTCACAATTAGATACGTTCACAATTCAGACATGTTCTCGTACAGTATGGCTCTCGTACTGTACTTTAGTTACAGACACATTCACAATTAGATACGTTCACAATTCAGACATGTTCTCGTACAGTATGGCTCTCGTACTGTACTTTAGTAACAAATATATTTGCATACAGTATTGCTCCGTACTGTATTCCAGCAAAATATATTTTAGTTCGATATATTCGCATACAGTACTGCTCCCGTACTGTATTTCAACGAAATATATTTTAGTTTGACATGTTCTCACACAGAATTGTTTATAGTCCACACAAGGTCATTAGAAAAACATAATTCACACAACACCCAAATAGTACATTACACAGATCGATACACAAAACACCCATTTTATTTCATCATTATTATTGATTTTATACAGACCACCAAACAACACAAGACACTACCATCAGATAAAGAAAAGAACAGAAAAGAACTCCCCTATCTACACCCTGATGCTCTGAAAATCCCAAACTGATCTTCTGTACATACTCATCGCATAAAGTATGATAAGAAGGAAAGTATCATGGCCACTATTGCCATGACTACTGCCAGGATCATCATCCTGGTCTCGGTACTCGCCACTCCAAACCATGCCAAAAACTCTGTCGCTCTCTCTCTCACCCAACTCCATCCCTCAGTCATCCATGCCACTTGCCGCCAAAATGCAGCAAGCATAATCTGTCCCCATGTCATCCTCAATCTATCATCCATCGCGGTTCTCCAGGCTCGAGTATCGGTGTCCAACGCCTTCACTTGATCCATCAGGGTCAAGTGAGAAGTGAGGATATCTAATATGGTCCTACGTGTATCCTCAACCGTAGCCTGACACTGCTGTTGACTCTGCTGTGTCCCCTGCAAGTTCTGAGTAACTTGCTGCAACTGTGCTCTCAGCTCTGCCTGATGGGAGGATTCTCCCATCTCGTGTATGGCATGAAACTCATCCCTGGGAGCCAGCTGCTTCCGGGGAGGTAGTCCTGTGGTCTTGCGGGCTTGACCCCGCATACGCCGCAACCCGTCCCAAACGGGTACTCTAAGAGGTGATATACCCTGCATCCGATCCGCAACGGGATCAACCGGAGGTAAGTGAGGAGGACTAGGTATGATAGGAAGTGCTGGTGGTGGTGGTGTAACTGGTCTAGGCTCTAATGGTGAATGTGGTAATGCTGGTTGTGCCTGTGGCACTACAGATGGAGCTCGTGAGGCTGCAGTCGATGCCTCCGAAGAATCTGAATCCGGTGCTGAGCTAGAGCTCGGAGTACCATCCCTCATATCATGAGGAGCTAACTGATACTGTTCGCCTCGATCTGCCATCGCTGTACAATAAAAATCTCTAATCAGTATCATGAAAGAAATATATTGAATAATAAAATTCAACATACACATGATATGAGACGTCCTCCTATCTTAACGCAACTATTCGTCATTACTATTGTTAGTGTTTTGCTTGAATTAAATCAAACTAGAATGCACACGTGTTGCAAATTTCAGTTATGCTGGCCACTCATAACTGGAATTTGTACCACCTAATTATCCTGGCTTAATTCAAAACAAGTTTTGTTCAATATTAATGTTCGGTGCTCTCTGTGTAACTATACAAGCCTATGGTTATAGTCTAGGTCTCTAAGTCAACCTAATTCTCTATAACCTGTGGCTCTGATACCACCCTGTCACACCCCCACCCCTCGTCACCTCGTGTCTGGTCTGACGTCACTGAAACGGTTGCGGAAGCATAGTGGTGATGTCTCTGAGGTGAGGGGTGACTTACTTGAACCAATATCATAAGCACACAGATTAACTTAAAGTAATTACATTACCAGGGTGTCGCAATCACAACCACATTACAACTATATTTATTTAATTACAATACTAATTATTAAAGTGCAAATAACTCAAAGTGCATCCTCACCGTCTATTCCTGCTTACCTGCAAAAAGGTTTGAGTTTGAAACGTCAGCACAAAGCTGGTGAGATCGACAGTTCAATTTAAAAAAAATATGATATGACAAGCACGTTCTCAAAAGTTCAGTTCTGGATAACCATGGGACCTGTATCTAGTTCCTTTCGGACGTCTAGTCTGTCTCAAGATATTACCCGTCGGTACATATCTTAGTGCCTCATTATCTTAATGTCTATCACACCATTAAGAAGTTCAGGAAACAGATAACAAACATTCACACAAGGGGAGATGCAATCCTCCCAGCGAATGGGGTGTCAACCAATAGTACTATCAATGTTTTCTGCTCGGCCACACATGGGTTCACTAGATACAGTTCAAAAATGAGGACTTTCAGTGTCATGATAGAGTTCAGTCTACAGGCCAAAATCCCATGAAATCCCACAAAAGTCACAACAATCACATGAAATCACACAGATATCAGTGATACATATCATATGTTCATTAACAGTTCAACAATGTTCCCCGACGTTTGAAAAAGATTAAAAATAAAAGGGGTTGTACGAAACTCACCTGATGATATAAGAGTAGCAAAATCTCTCAAAGCTAACAACAAAGAGGTGATTCTGCATTTAATTATATTTAATGAATTATTTATGTTCTAGATTACTGATTAGATCTTCCTGAACGTTCAATATCAAAGACATTGCTTAGTAAATCATCAACTCGATATTAAATGCTTAACTAATTAACTTGATATTATATCATACAATGTATGATAATGTAGGAACCTACATTGCATTAGATTCCTAACACCAAGTTGATGACACTCTTGATTAGTCAGAATAATCTCTGATTAATCAGATAGTTAATGTTGTTGATTACGATACTGTAACAGTTTCTAGATAATTTAATGGCTTAGGAATGATCAATCCTTGTTATTGATTACCCAATTATCATGAGATATCACAATGTAGCATCAGAATAGGTGAAATAACCAGATTTAACATACTAATCTGACTGTTATCACAAACATCAGATAATCATTCCAATGAGTATGTTAATGATTATGATTAGTTTGAAACACTTGGATTTAACCTTTGCATTTCAAAGATTAATCAAACTAATCACCTACATTGTCATAATCAAATGGTTTAAACCATTATAATCATAGGTATGATTTCATGCAAACCGGGCATCACAACGGATCAAAACAAGGATTTAACCGTTAGAACTTCGTGTTCTTCGTTTATAATCAATCCTAGCCATCATCTAGGCAATAATCAACAATCCTAACTATCTTATTACGTTCAAAAACAAGATCTAATCAATCAAAATCAAACTAGAAAGTTTAAACGGATCATTACCTAATCAGACGGATTTCTGACTTTAAAACCACGATCAGAACTTGTTAAAATGATTCCTGGTACGATCCTTGCGTTCAAAAGCCTTGAAAATGAAGATCAGATGGTATATGTGTGTGTGTTTTCGTCTGGGTTGCGTCCAAGTTCGAGAAGAAGAATAAAAATTTTTCTTGCATGAAATCTGATGAAGTAGATCAGATTTCTGCACCGCCACATCCGTCGCGTACCGCGACCAGAAGCCCAAAAAGGCTTCGCGTACCGCGAAGAAATCCGGAGATCTCAGATTTCTTTCGTGAATCGCGTACCGCGGAAAACTTCCAAGCCCACCTCCGCGTACCGCGGCAAGTCCAATCGACCAATACTTAGAAATTTTTCTTCATTTTACGATTCCGGGCAATCCAGGACTCCGTTTTGAACACGGTTTTCGCCCACATTCATCATTTCTCACCTACTATCAACCTGTAATAATTACAATTGCTAAATCAACATGGATTTCTAGAACGATCAAATGTGCTCACGTCATTGATGACGTAAATTCTCGTTTGCAACTGTCACATTTGTTCTTGTCAAATGATAAATGAGATCTCTCATTGACAATTTCAATAAAACTAGTAGTCTTATCTATTTAGGATTCAAAGTGTTAATTGAGATTTTTTTAATCATTTCCATAAGATCTTTTGTTTTTTGATATATTGAGTAACCTCATCAACCAACATCAACATAAGATGATTTCCACTAAAAAAATCTTAAAATTAAAAACAAATAACATCAAAAAATAATATAGAAAACAATATGCTATAACTTGAATCCCCCTATAAATTTTGATACCTTTGTGGGGTTGAATCATGAGAACCCTTGTTAGTTATATATAACATAGTACGTTCCAAAACCCACACATGTAATTGACAACAACATTAGTAACTACAAGAAATCAATGTTATTGCAATAACTCCTATAGCAATAATAAAAGCTGTTCATATAAGTATGATATATCAAGAACATCTCGTTGCTATAACTTTTTTCATAAAAATGTACATGCTATTATGGTTGAATATTGTATGTGAAGGAAATATTGACGTATTTTCCTTTTTGCACAAATCATGTCGACACGTATGATAAAATTAACTTTTTAAGTTTCTAACACGACTTGCAATTGTTTAATGTAGAAAAAGATGAAAAGTGTGACAGGGGAAATGGTAGAAAAAGATTTTAGTGATTCAGACGTTGATGAGATTCTTGTTATCAAGAAAGCCTTAGGAAATAGGCATGGGCATATATTGGGTGTTGGTCGTGTAGGAAGAAACAAGGACCCTATTTTTTAAAGTTACACCGATCACTCAATAACACATTGGCACCAATTAATGCTATGTTGAATTATTAGAAAATTTTTTTCTTGTCCAAATATTTTGATAATTATAAATATTGTTCGATTTCTTTAATAGTTAACAATGTATGTATGTATGTATGTATGTATGTATGTATGTATGTATGTATGTATGTATGTATGTATGTATGTATGTATGTATGTATGTATGAGTTTTCTTAGTTTTTTTCCAAATAAGAGAGTTTTCTTTTGAACTCTCCACACACACACACATAGGGAGATGATGAAATGTTTACACATGTTTATTACGTTAACCGAATAACTGCATCTTATTACTTTGGGGCCCACAATAGAGTAAATCTACAGGTTTACGTTTTTTCTTTTTTAATTAATGTAGGACCCACTTACATTAATAATAAACCTTTAGATTTACTTTAATGTGATCCCCAAAGTAATAAGATGTAGTTATTCGGTTATCGCAATAAAGAAGGGTTAACATTCGAACCATCCCCTATATATCAAATAAAAAGTCTATGTTGCCTAAGAAGACTAAAAATGATTTTCAAACCTCCAAAACCTCCAAAACGAACTCGAATTAAACTCATTTCGATGACATTGGAACCCTCTCATCGAACTCTACAATATTAGCTTTTAAGTTTTAGCTTAAACTAGTTTCAGAATTTAGATTTTATAGCTTGATTTTTAGCTTTTAGGTTTTATCTTTAGGTTTAGGGTTTGTTTTTGAAGTTTTGGTTTTAGTATTAGGGTTTATTGTTTATAATTTAGGGTTTGGGTTTTAGGGTTTGACAAAACGGTTCCAATGATACAAAAATGAATTCAATCAGAGCTTGTTTATGTCGGCTGTCGAGTTTTTAAAAATCTTTCATATCCTTCTTAGGCAAAATAAACTTTTTATAGAAACATTTCCTATATATATAGTAAAAGATAAAATAAAATAAAAACCTTTTTTCGTTTGATATACGGCTACGACATGTTGTTATTATATGTTAAAATTAATTTATTTAGCTTTTTTTTAAAGCTATAGCAAAAATATGTTGTTGCTTTAAGTTAAATTAATTTATATTTTGATTTGTAGCAAAATTATGTGCCTGTAATTGAGTTAATTAAATTTTATTATTTTTAATGTGTAGTAACAACATGTTACTTCCTTGAGTAAAAAAAATTAATTTGTTTAATTAAAATTATTTAATATTTTTATAAAACAATTAGTAAAATATTGTTTCATTTCTTAAAATTATTTTGAGAGTTAGCCTTTAAGCAATAGGTTAAGTTATATCCACAACACTTGTAGCAAAAACATTAATTATCTATTTTTTGCCAAGAGACTATAACCACCAATAGCATATCAATGAGATTTCGCTGTTATAGATGTTTACACACTATAATAATAAAATGTTTTTGCTTTAGGGTTAAAAATAATCATGGCTACGTACCTTTTTTTTTCTTGTGGTGGGTTATGTTAGTGAATTATCCTCCTCTTTCAGAGTCAAGCTCACCATTTCATAACAAAATGTAATGGAGATGCTAACGTCAAGCCTTCGATCTTTGGGTAATGGGTGCGAGTTAGAACGATTTGTAAACAAATAGTCCATTTGAATAATTTTTATTGATTTTCTCATCAAATATGTTATTAATCATTCTTAAATGTTTGAATCCATTGCATTTACATACTTTTTTGGTTATCAATCTTGACCTGCATTATGTTTAAGTGTTACCCATCTCAACATTTTCAATAATATGATATTATCCATTTCAACCCATTATAATACAATTGTTTACCCAAACCAGCCAATTTTCTTTAACGCGGGTAAAAATTGCCACATTTAATTTATCATGATAGTTTATATTTTGCAACTGTTTAAATCTATATCACTCCCAACAACTTTAGTACTTTTGCTAGAAATGGCAGAAAAACCTATACCCTATGGGACAACCCGGCCGAAGCCCGAAACTTCAGGGCCGGGTATTGGCCCGAATATTAAGGTATGAGACCGGGTACGTGATCAAAAAAGTATACTTTATCAAGTTCGGGTACTCCTATGGGATTAAGGAATACCTTGCCTGATACCCGATCCGATTACCCGGAGCAATACCCGAAATAATACCCGTAATGTTTTGTTAATATTTTTTAATTTCCTTTTCTAAAACGTTATTCTATTTACGAAGGATCAGCACAAATTATAACTTTTATCTTAGTATATTTTATATTTGAAGCAATTATTATTATTTAAGAGTTATATGTCATGATATTTATATTTTTTGGTTTATGTTTTATGGTGTTGATATTACATGTATGATTATAATTTATTTTTATAATTAAATAATAACATTATATAAAAGTAATATAATACAAATGTACTCGGAAAATCACAAAAAAATTTTTTTAATAAACTAATGAGTATACCCGATACCCGTGGGTATACCCGATGCGTAATTACCCGTATGAGACACATTTTTAAAATCGGGTATGAGACTGGGATTGGCAATACCCTACCCGATCGCCATTCCTAACTTTTGCATGTTTTTCTAGAAGTCATTGGCCTTCTATTCAACTTTGTGGCAGATCCTATGGATGTCACTTCCCTCACATGAGACTTATCTAGATTATCAACCAGAAGAAAAGAAAAGAAAAAAAAAAAAAAAAACTAAAAACTAAAAATCCGTAATGAATCAGATAACCACCTATTCTTCCAATCCCACCACCAATGGCACCAGACACAACACTCTCCGGCCTAAACTGAACCCAAGCGACTCCACAAGTCCCGCCGGAAAAGGCCGAGATTCGGTTTGTGAGGCAAAAGCGACCGTTGGTGACCGAAGCAACCTACGGTGGCCGACGACGACCGAATCAACCTACGGTGATCGACGGCGACCGAATCGTTAATATCCGTTGTAAACCACTAACCAGGGGTGTTCACGGTTCGGTTCAAAACCGCGAAACCGGCCAAACCGGTTATCGGTTCGGTTTAACGGTCGGTTTTTTTCTAAACATTTGGTTGGTCGGTTTCGAAAGTTCGAAACCGTAATGAACGATTTGATTTATGGTTTTTGCCAAAAACCAGTCGTAAAAAACCGGACCGTATGTATGTATATATGTATGTATGTATTTTGATTTGTATATACTATTTAGTTAAGTTATTGGTTCTTTGGTTAGTCCTAGACGTTTTATAACTTTGAAAAGTAAGTTGGTTGTTTTTGGACTTGCTGGTTTATTTTTGGATATCATGTTTTCTAGACAAATTTTGTATTTGATAATAGGTTTTGTAATAGTAAATATTTTTTACTTATATTTTATAAAGGTTTTGTAATGTTTTTTTACACAGTTTATAATTTTGGACGTACAAGTTAGTGATATAACTTTTTTTTTTTTTGGGAAAAGTAGCCTTTACTTTTTATTTTTTAACATGCCAAAACCGGAACCAAACCTGAACCAAACCGTTTATAATGGTTCGGTTTTTATTTTTAACGGTTCGGTTTTGATTTTCAATATTCAAAAACCATTATTAACGGTTCGGTTTATGGTTTAACCTAAAAACCGTAAAAACCGAACCGCGAACGCCCCTACCAATAACCGTCTCATTAAAGGTGGAAATGAAGGCGACCTAACCACCCACCCTCCATCACCACAGTCGGCCACCTCCATCACTCACCACCAGCACCGCCACCACCATCTATAAATCACCACCAGTTTATTTTAACAATCAGCAAATGTTAAAGAAAACAAACAATCTTCTTCTTTGAGACTACATAGATTTAGTTCATCTTTTTTTCTACATATGTCTGCAGATGTGGTCCGCAGACTGGATACATTTTTCCTCTTATAAAACATCACCTAAAATTATTGGTGGACGTAGTTTAGTGCGTACATCCTAGCCCACTATAGTTTTCAAGAAAAAGAAATTGAAATAATGTCTTTTTCTTAATGGTATTTGATCTCAACGTGTGAATCACTAATTTTCAGGCTATGTTACCAACGTCTGGTTACCATGACCTCCGTTGAGACCCCACCGCCACCCCAGGAGGAAACTGCACCGGAAAACCCCTTGACCTTCCAAGGACCCCTATTTCGCCTTAGATAGTTAACCGGTAGCGAGTCACTACCACTGCTCTAACGCGTGCCCAAACACTAAACAAAGAGTCAGTAGCGAGTTGTCACCACACAACCAATTAAACTTTTACCTTGTTAGATTAGTTCTTACCGAACCTATTTTATGCGTCCCGTAGCAAGAAATTTTGGATCCGTCACTTATTACATGACCTTTGATTGTCGGACCATTAAATCACAAAAACACCCAGGTTTCTTTATTGGGGCACGTGTAATATATTACAAAAGGATGCTTTGGTGATAGGTGTAAACGCACCAACTTGGTACCAAGTCTTACCTATAATTACACTTGTCGATCGCCACTCGTCATTCACATGCACCAAGTTAAATGTATCTATATCTATATCTATACTATATAATAAATAAAAGTTTTGATATGTCATTTGTTAATATTCTAGGCCACTTAAATATTGTTTTCCCTCATCTCTCTCATAATAAATATTATTTATGTCATGTTTTTATTTGATTTTTTTCATCTCCTCTCTCCTATTAAATATTAATGATTTTATTTAACTTATTAAATAATATGATTAAATTATGAATTAATTCTTTAATTTTTTATAAAACGTTTTTGAAAAATATTTATTATGTTATTTTAAACGAATAATTTTAAAATTCAAAAATTTAACCTGTGTAAATGTTTAATACATCTATGCTTAATGTTTTATACATATAGGGTATGCATAATTTGAAAACCACTTTTTATTGTAAAAACCCAGAAAACCTCATGTAAAACATACGTAAAAAAACATTTAAAACATACGTAAAAACGTAAAAAAATTCCGTCAAATCTGACGCAGTGTTACGTATGTTTTACAACATAAAAAAAACTTATAAAACATTTTTTTTTTAAAATATTTCTTCGACTTTTTTTTGATTTTTTTATAAAATGTGCCCAATAATGTTACAAACATGTAAAAAAATTTCAAACAAAATACGTTTGTTTTACATGAGTTTTCAAGGTTTTCACACTAAAATAAGGTTTTCATTTTATTAATCCCCTATATATATATATATATATATATATATATATATATATATATATATATATATATATATCTGTTATAAGAACTTTTTTATAAATTTTTATTTTTAAAGTTTTTCTATATAAAATAAGATATAACTAATATTATTAGTATTACTATAATCACGTAAATTTAAAAAGATATAATACAATCATTTTAATTATGTAAATTCATGAAGACATAATTATAAAACCACATTATTTTTTATTCGTAAATCCGTGTATTACACGGGCCTATAACCTAGTATTAATAAAACAGTGTTCATCTTCCTGTACAACCCTACAAGTCCTGACATAAACAAAATAGAGGTTTCATGTTGGGCTGGGGGTTTTCTCTCATCAATGGTGGGTTTCCTCCTATTGGGTGTAGATATCATCAGGTGGGTCTATAATCCATCAGTAATCCAAATTGTAAACTAAAGTTTGTTTTTTAATATATATATAAAAAGAAAAAGTGTGGGTAATTATTTAAAAAGTTATATACAAATTAAGGAATCTCTCAATTTTAAATTAGTTTTCAAATACAATATATAATGCCTGTTAAAGTTTACAAGCATTTAAAATATTTTTGTTTGAAAACATTTAACAAAGATCATGATAATTAAATAAATGTCTAGGCATAAAAATTATCAAATTCACATTTTGAAGATTAAACATGGCTGACCGAGATGTTAAAGTGTGACCTATATTGTAGCTTGTAAAAAAAACTTTGAAAAGTACAAGAATTTTAGAAAAAGTTAATTCAAAATACACATGTAAAGTTTGGTCAGAACCAAAAAACAAGATTATTACAGCATTTTTTGTCATAAAATGTTGTAAAAAAGTTGCATTATTTTTTTTAAAGAGTAGAATTTAAAAATGTTACATTCTATAAAAAGGTTCATTATGTAACAAAAAATTTGCATGAGGTTTAATCCAATTTAAACTAATACAACTTTTTTTCTGTTTACAAATGTTGAATTAGTCTGCTATCTAAAATTGTCTTTTGTCTAAACTTTTTAGCCACAATTAAAAAAAAAAAAAAAGGCTATATATAGACGAATTCATGAATTTCATCCTTACCTAACATTATTTTTTAAAGCAAAAAAAAGGACATGTAATTAGCAGTTAATTATAGTTTATTTCTGTAGAAACAAAATTGAAATCCATTTGGTAATGCTTCATTTGAAAATGTTTATTTTTAATAAAAATATCAACCTAATTTATTTTCAATACTGGGTAATCACCAATTTGGACTTCATCAACCATGCATATTTTTAATACTATCGTTGACGTTAACGTCAGGAATGCATATCTATTTCCCTATAAATCAACATGTATTTTTACAACAAAATTCTGCATATTAATCATCTTTAAAACATAAAAAACTTTTATCATAAAACCTTCACCATGAACATGAGAAGATATTATCAACTCCTTGCATCAAAGCGATCTAAACATCTTTTCATGTCACATACGAGACGTATTTATCAAAGTCATCTTAAATCACTTGAGCCACCCTCGTATACAAACAAACAAAGAAGCATACCCAGTATAAATTTTACTGCTTCTCACAAATTTCATCAATCACCTCGCTATAGTCTCAACCCTTATCATTCTCATTCTCAAGTTTCCACTATTCATACATCAGAACTACCATTGTCATACGAGGATGACTCGCCACTCAACTATCCGGTAACCGTGAAGGATAGGTGTGTCATTTTAGCGAACGAAACACGTGTGAACGAACACCGGCTCACGCTGTCAAACCTAGACCTTCTTCTACCTCCCATTGAAGCAGGAGTGTTCTTTTGTTACAAGAAAAAGAAAAACATTGATATGTCCCCCGAAACAGTGGTGAACACAATCAAGAAATCGCTAGCGGGGGTGTTATCAACATTTTACCCGCTAGCGGGCAAGATTGTGCAAAACAACCATGGTGAGCCAGAGGTGGTTTGTAACAATAATGGGGTTGAATTTGTTCATGCACATGCAGATGTGGAGTTGAAAGACTTAGATTTTCATCACCCTGATCATTCTGTAAGAGAGAAGTTGGTACCCAGAATAAATCATGGTTTGTTGTCAGTTCAGGTAAAATTAAATCTAGATACTTTTTTTAATAAGTTTCTAAAAATAAAGTTTTTTAGATTAATTAATTATAGTATTAATATGGTCTTTTGTTTGGCAAAACTAGTGGGTTCAGAATAACAAAGAGCAATTCATTTTACGAAATAAAAATTACACTGAATTTATTTTTCTATTTTATTTTTTTCTTTACGTAGTTTTTTTTTTTTAATTTTCAATTAGCATGAAATATAATTCCCTATAAAATGTTAATAGTTGATACTAAAGCCATATGCAATATGTCCTCTGACCACCTGGCTCGTGATTCTTTTGTACACTAGGCCTAGAGGTGTACAAACCGGTTTTCTTTGGAGCAGTAACTTGTTCCAATTCGATATGTATTTTTTCCCTTTCTTTCTTTCTTTTTTTTTCGTAATGCCATTTGAAAAATATATTGATTTATCTAATGCTTAAAAATAAGAGAAAAATACATATATTACAAAATCCTAAAATATGAATTTTTAATAAAATTCTAAATAATTTAATAGCGAGAATGACAACGTTACACACACACACACACACACATATATATATATATATATATGTATATATATCTGTGTGTGTATGATTCACATCAAATAATAAATCACTCTTATAATAATAACTCAACTAATTCCGCTAAGATCAACCCGATTTTTTTTTTCAAAATTTATATTTTACATGTACAAAAAAAATTCAAGATTTAGCTTAATCTTGGCAGAGGTATACAGGTTATCGCAATATATATGGAAATCTCAAATAAAATATCAATAAACAACCAATTGAATAGAAATGAATTGCTTACATAAGCGAGTTCAATTGTAAATTTATTTTCCTGGATAAATACGGAAAGAGAGGAAGCTAGATTTTTTTATTTTTTATTTTACAGCAACACTTAGAAATCTCATTAAAAATGTTTAAAAAACATTGAAAAAATAAAAAGTTGACTCACATAAATGAAAAGCAACAAAGTGGTCTCATTAAAAGGATAAATTTTATAATATATTTATACCTTGTCGTCTAAGTTGTCCATTCAAGTCCACGTTTGTTTTTTTTATGTTTTTGTCGCTGTGGACACGAGAGTGCCCATTCCAATTGCAGAACAGTCCATTAAGAGAGTTCTGAAATTTTGGTCACTGATCCATCGAGAAAATCGAGTAAGGTGATCATAGCCGGTAAGACGGTAACTATATGTTTATTCACGTGTGTATTTGTAACTAATGTCAAAATCAAATTTACTCTTCGGATCATCTTGAAACGAGATACGTAATTTAAAATAGACGATTACATGACGGTTTCTTATTATTACGGAGGTTACATAGAGGTTCCCAATGGTTATTGCTATTATTAATTGTGACTATAACAACAGTGAAAGGCCTGACACTTGCTGAGGTTAACGACGGTTAAATGGTAGTTTCCGATGATTATTTATGTTTGATTAAAAAATAAATTTATTAATATATTAAAAATAAATATTTTGTACAACCCATGTAATATATATATACTTACTGAAATTTTTGCAAAAGAAATAACATTTTATGAAAGATAATTTTGTAAAATCAAAATGTATTAGAAAACCAAACTTAAAAAAAAGTCTAAAATTATGATACTGGTATTTTATCACTTGAATCAACAACTTTTTTGTAATTTCAAATAAATTATATCTTAAAAATGCATTTTAAAATTTCTACTCTTTTTAATATAATTTTATATAAAATTTAAAAAAATTAATTATTATTTTTGCTTAAAATATTAATTTATACGCTATTTAATTTCAAATATAATATATCACAAAAAATCGTTTATAATTTATAATTTTTATTATTTACTATTACATATATATTGTATTCAATATTTACAATACACAAGCTCCTACTCTAGTTAAATTAATAAACCAACATGCTCCCCACAAGTTACATGATACTAAATGAACATTCAGTGATTTAATTAATAATCTAAAAACATAACTTGAATACAACAATTAACATGACTAACAACATGGTTTTATGAAACAGGTGACCGAGTTGAAATGTGGATCCATAATAATCTCATGTGCGTTTAACCATCAATTAAGCGATGGTTATTCATTGAACATGTTCTTAGTTGCATGGGCTAACTACTCACAATCGGCCAATATCTTCAAGATCCCATCATTTCGGCCCTCCATTTTGAACCCACGACTCCCTCCTCGTTATGAAACATCATTTGATAATCTTTACATCCCTATCACATCTCTCCCTCCTCCATCATCCTTTGAACAACCGCTCGGTAGTCGCATGTACCATATTCGTGCGGAATCAATTGCGCGTATTCAATCCAAAGCAAGCACAAAAGAAACCAGAAGAAGCAAATTCTTGTCATTTACATCATATCTTTGGAAGCTATTAGCAGAGGGAAGCAATGGTAACGCGAATGCGATATCTAGAATGGGCGTTGTGGTTGATGGGCGTCGATTTCTAACACAAGTTGACAAGAAAGATTCATCTTTGTTTGAAAACCATTATGGAAATGTACTATCAGTTCCCTATGGTGTGGCATCAAATAGTGATCTGAATGCAATGCCACTTCATGAAGTCGCAAATAAGGTTCATGGGTTTGTGGCTGAGACAACAAATGAGGAGCATTTTAGGGGGCTAATCGATTGGGTGCAATTACATCGACCAACGCAGGCAGTTGCTAGGATATATTTTGGGCACGAAAAGTTTGAAGGAAGGGCTGTAGTAGTGTCATCTGGACAAGGTTTACCGATCAAAGATATGGACTTTGGATGGGGAAAGCCGGAGTTTGGTTCGTATCATGTCCTGTGGGGTAGTCGAACAGGATATGTAACCACCATGCCAAGTGCAACAAGAAATGGGGACTGGGTTGTTTACATGCATCTCAACGAGGAGGAATTTCATGTGATTGATCGTATGGCACCCCATGTGTTTACACCTCTTTCAATGTATAACATGTTCTAGTTCCTATGCTAAAATATAATGAATTCCTTGTCCTAAGTGTATGATGTTATGGATTTTGTGCTAATTATTGTTGGCCTAAGTAATTTTCAACCCAAGTTAAGAATGTTAGTGGGTCGTTTTTGTAAATAGGTCTAAGTATGTTTGTTTGTATTGTGTAACATGTAAGTAGTTTAAGGGTATTATATGTCAATACTTAAAGTTAGTAACTGTGGTTAGGGTTATATAAACTCAACCATAGTTGGTCGTAAACTGTAACACTCCGACCGATGGCGGAAACATCGGGGCGGCACGAAGTGTAGATTGTTCATAGCACAAGGTATAAAGTTGTAAATTGTTCAAACATTAAACTCAAACATTTAATACATTGCTTCAAATTCTCAAACCCTAACTGTTACATCGTTTCAATTCTAATACATTAAATACAAATTAAATGTAAGCTAATCCAAGCTCGTAAATATAGCTAACTTGTCATTTCCACCTTAAACATGTTTAAAATCAAGTGTCAACTACGAATAGTTGGTGAGTTTCATAGGTTTATTCATATAATAAAATAGTTTAATAATAGATGAGTAAACACATGTGAATACCAAGCACAAATGCACAAAGATTGTCAATGAACAAACAATTGATTAGATAGTTAAGTTTGACCAATAGGTTACAATCACCGCGAGCTTTCCCCCACTGGGAAAACCCATCCTGGGTGGGTGGTCAATCCAATGGAATCCATTATTGCTACCAATAGATAAGTTGTGATCAATGTAATGCTCAAATAGATAAGTTCAATAGATAAGTTCAAAAGATAAGTTAAGTTCAAACAACTAAGGCCATTCAAGCTAAGTTCACATGGTTTAAAGATAAGATAAGTTCAAATAATAACATGTTTCACCCCAAAAGTTCAAAACAAGTAAAAGAGGGGATATGAAGACTCACCTTAATGTGTGTGGTGAATATCAAGTTATATCTTCAAATGAATGTCCAACAAGTTCAAAGTATACCTAAATAGTTCATTTGTCATAATATTAACAAACTATTTTTTTTTCTATGGTTTTCTTCTAAGTCTTATAAAAATCATAAGTTCGAGTTTTGAATGGTGGATCTTTTATACCCATTTTGATTTAGTTGTCGATGGTTTACTTAAGCTATATGTTAATAGTTTTTCATGTTTGACACAATATTTGATTAAATGTTTTATGGTTTAAAATAATTTATGTTTCAACAAAATACTGAGATATTTATTTTATAGTTTCAAATTTATACTATTAAATCATTCCTCAAAGGATGAATTTAGCATATCATATTTTAAATATAAACATGAAATAAGAGGTTGTAAATAAAAACTTTACTAAAGATTATTTGATTTTTTTTAATAAAATATATATGTGTCTATATATATATATATATATATATATATATTCTATAAAACGTATAAGAAAATCTAAAGTTTATAAAGTGTTTTGAAAAGAATTTTACATAAATTTGTGTGTATAATCTCTATTTATGTTTATAATATAAGCAACTCAAATAATTTATAAAACACTTGTATAAAATAAATGTATATATATTTATTGTATAAAATATATAAAGTTTACATCAAACTATTGAGTTATTTTATGTATGATATATTTTATTTTATAAAGTTATTGCATAAAAACAAAGAAAAACCTTTAGTTTAAGTAAATAAATTTAGTTCAATAAAATGAAAATAAAGTATAAAACGAAGTATTTGTTTCTGTTTAACAAAGTTTATTATTATTATTATTTTTGAAATTTTTCTGTAAAATATATATATATATGTTAATATAAAGCTCTAAGAAAATGGCTCACTGGTCAAAAAGAAACAGTCCATGCATGGACTAGAACCCGCGACCTGTTGCTCGAACACCACACAAGTTTTCCAGTTGATCTAGGCCTAAGCCGCGGTTTAGAGTCATTCAGAATAATTTAATATAAATGGAATCAGCTTTTCCCCAAACTCAGTTTATAGAAACCGAGGCCTAATCTAATCATTAATCAAAATCAATTAACTATGGATCCTGATTATAATCAGAATGATGGGGCTATTATTCGAAATCTGAAAACGAATTGATTGAAGCGTAAATCACTTACTTGTTATTAGGAATTTTGTGAGTTTAGTTGGAGATCCTTGAACGACGAACAAGAAGCTATGCAGGTTCCAAGTTCAGAACTATTTGGAGTGAAATTTGGTTGTACAGACCCTTTAGAAATGATTTTAGGAACTTATTTGTTGAGTTAATTTGGTTTTTATACATGTTTAACCACAATTTGATTTGCGCGTTATTTTAGGCAAAGATTTAGATTGATTCGATCGTTTATTCGCTTAATTGCATAATGGAATCGAATCACGCGCTTAAATCCTTGCTTGAAATGGATTCAATTAGCTGTAATATTGGTGTAATCGCATGGGAGATGGAACGGGTCAAAACTGGGTCAAACGGTATGGGGCATGGATATGGGTGGGGAAGATGAGTACTTTGGGAGGTTGGCATAAACAGCCCCTCCCACTTTTCCTTCTAATACCAGTTTTAAAATTGACAGAATAATCCCTAACTTTTGTATCACCCATTTTAGTTTGTAAATTTTTTTTATAGTTCATAAAAGTTAATGTTTTGAATATTTTTTTTTATAATTTATTTAAATTCCATAAACTTATATAATTAATTTATGATGTTTTAAAATAAAATTATTTGTAATGTTTATTATTATTAAAGTACTTAAAACTTTATAAATGTTTTATTAATAAAATGTTTTGATTAAAAATTTTAAAAATTAAAATTTATTTATTATTATTATTTTTCCATTTATAAATACTAAGTATACATATATACATATATACATATATACATATATATACATATATATACATATACATATACATATACATATACATATATATATATGAAAAAATTACACAGATCGTCCTTTATGTTTTGAGCATTTTTCACTACTTGTCCTTTTCGTTTAAAATTGACTTAAATCATCCTTTATGTATCTAAATGTTGCTCGTTTCGTCCTTTTGCGTTAGCCCCGTTAAAAATTACATTTAAATAGACATGCAATGCACATTAAGGTATTTTTTTGTTTTTCTATAAGTTAGAAAGACTATTTGCATGATTGATTGCCGCGAGAATGGTGGGTAGGGAGAGACAAATGAGTTAATTGATTTGGGTTTGACTATGAAAATCTCATTCTGCGGGTTAATTGATCTGGGTTTGACCATGAAAACCTCATTCTTGGGAGCTTATTGGGAAAAAATTAACGGGGTTTGAACGAAAAGGACAAGTAGTGAAAAAGCTTAAAACATAAAGGACGATTTATGTAATTTACTCAAACATAAAGGATGATTTAAGTCAATTTTGAACGAAAAGGACAAGTAGTGAAAAATGCTCAAAACATAAAGGACGATTTGTGTAATTTACTCTATATATATATATATATATATGTATACTAAATATGTTTAAATTTGCTTTATAATATGTGTATATATGTATAGATATATTTGTACAACTATGCATATACATATATATATATATATATATAGGTATAATAACTCATAGATGAATATTTCTAATGACGTAATATATTATTTAATAAGTAAAAAAAAAATTATAGGAATGTTACATAAACGAGCATTAAAACGTATTGATAGAAAGCATACGCTTCTTGTTCTTTGTGTTCTTGTTCTTCTCCTTTTGATTTCTTGTTTTTGGATGCGTGTCCCTGTGATTTAATAGTGGTATCAGAGCAGAAGGCTCGAATTGATCCGGGAAGTGTCGCTGCATCAAGGAATCAAGAAATCCAATTTGATTTCCGCTCAATCGATCTTGCGTTCTTGTTCAATTGAAGGAAAAAAAAAAGGAACCAGGCGCCGGGTTTTTCCTTCTCTATGTTCTTCCGATTAACAACATCATAAGTACGCAAATTACGAGTAGCGATCGTACATCATCACTGTGGGTGATTACGAATCCAGATTCGAGAATCATTCAAGGTAAAGGGTTGATTTTTTTTTTTTTGTGTAAATCAACGTTAAGGAACCGAACCACTGTGACCTGATCAAAATCAGAAATTGATTTACAGTATTGTTGATCCATACAAGACTCAAAACATCACTGAGGGTGTTTGTGTTGCAAATTTTTGGATTTTAGTAATGAAATCAAATAGGCCGATATCCAGGTTTTTATTTTTGACTATTTTGGTCAAAATCAAAAACAATTTGGTATTCCTGTTACTTATCAAGGCCGAGAGGCTTTGTTTATTTTTTTGGATTCTCGATCAGGTGTGAAAAAAGGGGGGACCAAGATTTTTCTTGTGTTTATTATTCAAGCATTATCATAACATTGGTTGATTGAGATTTTGGTTATCAAAAAAAAACCGGGAAATTTGTTGTGTTCAAAGTTTTTTTTGGAGACCGATCATCAAGAGGGTGATTGAACTTTGTTTTTTCTTTTTCAATTTCGACACCACAGAGGGTGTTTATTGACAAATTCGGTCACAAATGTAGAGGGTTTGGGGCTGTATTGTCTTTATACTGACATCAATCGCATCAAGAGGGTGGATGATTGTTGTCTCGGTTAGAAGCAGTCACGAATCAAAGAAGTTTGGGGGCTGTTCGTTGATCAAAATTTCATTCTACTTTTGTTATTTGATTATTTTTGGCACAATCAAGAGGATTGTTTGCTATTTTCGTTTGCTCAAAAATCAAGAAGAATTTTTGTGTTGTCATTGGTTGAAAGTAAGAACAAAGGGTTGTTTTTGTTGACCAGTTCATCGAAAGACCAGAAACAAATGAGAAATTTGTTGTCCGTGCTCTAGTATCACAAAGGCTAAAGAGATTTGTGGGTGTCTGCCATTTTGTTTGCCATTGCTAATCAAAGATTGAGGCCATGAGGGCTATTATTATTGTTTTTTTGCATATGATTTTGGTTCATCACTAGAGGAAAGGAAGCCATAAGTGCTACAATTGTTTGCATGTGATTTGTTCTATCAATAAAATAGCCATGAGGGCTGTGTTTGAGATGAGTGATTGGAACCAAAATGCAATAAGGGTCTTATGCAAATCCGAGAGAAGGCAATGCGTGTTTCAATGGTGAGTATGGCAGATCCAAGAGGGATCATGTAGCCATGTTTTCAAAGCAATTGGGTCAAGAGGACCAAAGAAAGATTGCTCAGTTTAAAACACGGTTGTATTCTAAATTTTGCATTGGATTCGGAAAGAAATAAGAAGCAAGTATGGCAAGCATCAACATAGAAGATTTACAAGAACAAGTGAAGATCCAAGAAGAAGATTCAAACATGGGTTAACAATTAGGGGGGGTGAATGTTGGCCTAAGTAATTGTCAACCCAAGTTTAGAATGTTAGTGGGTCGTTTTTGTAAATAGGTCTAAGTATGTTTGTTTGTATTGTGTAACATGTAAGTAGTTTAAGGGTATTATATGTCAATACTTAAAGTTATTAACTGTGGTTAGGGTTATATAAACTCAACCAAAGTTGGTTGTAAACGAGCGTTAAAACGTATCAATAGAAAGCATACGCTTCTTGTTCTTTGTGTTCTTGTTCTTCTCCTTTTGATTTCTTGTTTTTGGATGTGTGTCCCTGTGATTTAATAATTATAATATAGACTAGATGATAAAGTCCGTGTGTGCATGACGTGCGTGATGGATGCTAAGCAGATTGTAATAGACACCAAAGGAGAAAGCCCATGTATGTAAGCCGATAATGGTACAAAGTATATTTGCGTACAAGATGTACCAAGTGATTTGGGTTGTTGATCGATCATTCTAGTTGTCCGCTTACCTGCCAGTTTATTGTAGTATTTCACCTTTGTTAATGGAATATGACTTCATTTTGTGTTCAACAAAAAAATAAATAAATAAAAAATAAAAATTCTAGCACGCGACTGCAATTACGTGTGTGATTATTTCACCCCTTATTGCATGATAATCTAAATCAAATATGTGTCTCTACCTTTTCATGTGTGAATCACGCATGTGTTTCATAATCATGCAATATATAAATCCTTCTTGCGTGATTATTTCGTCCCATAATAGCACACTTTTTTCGACAACAAGGTTTTGTTTCTTAAACTATATATATATATACACACACACCCTAGTAGGAAACCCGCGCTATGCGGCGACGGCGACAACATTTTATATTGTGGTACTCACTTTTTGTTAGTTTTTCGATCAGTTCGTGATATGTTGTGTAATACTTCTATTTTTTTATTCGTAGCAACGATATAGTCTATTTGTGCCACGAATCTTACATATGTCAGTTGAATAATAACAAACACATGTATAAGGTTATGATTCATGAGTAAAATAAACATTAAATAGTTAAGTTGTAAATGAAATTAAAAATAAGAAAATAATTACATAATATAATTTATGAAATAAACATACCTATTTTAGGATCCAAGAGTTTTCTTAATGCAGCCATTTTCCCATTTAGCCAAAACTTCCTTTGATTTTGTTTTTGGCCTCCCATGATCTTTAGCCTCCCACCGATTTTCTTTCTTCCCATTTGCTAGAAGATCATTAACACCTATGCATAAACAATGTTTTTTTTCTGTTGGAAAAGAACAAAAAAATAGTGAGATATAAATCCCAAGTTAAAAAAAATACAATGAAAATCTTACCAATTTTTCCTATATATTCTAAAATGCACTTTTAGCAACTTTTGAACCTTTAAAGATACACGACCAGAATTGATTCATGGAACTTTCAGCCCATTTTCGTTTTACATGTTAGAAATACATGGCCTAAATTGACCTATTTGACGAAACTGCAGCCACATATGAATATGAAAAGATATATTCACCAGTTGTAAAGCAAGATCAGCACAAAATTTTCTTTTCATGTCAGCATAAGAAGAAATATTCAGATTAACCTATCAATTTTAAAAATAACAACAAAAATATAAAGAAGAGATAATATATACATGTTTAATGGAGAGTACAAACCTTGTAAAGATGTGAATTAACCTCTGAACAAGTTTGATGGAGAGTTTTAAGAGGAGCACCACTAAGTTCAAACTAACCACCAGGTTCTAAAGATATACTTTGCTTTTCCCTGAAGAAAATAAAATAAAATATTTTAAAATAGAATTTCTCATGTCCATGGTTTAAAAAAACGGTTTGAGGCGGCGCGTCGAGGTGAAACGGAGAAATGAGAAAAAAATTAATCCTAATTGGTGAATTGACATATCGTTAGCTGTAACCAACAAATTCTCAAAGATGTTACAAAATTTTCAAGAAATAATTACATATAACAAAGAAATGAGAACAAAATTAATCCATACATGTGTTTGTAGTTCATTAAATACATTAGTTAAATACAATCAAATTTCGGATTTACATTCTAATGTACAATTTAGTCATCAAACCCTATATCAATAAGTCAAAATCATAACCATCCCCATCTCCATCTCCATCAGCAAATTCAGTTATGTATTATTAATTAACATCGAGATGATTTCTAGATAAAATTTTGGTATTGGGTAGACTTGTAGTACCTGCACTGCTCCGAAAAAAGAAGCATGAAGAAACAGAGGAGAAAAAAGGGTGTGGTTGGAGGTGTGTGCCACTGAACCACCGAATTCCAATCATTACATCTCCACAATTACAAACGACATAACTCGAAGATGGTCAACAGCTGCGGTAGCCGTGGATGTTACTGTCAAAACCATTCATGACATGAGAAAAACAGTCAAAGAAATATCATAATCAGATGTCATAAACAAACCAGATAACACACCCACAAAACAAACCCTAAGAACCTACACAAGTTACAAAACATAACCTACAAAGTGCCAAAACCTGATTAACCCTAAAGGATATCATAGTCTAGACTTTCGATTAACCTTAACAACCATCTTCTTCATCATAGTTGTTGGAAGACCGCCGTTTCGAAAACGCTATAGCAATCGAAGCCTTCATTGTCAATGAATCTTGATCTATGTTTCTCCAAGTGAACCATATGGGATAATCAGTGTAAACACGATACCCAGGGAGAATTGGTGATGACCATAGAAGGTAGGGAATAATCGAAGATAGGGAGGCTGAAGACTCGTCTAGAAAAATACGAGTAATGGAAGATTGGAAGATAGGGCTTGAACGAAGAGAGGGGGAATGAATGAAGGAGCTGCAGGTGATGGATAGGGTTTTTTTTCTAGAGCGGGAACTCAAATTTTTGGACTGGAGTTGCAATGTGCAAAAAGAAGTTGTACCTTCACCAGAAAAACTTGTACACTCTTAATTTTAAGAGTTTTGTGTAAATGACCGTCTTATCCTTCCTATATGCTTTATATATAGTTTATTTATATATATATATATATATAGGATTGTGATCGAATTAAAATCCCCACTTATGGCAATAACCCATTAACTCTACTTACCCAATCAAAATTAAACACATGTATTTATACTATTAAATCTGACGAGGGCATATTAGTAATTTGCACATTGTACTAATATGTCATTTGATTAGGCTTGCTAAACAATAATTACCTATAGTTATCTCTCTACTTTGTACTTTATTTTACCAGACGACTGATTCAAACCACTTCTTCTTCTTCTTGATTTTTCCTTTTCTTCCATGGGTGGTGGTGAAGCAGTTCATGGGATTGAAGGTGACGAAGAGATGGTCTATGGTATAGGTGATATTTCTAGAATGAATGAATCAACTATTACAGCAATGGAGGGTAGGTCGACGTCTCAGGAGGGTTTTCAGCTGCATGTTTTGAACGATTTGGGTGAAGTTTCAGTTCCCTAAGATGTTCCTGTGTTAGATGACACTGTTGATGAAGCTATGGATTCAACATTGGGAGCCGACAAGCAGATTGGGGAACCTTTATATGACGATACATTTGACCTGCTTGTTGGTAACTCTCCTTTGAAATATCTTGGAACAGACATGAAAGGTATGTTTAAATGTATTGATCTTGTTTTTTGATCATTGTTTTTGATATTACACCATTTTAATATATTGATGATCAAGTTTTTACTGTATCTACGTACGTTTTTTATCTTGTTTTCTGATCATCCAAAATGTTCTTTTTTGGCTAGGTTTTTTTACGACAATTACTTGTTTTTTTATCTTACACTATTGTAAAACGAGCTATGAGCAAGTTTTTACTGTAAATTATTTTTACTATTTTTTATTTTTCTTAATCCATTGTTTTATTCATCCTACACCTGGTTTAATTCCATATGTATTTTACAAATTAGTTTATTTATATCCAGGTTCTCATTCTAGTCTTGTTTATCAAACTCCTAATGGAACACGCTACTGGTGTCCGGATGTTAAAATAGAACATAAACCCCAAGTTGGAATGGTTTATAGCACATGGGATGAAGTTGTTAGCATGTATGAAGCATATGGTGAGCTATCAGATTTTGGTGTTTGGTCTGCTGCATATAAAAAAATGGAAGGGAGAAATCACACATAGGGTTTTGCGTTGCAATCGGTCTGGCAAACCTAAGGAAAAGAAACTTAGTTCACTTGATGCTACGTCATATGTTTCAGCTCGTGGTAGAGGTTTCAAAGTTACCGATTGTAAGGCTTTGATTCGATTGAAGGCAGTTAAAGGATCTTCTAGTTTTTTACTGTATGAGTATGCTTAAAACCATAACCATGATCTGGTTTCATCGGATAATATGGATCTTACTCGTAAGGGGAAACATTTGAACTTTGATGACATTAATTTTGTGCACACTATGAGTCTGCATCGAGTTGGTCCAATTGTTGCTCAAAGATTTAATACCGCTTTGAAGGGCGGTCATCATAACATGCGGGAGACTAAGAATGTTTATAGGAATATAAGCCGTGACATTAGGTTGTTTGTAACACCCCGACCGATGGCAGAAACGTCGGGATGCCACGAGGGATGTGTAGATTGTTCAAAAGCTTGTGGGCATCTAAATCAAATCATCATATATCATTCAATCAACCAAAATAATTACACAAAAATCATGTCTATCATGAATTAGTTACATCAAATACAAAAGAGATTTAGCTATCTAACTAAATTCTATTCGCCAGGAATTCAGTTATTTAGCTAAGTCCAAGATCCTATATGATGATGTCCAAAAGTGTGAGTTCATCTTCCTCAGCCTACTTAGCTTCATTACCTGAAACATGTGAAAATCAAGTGTCTACTACAAAGTAGTTGGTGAGTAATCATAAGTTTATATTTAAAATATCTTATAAAGAGTTTTAAGGAGTTTATATTTTCTTGATAACATCCGTATGAGCATCTGTGAGATTATCCAACACAATATCCAAATACACAATCTCAACACATAATTCAAACACATAATCACATACTTTAACACATCATAGAAAATTAATCATATGTTCAACCAACCAATAATAATCCACTAATATTCTCAATGTATATAAGTGACCATACATGAATCATTGTATATGACCGAGGTCAATGACAATGACACACGGAGTTGTGGAAACATCCATGTGACAATACATGCAATCCTTTAGGAAGACCGAATTCAACCAGAATGATTACACGGAGTGTGGAAACATCCACGTGATAATACATGCAATCATTGAGGAAGACCGAAGTCAACCAAAACGATTACACGGAGTGTGGAAACATCGACGTGACAATACATGCATTCGTTGCGAATGACACAAAGTCATTAGTAACAACTCATGGAATATGACAATCCATAACTATGGATCTCATACAAGCAAATAAATGTCATCCATGTGTTATCAAGTCAATATATAAATTGGTATACATGTTTCACCTCCAAGTTTAAAACAAAACAGTTTAAAAGAAAGGGAGGTTATGAGAACTCACCTGAGTCCGTAGGTTCAGTGTTTAGTAGAATGCGCGCTCGCGTATATGAAGAATCAAACACAACTCAACACCCTGTAATTATCGCGTTTTTCATAATCATAAATATATGTACTTCATTGAGAATAATTATGTGTGAGGGCTTACTTTAATTCGTAACGTGATTCATTAACTTAGTTCATAATACTTGTTACTATGAAAGTGGTTATCATCACCATATAATTTAACTTGTTCATTTGTTACTTATATATATATAGGGTGTGGAATTTTTAATAACCCACTAAATGTGTACTAACCCAAATAACTTTGGCAAGATGAAGCCGAATCTTGGATTTTTTTTTTTGAACATCATTATAACACATTTTGAACACCATGTTCTTTTATGAGTTTGTGGAAATTCATCACCGTTTAAAAAATATCCTCATTGTAAGTTGAGTGCTACAGTATTGTAAGTTTTAAATATTTACAAACTTACAGTACTGTAAGATTTTGAACGGTGATGAATTAGCCCAAACTCATAAAAGAACATGGGGTTCAAAATGTGTTATAATGATGTTTAAAACAAAAAAAATCCAAGATTCGGGTTCATCTTCCCAAAGTTATTTAGGTTAGCACACATTTAGTGGGTTATATTTTTAACCTTCCCCTATATATATATATATACATATATTTTTGCTGATAACCTAATAGTAAGATTTCATGTGCACCCCTCACAGATGTGTATGTTAAAGGGTGACAACCTTCCTCATACACATCCATTCATGCATGCATGTTTCGTTTACTTAACCACCATTATTCAAATTATTAAAACTTACATTGCTTAAAGAATTTAAAATTAATTTATTCCCATCAAAGATCCTCATTAAGCAAAATTTATAATTTTCTAACTTATATTGTTAAAGAAAAAGGTGGTGCTTATCATTCTCATGCATGCATAGTTATTTCCCCACCTACATATATATATATATATATATATATATATATATGCATGTTCGTAACCCTTAGTGTATTTCCAAACCTTTTAAACCTAAACGAGTCCAGGTTCCACGGCCACATAACCAACGAACCTTTGGGTTCGGTTCTACCATAGTTCGTGGCTAGGTTCGCCACTCCTATTAGGGTTCGGCCAGATTAGGGTCTTCATGAGTAAGGGTTCGGCCCAAAAGAAGAAAGATGGTTCGGTGAGCATGTAGGATTTGTGACATAAGGGTTTGGCTACACTCCCTCGTAGGCGAACCTTACAGGTTCATTACTGCCTAGGTTCGTGTAAGGTTCGCATGGTTCCATGAGTTCGGCCAAGGGTTCAGTAATGGCATAAGGTTCGCCACCTTTAGGGTTCGCCATCCCCGATTCGTCATCAGCAAGTAGGTTTGCCACTCATGGGTTGGTGAATGACATAGGTTCGGCCAACTGCCTTCTCTTTCCCGCCCATAAGGTTCGGTGGTACAGGGTTCGGTGCCTAGCTGTTGGTTCGCTGAACAAGGGTTCGGCCCTAGGAGGTTCGGCCGATCTCCTTTGGTTCCCACGATTACACTGTTCATCGTCATCCTCATTACACACAAATGTTGCAGGTCCAAACCACCACTACTACTCGTTTACACTAACTCGTTTTAAGGTTTTCCAAGTGCTTAGATCAGTTTTTAACATCAGTAAGTTAAGGGTTTGTTATTTACAACAAAACCGAACGTGATAACTTAGATTTACCTCAAAATGTTGATCCAATGTGGGCTTTCTTCGTATCTTCTTGTTCCTCTCGTTCACGCGGTCGTTTGGGCACCAAGATCTCGCGAAATGGTTGAGAATTGAAGAAGAAAACTTAGAGAGAAGGTAGATAGAAGGAGAGTGACGAATTTGGTGATTTCTAGAGAGAGAAAGGGTTTGTGAAAATGAGGGAAATGGTGGAGTCTTCCACCATTTGTATCTATCCCGCTCCCACGTGTTCGGTCTCGTTTATTTCACGATATTAACTATAAATTCTCGGTTTTTTCTCGTGAAATATATTTAATCATAAAATGTTTAAATGAATGGGTTTCGTTAACATAAAATGATTTAAATAGTTTATTTCGTAAAAAGATTTCGTTTTATTTACGATACCTTATTTATTCAAATAAAATAATTTATTTGGATTTGTTTTAGGCTGTGATTCCTGATAAATATATTCAGTTTTCATTTACTAATTTAATTTCGTTAGATATTATTTAATTACCTCGTCAAAACACGTTACTTACGCACGTATTCGTAAAGATCGTCACCTTTGCGAATTCGACGCTCGTATCGTATTTCGATTTGATTTACGATTTATGGAATATCGTTTCAGACTATTATTCTTAATAATTATATTCGTGTGAATCGTCTCCCACGCGAATACATTATTAAGTTAATGTCTCTGAAACAACGTTCGCGTTTAATTTTATGATCGTAACCTCACCATCGCGTATTCATTTCTAATTAAACTTCCATTATTTTATTATCTTTAATATTATAAATCCCAATCCAAGACCCACTAAACCAAGTCACTGACACATCCATGATAGACCGAAATATGCATATATATAGGGCATATGCAGAGGTAGATCGCAACCTCCCCTACACCGTCCCACCGCTATTTCGATAAACCATGACCTTGTGTCCTTGATTATGTTTAGCAACCCAAACATAACCAACTCCCAATCCCATTCCATTCCATATCAACATCCATGATCTGTGTAATGTAACTGCAATAAACTCTCTGGTCCTGTTTAGTTGGGTTTCAACTAAACTCACCATGGTTTATGCAGAGAATAATATATTCACAATGTATACCAATAATCAATAATATTCACAAATAATTCATTTTCGTTAGTAATAATAATCTCAGGTCGTAACAGTACAATCGTACGGATGTACGGACGACCGGAAATACAGTGATGTTACATTGTTCATTAGGGACCGTGATGTTCAACTATTTCTTCAAAGATTAAAGGAGCGTTCTGTTAACCTACCTAACTTTGAATATGAAGTTTTACATGATGGTCGTGAGCTGAAAGCTATTTTTTGTGCTAATGATATGTCGAGAACAAGCTACCAGACTTTTGGTGTTGTTCTTGCGTTTGATGCCACTTATTCCACCAACAAGTAAGTTATATGTGAGTTATATAACAAAGTAGTTATATTTTTTAACTGCTTTTTCATTTTATAGGTACAATATGATTTTTGTTCCTTTTACTGGAGTTGATCACCATAAGAAATGCGTTAGTTTTGGTGCTGGTTTGATACACAAGGAAACAGTTGAATCTTATGAATGGTTGCTTCGAGCCTTTATTAAATTTCATTTCCGGCACCCTCTGTTGGTTTTAACAGATCAAGATCCTGCCATGCGGATTGCGGTATCTAATTTTTTCAAAAAAGCGGCTCATCGTCTTTGTATGTGGCATATAATGAGGAAACTACCATCCAAGGTTTACCAGTATATATTTAGTTGTTTTTTAATGTTTGTTACAAGTACACTTATTTTTTATATGTGTGATATTGTGTAGTTGGAATAAGTAGATTTATTTTTTGGTCTAGGTCTCAACTGATCTAGACAAGAATTTAAACATTAGGTCTTCTATTCACAAACTTGTCTGGAATGTTTACTTATCCCCTTCCAGTTTTGAGGAAAAATGGGTTGAACTGATACATCATTTTAACTTGCTTGATAATGTATGGTTAAGTGATATGTTTGGAATTTGGAATCTTTGGGTACCAGCATACTTTCGGGAGATCCCTATGTGTTGTTTTATGAAAACGACATCCCGTTGTGAGAGTTCGAATGCCTCATTTAAAGTAAACTCTAGCTTCTCAAATACACTAGCTCAGTTTCTTATGTGTTTTGACTCTGCAATCGACCAGCAACGTTACAATCAGAGAATTTTAGAATTTAACACCATCACTAGTTCCTTGAAATATCAAACCGAGTTGGAGATTGAGAAACATGCTGGTAAGCTTTACACTCAAAATGTTTTTAAAGATGTACAAAACGAGATTCATAAAAGTGTGATGGTGTGTTTCATAACAAATGTGGATGTAGTGGATCATTCAAAGTTTTACACGGTTTCTCACATGAATCATAACTATGAATATGTGAATGAATTCAAGGTATTCATTATCATCCCTTAGAATTTTTATTTTGAATTATTTATTTCAACAGTGTAACAAGAAAAGTTTAAATTCATTCTTTATTTTTTTGTCCAGGTGGCAGTGCATATGCATGATAACCCATTTGAATGTTCCTGTATGGGTTTTACTCGTATTGGTCTACTATGTTGTCACATATTTTGTGTTTCTAGAATCCTACAAATCAGAAAGATTCCAGATAGGTATGTTTCCAAAAGATGGCGAATAGAAGTTCTCCCTAGCCATGCTTACAGCATTTCAAACTGTCTTTCTGTTGACACAAGTGAATTAGTTGCCTTAAGGAATGAAGTAATGGATTGTGTAAATGTATGTGTTGATCGGTTATGTACTCGTGTTGATGATTTGTCTTGTTTTGCTCAAAAGATGAAGGAAATTAAGAAGGAAGTCTTAAGTGACCACCATGTTTTGTCTGCTGGGAAGAGGCGAGCTGCTGCTATTGAGGATCTGGTTGGTCATTTGGATGAATATGATAATGCTCTCATGCCTCCTCAAGGAATTAGAAACAAAGGTTGCGGCACCAATCGTCGGTTGGTTGGTCCTGGTGAGATGGCGGTTGAGAAGGCCAAAAAAACCCCACGTTTGTGTCGTTCTTGTAATAAGATGTCTTACCATGACTCTCGCAACTGTAAAGCGAAGGACAACGCCACACCATCTTCCGTTTAGTAGTATCTAATCTTTATGTGGATAATATTTATATTAGACTATGTATTTTGTAGCATCAGGTGGTTGCTTATATATATGATGTTTTTGATGGCAAGTGGGTTTTGTTTAAAATATTGTGTTTGGTTATGTAGCAGGAACTTTTTGCGTTTTATTCGACATTACAATCATGTTATCTAGGTAATTTTATATGAATTGTAAGGTATTAAATGTACTTTACTCTTCAGGTCTTTGTTCCCATAATATCTATTTGTTTGTTTTTATATTACAATCATAGTCTTGCAGGTCTTTTGAATAAATATACATTTCAGGTTGTTTGGATTATATTGTTTTCACTACAGTATTGTAAACAAAAATTACAATGGTGTAAACATTTTTTTTTTCAATGCACTTTTACTGTGTTTTTGTAAGCAATTATTTATATTCTTGATTTTTGCATTTATCATAAATTACAATGGTGCAAACACTAATGTAACTTTCTAATATAATAAATTACAAAACTTTAATATTTTTCTTAACCGGAATATATATGAATATAAAAGTAAGTACAACATTATATCTACAATATTCTTGTGTTTTTTTAGTACGGTCATTTTAGACACATTTTAAAATTTATTTATTCACAATTTTTGTTAATTATTATATAACAAAATGTTATTGTAAATGGTTACTTTAATAGTTTTATAAACAATGATGTAAACGTTTAAATTAGATTGTAGTTTTTGTAACTTTTTTACAACCATAATGTAATTTTCTAATATAAAAATTTACAAAACTTTAATATTTTTTTAAATGGAAAAAACAAATATAAAAACCCCCCTTCAATAATGTAATTTTTTGTATAAAAATAAATTAAATTGTGTAATATTTTTAAGCTAAAATATCACAAAAAAAGTATTCATACAATATTGTAAATATATTTTAATGCTTAAAGATAAATATTATAACATTTTGTTAGTAAAAAAGTGTTGATACATTAACACTCAATGCTTCCTTAAATATAATTTCTTGAATTTAAAATGTAGAAGCATAAATATGATAACAACTTTAACTTTTATAAAATAATAATGTAATTTTCTACTGTAATAATATACAAAAATTTAATATGGCAATTGCAGGCACATTTTAAAATATATTTACACACAATTTTTAAAATTTTTAGACACAAGATTGTAGGCATATTTTAACGGTCAGTCACAATGGTGTAGACTTGTTACATTACATTGTAGTTTTTTTCTTTTAACTTTTTTACAACAATGTAATTTACAAATATAAAAATTCACAAAACTTTAATATTTTTTTAAACTAGAATTAATAAATATAAAAAATTGTATACGATATTGTAAAATTATATTTTAAAATACTAAAAATTGACAAGGCTGAAACATTTTTTTTTACAATATCTTCAACATTGTAACAATTTTAATTTATAATACTTTAACAACTTTTAACACAAAACTTTAATATTTTCTTAAAAGGAATATATATTTATATAAAATTAAGTACAACATTATATTTACAATGATGTAAACGTTTATATTAGATTGTAGTTTTTGCAACTTTTTATGAAAATGACTATGATTTTGTCCTAGGTCAACATAGTGACTTTTAACATAAGACTAATAAAGAGAGTATCCAAAAGTACATAGCATACTAAGTTTTCTAAATATTCTACAAACATACCAATAACATACTGCTACTGTCCAACACTTTCAGCCCAAATTTTACCATGTCAGACACATGCATTATCAAGTACATTCATCCTTAGTTTGTTAATGTTTGAAAGTATGATTCTACTCGCATACTTCTTCCTCAGAGCTTCTATTTGCTTTCTTTGTTCCTCTTGAGTTGTTGAAAACCCACAATTAAATGACGTATGACAGTTGCTCCGAACCATTTCCATGTGCCGCATCGCAAAGACACTGCAATCTGTTATATTACCTATTGTTGCTCATTTAAGCCCCAGCCTTACAATTGTAGCCTTCTTCAATTCTTTTGTCATCGGATGCTTCCACTTGCCAAGGTAGTCTACTATAATATGTTTCTATGATAATAACAAACATTTAATAATAAAAAATAGTTTATGATTTAATATGTTTATTTTATTTAATTCTTGAAAAACTATACAAGAATGTAAAGTTACAATATGTAAGAGTTTAGATATACTAACTTACCACTTTGTAAGGAGTATCTTTCTTGTAGTATTCATTGTGATCTCTCATGGAAACAACTGTTTCATTAGGGTCCATGTTGTCTATCAGGTAAAAACAGGGGTCTTTAAGTCCAGAACAATAATGTAGAAATGATTCATTTCAATGTGTGGGAAGATTATCACTACATATTGCTTCAAGTTTTTAACTTCTCTACCCTTCCGATGGCTTGGTAAATACATTTCTCAAATGCAGCTAGCCGAATTGAGGGATCAACTCTTTTTTGTTTCAACATCCATTCTTTCTATAGTGTGCACAATAATGTAATATTATTTAAAATAATTTATATAGTAAAAGTCTGAATTTTGCAATATAAACTTACAAAGACAAAAGGTCCACAAAACAGCCTCTTTGCTTGTTCATTGCGTGTCATTCTTTCTTCATTATTTAATATCGCCGCCTAACAATCAATAACATCAGCGGCAATTTGTGTTCCTACACTTAAAGTCTTTAGCATTCTTGACTCTGCTAGTAATCCATCTTTAGCTTCAAATATATATGGCCTATAAAATTAGATCAAATTCCTTCATGATGCAATACAACAAATTTAAAGATGATTAAACTAATTTATATTATTTTGGTATATAACCCTGTTTTTTACCATTACAAACAATACTATTGAGAAAATTTAAACAATCATTTTTGTTTTATTAACTACAGACTGATGTTAGCTTACATTGACTTGCTGCCTTCGCTTGTGTTTCGTATATACAAGGTCCTTCCTGTTTTCATCATAATTGGCTCTTTTCTGTTTTAATTAGAAAGTTGATTATATAACTTTCCTTTAAATATTTAATAAAACAAGAACTTACATAATTTCCTCTTTAAACAGGTACCGCCAAACAACCTCTTCTTCTTTGGTGTAAACCATAGAGATGCAAACATCATCTTCATTTAAAAAAGTTACTTTCTTCATCATTTGTTTCCTGGTTACGGTACCTAGCAAACAAAATATAATTGAATGCATTAGAAGTGTATATTTCAAAACTTGTGCCATGTTTGTATCTTACATAAAATGTCAACTTACATGTTGTTTTATCCCAAATTGGTGGATTCTTCTCATTTGTCAACTCTAGGTCCACTTGTAGTGGGTTACCTTCAAAGGTTCTTGCACCGCTCGACTCTATGTCAACTTAACAGTGATGTAACATTAAAGCATTTTTCTATTATAGAATTCAACAAATCAATTAACCTAGTCGTGTAATGTCACTGTGACTTGAACCATTAACAAAGTCAAGTTTACTTTGTTTTCATAAATTACTATAATGGTGTAAGTATATATTTTTGGTTATCCCTAATCATAAATTATGTATTACAATGATGTAAGCATAAATTTGTTATAGTTAACAAAGGAAAGTTTTCTTTGGTTGTAACCATATTAGAATTATTTAAGCATAACTTTTTTATCACACCAAAGCATAAATTAGTTAGTACAATGCTGTAACTATATTTTTGTTATCACTTGCAAAGGCAATTTTGCTTTGTTTTTAACCATTATTACAATGATGTAAGTATAATTTAGTTTCTAATAACAAAGGTGTCACACCCCCGCCGATGGCGGAATCACGGGCTGTGAGACGATGTAGAAATCAAGAGTTTCATGGTTTGAGACAATGCTAAAACATCTATTCATCATTCAAAATAGACAATCAACAACCAATGTTTAAAGTATCTATTACAACACATTGAGATTCTCAAAAGATTATAGCCTAAAACATTTAGGCAATAAAAATGAATCTTCATGTGTAAGTAATGATGCAATTCATATAAGACCACAACCAAACCTATGACTGATTGCCCTTGTGTTATGATCGCATGATCACCAAACTCATCCTGAGTTCAAAGTATACAATAGAGTTAGACATATTCATCCACCGTATAGGCATCATTGGGTGACTGTAGCTAGCAAGTCCACCCGGTAGGTGAATGGGCTGTCAACCAAGATAGTACTATCCAATATATCCCTTGGCTCAAACCACTGAGTTAATGGTTGTGTCTAGGCATAAATAAAAGGGACTTACAATAGAATAACAAAGCTTATGAAATCTACATACGACAAACTCATGTTTCAACAATAACATATACAACATAAAGTCATAAAAAGTTTAAGTATCACACTTTTCACCCCAAAGAATAAAATAGTATAAAAGGGGTTGTGAAACTCACTGTTAGATGATGTTAAACTGGTATCCAGAATTTGATAGGGCTCCTCTATACAATCCCTACAATGTGTTCAAAATCTCATATCAACTTTTATAGTTTTATATTTTCAGCCCGTTCTTTTATTTATGTTCTTAAACACTTCATTACTTTCAAGAAGTACTCATATGTAATCTGACATTCCTTTCTATGCTCACAATTCACCTTTATTTATTTTGTTTTTTTAAAAAAGCATGATCGTGTACATTAAAGCCTTGTTTCTTCAAAGATTCATCATTATTTATCCTTTTGAACATTTTCCTTAAGTTATATATATAGATACTACTATTTCATGTGATACTCATTCTTTTAAATGGTTCGTACATCCCACCCCAACCGGTATAAGTTTGATCATGTCCACCCTCATGTGTTATGGTGTATGGTATCTTAAGGTTGTATGTTTTCTGGCCCATACGGTTTATGTTATACATATATAAACCATATATACATATTTATACCATTTCTTGTCGGTTTATCCATAGCTTAGTTTTTCATCCATGTTGTTATTGTAATAGTTGTGAGGAATACCGATTATTACACACCCTATTAAGGGTTTTTGTTCACCCATGTCCATTCATGCATGCTTGCATGCATGAATAAAGCTGATGGATTCACTTTTCCATTCTTTTACGTGGGTGTTTGAGAAGGTATGTTGATCATTATTATTTACGCGTGGTTGTATGAAATATCACGTTTTATCTGATTTAGTGGTTGGTTTCATGTAATAGTTCCTTAAGACATTATATGTAGGTTCATGACTACTGGTTCCTTTGAGCTTAATAACGTTTGTTTTTCCTCATACTAATAGAAATTGTTATTATTATATATATTTTTTTATTGCTTTACGCAGTTTGAAAGGATTCAAATGATGACCAGGGTTTGTAACCGAGAACACTTACAAGAAGCAAGCAAGGAATGATGGGTATTTTGTCGAGCGTGATGACTGGATCGAACTCCTATCCGCACTGTTGCTGTATCACTCCTGGCTGGGGAATGCCGGATTTCTGGGCTCCTGGTGATGGCCGACCGCTGCCGGTTATCTCCACTTCTGACTGAAGCTGCTACGAGAGGGGAAGAAGGCTGGTTTTGCAGATTATAATAGAAGAAAAGGGTTGGGAATTTCTTTGCTTTCTGCCGAGAAGAACAAGGAAATATGTGGTTGAGGTTTGAGGTTTTGTTCCTCTAATACCGGTATTTATAGGCACATGGGGGCTGGATTTGAAGTTAATAATGAGGGGGAAACCATCTAGTTAGAATTTGATGGATCTTTACTTCCTCATTAGTATTGACATGATGTTATTTTCTGATGAGATCTTCCTTCTCTGCTGCAATTCTTAGAAGGTTTCCATCAAAGGTGATAAAAGTCAAGTATCTTAGATTGTAGCTCAAGTTAAGGGGGATATAGGGTGGAGCTTTCAGTTGATGAGGATAAGAAAGAGAAGGTTTTATTGTCAGAGAAGAGAGTATGGTGTTGTATTTGGCTGTCACAAAGGTGGTGATGGTGATGATGCCTCTATACCTTGTACAGTAACCCTCCTAAGTATAACATGATAGTGTGCTTGTCCTTCACCTTGTATTTTATTGTTATATATATATATATATATATATATATAGGGGAAGGTTAAAAAAATAACTCATTAAATGCGCGCTAACCCAAATAACTTTGGCAAGATGAAGCCGAATCTTGGATTTTGTTTTTAAACATCATTGTAACACATTTTAAACATCATGTTCTTTTATGAGTTTGGGCTAATTTATCACCGTTTAAAAACTTACAGTACTGTAAATTTTTAAATATTTAAAACTTACAGTACTGTAGCACAAAACTTATAACGATGATATTTTTTAAACGGTGATGAATTTACACAAACTCATAAAAGAACATGGTGTTCAAAATGTCTTACAATGATGTTCAAAAAAAAAATCCAATATTCGGCTTCATCTTGCAAAGTTATTTGGGTTAGCGCGCATTTAGTGGGTTATAAAAAAATTCCATGCCCTATATATATATATATATATATATATATATATATATATATATTCTTTTTCTCTTTTCTTTTCGTGAGATAGCAATCCATTAGTACACCATATGCTTAATCAAACATGGTGAAGAATTAGGCTGTTTGGTGGTTGACGCATGAAGGAGTTATGGTTGAAATAATTGTTCTACTTGTTCCTTGAATTCTTTTCGAGGTAGTGGGTTTCGTTTCTTATTAAATGTTAACGCATGTGTTTTGTATATTCTTTAGATGGGAAGTGTTTGAATGTTATATATATATATATATATATATATATATATATACACACGTATGCATGCTTATAGTATGCATGTAATTTCTCTCAATACGCACATATACATATGTATATATGTTTAGATTAGATGTGTTGTATTTACTTAAATAGTCACAGGACAGTTACTAGGGTTTTGTCTTAATAACCCATAAAGTTCTGGGAAATAAATACCTGGTTTAATGGTGGTAATTACAAAAGGCAAGTTTACTTTAGTTTGGACCATAATTACAATGATGTAAGTGTGAATTTTTGGTTTAACCTAAGCATCTTTGGTTTCACCTTAGCAAAATATGGTCTGCTTTCAAATTAACCTTAAATACATCTATGTAAAACACTTTTCTTTTTACACAGCTCTTTCTTTTATGAATTAATACGACTAATTATATACCTGGGTTCGTGATGGAAACCATGTCGGCCGAACCTTCTGGGAAGGGAAACCAGGTGTGCGAACCTAGGTGATTTGGCCGAACACTCGACTGAACCAGCTGGCTACGAACCTCCCATGTGCGAACCTTCCCCCTAGCAGCCGAACCCTGGACCAAACGAACCTTTTTTGATGCACCACAAACCTGGACCACTTCTGTATTGGCCGAACGTCACGTAGCCGAAGCTAGGATGGGCCGAACCTCTGCCATGCAAGACTTCCATATGGCCGAACCTTTGCCCTCAACGAACCCACATGTTGCCAACCTATTGTCTCAGCCGAACCCTTAGCCGAACCCTCCTCAGCCGAACCAACTAGCTCAGCCGAACCTTGAGGGGGATGCGAACCTAGGACCCTGATGAACTGGCCGAACCTTGGGTCATCTGAGTCCGGTTGATAACAGCGAACCTTTGGTTGAGAGATGAGTGTTAGCCGAACCTCATGGTTAACCCTACCTAGGCAACGAATCTAATTTCTTGTTAACACATCTAAGGCCACGATCGATAACATGGGTTGTTTGAACTTGGGCTTGGTCAAGTAACACTTGAGATTAGGGTACCCATGCATGCTTACATAATTTAGAAATTTGTCACCATTTTACATAGTGAACACAAATGGTATGTGTGGGGTAGGTGTGAATTGTGACAGTTGCGTACGAAGAATTTGGCATAATGACGTAAGCACATTTGATCGTGTTTGAAATCCACGAGGAATTAACAACTTTTGTTAATGGGGATTGATAGAATGTGAAAAATGATGAACGTGGGCGAAAACCGTGCGCAAAACGGAGTTCGTATGCTCCCGGAATCGCGAAACGAAGTTTAAATCAAAAATGGGATGAAAATCGGGTCAGGCGGTACGCCTGGCGTGGGTGTACCAACCCAGGCGATACGCCTGGCGACTATGTCGGCAAAAAAATATATTTTGATGATCAGATCGCATAGAAACTTGTAGAACTTCATTTTTTCGTCCCTGCTTCGTTCTTAAACGAAAAACCAGCCAGCAAACACTTCCAAACTTCAAATCTAAGCTCCTCAAACATCTGGATCATCCCACGGATCGTATATACAAGTCCCGATCGTAGTTTTACCCGCAGGAACTCGTCAGAACAGGTAACGGTTCGTTTTAACCTTCTAGTTTGATTTTGATTGATTAGATCTTGATTTTGAACGTAATGAGATAGTTAGGATTGTTGATTATTGCCTAGATGATGGCTAGGATTGATTATAAACGAAGAACACGAAGTTCTAACGGTTAAATCCTTGTTTTGATCTGTTGTGATGCCCGGTTTGCATGAAATCATACCTATGATTATAATGGTTTAAACCATTTGATTATGACAATGTAGGTGATTAGTTTGATTAATCTTTGAAATGCAAAGGTTAAATCCAAGTGTTTCAAACTAATCATAATCATTAACATACTCATTGGAATGATTATCTGATGTTTATGATAACAGTCAGATTAGTATGTTAAATCTGGTTATTTCACCTATTATGGTGCTACATTGTGATATTTCATGATATTTGGGTAATCAATAACAAGGATTAATCAATTCTAAGCCATTAAATCATCTAAAAATTGTCTTAATATTATAATCAACAATATTAACTATTTGATTAATCCGAGATTATTTAGATTAATCAAGAGAGTCATCAACTTTGTATCAGGAATCTAATGCAATGTAGATTCCTACATTATCATACATTGTATGATATAATATTAAATTAATTAATTATATAATTAATATCGAGTTGATGATTTATTAAGCAATGTCTTTGACATTGAACGTTCAGAAAAATCTAATCAGTAAATTAGAACATAAATAACTTATTAAATATAATTAAATGCAGAATCATCTCTTTGTTGTTAGATTTGAGAGATTTTGCTACCTTATATCATCAGGTGAGTTTCGTATCACCCCTGTTCTTTTAATGTTTTATAAACATCGGGGTATAACTGCTAAACTTTTCTCGATCATATGATATGTGTCACTGTTATCTGCGTGATTTCATGTGATTAACTGAATTTGTGGATTTCATGGGATTGTTGCCGTTAGTATCTCTATCATGATATCAAAGTCCTCATTCTTGAACTGTATCTAGTGAACCCATGTGTGGCCGAGCAGAAAACATTGATAGTACTATCGGTTGACACCCCATTCACTGGGAGGATTGCATCTCCCCTGGTGTGAATGTTTGTTATCTGTTTCCTGAACTTCTTAATGGTGTGATAGACATTAAGATAATGAGGCAATAAGATATTTACCGACGGGTAATATCGAGAACTGAACATATCGTCCGAAAGGAACTAGATACGGGTCCCATGGTTATCCGGAACTGTGAACATGTATTTGAACTTAACTGTCATATCATATGATTTAACTAAACTGTATGAACTCACCAGCTTTGTGCTGATGTTTTCGAAACTAAAACTTTTGCAGGCAATCAAGGATAACGGTGAGGATGCACTCACAGCACTAGCAACAACTGTAATTAAATAAATTGTAATATGTATAAACTGTAATAATATTTGTAACCACGAACCTTGTAATGTAAGTTTTACTTTTCGTAATCTGTGTGCTATAATGATACCGGATCAAGTAAGTCACCCCTCATGCTCTGAGACATCACCACTATGCTTCCGCTACCCTTTTGATGACATCATTCTCAGGTGACGAGAGGTGGGGGTGTGACATGAATGCATGGGAACAACATGGATATGGGTGTGCATGGGGAGTTAGTAGGGTTTTCTGCTATGAAATTAACCTAATACTTTTATATAAAGTTGGTAAGTTGCCATGTTAAGGATTGATAACATTTCATATGAACAAAATATGAGAGGAGCTATAAAAGACTAAAGCAATGATCTAGGGTTTGAAATGAGGATTAAATGGTTAACACATAAACCTTAGAAAAAAAATACACAAGGATATGTGACCAACCTAGGTGATTTATCTATATTATCTAGTATTAGTTAGTCGAAATACTAAAAAGGAATCATGTGGAAGATCAAATTCTAGTAATGGGCCGAGGTTGGGCCCAATGGGCTTAACCCAAGCCATCATGATACTTACACTTATATGTCATTTAAAGTGAATTATGTTTTAATAAAAGAAATTAAATTGTGAACTTGTTTTAAATTAAATTACATGAATTTCTAAATTAATGTTTAATTTAAAATGAGTTAAATTAAAAACATATTAATTAAGACTTGTAATGATGAATTGTGGGATATGGGTTATTAATGGGTACTAAGTAGACTAGTAGATAGAGTTCTAGAAGTTTATCATGTTTGTATTGAATATTATTATTCAATGTTTATTTCATGATACTGATCTAGAACTTTGTTTATTCAGCAATGGCGAACCCGGGAGAAAACTATATTTACCAGAGATTCCCTTACATCATCCTTGACGACACACCCAGTGACAGCTCGGGATCGAGCTCGGGTGCAGTACCATCTCATGCGTCTTCTGTATCATCTCAGGTGGGACCACAGCTACCAGCTACACCACCCGGATCTCCTTTTGTACCACCACTACCGCCCGGATCTCCGTTCATACCACCACCACCACCGGGATCCCCACCGGTGCACAGTCCACCCCACTCACCGCTGGCCGACGCTTCGGCCATGAGGAGGCAGAGCTCCTCACCACACAGAGCCCCGGCATGGGACGGGCTCAGGCGTATGCGGGGCCAAGCCCGCAAGACTACGGGACTACCTCCACGACGCCCTATGGCTCCACGGGACGAGCCAGCACCAGTACACGAGGTGGGAGAATCCTCCCACCAGGCTGAGCTTCGGGCTCAGGTACAGCAGGTATCTCAGGACCTGCTGGGCCTCCGACAGGATTTGCAGCAGCACCATGCCACGATGGAGGACACCCGTAACACGGTGTTGGAGATTCTCACGTCTCACCTGGCTCTTATGGAGCATGTGACTACTCAGGGTGCGGACACCCTAGCCTGGAGGGCGACCATTGAGGACCGCCTTCGGAGGACCTGGTGGAGGGAGATGATGGCTGCAGGGACTGATCAAGATGCTCGGTACGCTGAGCACCGAGGCTAGACTTATCTGGTTAGCTATAGTACTTGCTACCATAGCTATAGTGCTAGCCTGTTTACCGTATTTCTTACGGTAAGTCAGATCAGTTGACCCACATTTTTGGGATTTTCATTGTACATCTCATAGACGGATAGGTTGTTTGTATGGATGTATTATGAGGACACTCTTTGTATCATAAACTTTATGGTTCTATAATAACAGTGTTGTTTTAATCAAACGTTTGTTTCTGTATATCTGTTGTATGTTATGTGAACACTATATCTATATCAGTATGAGAACGTATCTATGAACATATCAGTATGAGAACGTATCTATGAACATATCAGTATGAGAACGTATCTATGAACATATCAGTATGAGAACGTATCTATGAACATATCAGTATGAGAACGTATCTATGAACATACCAGTATGAGAACGTATCTAACTGAAAACATATTGCGCTGATATACAGTACGAGAGCCATACTGTATGCGAATATGTCGAACTAAAAATATATATATTGTGCGAAAATACAGTACGAGGGCAATACTGTATGCAAATATATTTAACTAAAAACATATATTGCGCGAAAATACAGTACGAGAGCCATACTGTATGCGAATATATTTAACTAAAAACATATATTGCGCGAAAATACAGTACGAGAGCCATACTGTATGCGAATATATTAACTAAAAGTACAGTACGAGAGCCATACTGTACGAGAACATATCTAAACGAGAACGTATCTGTAATGTGAACGAGAACATATCAGTAACTAAAGTATAGTACGAGAGCCATACTATACGAGAACATATCAGTTACTAAAAGTACAGTACGAGAGCCATACTGTACGAGAACATATCTAAACGAGAACGTATCTGTAATGTGAACGAGAACATATCTAAACGAGAACGTATCTGTAATGTGAACGAGAACATATCAGTAACTAAAGTATAGTACGAGAGCCATACTATACGAGAACATATCAGTTACTAAAAGTACAGTACGAGAGCCATACTGTACGAGAACATATCTAAACGAGAATGTATCTGTAATGTGAACGAGAACATAACTAATGAGAACATATCTGTAATTAAAGTACAGTACGAGAGCCATACTGTACGAGAACATGTGAACATATTTGTTGTTGTGTGAGAACATATCTAGTACATGAACTGAGAACATATCAGAGGACTTGTGTGAGAACATATCCTAGTCCTGTATGAACATATCTCTAAAAACATGTATTGCGAGGCAATGAGTTGGGTTATACTCTACACATGTTTTGAAATAACAGGACTAAGTATAACTACGAATATCTGAATGACTAGTGTGAATTGAGAACGTATCTGGATCTTTTCAATGTAGTTATACTTGAATACTTAAATGATCACATTTCAACATGAAATTGTCAGCATGTCTGAACATGGTTGAGTTATGTGATTAAAAAGGGTTATATTTTTAATATTCTTGAACTGACCTGAGTTTGTCTGCATGTGAGCAGAACTATGGCTCCGAAAAGAGGTCGTCCAGCTAAGAAAGCTACTGAGAATATTACTTCCCCTGAACCGAATCCAGTTCCACCACCTGTTTCTGAAACAAATACCGTTCCTCTGGTGAACCAGGACCCAAACCCGACACCAACGGCAGCTCCTAGTGGGTCGGTATTGAATGAAGCAGCTATAGCCCGAATCGTAAAGGAACAGCTATCGGCTGCTGGCATTGTAATACCACCACAGCCACATGTCACTTCTGGGTCTGGTCATGTGGAACATAATGCCACAGGTGAACACGTTGAAACTGTTCATACCACAGGCACAACTACTACTGCTCCTGATCCACCACGACAGGGATGTACGTATAAATACTTTGCTTCCTGTAACCCACCTACTTTCACAGGTAAGGAAGGAGCGGCTGGACTCCTTAGGTGGATCGAGGAGATGGAAACAAAACTGAAAATCAGCCAGTGTCTGGAGGAGCATAAGGTGTCTTATGCTGCCTGTTCTTTGAAAGAATCAGCTCTTACCTGGTGGAATACCCAGGCTAAAACTTTGGGTTCTGTTACAGTTGATTCTATGGGCTGGAATGAATTCAAAACTCTGATTATATCAGAGTACTGCCCAATCACTGAAATCCAAAAACTTCAGGAGGAATTCTGGAGTCACTCAATGGTCGGTGCTGATTCTTTAGCCTACACCGATCGTTTTCATGAACTTACTTGTCTACTTCCCAATATGTTTCCAACTGAGGCAGCATTGATTGAGAAGTATATCAAAGGGTTGGTTCCCCAGATTCGAGGAAATGTAACTGCTGCTGAACCCACAACCCTCAAAAGAACCATTCTGTTGACCACCAAGCTTACCGATGAGGCGGTAAGAAGTGGTACATTGATCTCAAAATCTCAAACGGCTGTGGGCCGTAGTGAAGCTGGTACCTCGAACGTTTCTAAAGGTACCAAACGTAAATGGTTTGGCAAGTCCAAGGCCAAAGCTCCAGCTGAAACCAGTCAGAACAAACCAACCGTGAAAAACTATGGAGCGGCGGTACCGGAGAGGAAAGTTTACACTGGGCCGGCGCCCAAATGTGATAGGTGTCCCTACCATCACACCTGTTTGTGCAAAATGTAATCGGGTAGGACACTATGCTAAATACTGCAACTTTCCTGCTCGTCAACCAAACCAAGCTCCACGACCCACTGCTCAAACGAACCGGTCATGTTACACTTGTGGAAGCCCTGATCACCTCATGCGCAATTGTCCAACCAATAACACCAATCCAGGGAATCAAGCTAGGGGCAGAGCTTTTCAGATTGGTGCAGCCGAGGCAAGACATGATGCAAACATTGTCACTGGTACGTTCCTTCTCAATAATCTTTATGCATCAGTTTTATTTGACACAGGAGCAGATAAGAGTTTTATTTCTCCTGAATTTGCATCATTACTTTCATTGCCTACGGTAGAACTAGAAACTCCTTATGTCATTGAACTTGCAAATGGCAAGATGATCAAAACTAGCAGTGTTATTCAAGGATGTTCCTTGAATCTGAATGATCACCTTTTCTGTATCGACTTACTTCCTATTGAGCTTGGTAGCTTTGATGTCGTGGTAGGCATGAATTGGCTTTCTGATAACCAAGCGGAAGTTGTATGTCAAACTAAGGTGATCCGTATTCCATTACCTAACGGTAATACACTGGTAGTTCAAGGAGAACGAGCCGGTAGAAAACTTGGTCTCATATCTTGTATGCGGGCTCAGAAATTTTTAAGGAAAGGCTGTTATGCTTTCCTGGCACACGTGACCGAGCACAATTCTTCACCTACACGTATCACTGATATCCCAGTAGTCAAAGATTTTCCTGAAGTTTTTCCTGAAGATATATCAGGATTACCCCCAACAAGACAGGTTGAATTTCGTATTGACTTGATTCCTGGCGCTGCACCTGTTGCTAAAGCCCCGTATCGGCTTGCGCCATCTGAAATGCAAGAACTTTCAGGTCAATTACAGGAACTTCTTGATAAAGGTTTCATTCGACCCAGTTTTTCACCCTGGGGAGCACCAATTCTTTTTGTGAAAAAGAAAGATGGATCATTCAGGATGTGTATCGACTACAGGGAACTCAATAAACTGACAATCAAGAACCGTTATCCATTACCTCGTATTGATGATCTGTTTGATCAGTTGCAAGGTGCTACATATTTCTCAAAAATTGATTTGAGGTCCGGATATCATCAGTTGCGAATCCATGACAATGATGTTCCAAAAACTGCTTTCCGAACCCGGTACGGACATTACGAGTTTTTAGTAATGCCGTTTGGTTTAACCAATGCACCTGCAGTTTTTATGGATCTGATGAACCGAGTATGTAGACCTTATCTGGATAAGTTTGTGATTGTATTTATTGATGATATTCTCATTTATTCCCGGAACCAGCAGGAACATGCCCAACATCTGAAACTCATCTTAGAACTTCTAGCACGTGAACAGCTATATGCCAAATTTTCCAAGTGTGAATTTTGGTTACGAGAAGTTCAGTTTCTGGGGCATGTTGTGAATGAGAATGGTATTCAAGTGGATCCCAGTAAGATCAAAGCGGTAGAACAATGGAAGACACCCCGAACCCCGACTGAAATACGTCAATTCTTGGGGTTGGCAGGTTATTATCGTCGATTTATCAAGAACTTTTCAAAAATCGCTCTGCCACTTACCACTTTGACTCAGAAGAACCAACCGTTTATATGGGGTTCCCAACAGGAGGAGGCTTTCCAACTGCTGAAACATAAACTCTGCAATGCACCTATTTTAGCACTACCGGAAGGTACAGATAACTTCACGGTTTATTGTGATGCTTCCCGTCAGGGACTTGGGTGTGTTTTAATGCAGAACGATAAGGTGATCGCTTACGCTTCTCGGCAGTTGAAAGTACACGAGAAGAACTATACCACTCATGATCTAGAACTAGGTGCAGTTGTGTTTGCACTCAAGATTTGGAGACATTATCTGTACGGAACCAAGTGTATTGTGTACACGGATCACAAAAGTCTCCAACATATTCTAGATCAGAAAATGTTGAACATGCGACAAAGGCGATGGGTTGAACCCTTGAACGATTATGATTGTGAAATCCGTTATCACCCAGGCAAGGCAAATGTTGTGGCCGATGCCTTGAGTCGCAAGGAACGGATCAAACCCCTACGTGTGAGAGCGTTAGGTTTGACTATCCAAACTAGTCTAATTCCTCAGATTAGAAATGCTCAGCAACAAGCTTTACAAACAACGAATTATTCTGCTGAGGGACTAAGAGGATTAGATAAGAAACTCGATACTAAGGTTGATGGACTGTTGTGTTTCAAAGACCGAATGTGGATTCCTTTATTCGGTAACTCTCGAACTATTATCTTGGATGAGGCGCACAAATCCAGGTATTCTATTCATCCAGGTGCCGATAAAATGTATAAAGATCTTAGAGATTTTTACTGGTGGCCTGGGATGAAGAGAAACGTATTAGAATACGTGGACCGATGTTTAACGTGTCTTAAAGTGAAGGCTGAACATCAACGACCTTCTGGGTTACTCCAACAACCTGAGATTCCCATGTGGAAATGGGATCAGATCTCTATGGATTTCATTACAAAACTACCCAGAACGTCACGTAACCATGACTCGATATGGGTTATCGTTGATCGCCTTACTAAATCTGCGCATTTCTTACCCATCCGAGAAGATTACTCTATGGATCGACTGGCTAAACTCTATGTTAATGAGATTGTATCTCGACATGGAGTACCGATCTCTATCATTTCTGACAGAGATAGTCGATTTATGTCACGATTTTGGCAAACTCTTCAGAATGCTCTGGGCACGCAAATCAATATGAGCACTGCTTATCATCCTCAAACAGACGGGCAGACTGAACGAACAAATCAAACTCTTGAAGATATGCTTAGAAGTTGTGTGATTGATTTTGGAGGTAGCTGGGATATTCATCTTCCACTTGTGGAATTCTCGTACAATAACAGCTACCATACCAGCATACAATGCGCTCCATTCGAGGCACTGTATGGGCGCAAGTGCAGATCTCCTATTTGCTGGTCGGAAATAGGAGAAAATCAAATCATTGGCCCAGAATTCATCCAAGAAACCACTGACAAGATCGCACTGATTCAAGAACGAATTAAAGCTGCTCGCGATCGTCAAAAGAGTTATGCTGATAACCGTCGTAGACCACTAGAATTCCAAGTTGGTGATCGTGTAATGTTGAAAGTATCACCCTGGAAGGGCATTTTCAGATTTGGTAAACGAGGTAAACTCTCACCGAGGTTTGTAGGGCCATTTAAAATTCTTGAACGAATTGGATCTGTAGCCTACAGACTCGAATTACCTCTTGAACTCAGTAACATTCATGACGTTTTTCACGTATCAAATCTGAAAAAGTGTTTAAACGATGAATCTTTGATCGTACCTCTCGAAGAACTTCAGATCGATGATAAACTTCAGTTTACCGAAGAACCGGTAGAAGTAATGGATCGAGAAGTTAAGGTACTTAAACGCAGTCGCATACCAATCGTTAAAGTTCGCTGGAACTCTCAACGAGGACCTGAATATACCTGGGAACGAGAAGATCAAATGAAATCAAAGTACCCACATCTATTCACATAAACGACTGTTATAAAGTAAGTCTTCATTAAATTTCGGGACGAAATTCCTTTAACAGGAGGAGACTGTGACAGTTGCGTACGAAGAATTTGGCATAATGACGTAAGCACATTTGATCGTGTTTGAAATCCACGAGGAATTAACAACTTTTGTTAATGGGGATTGATAGAATGTGAAAAATGATGAACGTGGGCGAAAACCGTGCGCGAAACGGAGTTCGTATGCTCCCGGAATCGCGAAACGAAGTTTAAATCAAAAATGGGATGAAAATCGGGTCAGGCGGTACGCCTGGCGTGGGTGTACCAACCCAGGCGATACGCCTGGCGACTATGTCGGCAAAAAAATATATTTTGATGATCAGATCGCATAGAAACTTGTAGAACTTCATTTTTTCGTCCCTGCTTCGTTCTTAAACGAAAAACCAGCCAGCAAACACTTCCAAACTTCAAATCTAAGCTCCTCAAACATCTGGATCATCCCACGGATCGTATATACAAGTCCCGATCGTAGTTTTACCCGCAGGAACTCGTCAGAACAGGTAACGGTTCGTTTTAACCTTCTAGTTTGATTTTGATTGATTAGATCTTGATTTTGAACGTAATGAGATAGTTAGGATTGTTGATTATTGCCTAGATGATGGCTAGGATTGATTATAAACGAAGAACACGAAGTTCTAACGGTTAAATCCTTGTTTTGATCTGTTGTGATGCCCGGTTTGCATGAAATCATACCTATGATTATAATGGTTTAAACCATTTGATTATGACAATGTAGGTGATTAGTTTGATTAATCTTTGAAATGCAAAGGTTAAATCCAAGTGTTTCAAACTAATCATAATCATTAACATACTCATTGGAATGATTATCTGATGTTTATGATAACAGTCAGATTAGTATGTTAAATCTGGTTATTTCACCTATTATGGTGCTACATTGTGATATTTCATGATATTTGGGTAATCAATAACAAGGATTAATCAATTCTAAGCCATTAAATCATCTAAAAATTGTCTTAATATTATAATCAACAATATTAACTATTTGATTAATCCGAGATTATTTAGATTAATCAAGAGAGTCATCAACTTTGTATCAGGAATCTAATGCAATGTAGATTCCTACATTATCATACATTGTATGATATAATATTAAATTAATTAATTATATAATTAATATCGAGTTGATGATTTATTAAGCAATGTCTTTGACATTGAACGTTCAGAAAAATCTAATCAGTAAATTAGAACATAAATAACTTATTAAATATAATTAAATGCAGAATCATCTCTTTGTTGTTAGATTTGAGAGATTTTGCTACCTTATATCATCAGGTGAGTTTCGTATCACCCCTGTTCTTTTAATGTTTTATAAACATCGGGGTATAACTGCTAAACTTTTCTCGATCATATGATATGTGTCACTGTTATCTGCGTGATTTCATGTGATTAACTGAATTTGTGGATTTCATGGGATTGTTGCCGTTAGTATCTCTATCATGATATCAAAGTCCTCATTCTTGAACTGTATCTAGTGAACCCATGTGTGGCCGAGCAGAAAACATTGATAGTACTATCGGTTGACACCCCATTCACTGGGAGGATTGCATCTCCCCTGGTGTGAATGTTTGTTATCTGTTTCCTGAACTTCTTAATGGTGTGATAGACATTAAGATAATGAGGCAATAAGATATTTACCGACGGGTAATATCGAGAACTGAACATATCGTCCGAAAGGAACTAGATACGGGTCCCATGGTTATCCGGAACTGTGAACATGTATTTGAACTTAACTGTCATATCATATGATTTAACTAAACTGTATGAACTCACCAGCTTTGTGCTGATGTTTTCGAAACTAAAACTTTTGCAGGCAATCAAGGATAACGGTGAGGATGCACTCACAGCACTAGCAACAACTGTAATTAAATAAATTGTAATATGTATAAACTGTAATAATATTTGTAACCACGAACCTTGTAATGTAAGTTTTACTTTTCGTAATCTGTGTGCTATAATGATACCGGATCAAGTAAGTCACCCCTCATGCTCTGAGACATCACCACTATGCTTCCGCTACCCTTTTGATGACATCATTCTCAGGTGACGAGAGGTGGGGGTGTGACATGAATGCATGGGAACAACATGGATATGGGTGTGCATGTGTGACAATCCGACTTTTCACACTAACCTTGTTAACGGGAGTTGGTGTTATCACAGGCCCAACAAGGCCAATCAAGGCCCAATAAGACCAATGAAGGTCCAACAGGCCCAACAAGGCCAATGAAGGCCCAACAAGGCCAATGAAGGCCCAACAAGACCAATGAAGGCCCAGTGAAGCCAAAGAAGATCCAGTAAGGTCAAGGAAGACTCAACGAGATCAATTAGGCCCAACAAGGTTAATGTAGGCCCAATAAGTCAAGAGAGGCTCATTAAGGCCCAATAAGTCCAAGTAAAGCCCAATATAAACCAAATAGGCCTAGGGAAGGCCAAGGTAGGCCCAGGAAGTCCCAGTGAAGCCCAATTTGATTAATTTAGCCAATGATAGTACAATTTGGCCCAATTAGTGAAAATTAGAGACTTTTGGCTCAATGTTATTAACCGAATCATTGTGTTATTGAACTAAATAGAACCTAAGGGATTAGAAATAGTAGAAATCAGTCTTAATATGCTCTAATTACAAAGTTAAGACTTGTAATTAGTTTAAAAGTCCAATTTTGACTTAAAAGGTCAAAATTCGTGTATGTAGCATAGTGGAAATTTGAATCGGGCAATACTATGGGTTGAAACCGAAAATTAATGATCATAAATCATTTCAATAATGATTATTAAGGATAATTAGACGTTATTAGTCCTTTAAACAGTCGAATTTATTGTGTGGTTAACAAGAAGGTTGTAACCGTTTGAATTGAGGATCGAATTCATATAAATCGGTTGAAATCCATTCGATTAACCCCTAAAGCACATAAGTCGGCATCTTTAGAAGAGATTACAAGCAACAATTTGATCAGTGAAGCTTCAGTTCGAAGGATTTGATCGTGAGTGAGCCGAATATAGGGCTTGGAGTGAACTACTTCAATTGGATAACAAATCAAGTAAGTAATCATCCTTATTCCTTCTAATAGGACCGATTAAGGATAAGCATATCATAATTCCAGTTTTTATTATCGAATTGATAGAACCCGATTGCTAGGGTTCTTAACAAAGTCGGTTTTGGGGGTTTTCGATCAAAGGAGTTTAAGAATCGAATTAATTGATATAGGAAGCTTCATAAGGTACCGATTAAGCTAAAGCATAGAACAATTTCTGGTTTAAACAACGAATTTATAGATATCTAATTCTAGGGTTCATCACATAATCGGTTTTGGGGATTTTTATACCAATGAGTTCTGGAATCAAATTAATTGGTATAGATAGTTTCAGAATGCTTCGATTAATCTAAAGCCTAAGTTAATTTGATGTTATAATCGTGAATCATAAGATTTTGTGTTGAATGATAATTCGGTTTAAAACCGAACATATTTGGGATTAATTAGAACATTCTGATTCAGTTTGGATCAAATTAGAACCATTATTAGGATCGGTTGGATTCAAGGAATAATAGCCCTATGGTTTTAGGTTTGATAGAATTCGAATTCGTGGTCAATTGGGGATTGAATGCCTCGGCTATAATATCAAAAGAGAAACCGGTTTGTTGAGTATTTAAAACAATTTATTCTGGAATCCTTGTGCGATACCCTAGCGGGCCGGAGTGGTAGGATGGGTGTGTTGTGAGGGAGTGGTCGCGGGTTCGAATCCGGGTTCCACCAGTTTTTGGGTTTTAATTCATTTTTAGTATTTTTAAAATAACTTTCTCATACGAACTCCGATTAAGTCCGTTCAAGTTGCGTTGGAACCGTAACGAGAATACGAACGTGTTGGAATGATAAAATTCATATTTTAGTCCGAACACGAAATCGCGTATAATTACGTTTAATTAAATAAAATCAAATGTGATTTTATTTAAACGATTTAAATGGCACGCGTACTGTCGTATGCACAACTTTAGCAAATCTAACATACGTATGTTGATACGTATGTGATTTTAAGCACAAAACAATTATTCGAATAACAATAGGTTATTGTTTAAATCACAGATTCTTTGTAGAAGATTTCTACGCAAGTTCACACGTGTTTGATCATTCCACTATTATCAAAGGTGCGTACACGGCCCCTTCTTATTTTAAACTGTTTTGGGGGAGAAAACATGTGCAACGAACTGATTTTTAGATACATAACACTTGCATGAGTTATCTGTTTACATTATGTGAAAACATATCAACTTGAAAGTCCTTACACACCTCGAACCGTTTAGTTTGCTGTAATGCAAAGCGTGGTAGTTGGAAATAGATCTATTAGGTTTGACAAACCTCACCTGGTAGATGGGATCTACGCAGGTGTTTGACTGACCAAACACACATTTACTATTGTTGTGATAGACAATAGTGGCAAGGCGAAAACATGCTATAGCATGGCAACTAGTCAGCTTCGGTGTCGAACACGTATGTAAATAGTTTATATGACTAGCTATCATGACTGTGCAATTGTGATTATGTTATCTACAAACTTGTTATTCAAACTGATGTTTTGAACTCTATGATTACTTAAAACCTGTGTTATGCACCAACCATTGTGTTGACTTGATTTGCATGTTTTCTCAGGACGCTAAGGCGCGCGTAACAGCTGGCATGGACTAGGAAGATAGAGTCTCATGCATATAAACACTTTGAACATTTGAATTTGATTATTTCAGTATCTTGATTTGTAATGTTTTACTTATCAACAGTTTATTGGTTTTGATTTGAAACGCTTCCGCAACTTTTTGTAAACTCTGGTTATTATGTTTATTTTAAAGACCAACGTATGTTTTTGAAATTCATATAGAGGTCTTCGCTATGTCTAATGATCTGAGATCCTGGTTTGTCATGCTCCCAAACGGTATGATTCCGTTAGTTGAAATTGGGGGTGTGACAGCATGGGGAGTTAGTAGGGTTTTCTGCTATGAAATTAACCTAATACTTTTATATAAAGTTGGTAAGTTGCCATGTTAAGGATTGATAACATTTCATATGAACAAAATATGAGAGGAGCTATAAAAGACTAAAGCAATGATCTAGGGTTTGAAATGAGGATTAAATGGTTAACACATAAACCTTAGAAAAAAAATACACAAGGATATGTGACCAACCTAGGTGATTTATCTATATTATCTAGTATTAGTTAGTCGAAATACTAAAAAGGAATCATGTGGAAGATCAAATTCTAGTAATGGGCCGAGGTTGGGCCCAATGGGCTTAACCCAAGCCATCATGATACTTACACTTATATGTCATTTAAAGTGAATTATGTTTTAATAAAAGAAATTAAATTGTGAACTTGTTTTAAATTAAATTACATGAATTTCTAAATTAATGTTTAATTTAAAATGAGTTAAATTAAAAACATATTAATTAAGACTTGTAATGATGAATTGTGGGATATGGGTTATTAATGGGTACTAAGTAGACTAGTAGATAGAGTTCTAGAAGTTTATTAGTCACACAGGACACTTAGTTGCACACCGAGACCAAGACCTTAGATACGACGACTAATACGTATATTTATCGTATTCGAATTTTTTTAAAACAACTCAGGAATTGAAGATACATAGTCTACAAACAAAGAGCGTGCATTTTGTGGTAGTACAATACAGAGCAACACAGGTGAGTTCATTGCCCTTTTCTAAACATTTTTGTTTTCAAACGCAGGGCTGAGAAGCATGCGTAAACTGTTTCATTTAAATTGTTTTACGTATATGCTTTTAATATTTATTGCTTATTATATATGTTTGTTTATACTCCTAGACTCTTGTCTAGGAAATTGCTATGCAGACTTAATTAACAAGTTAATTAAATTACTCTTATGAGTAATGCCTAAATTCTAAAACTCTAAACAAACCCTTAGTCCATCAAGCTCAAATTCAATAATCTAAATTCAAAGTGGAATCAAAAGAACTAAAGCTTAGGATCAAATTAAATGGAATCTAATCTAGTGTGTGATCAGTAAACTAAGGATCCTAATCAAAAATCCATAACTGGGAATCTATAATCATTGTGGAATCATGGAAATCAAAAGATCAGAATCAAGAGAATCAAGTGAATCATGGGAATCATAACCATGTGTGAATCATGAAAATAATGAAATCATTAAAATCTAATGAAATCATTAATGCTTAAATTAAGGTGGATGTCAGTTGTATAGAAATCAAGACCACGTGTAACACACGGAAAGTCTCGGCATAAATAGTAGACTCTTGTAGTCAAGCTATATGGGCAATAACGGAAACTCTTAAACCAATCAAAATCAGGAGAATCAAAGAAGATCAAGAATCAAACGATATCCTTAAAGTCCTGACATGTATAGTAGACCAATGGGTCAAGCTGATATGGGCATCATTAAAGTCCCGACACATACAGGTAGACTCTTTGTGGGTCATGCCTGATATGGGCCATGTGTGAGAGGGTACAACTTGGACAACCACCAACAACTAAGTCTAATTGATTGAGTCAAATAAGGCCCAATCATCATGTCTTAGTTGTATTTAAATGCTTTATTATTGATTTAATTAAACATTTAATATTATATTTCTACAAGTGCTTTGGGAAATCATGAATACATGGTGACTCATGAAATCAAAGGTATTTAAATTTGTGGAAATCAAAATCTAAATTGAAGGTGAATGGAGTGAAACGCTTAATTATCATTAACAACAATATGCTAAGCAGTCTGGTATGTGGTGGGACGGTGGCTGGGCGGGCGGTAAGTTCGACCCTACATATGCCCTATATATAAGCATACTTGATTGGATGGCATAGGTGGTTGTTGGTGAGGTTAAGGTTGTCATTTCAAGGGATCAAGGTAAACATTTTCAGGGTAATCAAATGCTAAGAATCAAAGGTTATGGAAATCAAAGAAGTGGGATGAAACGCTTAATTATCACCAGGAATAATATATCATGTGGTTTGGTATGTGGTGCGACGGTGGCTGGGCGGGCAGTAAGTTCGACCCTACATATGCCCTATATATAAGCATACCGAATTGGATGATATAGGTGGTTAATGGTGAGGTTAAGGTTGTCATTCATGGTATTCAAACTCATTTTTATAAAAACTACATGAACTCACCAACCATGTGTTGACTTTATTTTTGCATGACTTCTCAGGTGACGAACATGTCAACTAAGGAGTTATTTCTTTTGGACTAGGATACCAATTAGAGGACCTAACTTTTTGGACCTGCATATTTCTGGAAACATCATTTCACAGATTATTTTTGTATATCTTGTGCATATACAAGATTGAAGACTTATGATGTTGATAGTAGATTTACATTGTTAAATTATGAACTAACTGATGTAATTTAACTTTGTAATTCTATTTTGATTTAGCAGTTTCTCATATATATATATATATATATATATATATATATATATATATATATATATATATATATATATATATATATATATATATATATATATATATATCTTGTGTAATGTAAAACAATCTGATCATTTTTGATTATCACTCACGATATCAAGCCCCGGGAACCTTCCGCCCAACGAGAAATTCGATCCAACCCGCCGGCCTGGGGTGTGACAGATTGGTATCAGAGCCATGGTTATAGAGAAACATAGGTTATATTATTTAAATGGTTTGGCCTAGACTATAACATAGGGACCTTCAGGTAGAGAACATAGGATTTGTATACTTGCATTATGTCTTCAGCATTCGATCACTGCACTAACCAATATTCTTTTTGTTTTGATCAGAATGCCGCCACGAAGACAACCTCCCCTGTTACCACCACTGCAAGATTTGGCTCCACACTCGTCAACGCCATCACCACCTGAGTCACCACCGCCACCTCCTCCTCCTCCTCCACTAAATCCACCCCCAGGTCCGAGCACGACTCAGATACTAGATCCTGCTACTATTGCACTAGTAACTTTACTGAGCAGTCAGCTGACTAATCAGCTGAAAGAAGTAATACCGGATATGCTCAACCGTATCCAGAATGACAGCAACACTAGAAATTCTTCAGGAGAAGCTAGTGGGAACACAGGTGGTGCATCACATTACTCCTACAAGTCATTTGTGGGTTGTAAGCCGCCAAGTTTCAGTGGCACTGAGGGAGCCGTTGGTCTGATCCAATGGATAGAGAAGATCAAGGCTACTCTGGACCTCTGCAGTTGTCCAGAGCACCACAAGGTTCGTTACTCTGCTGGAACATTCAACAAGCGAGCCTTGACTTGGTGGAACTCGCAAATCCAAGCGAGAGGAAGAGAAGAAGCCATGACCATGACTTGGGAAGATTTCAAGACACTGCTGAGAACAGAATTCTGCCCCAAGAATGAGTTACAGAAACTGGAAGTCGAGCTGTCAAACCATGTGATGAAGGGGGCAGACCACATGGGATATACTAATCGTTACCACGGGTTGATTGCTTTGGTGCCAGACATGGTACCAATTCTAGAGAAAAGAATTGATCGCTATGTAGGTGGACTACCCGCCTGCATTCATGGTTTAGTTGTTGCAGCAAACCCTGTTACATTGGAGTCTGCTGTGAGTTTGTCTAGAAAACTCACTGATCTGATGGTAGCCTCAGGTACTTTGAAGAAAGAGGCTGACCCTGGCAAGAGAAAGGAAGAGTCTTCTAAGAAACCTCATCACCACCAACATCTGAAGAAGAAGCAGAAACTCATCAAGAACTAAACAATGGCTACTCCCCTCAACCAAGTAGCCATGGCACCACCGAATGTGTCCAAGAAACAATATACTAGCCCACAACCTCTGTGTACCAAGTGCCAGTATCATCATGCTGCAAGCAATCAATGCCGTCATTGCACGGGATGTGGAAGATGTGGACACTGGGTCCAGCAATGCAGGATAACACCAAACCAAGCAGTCAATGCTACTTTGGCTCTCCCTCCACCCAACAATCAAAACAACGGTGGATGCTATAACTGTGGCGAACAAGGCCACTTTGCAAAGAACTGCCCAAAGAAGGCACAACAGGCAGTTCAAGCACCCCGTGGACGAGCTTTTGCTATAGGAGCTCCAGCTGCACGCCAAGAGCCGAATGTGGTCACTGGTACATTTCTCTTTCATGACTTTTATGCATATATTTTATTTGACATTGGTGCGGATCAGAGTTTTATCTTTACAGACTTTGCATGCCAACTAGATTCTACAGAGGAACAGTTAGATTCCCCTTACATCAAAGAAGTAGCTAACGGGAAACATGTCACAGTTAGTACTATATACAGGAACTGCCCATTGACACTTAATGGTCATACATTCACCATCGATTTGATACCGATGGAGTTGGGTAGTTTCGACATCATTTTTGCAATGGATTGGCTTTCTTCTAATCGAGTGCAGGTCATTTGTTCTGAAAAGCTGCTTCGAGTTCCATTGATGAACGATCGTGTATTGGAAGTTAGAGGGGATCAAGCAAAACGAAGTGTCAAAATCATCTCTTGCATAAAGGCGCGTAAGTGTCTACAGAAGCAGTGTGTAGCATTCCTGGCTCATGTGGTGGAAAAGGAGAAGGACAAGAAAAAGATTCAAGATGTGCCGGTAGTGAAAGAGTATCCGGAAGTATTTCCTGAAGACCTACCAGGTTTGCCACTTGCGCGACCGGTAGAGTTCCGTATTGACTTAGTTCCTGGAGCAACTCCTGTTGCTAAATCTTCTTACAGGTTAGCACCTTCAGAGATGCAGGAATTGTCAAATCAATTGTAGGAACTACTGGATAAAGGTTTCATCAGACCGAGCTACTCACCTTGGGGAGCTCCGATTTTGTTCGTGAAAAAGAAAGACGGATCGTTTCGAATGTATATAAACTACCGCGAGTTGAACAAGTTGACTATCAAGAATCGGTATCCATTACCGAGGATTGATGACTTGTTAAACAAGTATTTTTCAAAGATTGATATGTGGTCTGGATATCATCAACTCAGAGTTCAAGATGAAGACATACCGAAGACGGCGTTCCGAACCAGATATGGGCATTTCAAGTTTATGGTGATGCCTTTCGGATTGACAAATGCACCAGCGGTTTTCATGGACCTCATAAACCGAGTGTGCTAACCGTATTTGGATCAGTTTGTCATTGTCTTTATTGATGACATACTGATTTATTCGAAGAGCAAAACGGAACACGAGCAACATCTCAGAAAGATCATGGAGCTGTTGAAAGAAGAGAAACTTTATGACAAATTATCTAAGTGTGAATTTTGGCTAAGAGAAGTTCAATTTCTGGGTCATGTGGTAAACAACGAGGGAATACACGTAGATCCTGCCAAGATTGAAGCAATAAAGAATTGGGACACTCCAAAGACACCGACGGAGATAAGGTCTTTTCTAGGATTGGCAGGTTATTACAGAAGATTTATTTCAAAATTTTCTAAGATAGCTCTACCTCTCACCAAGCTAACTCAGAAAAGTGAACCGTTTGTTTGGGAGCAGAAACAAGAAGATGCCTTCCAAATATTGAAACAGAAGTTATGAGATGCTCCAATCCTATCTCTCCAAGAAGGCTGTGATGATTTTGTTGTCTACTGTGATGCCTCCCATCAGGGACTTGGTTGCGTACTAATGCAACGGGACAAAGTCATCGCTTATGCATCTAGACAGTTGAAGATTCATGAGAAGAACTACACTACTCATGATCTTGATCTGGGAGCTGTAATTTTCGCACTGAAGATTTGGAGACATTATTTATATGGCACTAAATGTACCATATATACTGATCACAAGACTCTGCAGCATATCTTTGATCAGAAGGAGCTCAACATGCGACAGCGTCGTTGGGTTGAACTTTTGAACGATTACGATTGTGTGATCAAGTACCATACGGGAAAGGCAAACATTGTAGCGGATGCCTTGAGCCGGAAGGAACGGGTCAAACCCTTGCGCGTTAGGGCAATGGGATAATTGTGCAGACAAGCTTAATAGACAATATCGTTCAGGCACAACAAGAGTCAGTTGACCGAGGAAATCTGAATAAAGAACTTGATTGCGGAGCAGTGAAACAATTTGAGACTAAGTCTGATGGAGTGATCTACTACCAGGATCGTATATGGATTCCGACGGTAGACGAATTTAGAAGACATATCTTCGATGAAGCACACAAGACTAAGTACTCCGTGCATCCGGGCGCTGATACAATGTACCAAGATTTGCGGGGATTTTATTGGTGGCCGGGAATAAAGAAAAACATAGCCGAGTACGTCGGCCGATGTCTTACGTGTGCGAAAGTGAAGGTGGAACTCCAGCAATCATCTGGTTTACTGGAAAAGCCTGAAATTCCGCTTTGGAAGTGGGAACAAATAGCTATGGATTTCATTACCAAGCTACCCCGCACTTCCAGTGGACATAATACGATTTGGGTTATCATTGACCGTTTGACGAAATCTGCTCATTTCTTGCCAATGCGTGAGACCTTCATGATGGATAGACTGGCGAGACTGTACATCAACGAGATAGTAGATTCGCATCAAGGTTCTGGCAATCATAACAGAAATCTCTAGGGATGCACTTGAATCTGAGTACAACTTACCATCCACAAACGGACGGTCAAAGCGAACGTACGATTCAGACCCTGAAGGACATGCTGAGAACTTGTGTGTTAGATTTCGGTGGAAATTGGGATTCTCACTTGCCACTGATTGAATTCTCCTACAACAACAGTTACCACAGCAGTATCGGATGTGCACCATTCGAGGCTCTTTATGGTCGAAAATGTCGGTCACCAATCTGTTGGACTGAAGTGGGAGACAATCGAATAACTGGGCTAGAGCTTATTCAGGAAACCACTGACAAGATTGCCCAGATTCAACGAAGGTTACAAGCTACTAGAAGCAGACAAAAGAGCTATGCCGATAAACGGCGCAAGCCGTTGGAATTTCAAGTGGGAGACCGTGTCATGTTGAAGGTATCCCCATGGAAGGGCGTAGTCCGTTTTGGGAAGAAAGGCAAATTAGCACCACGATACGTGGGACCGTTCTAGATCATCGAGCGTATTGGTCCTGTGGCGTATAGGCTGAGACTACCGGATGAACTCAGTGGTGTGCATGACGTGTTTCACGTCTCAAACTTAAAGAAATGCCTTGCTGACGAGTCACTTGTCATCCCGATTGAAGAGATTCAAGTCGATGAACAGTTACATTTTATCGAAGAACCTTTGGAGATTATGGATCGTAAAGTTAAACAACTAAGGCGAAGCCGTATTCCGATTGTAAAGGTTCGATGGAATTCAAAGCGCGGACCTGAATTTACTTGGCAACGCAAGGATCACATGAAGTCCAAGTATCCCCAACTGTTTACAGAGGAAGCCGTACCTGATAACGACTCTTAAATTTCGGGACGAAATTTCTCTAACAAGGGAGACTGTAACATCAGTACCGGAACCGTACCGGAACAGTGATCTTAACAGTACTATGAACAGTGACCAGGTACAAACTATACATGTTTCATTTTATGTCATGTTCATATCATATATCCTTATCTATTCATGTTATCAAAGAACAAATTCAGAATCATTTGAGAGAAACAGAACTCAGAAAACATGCTTCATCAGTCAGATAATTAACTGGCAATACAGAACCATCATGTGATTATGTGTTAGGATTTTATTATGTATTATGTGAGGCTTTACAGAACAAAACACATCGATGTGGTTACGTGAATGCTAAATTGACGGATTATTCGTATAGGTGACGATATGTACGAATACATCTGAAGGTTTAACGTTCTGAATGATATCCGATAATTAGAAAACCATATTGAAAAGTATAGTTATCGTCGTGTTCGTATGGGTGACGATTCGAACGAATACGCGCGACGACCGTACGATTAAATTTTTAAACAGTAAATTAAATAATTCTGAAAATTTAAAATAAACGAAAGATATTTAGTTAATTTATTAGGAATCACAAGTTAAAATAATTTTATAAATTATTGTTTTAAAACAGAGACGTTTCGTACGAAAATGTAACGCAAACGACATTTTACTCGAAACAGAACGAAACCGAACCTACCGGGTATCATCTAAATCATTTAATGTGTCTTGAATGCTCCAACCATCACCACCTACCACTCTTCAATCCCAAATTTCGTCTATCTCTCTCTAGAAACTCTCTACCTTCTCTCTAAGATTTCTCATCCATTTCTTCAAGAAATCGCGAGTTCTTGGTGCCAAAACGACCTCCACACCACGTAGATCAAGGAAGTACAAGATATTTAAGCTTTTATCCATCATTTGTGAGGTAAATCTTAGTTTTTGTTTCGGTTTTTGGTGTAAATCATGACTACTATCATCTATTTTAATTTCAACCGATCCAACACTTCGAAAACACTTAGATAAACTCTCATAAACTACTAGGAAGCTTTAGGAACAAACCTGTAACAGATTAGGGTTGATGATGAAGAAGAAAAGCTGGGTTCGTGATGGAAACCATGTTGGCCGAACCTTCTGGGAAGGGAAACCCAGGTGTGCGAACCTAGGTGATTTGGCCAAGCCCTCGACTGAACCAGTTGGCTACGAACCTCCCATGTGCGAACCTTCCCCCTGACAGACGAACCCTGGACCATGCGAACCTTGTTTGATGCACCACGAACCTGGACCACTTCTGTATTGGCCGAACCTCATGCAGCTGAAGCTAGGATGGGTCGATCCTCTGCCATGTAAGCTTTGCATATGGCCGAACCTTTGCCCTCAACGAACCCACATGCTGCCAACCTATTGTGTCAGCCGAACCCTTAGCCGAACCTTGAAGGGGATGCGAACCTAGGACCCTGATGAACTGGCCGAACCTTGGGTCATCTAAGTCCAGTTGATAACAGCGAACCTTTGGTTGAGAGTTGAGTGTTAGCCGAACCTCATGGTTAACCCTACCTAGGCAGCGGATCTAATATCTTGTTAACACATCTAAGGTCACGATCGAACACATGGGTTGTTTGAACTTGGGCTTGGTCAAGTAACACTTGAGATTAGGGTACCCATGCATGCTTTCATAATTTAGAAATTTGTCACCATTTTACATAATGAACACAAATGGTATATGTGGGGTAGGTGTGAATGCATGGGAACAACATGGATATGGGTGTGCATGGGAAGTTAGTAGGGTTTTCTACTATGAAATTAACCTAATACTTTTATATAAAGTTGGTAAGTTGCCATGTTAAGGATTGATAACATTTCATAGGAACAAAATATGAGAGGAGCTATAAAAGACTAAAGCAATGATCTAGGGTTTGAAATGAGGATTAAATGGTTAACACATAAACCTTAGAAAAAAAAATACACAAGGATATGTAACTAACCTAGGTGATTTATCTAAATTATCTAGTATTAGTTAGTCGAAATACTAAAAAGGAATCATGTGGAAGATCAAATTCTAGTAATGGGCCGAGGTTGGGCCCAATGGGCTTAACCCAAGCCATCATGATACTTACACTTATATTTCATTTAAAGTTAATTATGTTTTAATAAAAGAAATTAAATTATGAACTTGTTTTAAATTAAATTACATGTATTTCTAAATTAATGTTTAATTTAAAATGAGTTAAATTAAAAACATATTAATTAAGACTTGTAATGATGAATTGAGGGATATGGGTTATTAATGGGTACTAAGTAGACTGGTAGATAGAGTTCTAGAAGTTCATTAGTCACACTGGACACTTAGTTGCACACCGAGACCAAGACCTTAGATACGACGACTAATACGTATACTTATTGTAACATCAGTGCCGGACGCGTGCCGGAACAGTGATCGCAACAGTAAACACGAACAGTAATTCAGGTACACATTACGAGAAACTATGTTTATACTATTAATGCAAATGGATTAACATGAAACTATTAAACGATTGTCTGAACCTGACTAAAATCTTAGGATTTAACAGTCAGAAAACATGTCAGACAACACAGCGTTGCAACATAAATACTTGATGTGATATGTTTTGGTGTAAACGTATGTGAGGTTAAATATGATTCTGATAGTTTAATGTTCTGAAATAATAACCTAACAGTAGAAAACAAGAATCAGAAAGCAAAACCATCGTCGTGTTCGTTCGAATGACGATTCGCACGAATACGCGCAATGGTGATGCGTTCTGACGAAACGAAAACGATGAAAGATGCGAACGATCATAAATTTAAGGAAATAAAATATTTCCTATTTTACAATTTTGAAACTCATCATTAAATTAATTAAATTAAACTATTTTAACAAATCGCGAACGAATTAACCGAAACGCGTAAAAATATTAAATTCGAAGAATAAATTAACATAACGATATTTAAAATAAATTTTTTTAACAATAATTGTATTTAAATAGCCTAAAATAATCCTTTTATTTAAAACCTACGAAAAACGCGCGTTACGTTCCGGAAACGTAACGAAAACTCGAACCGAGCAACGAAAACGAACCCGAACACCCTCGGGGGTATAAATACATTGAAACACTCATCTTTTACATTGAACACCTCTCCTTTCTCTCTCTTAACCCTAAATCCCGGTTTCAAGCTTTTTCCACCATTTTTGAAGCTTAAAACCTTCATAACTTGGTCAATACTCCATCAAATCGTCTCATTTTTGAACCCACACGAAGCTCTCATCATCCTCTACACGAAAGTACAAGGGATCGGAGCTTTAATCCACTGGAAACGAGGTAAAAATGAGCTTGAACCTTGCGAAAATTAGGGTTTTCGAATCCTTTTGTCATACCACCATCTAAAACCGGTTATGGGTTCTTCTACATGAAACTCACGACCACAAGAACCAGCCCAGCCTACACCACCTTCGAGAACACCTTGAGTTTTGACCGAGACAACCACGTCTCAAACCCTAGCTGGTTGGCGCCTACAGTGGCCGAATGGCCATGAGTCGAATGGCCTTAGGCCAAAAGGCCTTGGCCGAAGGTTTTCATTCGCCGGTCGCCACGCCCTCTCTTCGCCACTCATTCGGTCGGGACAAACCATCACTCATACGGTGGTCAACCATCTCATTCGGCCGCCTGAACCCACACATGCGGCTGCATTTCATTCGCCGGCCACTCTCAGTCGCCAACCAACCTCTTTCGCCCCTTCTTCATTCGTCAGCCACTACCATGTGACCACCCATTCGCCACCTCAGTCTCAGTCGGAGCTGCTCCTTCGGCCATGCATCTCATTCGCTCATCTTCATTCTGAGTACACCCTTCGGCCAAGAACCCTAATCCAACTAACCATCTACCAGTGGCCATCGTTCAATCCAACTGTCGGGCCCAGACATGTGTTGGGTCCATACCCATGTCCAAGCATAGAAATTCTCTCGGCCCAACAGAGGCCCAACACCCCATTCGATCCAAGATATTGGCCCAGCTAGTTGAATACACATTCTATAAGAAACAGTTTGGGCCACTAACCTTTAACAGGCCCAAATAACCCTTCTCTGGCCCAACAAAATTAACGAGGCCCAACAGCCACCCTTTGGCCCACCATCAACTCGTGCGACCATTTGTTGGGCCCAGACTTTGTGTTAGCCCAATAACAAACGGTTTGGCCTTGGGAAGAATTCGGCTCATATACACACTTGGCCCAAGTGTGTTTGTTCGACCCATGGTCATGTTTCGGCCCATGATTAATGAATTGAACCACATAACGAACGATGTAAACCAGCAAATGATATTCAATTTAAAGGGGGATATGTTGGAGGAAAACTATTGGCTTATTACAAAGGTGAAAGATTTTGGTCTAAGGAACTTAGATAAGCCTAAAATATTAAACTATTACAAAGGTGGTGACATTCTCATTTGTGATTATGTAGCAACCTGTTGAGCTTTACAAAAGTAACACACTAGACTTCTAAACTACAAACTAAACTTCATACTTGGAAAATGATAATGATTTTCAAGTAGACACAATATGACAAAATTTCAAAACAAAGTAAATCTAAAACAAATAACGAGAAATCTTAATCTTAACTTAAAATGGGTTAGGTATTAGTATGACACATCATAAGGGGACCAAGGGCCGAAGGATGACCAAGACTAATCTATGTTAGCCAACTTTATGGCTAACGCATACACACACACGAAACTCTACAACATATACTTACAAATTTCAAACATCGTAAATCAATACAGGATCGTGAATACAACGAGTACAACAAAAAGCGCGTGTGCATTTCTTGTCTAGGCTTAGTCAACCACATCAACAACAAGGTGAGTTCATTGTCCCTTTTCAAACTATTTTGATTTTAACTCGGGACTGAGAAGCATGTTATACATTTTAAAACAAATGTTTTAAATTTAACAAAATGCTTTTATACGAATTGTATATCGAAATTATGCCAAGTGCTAAAGGCATAAGTTCAAGATTTAAACTAATACTATTTGATTATGCGAAGTGCTAAAGGCATAAGTTCACTATTCAAATTAATGCTACTTGATTATGCCAAGTGCTAAAGGCATAAGTTCATTATTCAAACTAATGCTATTTGATTATGCCAAGTGCTAAAGGCATAAGCTACTTGCTAATACTAAAGCTATGTGTTAATACCAAGTATTAAGGGTATTTACTATCTGATGATGCTATTGTGGATGCTAATGCTATGAGGTTATGCTACGAACTAATACTATGAGTTATGCTAAATGCTAATGCTACGGGTTAAACTAAATGCTAATACTACGGGTTTATCCTACAAACTAATGCTACGGGTTATGCTTCATGCTAATGCTATGAAATTATGCTACATGTTAATGCTATGGGTTTAGGCTATGATGCTATGGGAATACTAAATACAAACATACATACATACATATTGAATACTTGAAGCTATGGATACTATAAACTCTTGAATGCTATGTGACTGCCATGCTCAAACAACAGTCTGGCCTCTCAGTGCTTGCCTTACTGGTTGTAAAGCTAGTACTTGTGCACAAGTTACGTAAATGCTGGAAACTTTGAATGCTATAAACTATTGGCTATGGAAGAACAATAGTTGGTCTCTCAGTGCTTGCCTTCAGGTGTTCTTCCTAGTCGGGACTTGAATAACAATAGTTGGTCTCTCAGTGCTTGCCTTCATGTGTTCTTCACAGTCGGGACTAGAAGGCATCTACTATGGTCTCTCAGTGCTTGCCATAGGGTGTCCTTCATGGTCTTAAACGAGGAAACGGACTGATGGCCTCTCAGTGCTTGCCATGCAGTGTTTCCCAAAACTATTTACACACGTGAACAGTAACTAGGACGATATTGGTGATCCTTAGTTGACTTTGTGTCATCATGGGAATCCTCTATCTCCCCCCTATGTTGCTAATTTCACATAGAACTGGTATGGATTGATACTGGATTCCTTCGGGCATTCAGTTGTCTATTCTGGTGACTCTCAAGCTAAACTCACGGATGCTATGGGTAAACTTATAAACAAAATGCTTAAACTATGATGGGGAAACGAGATTGAAGGGTAGGTAAAATGCTTAATTATTATTAACAACAGTGTCATATGCGGATTAGTATGTGGTGGGATGGCGTCTGGGTGGGTCGTAGGCTCGACCCAGGGGTATGCCCTATATATAAGCATACCGATTTGGATATTACAGGTGGAGTTAATAAGATTAAGGTTTTACCAGAAGAGGTTTGCTAAAGCTATTTAAACTTATAAACTACATGAACTCACCAACCATTGTGTTGACCTTGTTTTCTTTACATGCTTTCTCAGGTGATGCACAGGTATAAGCTAAAGCTCAGGATTGCATACTAGGCTGCCCAGATAGAGGACCTAGTTGACTTTTGGAAGCACACTTTTTGTTATTATATGAATCACTTTTGGATGTCTTGTACAGATACAAGATAGAAACATTTGATTCTTTTGGATAGGTTTACTTAGTTAAATTATCAAACATTGATGTTGTAATTTAACTTTGTAATCCTAGATTTATGTTAATTGTGCTTTAGATATTCTTAACATTGATGCTATGTAAACAATCTGATCAACACGATTATCACTCACGATATCGCGCCCCGGGAACCTTCCGCCCGACGGGGACTCCGATCCTACCCCGCCGGCCCGGGGTGTGACACTTATCGTATTCGAATTTTTTTAAAACAACTCAGGAATTCAAGATACATAGTCTACAAACAAAGAGCGTGCATTTTGTGGTAGTATAATACAGAGCAACACAGGTGAGTTCATTGCCCTTTCCTAAACATTTTTGTTTTCAAACGCGGGGCTGAGAAGCATGCGTAAACTGTTTCATTTAAATTGTTTTACGTATATGCTTTTAATATTTATTGCTTATTATATATGTTTGTTTATACTCCTAGACTCCTGTCTAGGAAATTGCTATGCAGACTTAATTAACAAGTTAACTAAATTACTCTTATGAGTAATACCTAAATTCTAAAACTCTACACAAACACTTAGTCCATCAAGCTCAAATTCAATAATCTAAATTCAAAGTGGAATCAAAAGAATTAAAGCTTAGGATCAAATTAAATGGAATCTAATCTAGTGTGTGATTAGTAAACTAGGGATCCTAATCAAAAATCTATAATCGAGAATCTATAATCATTGTGGAATCATGGAAATCAAAAGTTCAGAATCAAGAGAATCAAGTGAATCATGGGAATCATAACCGTGTGTGAATCATGAAAATAATGAAATCATTAAAATCTAATGAAACCATTAATGCTTAAATTAAGGTGGATGTCAGTTGTATAGAAATCAAGACCACGTGTAGCACACGGAAAGTCCCGGCATAAATAGTAGACTCTTGTAGTCAAGCTATATGGGCAATAATGGAAACTCTTAAACCAATCAAAATCAGGAGAATCAAAGAAGATCAAGAATCAAACGATATCCTTAAAGTCTCGGCATGTACAGTAGACCAATGGGTCAAGCTGATATGGGCATCATTAAAGTCCCGACACATACATGTAGACTCCTTGTGGGTCATGCCTGATATGGGCCACGTGTGAGAGGGTACAACTTGGACAACCACCAACAACTAAGTCTAATTGATTGAGTCAAATAAGGCCCAATCATCATGTCTTAGTTGTATTTAAATGCTTTATTATTGATTTAATTAAACATTTAATATTATATTTCTACAAGTGCTTTGGGAAATCATGAATACATGGTGACTCATGAAATCAAAGGTATTTAAATTTGTGGAAATCAAAATCTAAATTGAAGGTGAATGGAGTGAAACGCTTAATTATCATTAACAACAATATGCTAAGCAGTCCGGTATGTGGTGGGACGGTGGCTGGGCGGGCAGTAAGTTCGACCCTACATATGCCCTATATATAAGCATACTTGATTGGATAGCATAGGTGGTTATTGGTGAGGTAAGGTCGTTTATTTCAAAGGATCAAGGTAAACATTTTCAGGGTAATCAAATGCTAAGAATCAAAGGTTATGGAAATCAAAGAAGTGGGATGAAACGCTTAATTATCACCAGGAACAATATATCATGTGGTTTGGTATGTGGTGGGACGGTGGCTGGCCGGGCGGTAAGTTCGACCCTACATATGCCCTATATATAAGCATACCGAATTGGATAATATAGGTGGTTAATGGTGAGGTTAAGGTTGTCATTCAGGGTATTCAAACTCATTTTTATAAAACTACATGAACTCACCAACCATGTGTTGACTTTATTTTTGCATGACTTCTCAGGTCACGAACAGGTCAACTAAGGAGTTATTTCTTTAGGACTAGGATACAAGTTAGAGGACCTAGCTTTTTGGACTTGCATATTTTTGGAAACATCATTTCACAGATTATTTTTGTATATCTTGTGCAGATACAAGATTGAAGACTTATGATGTTGATAGTAGATTTATATTGTTAAATTATGAACTAACTGATGTAATTTAACTTTGTAATTCTATTTTCATTTAGCAGTTTCTCACATATATATATATCATGTGCAATGTAAAACAATCTGATCATTTTTGATTATCACTCACGATATCACGCCCAGGGAACCTTCCGCCCGACGGGAAATTCGATCCAACCCGCCGGCCTGGGGTGTGAAAGTTGAAGTTAACTCTCCAGTAGCTTCAAGCAGCAGCAGTGGCTCAAGTCAAGCCTCAAGTAGCAGTGGTTCAAGCCGAACTTCAAGCAGTGGGTCAGAGAAGGTTGCAAGTCAAAATGAATCAAGTTTGGGTAGCTCAAATCAGTTAGCAGGTAACTCTGATGAAAGTCCTAGTAGTAGTGAATCTGCATCAAAATTCAAAATAGTTTCTGATCTTTATGATCAAACTGTGGAAATAATTGATTTTGATGCTTGTCAATTGGCTCTCTCTTTGATTGAGCTGGTTACTTATCAAGAAGGAGCCAAGCATGAAGGATGGGTCAAATCCATGTGTGTTGAATACGATTCTCTTCAGTATCACAAGACATGGTCTTTGTGTGATTTACCAGAAGGAAAGAAACATATTGGTCTCAAGTGGGTTTACAAACTAAACATGGGGGTAAATGGTGAAATTGTCAAGTATAAGGCATGAATTGTGACAGAAGGATATGTGCAAGAATATGGGATAGATTTCGAAGAAACTTTTTCTCCTGTGGCCAGTTTTGAAATAATCCGGTTACTTTTATCTATTGCAGGTCAAAATGGGTGGTCAATATTTCAATTTGATGTGAAATCAACCTTTCTAAATGGTGTTCTAGAAGAAGAGGTGTATGTAACTCAACCACCTGGTTTCGAAGTCAAAGGAAAGGAACACAAAGTGTATAAACTGCACAAAGCCTTGTGTGGCTTAAAACAGACTCCTAGAGCCTAGTATAGTATAATTGATAAGTATTTAGCATCAAATGGATATGAAAGGAGCATGAATGAGCCCACCATGTATGTGATACAAGGAGGTAATGAAGGAATTATTGTCATTTTTTTATGTCGATGACATTATATATACCAGTCCATCCGATTGCAGAATTCAAGAAGAACATGATTGCTGAGTTTGATATGACTGATTTTGGGAAGTTGGAGTATTTTCTTGGGCTGGAAGTGGATCAAAGAGCCAATGGGGTATTCTTATCTCAAAAGAAATATGCAACAGAGCTGCTAAAGAAGTTTGGTATGATATCTTGTAATCCTTCTAATACCCCAATAAACATTAATGAAAAATTCTGGTTGGAAGATGGTAGTTCTCTTGCAGATGGGTTTAAATATAGAAGTTTAGTTGGTGGGCTTCTTTATTTAACTCATACACTACTAGATATAGGATATGCAGTAGGGATTGTATCTCGATTCATGCACAAACCTTCTATGGTGCAGTTACGAGCAGCAAGGAGGATTCTGAGGTATTTCTTAGGCACAACAGACTTTGGTTTATGGTACGAAAGAGGCGTAGAAGTGAAGCTTGTGGGTCACACAGATAGTGATTGGGCTGGATCTTCGTATGATATGAAGAGTATTTCTGCACATGTGTTCTCTGCTGGATCAAGTGCAGTGTCTTGGAGTTCTAAGAAGCAAAGTATTGTGGCTCTCTCGTCAAATGAAGCAGAATATGTTTCAGCAGCTGCGAGTGCTTGTCAAGCCGTGTGGTTAAGAAAAATGTTGGTTGACTTAAAACAGGAGAAAAAGGAGGCTACGGTGATCTGTGTGATAATAGATCAACTGTGTTTATGACTATAAATCAAGCCTTTCACAGCATAACCAAGCACATCAGTATAAAATTTCATTTTATTCGAAGTCTTGTGGAGAATGGAGAAATTGAATTACGATCATGTGACACTAATGAACAACTAAAGCACTTGGAGAAGAAAAGTTGGCCTACTTCCGTTTGTAGCTTGGAGTTGGGAGGTTTTGAATCAAGGGCAGGTGTTAAAATTAATAAGTGATTCAAACCTTATGACCATTACTTTAGTTGGTGGCAGATGGTATAAATCACGTGGGTTTATCAAGTCTTAGTATTTACCGAGTCTTATGTTTGTTTACGTTAGAAGTCCTTGTCTTTTGCTTAAGTTGTTAGTTCACTTATTTCTTGTTTAATTCTGTTATGTAATTGGCTATTTAAAGCCTGTAGTGTTTAATGAAGCAGTATTCGATTTTTTTCAAATTCCATCTTGTGTGTGTGTGCATGATACAGGTTGTTCCAACATATATAGGGGATGGTTCCTTTGTTAACCCTTCCTTATTACGTTAACCGAATAACTACATCTTATTACTTAGGAGCCCAAATTAAAGTAAATCAAATGGTTTATATATATATATGGAATTTTTTATAACGCTCATCTTTTGCCACAACCCATTAACCATCATCCAATGGCTGCTTGAAAAGGTAAGTGTGTAGGATCGTGCCACGTGTCAATTCCTTTGTCTTTAGTATGAAGGGCATTTAGGACGTTTGTTATTTATGTAAAGTTTACCCCCTTTTTTTTAAACATTCATAACTTTTTATACTATACTATTTTTTTAAAAAAATTGCACCATTATACTCGTCTCATTTTTCTCTTTAATTTCGTTATAGTCTCGACTAGTTTTTTTTAATTTTTTTTGATGTCATATATTTACATCATTGTAACGAGCTTAACGATAGCAAATTAATTAGAAATTTTTTCTAACAATGGTAAATTACAGTAATGTAACACAAAATGAAGTAATGTAACACAAAATGAAGTAATTTACAATGACATAATTAACAGTGACATAACACATTATTTACAGTGATGTAATTTTCTCTTTAATTCCAGTTATAATGTTGACTATTTTTTTAATTTTTTTTTTCATTGCCCATTATTAACATCGATATAACGAGCATAAATATAAAACATTATTTTGAATTTTTTTTCTAACAATGATAAATTACAGTGATGTAATTAATATAACACATTATTTTATTTTTTCTCTAACAATGATAATTACAATGATAAATTACAGTGATGTAATATAACACATTATTTTGATTTTTTTCTCTAATAATGATAATTATAATGATGTAATTTATCATTGTTCGAAAACAATTCAAACTAATTTGTTGTATTTAGGCTCGTTACAAATTATGGATGAGCAAAAAGCAAAAAAAAAACCGAACCGAAACCAAATTAACCGAAAAAACCGAACCGGAACCAAATTAACCGAAAAAAACCGAAACGAAATTTTACGTCAATGTAAATTACATCACGATAAATTACGTCAATGTAAATTACATCATTGTAATTTATCTTTTTAAAAAAAATTCAAATAAATTTGTTATATTTAAGCTCGTTACAATGATGTAAATATAGGACATTTAAAAAAAGTAAAACAAATTAGTCGAGACTATAACGGAATTAAAGAGAAAAATGAGACGAATATAATGGTGCAATTTTTTTAAAAAAATACTATAATATAAAAAAGTTATTAATGTTTAAACAAGAGGGGGGAAAAACTTATAAAGGTAAAATGACTATGATGCCCTTTTTAATATTTTAATGAAAAGCTTATGTAGAAGTTTATGATTGGTTGAAATGAGTTATGTAGTTGTAGCAAAAGATGAGGGTTAACTTTTATACCTTTCCCTATATATATATATATATATATAGGGGAAGGTTAAAAATATAACCCACTAAATGTGTACTAACCCAAATAACTTTGGCAAGATGAACCCGAATCTTGGATTTTTTGTTTTAAACATCATTATAACACATTTTGAACCCCATGTTCTTTTATGAGTTTGGGCTAATTCATCACCGTTCAAAATCTTACAGTACTGTAAGTTAGTAAATATTTAAAACTTACAATACTGTAGCACTCAACTTACAATGAGGATATTTTTTAAACGGTGATGAATTTCCACAAACTCATAAAAGAACATGGTGTTCAAAATGTGTTATAATGATGTTCAAAAAAAAAAATCCAAGATTCGGCTTCATCTTGCCAAAGTTATTTGGGTTAGTACACATTTAGTGGGTTATTAAAAATTCCACACCCTATATATATATATATATATATATATATATAGGGAGATGTTCAAATGTTAACCATCCCTTATATCGTTAACCCGTGTTAACCCGGCATTTTTTGCCCGAATCTTTCTTTTTTTTCATGGTTTTTATTATACATCAATAGGGGGGTTTCTTTTTTGTGTTTTTGCTAATTCATCACCGTTTATAAATTATTTACAAATGTAAGTAAATGTAATTTACTAACATGTAAGTAAATTACATTTACTTACATTTGTAAATAATTTCTAAACGGAGATGAATTATCAAAAAACAAAAAAGAAAACCCCCTATTTATGTATAATAAAAACCATGAAAAAAAAAGATTCGGGCAAAAAATGCCGGGTTAACACGGGTTAACGATATAAGGGAGGGTTAACAATGGAACCATCCCCTATATATATATATATATATATATATATATATATATATATATAGGGAGAGGATCAAATGTTAACCCTTCTTTATTGCGTTAACCGGATAACTAAATCTTATTACTTTCGAGCCCACACTAAAGTAAAATCAAAGGTGTAGGTTTTTTCTTTTATTTAATTAATGTAGGGCCCACTTACATTAATAAAAAAATAAGAAAAACATACACCTTTAGATTTACTTTAATGTGGGCCCCAAAGTAATAAGATGTAGTTGTTGGGGTTATCGCAATAAGGAAGGGTTAGCATTCGAACCATCCCCTATATATACATATATATACATATATATATATATATATATATATATATAGGGAATGGTTCTAATGCTAACCCACTCTTAGAGCGATAACCCATTAACTTTGCCAAAACGAAGCCGAATCTTGAATTTTTTTTTGAGCATCATTGTAACACAATTTGAACACCATGTTCTTTTTATGAGTTTGGGCCAATTCATCACCGTTTGGGCTCTTACAGTACTGTAGGTGTTTAAATATTTAAAACTTACAGTACTGTAGCACAAAACTTACAACGATGATATTTTTTAAACGGTGATGGCCCAAATTCATAAAAGAACATGTGTTCTAATTGTGTTACAATGATGTTCAAAAAAAAAAATTCAAGATTCGGCTTCGTTTTGGCAAAGTTAATGGGTTATCGCTCTAAGAGAGGTTTAGCATTTGATCCCAATATATATATATATATATATAGGATTGTGATCAAATAATAACCACTCTTAATGCAATAACCCAGATAACTTTGTCAAGATGAAACCAAATCGTAGATTTTTTTTGAACATCATTGTAACACATTTAGAACACTATGTTCTTTTATGAGTTTGCGAAAATTCATCACCATATGAGAGTTTACATCGTTGTAAGTTTTGGGCCTAAAACAGTTACAATGCTGTAAATCAAAAACTTACAACGATGATACCTCTTAAAAGGTGATAAATTTTCACAAATTCATAAAAGAACATAGTGTTCTAAATGTGTTACAATAATGTTAAATAAAAACCCAAAATTTGGCTTCATCTTGGCAAAGTTATATGGGTTATTGCTTTAAAAGTGGTTATTATTTGAACACTTACATATATATATATATATATAGGGTAAGGAATAAATAAAAAATATATTTTGCCTAAGAAGGCTAAAAAGGATTTTAAAAATCTCTAAAACCAACCCAAACGAACTTCAATTGAACTCATTTCGATGGCATTAGAACTGTCTCATCGAACTCTACAATATTTGCATTTTGGTTTTAGCTTAAACAACTAATTTTAGAGTTTTGATTTTAGGGCATGTTTTTTTAACTTTTAGGTTTTATCTTTAGGTTTATGGTTTATTTTTATAATTATGGTTTAATAATTAGGGTTTATTGTTTATGATTTAAGATTTACGTTTCAGGGAATTAAAAGTTGGTTCCAATGATGTAAAAATGAATTCAATCGGAGTTTGTTTGAGTCGGTTTTCGAGTTTTTAAAAATCCTTCTTAGCCTTCTTAGGCTAAAAAGACTTTTTAGGAAAACATTCCCATATATATATATATATATATATATATATATATATATATATATATATATATATATAGGGAAGGGTTCAATTGTTAAAACTTCTTTATTGCGATAACCGTTTAGCTAAATCTGGTTGGTTTGATCAATTTGTTTTAGATGATCTAAGGGTTGAAATTTATTTGAAAAAAAAATTGGGGTTTTCATGAGTAAAATATTACAATAAGGGTAATTTTGTCTTTTTAGCTTCATTGAAATTTAAGTTAGGTCATTGGACAGTTACAGTAACTTACAACGATGTAAACTCTCAAACGGTGATGGATTTTTGCAAACTCATAAAAGAACATAGTGTTAAAAATGTGTTACAACGATGTTAAAAAAAATCCAAGATATTGCTTCATCTTGGCAAAGTTATCTGGGTTATTGCTTTAAGAGTGGGTTATTATTTGATCCCAATCCTATATATATATATATAGGATCAGGAATTTTATATAACCCACTATTCCCGCGCTAACCCAAATAACTTTGGCAAGATGAAGTCAAATCTTGGATTTTTTTTGAACATCATTGAAACACATTTTGAACACCATGTTCTTTTATGAGTTTGGGCTAATTCATCACCGTTTAAAAACTTACAGTACTGCAAGTTTTTAAATATTTAAAACTTACAGTACTGTAGCACAAAACTTACAACGATGATATTTTTTAAACGGTGATGAATTAGCCCACACTCATAAAAGAACATGGTGTTCAAAATGTGTTACAATGATGCTAAAAAAAAATCCAAGATTTGGCTTCATCTTGCCAAAGTTATTTGGGTTAGCGCGGGAATAGTGGGTTATGTAAAATTCCATGCCCTATAATGTTTAAATCTTCATGCTCTCGATCCATATCCAAAATGGTATCAGAGCCATGATTACTCAAGTGATATTATATCTAAATACTCTAATTAATTGTTTGTAAATGTTATAATGACAAAATTTATTGAAAAAACAAGATTATATTTTGAGAATTTAGAATTATGCTGTATTGGCAAGTCCTGTCGGCTAGACGGTTGGATTAGCGTAAGGCTCGAAGATAGAGAGCAGCCGGACCACGTCTCGGGCTTTGGGGATGTTCCCTCAGTATAATCTAAAAGATCAAAATATTAATTAAGTTAATTCAAAAAAATTTTATCATTAAAACAAATACAAACAATGAATCAGATATCTAGATTCTTATCACGAAGAGATCATAGCTCAAGTACTTCAGCTAATGATCAAGAGGAAGATCTAAACAATAATATGAATTCTTTAGAAATAAGTATTTCTCAAATTGAAAACAATTTATCAAATTGGAATATACCTAAACAAGATGTTAAAACTATATATAAGATAGGAACTTTTGATTTCTTTCAAGATTATTCAATTAAAATGAATGAACAAACTATACCCATAAACAAAGAACATCAAAATTAACAATTACTAACCAAAGAAGCTATATTAAAGCATAGAAAGAATTATAAATTTTTACATATAGGATTAATTCAGGTAGCAATAAAACCTATGTTTAGATTAGGAATAGATGCTCCTGTATTAACTATATTAAGAGATGCTAGGCATACAAATTTCAATAATTCATTATTAGCTATGGCCGAATCCAACATAGCTAATGGTCCTATATATTTCAATTGTTATCCTAATTTCTCTATAGGATTATTTGATCCAAATATATTAGACACTTTAACTTTAACAATTAAAACAAAAAATTTAGAATTCAAAGAAAAAACAAATGCTGCAATAGTTATATATAGAGTTTATTATAAAACAATGACTACAACTATAGAACCAAGAACTAAGTTATCATCTCCAAGAGATGAAACAATATTATTTGAAGCTAATACTATGCATGCTAAAGTTATTACCCCAAAAAGATTAAAATGGAATGAAATAACTCAATCTTTAAATTGGAATTTACAAGATATAAATCCACCAAAACCAATAGATATAGAAAATCAAAAGTCTAGTATAATAGAAAAATCTGATGGTTCAATAGAAATATCTTTTAGTAATAATAATAATAATAATTCTTTTAGACATTCTATTTCAAGTTTTAGTACAAATGATTTACAAGAAAATATTTTAAAAAGATCACAATCAATGAAAATATCAGGAATAGATTATTCTAATTCTATACCTAAAGCAATATATGAAGAAGAAGAAAATGATAATAAGTCTGATAAATCATATACACCTAGTAAATCTGATATGCAATTTTATGAAGAATTAAAATTCAAATGAGTGATACTAAAATACAAATAAAAAATTCTCAGGTTCAATTTTATGTTTCAGCATTAAAAGAATTTCATAAAAAATCTAAAATATATAATATAGAGTTAGAAAAAACAAAACAGTATTTACATGAAAATAAATATGATGACAAAATACAAAAGTTTCATCATATGAATTTCAAATATTGGTTAGAAGACAAAATAAAAATTAATAAGGAACTTATAAAAATTTGTAAAACAAATATAACAAAGTATACTTGTTAATATGAGTGATACAAAATTACAGTGTAGAAATCCTCAAATGAGATTTTTAAAAGAGTTATTAAAAGATTGTTACGAATTATTAAAAATTCATCAAGATAAGTTACATTTTATTGACAATTATTTTAGTGAAGATAGTTTTGAAGATGATATAGAAGAACAAGTAAATAAGATATATTATTATACTAATTTACAATTAAATCTAGTAGAAGAAATAAAATATCAATTAAAAAAGATAAGAATAATTTCTACAGAAATATCAAAATACACTTGTTAATATAGATATGTTTGATAATCAAAAAATTTTACAACAAGAGCTAAAACAGGTTAATTTTGAAATCAAGCATACTAATTTTCTTATTTCCAACATAGGAACAGGCAAACTTAATTAAAAAGCAAAATCAATTCGAAAGAATGGTTTAAATTCAAGTCTAACTTCATTATTAGCAAAAAAGAAAACTCTTGAAGATCAGATAATTATCTTAAAATTTTAGGATGCTTAATCATAAAGAAACTATGAAATTTTTAAGATGTGAAATATTAAATAAATACAATATAGATAATTTATTATGGTATTATGATACTTTTGATTATAACTCTAGAGAAAAACATACTAAAGAATGGGAAGAATATATTATTAAGAATAATGAAAATATTACATTTTTTACTTGGTTACCTATATATTGTAAAAATAATAATATTAAATATCCTACTATAGAACATATATCTGTTAATAATAAAATTACAAAAACCTATACATTAATAAAAAATAATGAAGAATTAAATAGTATTCATCCACCTCAAGAAAATATAAAAATTATAAAGGACAAACAAGAATATATAGGAATATCACTGGCAAAAATTGGAGATGAAGATACAAAAAATTTAAAAACAATTCTTTGTCAAAATAATTATACAAATGAAAAATTAAATACTATAGCAGAACAATTAGAAAGAATTGAAAATGAGAAAATTAATATAGAAAATAAAGGAAAAGAAATTATAAATGAAAACCCTATATTTAAACCTTATACTATAGATACTCCTATTATCCTTAATAAAAAAGAAGAAACATTAAATCTATTAAAGCAACAGCTAGAAAATATTGAAAAATTAAAAAATATGAGTTTAAATACTATAAGTAATACGAATGAATCTAATGCTTCTGATACAGAATTAGAATCCCAATTCCAAAATATTAATCTAGAAACTATTAATAAATTAAAAGGTTTTACTTTAAAACCAGATACAAGGAATTGGTACCCTAAACCAACTCCTCCTGATCTACAAATAGAAGAGGGTAGCAATAGAATTTATATAGCTTTTGGAGGAAAGTCAATTTATGAATGGAATATAGATGGTCAATCTGAATATCAAATTCTTAACATATTACAAGAAATGACTATGGCAGCTAATGCTTATAAACAAAACGGAAATACTGAAGCACAAATATTTAAAATGATTGTCTCTGGATTTTCTGGAAATTTAAAAGGCTGGTGGGATAATTATGTAATAGATTATGATAAGCAATTTATATTAAATGCAAAAAAGGTAAAAATTGAGAATAATGTACAAGTTCAAACTGATGAATCAGATATAGTCAATACGCTTATATTTGCTATTATAAAGAACTTTATTGGAAATCCTTCAGATTATCAAGAAAGAAGTTCTTTAATATTATTAAACTTAACATGTAGAAAATTACAAGATTTTAGATGGTATAAAGATGTTTTTATATCTAAAGTTATGAATAGAACTGATTGTAAACAAGCATATTGGAAAGAAAGATTTATTGCTGGTTTACCAAAATTATTTGCTGAAAAGGTTAGAGAAACTATTAAAAAAGAAAATAATAATCATATACCATATGATGATTTAACCTATGGGCAAATTATAAATCATATAAATCAGGAAGGTTTGAAATTATGTAATGATTTAAAATTAAAACAAAAGATGAAAAGAGACGGTATAACTAGTAAAAATGAATTAGGAAATTTCTGTGAACAATATGGCTTTGAAAAAATAAATATGCCCAAAAATTCTAAAAAGATTAATAATACGAAGGGAAAGAATTTTAGAAAAAATTACAAAAATAAGAAATTTAAAAATGAAGAACAAAAATATTATAAAAAAGATAAAAAGAAAAATTTTTATAAAAAACGAATTATAACTTGTTATACCTGTGGAAAAAGAGGTCATACTTCAAAAAATTGTTATTCTAAAAGAAAAATAAATGAACTAAATATTTCTGATGAAATAAAAGAACAAATAAATAAAATTCTAGATACTCAAATTAGTGAAGAAGAATTTTCAGATTATAATAGTGATGATTTAAATTATATTTCTAATAGTGAGACTAGTAGTAATAACGATTGTGAATGTATTGGTCCATGTATATGTAATATTGGATCAATAAATATGATTAATGATGAAGAAAATACAATATTACTAAAACTATTAGAAGAAACTGAAGATTTAAATTTAAGACAATTATATTTAAAGAAATTAAAAGAAAATTTTAATAAAAAATCTGAAGAAAATGAAGAAAACACTGAAATATATAATTTAGATGAAATTTATAAAAAATTTAAAAAGGATAAAAAACCAATTACTATGAATGAATTACAAGAAGAATTAAAAAATAAAAAATGATATTAGTATAATTAAAGCACAAATTAAAGATATAGAAAAAGCAAAAGGAAAAACAGATAGTGATAACAGTAAAGTTAATAAAATTAATATTTTAAAAGAGTTAAATTTTCAAAAATGGTATACTAAATTAAATATAATTATTAATAATGAATTTAGAATAACGCTAACAGCTCTAATTGATAGGGGAGCTGATATGAATTGTATTCAAGAAGGTATTATCCCTACCAAATATTATGAAAAAACTTCTTATAGATTATCAACTGCAAGTGGATCTAGACTAATTATAAATTATAAGCTATCTAATGTTCATATTTGTAAAGAAGGTTATTGTTTTAAAACTCAATTCATATTAGTAAAAAATTTGACATCACAAATTATACTAGGAACCCTTTTTATTACTCAATTATATCCAATTACTATAAACAGTAGTGGTATAAGTACTAAAGTCTTAAATAAAGAAATTATATTTGAATTTGCTGATCCAGTCCTAACTAAACAAATTAATATAATAAATTTAAAAGAAAAACAAAAAGAATTTTTAGTAAGTGAAATTAAAAATGAAAGAATAAAAGAACAATTAAATGATAAAACTAATATTATTAGAATTAAAAATATTGAAGAAAAATTTATAAGGAATGTATGTTCTAATATACCTAATGCCTTTTGGCAAAGAAAAAAACATATTGTAGATTTACCATACATAAAGGATTTTGATGAGAAAAATATACCAACAAAATCCAAATCTATACATATGAATCAAGAACTAGAAGAACATTGTAAAAAAGAAATAAAAGATTTATTAGATAAAAAATTAATTAGACAATCTAAATCTCCTTGGTCATGTTCTGCATTCTATGTTAATAATAGTGCCGAAATAGAAAGAGGTGCACCAAGATTAGTAATAAATTATAAACCTCTAAATAAGGTTTTAGAATGGATAAGATATCCTATTCCAAATAAGAGAGATTTATTAAAGAAAATATATGAGGCTAAGATATTTTCTAAATTTGATATGAAATCAGGATTTTGGCAGATTCAAATCTCCGAAAAGGATAAATATAAGACCGGATTTAATGTTCCATTTGGACATTATGAATGGAATGTAATGCCATTTGGATTAAAAAATGCTCCTTCAGAATTTCAAAATATTATGAATGATATAATTATTCCTATAGGAAATTTTTCAATAATTTACATTGATGATGTTCTAATATACTCTAATTCTTTAGAACAACATTTTAAGCATTTAAACATTTTTTATGATACAATTCATAAGAATGGATTAGTAGTATCTCCTACTAAGATAAATCTATTTAAGACAGAAATAAGATTTTTAGGTCATGATATCAAACAAGGAACTATTATACCAATAAATAGAAGTTTAGATTTTTCTAATAAGTTTCCAGATGAAATTAAGGATAAGAAACAATTACAGAGATTTTTAGGATGTTTAAATTATATACATGATTTCTTTAAGGATTTAGGGATTATTTGTAAACCTTTATATAATAGATTAAAAAAGAATCCTGAACCTTGGACTCAAGAACATACTAATATAATAAAACATATCAAAAATAAAATAAAACAATTACCATGTCTAAATATTCCACATCCTAATGCTAGGTTAATTGTAGAAACCGATGCTAGTGATTTAGGATTTGGAGGAATATTAAAACAATCTTTAGAAGATAATAAGGAACAATTAGTTAGATATTATTCTGGAGCATGGAATAATACTCAGAAGAATTATTCAACTATAAAAAAGGAAATTTTAAGTATTGTTTTATGTATTAAAAAATTTGAAGATGATTTATACATAAAACCTTTCTTATTAAGAATTGATTGTCTATCAGCAAAACACATTTTAGAAAAGGATATAAAAAATTTAATATCTAAACAAATATTTGCAAGATGGCAAGCATTATTAAGCAATTTTGATTTTCAAATAGAGTTTATTAAAGGAGAAAATAATTCCTTACCTGACTTTTTATCAAGAGAATTTTTACAGGGAATATGAGCAAGGATTCTAAAAAGATTGTATTATCAAAATCATCATTATCAGCAAGTTCTTCTTCAAATTCTCCATTACCTATTTACAACAGCTTTACTCCATTATCCCCATTTCCAAGATTAAGGCCATCTTCTCCTACTCCTATATCTTCCAGACCACCTTATTCTTCTGTTGTTCAAACAACTAGGATTTTACCTCAATCAATTATTCGTCCCAATATACCTTCCGTATCTTCTCCTCCTACTGATTCTAGCTTATATTTTATCAATCCTAATCATAAAATTATAAAAATTCTAGAACCTATTGAGGAAGAGAAAGTTTCTCAAAGTTTTTTAACCCTTATAGATTATCTATATCCAAGAAACTGTCATTTCTTTGATTCTGATAAAAAGAATATAGATTATTATCAAGCTATATTAGTTGATACTGAATCTGTTGTTATTCAGCATATTCTCAATCCTCAGAACCCTTCAAAAATTGATTATTCTAAGATTAAAATTAAAAGAGTAATAACCCTTGAAGAATGGAAATCTAAACCATTCGTTCAAAAGACTCTTTCAAATTTTAATTCCTATTCTCAATATAATTATTATGATTATCAAGAAGCATGGGAAAAGGCATTATTATTCAGAAATTTCAACCATTCTTGGTTTATATACTATGATGATCAATTTTCAAACAATTATCCAAGATGGTTTGTAAAATGGTTTAAGTATATGAGAATTATTCCAGATGCTTTTCCCAAAACCATTTCTGACTCATATAAAAAGTTTATAGACTATTTCAAGCAAGATGGACTCCCTGATTTCGAATATACTCTTCAATTTATGACTGTGTTTCGAATTCCATGGATTTTCTCTTGGACTTATCATTATCAAGTTAAACAAGATATATCTCCTCCTCTTCTATTAAGATACTATAGAAGCAAGTGGTGGAATAAATTCTCAATAGAAAAGGCTAATATTGCCGCGGTTCAAAACTATTATAAGTCTATAACAAATCAACAGGAGAGATCTTTAAAATCTCCTATCAATCGATCTCTCAATACTTTTGAAGACCAAGATTATATTATGAGGTTACAATCTTGTTTTTCACCCGAGGAAATGCAACGTATTATAAATGAGATTAAAAATTCTCCATCTTCATCTAAAAAGTCTACTGATGAAAAAATATTTCAAGATTCTCAAGATCCAAATGATGATCCATATAATGATATTGGACCTATATAAAATATCCATGGGTTGATCCAATTCACTAATGGGTTAACTACAATTATTGTCAATACGATCTGTCAGGACTCAATTATTATCAAGACTCATTTTTCAAAGATGCCTTTTCAACTTTATGTCAACTTTATCTTTCAAGATGCTTCAAGGACAATTATATACAAAGACAAACTATGATGAAGACAAACTACTTTATCAAGATGGCCGACAGAGATCAATTATTTTGATGACTCTGAAGACCCTCAATTATGAAGATATCTCTATAAATAGAGAACCCCATAGCTTAGTAAATCATCAGAAAAAATACTTAGAATAAATGTATGAAAAAATCCTCTCATCAAAAACTTGTATTATCAACCACTCAATGTTCAAAGTCTTTAGATTTTCAATATATATATATATATATATACATATATATATATATATATATATATAATTTGCAGATGTTTTCTTGGATTATATTTATATCTTGGCTCATGATTTTAGAATATATGAAGTTAATGATATGTAATTTAATTATTATGGTGTGTTTCATTATATTTTTATGAGTTAATTGCATAAATGGTCCCTATAGTTTGACTAAATTGCAGATTTGGTCCCCAAAATTTAAAATTTGCAAATTTAGTCCAAACATTTAAAGTTAATTGCATAAATGGTCCCTATGGTTTTATCAAAATGCAAATTTGGTCCCCAAATTTTTAAAATTGCAAATTTAATCCAATAATTTAAAGTTAATTGAGGAAATAGTCCCCATGGTTTGAGCAGATTGCAGATTTGGTCCCCCCAACTTTAAAAATTGCAAATTTAAAATATAAATAGTTCACAAATCCAAATTAAATATTTCAACTTTATTAAAATACTTTAAACATTTTCAAAATAATATGTTTTATTCATGGAAGTTATTTAATACAGTTGTATCCATATTCATTGATTCAAAAAATAACAAAAACATATTGAATAATAAACATTATATATACAAGATTTTGAATTCGCAAGTTATTTAAACAATATTATCTTGTATATTTAATGTTTATTATTATTCAATATTTTTAGCTATTTTTCTAATGAATGAATACGAATACAACTATTTTAAACTTTAATAGATAATACAAATTATTTTAAGAATATTTAAATTAATTAAATATTGTTTAACTATTTAATTTGGATTTGCGAATTTTTTCATTCTAAATTTGCAATTTTTAAAATTTGGGGACCAAATTTGCAATCTGCTCAAACCATAGGGACCTTTTCCATGATTAACTTTAAATGTTTGGACTAAAGTTGTAATTTTTAATGTTTGGTGACCAAATCTGCAATCTGACCAAACCACAGGGACCATTTATGCAATCAACTTTTAATGTTTGGACTAAATTTGCAATTTTAAAAGTTTGTGGACCAAATCTACAATATGGTCAAACCACAAGGACCATTTGTGCAATTAACTCTATTTTTATGAACAATGTTGTTCAATTCTTACATAGTAATTTTTTTTAATTTGTAATACTCTATCCAGAAATAGTAGACATGCAAAATCATTTTAAAGTAGGATAGTGCTTGATTATTGTTGAATTGATAATTTTTTGTTTTGGTATGTGATTTTACAAGTATGGGATTAGCATGCATAGTTTTACTAACATGGTATGTTTTCAACATGTTTATCTATATTTTTGTTGTTGAAATATTACATGATTCGTTATATGAAATTCAATTTTATAAAATTACTAGGTTATAAACCCGTGTATTAAACGGCTTTGTACATAAAAATTATATAATTTTTTTGCTGATGTCTTTATAAGTTTACATAATTAAAATAATTATATTAGTTATACATTTTTAATATTAAAAAAATTTTAAAAATTAAAAGCTAAAAAATGTTCTTAATATGTGTGTGTGCATAACATTAAACATAGATGATATTTATTATCATATTATCATATTATTAATTATTCCTATTAATTTGCTATATTTATGTAAACAATGTATATAATTAATAACATTAATTGTGAGTTTTATATTAAATTTTAAAAACAAACATTTATTTTTGAAAAAAATAAGAGGATGTCATGTGACATTATTTGGAATCAATTATTAGTATAGGAAAATTGTCTTTATAGGTTGAGACTGCCTTATGTAATGATAATGAATTCAAGTCACGAATATGTAATATTGTGTGGATTGATTTAATATTACTTGAAGACTGTGATAACTTCTAGTTATCAATCATGGATGTTTATGAGCTAAGTAATGTATTAGTTTGGAAATATGTTCAAGATTAGGGACATGTATATTCTTGCTTTTTACCGTGATTGTGATATAGATACCCATGTATTTGATAATATATGCTCTTACATTGTTGCGATTAATATTTATCACAAATCTTAGATATAATATCATAAAATCTTTGAATCATTGTTTAAGTATACACATGTGGAATAATTCGTCTTTAAATCAATAATATGAATGATGAGAATTTGATTGAATTTTACATGAAATCACTCATGTTAAAATTTAATAAGTCCAAATCATGTCATTTTATTGAATTCTAAACGGATCATAAAATATCATAAGATACATTATGTCTCGATTAAATAATCAAATTGGAAATCAAGTTAACATATTTAAAACATAAAGGAATGGTATCCAAAATTGAATATAAATGACTTATTATAGTCATATACTTATAAGACATTTGATATGGCATGCTTTGGCCTATAGATTAAGATACTATCATCATGATTCTTCAGGAAAGCTAGACTAGTCCCATAGTATATCAGAGATTTATACAGTATCCATACTTCCAGTTAATACGTGTATGTCTTACAAACCTAATTTTAATGGGATTATGAAATTAAAAATACATCTAAACACATATGTATTGAATTAACTTAGGAAATTTAATTAGGTATCCTAACCTAATGAGTTGAATTCCTATTATCTAAAGAAAAACCATGTGTTCTTGAGAATGAGATAAGAATTTCATATGCCAATGTCTAAGGTATACTAAAAATAAAACACCATTACTACAATACCTTCATACATTAAGTCACTCTAAATCTAAGTGTAGATACAAGGTATATTTAAATCTATGGCATTCCTCTATGGTAACATATAAATATATAATATAACACTCATTATAATTATGTAGCTCATAATCATATAAACATGGCATAGTTAATATGAGATAACTCGTATTTGGTTAACTTAGTTATAGCCTAGGTCACCATTTCTAATAACCTAATTCCCTATAACATGGCTCTGATAACAATCTCTCATACCCTAACCTATGACAGAATATATTGGAACGTGATTTGTAATTGTTCAAAAGCTCATAGTGCTACTTTAAAGTTTATGTACTTAAGCATCCATGTTAAATAATCATTTAAGATTCATGTGTTTAATTTAATATTTGAGATTTGAATTCTATGATAATGATAGTTATATGTTAAAGTTAGTTTGCTGCCTAAGTATTTTAGCTTAAATTTATTACTTGAAGAATGAGTTTTGTCTAAGTTTATAAATAGGGAACTTTGACATCAATATTATTTATCCAAGTTAAAAAATTTGTTTTTGTTTAAATTATCATCAAGGGTTCTAGAGTATTGTAATAAAAAGAAAAATAGTTATTATTAAAAAACAAGTATAAATCATAATTGAATGCCTTTTATAAATCTTTATAATCGATAGCATCTTAATTTCAAAATAATTTAAAATCATATATGACGCCTTATATTTACTTCTTAATCGATTATTCAAATCAAATTATTGTTGTCAAGTGAAATTCATAGAGGCGGACGTTGATAACATATTTTTTGAATTTGAACTTTTTTTTTTATTTTTAAAAATTAAATTAAATTGGAAAGTTAGATAAAATAAATTCGATGTTACAGAAACCCTCTATTTTTATGCATAAATATATATAAAAAAAGGTAGCTTAAAAACAACACTCTAATCTTAGTCGAGTGGAAAACGGCACTGGTTCGAACTTGTCATAGTGATGCCTGCCTAATTCGAGAAACGCAACAGGTCTCCAATGAAACAATAGTCAACAATAAATAACTTTGTTGATAATTTTTCTTCTTAACACTGAATCATACAAAGCCTTTAAATAGGGCCACAAACAAAGAAAGCAAAATTTAAACAATGAGTAAAATAAACATGCATGAGTGCTACTAGATCATGGGTTAACTACTACTCTTCTAATTAAACAAAATATTAAAAGAGATTTGAAAGGAAACGTGAGCTAAAAATGAAGGGACAGAGACATGGAACTTTTGGTTGGTTATGGGTGATGGATTAGTGTGGATCAACCGTATCAATATCCGCCCCTTTAAAACGGGTCATGTCCTTATGACCCATAGTGTGAGAATTTACTCCTAGCCATGGTGGATCTTTGCGAGAAGGCATGACGGAGTCGGGAATGAAAGCACCAAATGATACGTGCCTAATTCGAAAAGGCAACAAGTCTCCAATGAAACAATAATTAAACACTAGATAACTTTGTTGATAATTTTTCTTATTGAATCATGCAACGCCTTTAAATAGGCCCACAAACAAAGAAAGCAAAACTTAAACAATGCAGTAAAATAAACATGCATGAGTGCCACTAGATCATGGGTTAACTACCCCACTCTCCTAATTAAACAAAATATTAAAAGTTTAAAATAGATTTGAAAGGAAATGTGAGCTAAAATGAAGGAAGAGAGACCTGGAACTTTTGGTTGGTTATGGGTGATGGATTAGTATGGATCAACCGTATCACATAGCCTGTCTTTTTTAAAAGTTCAAAAACTTTTAAACGCACCAATCAACATACAAAATATCACTTCAACCTATTCAGGTTTTTAAGTCGGGGTTCAAATTCATCCACGCCTAAAACCAGCCCAAAAGTGAATGACCTTATTGTATATGTTTTGATCTTCATAACAAAATCGCTATAACTTCATACATTTCTTTTTTATACTTATTATTGCTGACACAACATTGCATAAATAAACTTCAAAACACTTATCGAGTGATTTTTTTTATCTCTTTGTATTTTGTCCTATTAAATTAGCTTTTTATCTTCACAACCAAATGGTCGTAACTTCATGAGTTTCTTTTTATGCTCAATGACATTAATGTTGTCAACACAACACCTATAATGAAATTCATAAATGTGTTGCACTACAAGATGTCGATTTTTACTCTTCGTATATTTTTCTATTAAATTACCTTTTTAAAATTATTATGCTGCGACATACGAAGCAGTGTTTTCTGCATGTGTTTCAATTTATATAATTGCATCATCGTAACTTTATATGTTTTTATAATCGTTCTAGTGCGCCCAACACATGGGTAACTTGCTTGTTATTACTAACTTAAGAAAGAAAGGTTTGTAATAAAGTAGTCGTGTTAACGTGAGTTTTGATGACTAACATAGAAGTTCTGACACGGATTTTAGGACTCATAAAGTTCATCGTGTTAACTTTCACTAATATTTCAAGAGTTTTGCAGTAAAACAGACAAAATGTAGTAATGCAGTATAATTATAACTCTGTAAGTTTTAATTATGTGTGCAGAAAATGTAGAAGTCCATATGTTGGGCTAACATTTTCAAGAGTTTTGCATTTTCATAATTTCATTTGTGTTTATTAGTTCATTTTTAAGACAAAAACAGCACCTTTCACTTGTATGCTTTGTGGGTTGAGCCCAGAAAGCCAAGCATTGGATACGTGGGCCGATATGGACTACATATAACATTATCACATATGCAAATACAACCCATCGTTTAAAATTTGGGCCCTGACTCAATGAGAAGACGTCGCTAGAGTAATAGATTTTATTATTATTTTTTTAATCTGTTAACAGTGTACGTAAATATGGCTGTTTGAGATCTATTCGAATAATAGACACTATCCGAGATCTCATTAACATGATTTAAATAGATCCTTGCTAAACGCAAAGCATGGCTTTGAAAGTCAGTTAATTTGATTTTTTTTATTTTCCTAAAACAGCATAAGAACTAGTTATGAACATGATATATTTAAACCATTTGTTGGTTCAAGTTTCTTAAAAGTTAGTTTCAACCATATCCATCCAAACGGAGATGCATTAAAAAAACAAGTTATGGGTTTTGAACTAGAACCAAAATCGGTTTGAACCGGGTTTATAGTGAATTCTATTATATACGTGAGTCCTACCGGATTCTTAAAATTTTTTTACTTGACTTGTTCTCACTTACCCCATAATAAAACCGATTCCGGAACTACTTCAGGTCTTTAAAACAAAACAAGAGAGTTCTAGCTATTGGGAGTCTTATTCTAGTTGTTTTCTAGCTTTTTTTTCCAGTTTTTTACCACATACATCCTCTGATATTCATGCTCCTGTTTACACTGTTGCTTCTTCTGGTCCCTCCATCACACGAACTGATCCGTATATCCCTACTGTTTCAGTGAATGAACAGCTCAGTACACTGAACAGTTTGGTGCTTAGGCTGATGGAGAGGAACCATCAGCATGATGAAGTTATTGCCAAGCTCACACAGAAGGTCAGTGAGCAAGATGCTCTACTACTCTAGGATGCTGACCAACGTGCAGACTTGAGGGCCAGATCTGCTCAACAGGAGGAGCAGCTACTCAAATACATTGACAAGCATAACCAGTTGGCTTTGACTGCCTCTGGTTTCAGTGACCGGATCCAGACTCTTGAGGCCGAAAACTTGCGTATCACCGAGCAAGTTGAAAGCCTCAAGGAGGCCACTCCTAGGATCGAAGGCACTGAAGCTGACTCCAACGATTCAGACGAAGAAGCAGAATATGAAGAAGAAGATGAGGAGTCTGATGAGGAGAAAGTTGATTATGAAGATTCAGATAAAGATGATGATTCTGATGATGATGATGGTTCAGGGAGTGGGTCTCCTAGTTCGTCAAGTGCAGCAGATGAGTAGTCCCCTCCTACTGAGATCCAAACCAAGACCAAGCACGACAAGAGTGCTAAGGCTCCTCCTCCTCCTCCTCAGACTGAAGATCCTAAAGCTACTGAGGAAGTCCAAGTTGTGCCTTTGAGACGTCGGTTGGATGAGACGTTGACTATGATATTAGACGCTCAATGCATTATACAGCACTCAGTCAGCTATGATAAGGAGGAAGGAGAGATCATTCACTGCTTATCCAAGGAGCAGATTGCTGAGCTGTTCAGATTAAATCCTGACAAGGTGGTCATTGATGACACCTCTGCTCCTGTTTCTGATATGCCTTCTCCTAAGACTTTTGATGATGTGGATGAAGTGATTTTGGAGGATATCACTGAAGAAGAGACAACAAAGTATACTTCAGCTAAGGATGAACTACCGACTTTTACTGACCTTTTTGGACTACACACTGAAGAGGAGCTAAGCAAAAAGGTTGAAGAAAAGGTCAGCGATAGTGGGTCTTCAGCAGAAGACATTCAGCAAAGAAAGGAAGAGTGGAAAGCTTAATGGGAGATCATGAAGAAAGAGAGCGTTTAAGTATATAGGACCAAAGGCTACAAGGCTGGAGGTCAGATACTTAGCTGGGCATACTTTCATGATCTACAGTGCTATGCTGTCAAGAAAGAATGTGGAATTCAGTATTTCAAGAACCCCCACGACTTCAAGACGTTGCCAGGCTTTGAAGTCAATCAGCTCGCACGTTTGAAGATGCTTTATAGTGGAGATTCGGGGATGTCCGCTTGGTTCTCCCTACAGATTCAATATGAATACAGGAAGAGGTGGGTTAACTTCAAGCCTCAGGAACCAGAAAGATATTATTTGCCAGAGATCAATGCAGATATCCGCAGGCATAAGGTTATCCTGAAGTGACTGCCTCCAAGAGTCATGAGGAAGATTCCTTTGAGGAAGATGCGTCAAGACTTCTTGGACAGCTTCCGATGGTGGTATTACGATGGGCGAACTGCAGAGGCTGTGATAGTGCTTTGCAATGACAAGAAGTGGGAGACTGAACGTATATTTGACCCGATGTGGTTGATGAATCTGTCACACAACGATGTCAAAGTCCTTTGCAGACACCAGATTTTTTTTGATGTATAAGACATGGAACAGGCACTACAGTTTATGAGGGTAATCCGGATCTATATTGTTTTTGGGATTCTTGCTAGAACAGACTGGAAAGCCATCTCAGACAAATACTTCAAGAAAGATGCTTCAAAGTGAAGAACTAGGTCCAAGGGGGAGTATGTTGGTGCACGAAATGTCCCTAGTTCAGTTTTGTATGATCTTTGATGTATAAAGTTTATGTTATCAATGAAATCAGTCTTTCTATATTGTTCTTAATGTTTATTCTAGTTTATATGTGTTTGATTATGTTTAACTTTAATTATATATGTCTTATAGACCCAATCGGACGAATGACCCTAAGAATGAGGTCATTCGGCCGAATGAACGCCTACATAATGACTAGGGCGCTCGAATGAGTCATCCGCATGACTCATTCGGTTGATCTGGCTTATTCGGCTGAGTCATTCGCTGAATGAGTTGTTTCGGCCACTCATTCGGCCGAATGAGTACAGTATATAAATACTTGTTCAAACAGATTCAAACCTAACTTTTTCGAGCCCTCTTTCTTCCCAGAGCACTCTAGTGTCAAACCCTAGAAGTTTTGAGCGGTTCTTGACTGTCCAACTTCGATTCTCATCCCGTGGTGTTCGATCTTGATACAAACGTTCATCCCTCACCTTCGGATCACCATGGGTGCTGTTGGCCATTGGAAAACCCTAGAATAGGATTCCGCACTATTCAAGAGGATGCCGAGCTGATCTACATAGGAACCAGAGTGTTTTTGGGATCCAACTTGGTCATACAGTTACGACACAAGGTATTTCGATATGATACCAAGCAAGGTATATTTCGATATGATACCACACAAGGTATTTATGTTGTCACACAGACAATAGATATGTTACCACACAAGGTATTTCGATACGATACCACAAAAGGTATTTACGTTGTCACACAAACAATATATACGATACCACACAAGGTATATTTTGATATGATACCACACAAGGTATTTACGTTTTCACACAGACAATAGATATGTTACCACACAAGGTATTTCGATATGATACCACATAAGGTATTTACGTTGTCACACAGACAATAGATATGTTACCACACAAGGTATTTCGATATGATACTACACAAAGTATTTACGTTGTCACACAGACAATGTATATGATACCACACAGGTATATTTCGTTATGATACCACACAAGGTATTTAGTTATGTTGTCACACATACAATAGATATGTTACCACACAAGGTATTTCGATATGATACCACACAAGGTATTTACGTTGTCACACAGACAATAGATACGATACCACACAAGGTATATTTCGATATTATACCACACAAGGTATTTAGTTATGTTGTCACACAGACAATAGATATACAGAAATAAAACATTTTATTACGGCAATACCGCTTTTAAACATTGATATAGTTTTGTACAAAAGAGTGCCATAGGAACCACACTATCAACAATCTAACCAAATAAGTTCTATTTCACACAACAAACATACCATGACATCAACTACCAAACCTATTCGCATGTGTCTGATGGTATCTACAATGAGAATCCCAAAATATCCACTCCCTGGTCATACTTACCATAAGAAATACGGTAAGCAGGCAATCACCATGGCTATATCCGCCATCACTATAGTGAGTCCTATCAGTCTAACCTCCACACTCACCATCCCAAACATCTCCATAACCTCCCTCAACCTCACAACCCTCAACCTCATCACCTCAACCTGCTGCCAAAATGCAGCAATCATCACCTGCATCATCGTCATCCTCATCCTGTCCTATATAATAGTCCGTTAGGCTCGTGTGCCTGTGTCAAGTATGCTCACCTGCTCCACCAGTGTCAGGTGAGATGTGAGCATCTCCAATACAGTGGCATGAGTATCCTGCAGAGTAGTGTGCGACTCCTGCAGCTCCATTCGAGTCTCCTAGAGGTCCAAAGTCATCTAGCAAAGTTGTGCCCTAAGCTTCGCCTGATGGGATGACTCCCCTACCTCGTGTATGTTGCCTGGAACATCTCTAGGTGCCAACTAATGTCGTGGGGGAATACCTGTTGTCTTGTGGGCATGACCCCGCATACGTTTGAGTTTGGAAGCTAAAAGTTTATAAAATGAAAAGACAAGGGCTAAAACTGTAAAACCCTTACACCCTTTCTTTTTTTTTTTCTCCTTTGCTCAATTCAGCAACAGAAACTGACCCTGCTCCCCTTCGCGACCCGGTTGGTTTTCGGACCATATATATGCGTTGACAACTCAATTCTAACTAGTTTTGGTAAGGATTCGATCATGTAAATCGTCAGCAATCAAAAATTAATGGAGTTAAATTCTCAAATATATACATTCGAACCGGAATTCGAATTTGATCAAAATCGGTATAAAACTCAAATTAATCAAGCATACATGTTCTTTTGACCATTTTGAAACAGTCAGTGCAAATCAAACACTCACAAAACATTCAAAATACGATTTGGAATCTAGAACCATCGATTGCTACCACTTAATCGAACTTGTTCAATTCAATTCAATCACGTAAGTTTTATATACATAATGTTCTGTCACACCCCCACCTCTCGTCACCTGTGATGATGTCACTGATCAATCTAAGATCGTTGCGGAAGCATAGTGGTGAACGTCCAATGTCAAAAACATTGCATTAAAAAGTCATCAAATTAATATTAAGTATTTAATTAGTTATTTTAGTTGAATATCATACAATGTATGATAATGTAGGAACCTATAATGATTCAGGTTCTTAATACAAGGTTGATGACTCATTAGATTAATCAGAATATTCTCAGATTAACCAAATTGGTGTTATTGCTGATTATCTTACTGGAACAGTTTCTAGATGAATTTCTGGCTTAGGAATAGTCAATCCTTGTTATTGATCACCCAAATATCATGAAACATAAGAATGTGACATTAGAACAGGTTTAATAACCATGTTCAATGTACTAATATCACTATTATCATAAACATCAGATTATCATTCCAGTGATTATCTTAATGCTTGTTATTAGTTTGAAACACTCAGACTTAACCTAGCATTTCAATGAATAATCCAGACAATCACAAGCATTGTTACAATCCAATGGTTTAAACCATTATAAGCTAAGAAATAGTTTCATGATAACCGGGCATTACAACAGATCAAAACAAGGATTTAACCGTTAACATATCAAGTTCTTCGTTTCTAACCAATCCTAGCCATCATCTAGGCAATAATCAACAATCCTAACTATTGCATTACGTTCAAAACAAGATCTAATCAAACCATTATCAAACTAGTAGGATGAAACGGATTGTTACCTAATCCGACGGATTTCTCGGACACAAACGATGATCAGACATTGTAGAATCGTTTACTAGCTTCAATTCTATGATCAGATGGCTTTAGAATCAAGATTTTGATGTTGAAAGTTCATATGGTTCGTCTGGATGGTGCTAGAGTTCGAGAAGATGATAAATTGAAACTTCTGCATGAATCTGATATGCAAAGCTGATTCTTTAAACCGCCTTACTCGTCGCGTACCGCCAAGAGGGCAACTTTTTCCTTGGCGTACCGCGAAGAAATCCGTAGTAGACTCAGATATTTTGACTCATCGCGTACCGTCAAGGACCCTTAGAATAGCCTTGGCGTACCGCGAAGAGTCCTTAAGTGCAATACTTCGAAATTTTTCTTCGCCCATGTTCACGATTTCTCAGATACTATCATTTCGTGATAATCACAATCGTTCTATTAATGTGGATTTCAAGAACTTTGAGATGTGCTTTCAGTCAATGATGACGAAATCTTTGAACGTAATTGTCACATGTTCGGATTTGAATATAGATCAAAAGCCCTATCATTTTGGGGGCTTACAATCTTTAGGATAAATGAATTCGAACCATAAAGAATTAGGGTTCTTCGGCCTTAATCTTATTTGGGGAAAGCTAATTGTTTATGTTATATTTATTTGGGGCGGAACTTAAACCAAATGTAAGAACTAGCCTACTGGTTAAACGATTCATGATAATCCTTTGATCCGGGTTCGAACCCGGCTGGCGTCCATCAACCCGATTTTTTTTTAATTTTTGGACCATTTTAATCAGATTTTAAATTATAAAAATCTAAAAAATCTAAAAACTATAAAATTATTTTCTTTCAATCTGAGAATTATATACATATATATATATATATATATATATATTAGAAAATAAGTTCTATGTTTTACTAATTTAAAAGATAGAGTGATTAAATTTATTTAAATTATATATATATATATATATATGTATGTATGTATGTATGCATGCATACTAATTTAGTATTAAATAAAAATCTAATTAAAATGTTATAAACTCATAAAAAAATAAATTTTACATATTTTGAATGTAAAAAAAAAAAAGAAAATAACTTACAAAAATAAATTTATTTTATTTAAACAAAACCCACAAATTTTGATAATTTCAAATACTTTTATGAATCAAGTTTTCTTTTAAACATGCATATTGAATAATTTGTTTTTAAATTATTTCAAATACTTATTTAAGTTTTTAAAACAATTTATTTCAATTTCATTAAATGAAATACAATTGTTTATTAGTTGACATATAAACCTATTAAAATCCTTATTGATATTAGTTTTCTGAAAACAAATGATACAATGCATTTTAAAATAACTAAATTTAGAACATATAATATTCTATCATTATTATATTTATATGAGACAATAGAAATATTTATTTAAAATACTAAATAAATATTTTTAAATCATCATTCAAGCTAAAGACGATAGTTCTTTTGATTTCAAACAAGTTTGTCTTAGGAAATCCATAGAAGACATAGATTTAAGACATTACATAAGAACTTTAGGAACACTTGACTTATTAAGTTATTCCTATAAATTTTAAGATGAGAGCTAGTTTCTGACTCATACATTCTATCAAGCATTCTGGTATAGCTAACCAAACAATCAAGTGAGTTTTCTTAACACTTCCTTTTACATTCTTGTTTTTGGGATGTTACACATGTTTTATTCAAACTTTATTCATCCTACTATTCATTCAATTTATGATGCAAGCCTTAGACCTAGTTAGCTTTATGTGTTAGAGGCTAGGCTTATACAATGTGTTGATTCTATGTGTGTTGCCAGTCAAGCAAACTAGTACTTAGTAGCCTAAGATGTGTTAGATATCATCTTCGCATTAGCTTCTGCCATTGTGTGAAAAGAGTGAAAAGTACACCTAGCAAACTTGTTGAAATAGAAATGTTAATTTATAGTATGACAATACTTGAATTAACAGTTTGTATGAATACTTGTTTGGACACAAGCTATTGTTATTCATTCATTCATTCTATTTATTCAAACTTGTATTCATGCTATGCTTAAGATGCATATTCTAGTTAGACTATAGTTTACATCCTTTTTATACATATTATTTAAACTTAGTGTGTAAACTCACCAACTATGCAAATATTTTACAAACTCTATTTTACATGTGTGTACAGGTTAAGGAAGACATGATGAAGACCTAGGATAAGAATTAGTAGACCTGGATAAATTGTAAACAATGTTTTTGCATTTCAAATTTAATTTTTGTGTATTTAATTAATGTAATGTTATTTGAATTTAATGAATGACATGTATTGTTTTAATGAGGATATTGAAACACATAATAGCACAATGAGCTTTTGAGCATTCATAATCGTGTCCCGACGCATTCCAGTGTCGTTTTGGGTGTGATACATCATGAATATCAAAACATAGACAAAAAACTGGACGTAACAACAGTCAGCTCATCTAAAATAATAAATTGAACCGTGTATAAAAACTTTTAGACAATTAGTTAATTAATTTATTATTATTATTATTACTATTCACTCGTAACGATGTCGTTTAATGAGTTTCCCGCGCGTTGAGACGAGAATTCTTTAATGATTTCTAATATTAGAACGCACACACAATTTCGTATACCAAAAACATATACAAAAACACGTTACAACATTTTTCATTTTGATGTAGTTATAACCCTAAAGTGTAGTCTTTATAACGTGTCCGCCACATCATAACAAAAAAATGCATTTCTTAGTTATAAAATATAGCATTAATAAACACGAACATAAGCCGGCCAAATAAAACGGGTAAAATTTAATTATTGTTATCAATTATTATTTAATAAATACTATTTATGATCCTACCGTCATGTCGCGTTGACAGCATAACGTATACCAAAACATAAACCAAAAACCGGCCGCAAGAGCTGTAAATCCGTCTTAAAACAATAAATTGAATGTTTGCAAAATTTTGACTATTAATTAATTAACTATTATTGTTATTATTTATTATATAATAAATAGTATTAATATTATATAATAATAAGTCATTATTAACTATTATTGTTATTTATTATTTTTATTATTTAATTATTATTTTTATTTAATTATTATTATTATTTAATTATTAGTAATAATATATAATAATAATTATTATTATTATAACATACGGCGCCGTTTTATTTGACTTCCATGGTATTTTAATCGATTATTATTATTAATATTATATAATAACCACTAAAATTATTTAATTATTATTATTATCCGGCCATCATAAAATTTTATTTGACTTCCATTTATATATATATTAAAAGGCAAAAAGTTGGTGTGAGATGATTTTACTGTTCCTTTTGTTACATATTTATATGCATGTTTTACAAGTCTCAATGCATGTCTCTCACTTTCCCCTCAAGTTCATCTCTTTACGAGAGAAACCATATTTTAATAGGTCTCCATCTCTCACCTCTTTCACACACATATGTTCTTTAACACACATATGCTTCACCCCTCTCTTACCCAAATCGAACATTTATTAACGGTTTGGTTTTACGGCTGAGCCCGTTAAAAATAAAAACTAAATCAAACCAAATCTTTTACAGTTTGAGATGTGCTAATTACACCAACTCCAGTATTCTCAATCTACATATATATGTGCGCACACACATACGGTTTTGTTCGGTTTTTTAAGCCTAAACTTTATTAGAGGTTTACCAAAACTTGAAAATAAATACGGGTTTGTTGAATTTTATAATGCTCATTTTTAAATGACATTACTTTTTTATGATTTCGGTTGATATTTTGATATAAATTTGCTTAAAGATTGAGCGTCACTTATTATTTTTTAAATGTTACGCCGTCTTATCTTTTAAACGTTAAACCTTTTACTGCCGTTTATTAAAAAAAAAACTCACAACCCGCTGCGAAGCGCGGGTTACGCCTACTAGTTGTGTTTTAATCGACTATTGTTATTAATATTATTATTATTCATTCGTGTCGTAATGATTTCGTTTCCTAAATGTATATATATAATAATAATTACCATCTATTTTTCCAACATAAATTCTCTTACAAAAGCATCAAATTATACATTGATTACAGCAGATTCTGCTAAGGCTATGGTTTTTTATTCTCGTGATTCCGTGTAGTGATTTAGGAACACGCAATGAATTTAAGTGCATAGATCTCTAACTTTCATGTAATTTTTTTTAATAATTGGTTCTAATTTTCTGTTATTGAAGTGGATTGAATGATTTGATGGAATACTTTATGGTTTTTGTTCTATAACTAGTGGGTTTCACGCGTGTTGTCGCGGGTATCCTGTTACGATTACGTATATCAAAACTCGGTAGTTTTTGAAGTAATTACGATCAAAATGATAGAAATGATACAAATACTCAGTAGTGTACGGACACGTGATAAACATTTGCATAACGCGCAAAATTGGTGCGACCGTTTAGCTTCAAAATTTATATAAATGTTCATTAGGTTATTGCGATCAAATTAGTATAATCATGACTGTTACCCGATAATGTAAGAACATGTTAAAAACATGTGACAATTAAAAATATGTGAGTAAAATATGAGAGATCTTTAAAAATAAGAGCTCAAAATTCAAGGTAGTAAGCGAAACTTTGTAATTAAGTAAAGTTTTGTGAAAGATGCCAATTTTGTTTTCAGGTGCGGTTCCTTTACATGCTATCTTCTTCAGTAGTTGATGAAGTCAACTTGTACGGAATGCATTAAAGATAGTAAATTATGAACATCAATTGGTAATTGTATTGTATAATAATAATTCGGTGTGATTTTGATTCTATATAGTGATGTTAAGGCTTATTGATAGACTTGATAATTTGGACTCAAAGCAAGATAAATCGGTTGGTCTGTGTGAACAATTATAGTATTTAGGGTTGGAATGGGTAGAATCGTAACATACAATGAGTTGAAATATACATCTTAATATTATACAGATCAATATGAATGACTTAAAAACTATGAGAATAATATAAATTCAAGTGGGTAAAAATTATCTACAATACATTTGATAATAAGATTATTAAAGAGAATGCAAATAAACTATTTGTTACTTACAACCAATGTTAACTTGAACAAAATCGATTTTTTTAAAACCAACACCTTTACACTCAAATTGATTTTGCTTAACGCTCATCATGACCCAAACCTATCATGACCAGAGTGATTGTGGCAGTTTTAAGTATTTTTCATCAAGAGAAACACGAAAGTGTTTTACTTGTTGTGGTAAAGGTCAAATTTCTGTAAATTGTCCAAATAACAAAGTCCAAAAGAGTTCTGATGATGAGTGTTGGGTGAATGGTTAAGGTGGAAGTCCTAGGAGAATTAGACCTAGTGAAGATGAGATGAGAGTTCTTAGAAAATTCAATCCTGATTGTTTTTGGGTGAAAGAAGAAAACCTTCAAAAGAAAAGAGTTTTTGAAAATAAAAGAAATGTTAAAAGGATAGTAAAAATTGTGAGATCATCTGATGATTATTCAGTTGAAAATTTTTCATCAAAATCATTTTCAAATCAACATTTTAAATCAAAATCATTTTGGAAACTCAAAAATAGATCAGGTGATGAAGTTTCTAAGAAAGAGGATGATACAAGTGATGATGGGTATTCGATCAAATCATCACAAAAGAATGGAAGGGGTCCATTCCAGGAGACTCGACGCCGAAATGGCGGGGGTCATCCCTTTTGAATATTGACAGGTTTCTTTTAATTTATTGTGCAGGTTACATCCATGGGCCATATTAACAATCATTGGATTGTTGATTGTGGATGTTCCCGACATATGACTGGAGAGTTGAACTTGTTAGGAGATTTCAAGTTGGTGAAAGGAAGTTATGTAAACTTTGCTGGAGACAAAGGAGGCAAATTACAGGGTTTGGTAGTTTGACAAATGGAAAGGTTTCATTTGATAATGTTAATTTTTGCAAAGAATTAACTAATAATTTGTTGAGTATTTCACAGATTTGAGATAAGGATTACAAAGTAATGTTCGACAAAGACAGGTGTTATGTACTCAAGCAAGGATTTCAGATTTCTGATGAGTGGATTTTGTTGACAGTTGATAGGAGCAAGGATCTTTATGTTCTTGACATAGCAAAGGCGAAGACAGTGAATAAAGTGGAAACATGTCTGGTATCTAAGGCTACTGACCAAGATACACGTTCATGGCACAGGCGAATGAGACATATTCATATTTAGAAGATGAATCATCTTGTGCATAATCATTTAGTTGAGGGTTGGAGACTTTGTATAAGTTGAGAGTGAGACGTGTACGATCTAACAATGGGACTGAGTTTAAGAATCACCAAATGGAGGAATTTTGTAATTCCAAAGGCATTCAGCAGCAGTTCAGTACACCGTATGAGCCTCAGATGAATAGTGTAGCTGAAAGAAAGAACAGGACTTTGATTGAGCCTGCAAGAACAATGCTAGCTGATTCTAAACTTCCTATTACTTTTTGGAGTGAAGCTGTGGCTACAGCCTGTTTTACTCTTAACAGAGTCTTAATTGTTAAAATACACAATAAAACTTGTTATGAATTGCTTCAGAATCGAAAGCCTAACTTGGAACACTTGGAACCTTTTGGGGCTCCTTGTACAATGTTAAAGAAAGATTCATAAATTAATTCTAAAGTAGAAGAGGGTTTCTTTCTTGGCTATAGTCTTCCTAACAAACGTGTGTTTAATAAACGTACGGGTGTTGTGGAATTGTGGTATCATGTCGATGTTCAACGACATACACCTATACCAAACGGGAAGGGTTCAGATTGGCTTTTTGATTACACTAAATTGTTTGAGTCTTTTAATATGTCTTCACCTGTTTCTGATGATGAAATAACTTTGCAAATGTTGTATGATTTGCAGAATTCGGAAGAACAAGGTATTTCTCATCAATCTGAAGATGGAATTACTACATCACATGAGGAAGGCATTTCAGAAGTAATTAATGATGATTGGTCATCTGATGATGATAATGATGTTTTTGAAGATGCTATTTCTCACGATCAAGATACTAATCAGAATATTACCAATCTTGATCATGATGTGGGTGTTCTGTAAGTGCCTGTCACACGTATTCATGTTAATCATCCGGTTGCTCAGATCATAGGAGATCCAAATGCAGGAGTACAGACACGAAATCAAGTCACAAACGAAGAAAGCATGTATGTGGAGTTAGAGAAAATTCATGGCAGTCAAGAGATCTGGATGCATTCTGCATTTATTTCACAAATAGAGCCAAAGACTGTGACTGAAGCTTTACATGAGCCTGCCTGGGTGGAGGCGATGCAAGAAGAATTGAATCAATTTCGAAAGTTGGGAGTTTGGCATTTGGTAGATTTGCCAGAAGGAGAGAAAAAGATTGGTACTAGATGGGTGCTGAGATGTAAACGAAATGACAGAGGCGTAGTTGTCGGAAACAAAGCTCGTTTAGTGGTTTAGGGTTTTAGACAAGTTGAAGGGATTGATTATGATGAAGTTTTTGCACATGTGGCAAGATTGGAAGCAATTTGTCTTTTTCTTGCTTTTGCTGCTCACAAGAAGTTTAAAGTGTTTCAGTTGGATGTAAAATCTGCTTTTTTGTATGGTTCGTTGAAGGAAACAATGTATGTTTGTCAGCCACCGGGCTTTGAGGATCCTATCCATTGGGATCAGGTTTACGTCTTGGACAAAGCATTGTATGGTCTTCATCAGGCTCCACGTGCCTGGTATGATACTTTATCGACTCACCTTATTGAAGACGGGTTCAATAGGGTTCAGATTGACAAAACTTTGTTCTTTCGGGAAAAGGGCAAGGACATTCTTCTTGTTCAGATTTATGTAGATGATATCATTTTTGGATCTACCGATGAACAAATGTGTTTGGATTTCAAAGAGGTGATGATTGATAAATTTGAGATGAGTGCAATGTCAGATATCAAATTTTTTCTGGGCTTACAAGTTGATCAAACTGATAATGGAATTTTCATTCATCAGTCAAAGTATATCCAAGATGTGTTAAAACGGTTTAGCATGCTTGATTCAAAACCAATTTCCACGCCTATTCTGCCTAATCACAGGATTGAGCCTGATATTAAGGGGGAGTTGATTTATCCTACACTTTATCGTGGAATTATTGGAAGTTTGATGTATATGACAACCTCAAGACCAGATATTGTTTTTGCTACAAGTATCTATGCAAGATATCAATCAAAACCTAAAGTGTCACATCTGATTGCAGTCAAGAGAATACTTCGTTATTAGAAGGGTACACCAGACACCGGTCTGTGGTATCCTAAGGATGATAACTTTTCCTTCAATGCCTACAGTGACTCCTGTGACATCAGTGCCGGAACCGTACCGGAACAGTGATCTCAAACAGTAACATGAACAGTAATCAGGTACAAACTATATGTCTTTCATTGTATGTCATGTTCACATTATGTATCATTATCATTACGTGTTATCAGATAGCGAATTCAGAATCATTTCAGAGAAACAAAACTCAGAAAACATGGTACATCAGTCAGATAATTATCTGGCAATACAGAACCATCATGTGATTATTTTTTAGTATTTTATTACGTATAAACGTATGTGAGGCGTTACAGAACAAAACAACACGGATGTCGTTACGTGAATGCGGAATCGACGGATTATTTGTATAAGTGACGATCTGCACAAATAAATCTGAAAGTTTAACGTTCCAAATGAGATCCGATAATTAGAAAACAATATTGAAAAGTATAGTTATCGTCGTGTTCGTACGGGTGACGATTCGAACGAATACGCGTGACGACTGTACGATTCGACTTTAAACTATAATTAAATAATTCTGAAAATTTTAAGTAAATGAAAGATATTTAGTTAATTTATTAGGAATCACAACCTAATTTGATTTTGTAAATCTCATTTAATAAACCGGGTTGTTAGTTATGAAAATCCACGAAGAACCGACAAATTACGCGAAACCGAGCGAAACCGAACGAACCCGGGTAGGTTGAAGCCTATAATATGGCATTAATTGCCATAACTACCATCACCAACCTCTTTCCCTCTCAAAAATTTCGTCACCCTCTCTCTAGAACCACTCTCAACTTCTCTCTACAATTTCTCATCCATTTCTCCACGAAATCGCGAGTTCTTGGTGTCAAAACGACCATCTCATCACGTAGATCATGGAAGTACAAAGGATTCAAGCTTTTATCCATCAATTTCGAGGTAAATCTTAGCTGTATTTCGGTTTTAGTGTGTATCAGGACCCTTAGTAGTCATTATTGTTCTAACCGGTTTAAAACCTTAGAAACCTTGATGTAAACTGTTGTAAACAACTAGGAAGTGTTAGAAACAAACCTGCAACAGATTAGGGTTGAAAAATGAAGAAGATGAAGCAGGTTCGTGACAAGGAACGATCGGCCAAACCTATGCACAGGTGGCCGAACCTATGCACAGGTGAGTTCATTGCCCTTTTTCTAAACATTTTGTTTTCAAACGTGGGGCTGAGAAGCATGCGTAAATTTTTTGTAAGATTATATTTACTTAAGTGCTTTTACTTCATATATGTTTACATGTATAATTATTAGCCTAGATTTTGTCTAGGTAAATTATTTGCAGGTTTTCAGAATGGGTTGTTTATTCATTATGAATAGATAACTATTTCTGGTCAAAGAACTATTTTCAAAGGTCTATTTTCAAAGAACTAAAGATCTAAAACAAAGAACTATTTCAAAGATCTAATATCTAATTTCAAAGAACTAATGGTGAAGTCAAAGTACTATTAATGGTGTTGTGTTGCCAAAGAACTAACGATCTATTTCAAAGAACTATGTACAAAGAACTATTTTAAGGGTCTGATTGATTATAGGTCGAATGTTTGATGAGATTTACTGATCTCCTTTACTACTAAGAACCCTGATTGCTAGACTAGTCTACTCGAGTTGACCAAGGCCCAATCATTAGGTCTTAGATTTCATTAAATGTTTATTTATTTATTTAGCTAAGCATTTATTGAATTGTTTCTACAAATGTTATGGTTGATCATGATTACGAGATGAACTTAAGGAATCAATAGAGATTTTAAAGTGTATTTACAGGGACAAAGAACTAAAGAACTAATGTGTTAATGGTAGGGGTAAAATGCTTAATTTTCATTAACAACAATGTCATATATGGGTTAGTATGTGGTGGGATGGCGTCTGGGCGGGATGTAGGCTCGACCCTTTCGTATGCCCTATATATAAGCATACCGACTTGGATATTACATGTGATGTTAATGAGATTAAGGTTGTTACCCGAGATTTGAACAAATGTTTTGTGTGCATGTGTTGAACTATGGTGGAATGGAAGTGAATGGTAGGTAAAAATGCTTAATTATCATTAACAACAATGTCCTATGTGGTTTAGTATGTGGTGGGATGGCGTCTGGGCGGGTTGTAGGCTCGACCCTTTCGTATGCCCTATATATAAGCATACCAAACTGGATATTACAGGTGATGTTATTGAGGTTAGGGTTTTTACCGAAAAAAGGGTTTGCAAAGCTATTTTTCAAATACTAAACTATATGAACTCACGAACCATTTGTTGAATTGATCTTTTTGCATGACTTCTCAGGTGACGAACAGGTCAATTAAGAAGTTATTGCTTTTGGACAAGGACTACAGATAGAGGACCTAGTATTTTTGGACCTGCATACTTTTGGAACATCATTATACAATATATTTTGTATATCCTGTGCAGATACAAGATAGAAAATTTATGATGTTGATGGTAGATTTACATTGTTAAATTATGAACGATACTGATGTAATTTAACCTTGTAATTATATTATATTTAGCATTTCTCATTCATATCATGTGCAATGTAAACAATCTGATCATCACGATTATCATTCACGATATCGCGCCCGGGAACCTTCCGCCCGACTGGAAGTCGATCCGTCCCGCCGGCTCGGGGTGTGACAACTCTGATTATGGAGGATGTAAGACAGATGTAAAATCCATAACTGGTAGTGCATAATTTTTGGGGGAAAGATTAGTTTCTTGGCAGTGTAAAAAGCAAACATCTGTGGCTACTTCAACTTGTGAAGCTGAGTATGTAGCTGCTGCCAGTTATTGTTTCAAGTATTGTGGATACAACAACAGATGAGAGACTATGGTTTGAATTATCTTACAACCCCAATTCATGTTGATAATGAGGCTGCTATTGCTATTGCTATTACGAAAAATCCAGTGTATCATTCACGTTCTAAACACATTGATATTAGGTTTCATTTCATACGCAATTGCTATGAAAAGAAACTTATTGATGTGGTGAAGATACATACAAATGAGCAACGAGCAGACCTTCTCACCAAGGCTTTTGATAAAAATCGTTTTGAGTATTTACTCAAATTAAATGGTATTCGGGTCATGGGTGAGGTTATTTCACATCAACTTCCTTCATAATCGATTTTATTGAATTAACATCAGATATTTTTTTTATTTTTTGTGTTTTAGTTTTTAGGGGGAGAATACTTTGAAAATTCAAAAACATTTGAAAAATCAAAAACACAAAAACATTAAAAAATTAAAAATTTTGAGAAATTGATTTGACCTAATGAGAAATGATAGTACATTGTAGAAATCTGAAGCACATTTGTATCATACTAGAATTTAAACATAAAGAGCATTTACAATCACTTAGTATGATATGTTGGTAGATTTATAACTTAGTTGAGATAACATTTGACAAAATGTTGATTATATTTTGTGGGAAACAGTTGCTTAGAACACAGTGCTTAGCTTTGTCCTGAATATGTGGTTGTTAATCTTACAATATGTTTCTTGAACAAAAATTACTAAATTACTAGTTTTTGATCATATGTTCAATTTTAAAATAAATTCTAAATTTTGTTTTTTTCTTTTGTTTTAGTTTAAAGCTGAAACATTCTATGCGTATACTTACGTATCGACCTGATTGTTATAGCTTTAAACAGTTCAAAATTTTTTTCTTGGTATGGTTAAATTTTTGGGCAGTCTCTGCGTATATGAAAATATCTATCTGATTGTTAAAAGCTTAATCTTAATTTATTGTTTCGTTCATTTTCTGGATCATCTGAGCATACGAAAGTATCAACCTTGATTCCAAGATTTTGAACAATTTCAATTTGGTTTACATTTTGTTGTTTTTCAAAAGAAATTCTATTTTGTTTTTGCATGATCAAGCTAGTTAAAATTGTATTAAATTGTTTCAAGGACATTATTGTTTGTTTAATTATTCACAAAACGAGGATGTGTTCAAATAAATGAAGAACATAAAGTATTTGATGGTTTTGTTTCAATTGATATCTTAACTAAGTAATTAAACTTAAAGAGGATTTATATACTGACAATCATCTTTGAATTTTAATTTGCTGATAATCATATTCATTAATTCAATCAGATTGTGTTGATGATTGTAATACAATATGATCTCATGTCTGGATCTTTCTCACCAAAAATATGTGTTTGTTTTGGTTATGTTTATATTTCATAATTAGGTTCATTACAGTTGTAGTGTGTTTGATATAAAATTTGAAAAATACAAAAAGATTTTTGTTTTATATCTGATGTTAAATCAATAATTTTTATTATTTGTTTTAAATCTAAAACACCAAAGTGTTGGCTTGTTTGAAATTTTAAAAGAAATCAATTTTTGAAAATGTTAAAGTGTTGAAACGAACCTTTGATAAGTTTGTTTGGAAGTTCGTTTAACAGGTTGGTGAGAGGTTCGTTCAACAAGATTGTTGAAGGTTCGTTTGATAGGTTTTCTTGGAGGTTCGTTTGATAGGTTTGTGAGGAGGTTCGTTTATCAGGTTTGCTTAGAAGTTCGTTTAACAAGTTTGTTGAAAGGTTCATTTGAAAAGGTTCGCTGATAGGTTCGTTCAAAAGATTTCTTGACATGTTCGTTCAACAGGTTTGTTTGAAGGTTCGTTCAAAAGGTTTGTTCATAGGTTGTATAAATACAAAGGTTCGTGACTCAGCTTCGTCACTTTCATCAGACACACAGTTGCGAACCTTCATCACTTTGATTTGATTTTTTTTTCGATTTTGGATATTTCAGTACCTTTGTCATATACCATTAGATTCGGAATTGTATTGTGATTCTAAATAGGTAAATAGATTGGAGTTTGACCGGCTAGATTTGTAGATATTTTGATTTTTGTGTTGAGTTAATCGAACCTATATATTTTTGTTTAAATCTGTTTAAATCTAAATTTGAGACAAATTGTTTTCATTAAAGTTGTTAATCTGTGAATGGCGAACCTATTGGTATAATTTGTTTGATCTAATTGATAGATTTGGATTTTGAATTTAAACTGGAAGAGGTTCGTTTGAATGAACACAGGTTCGTTGATTTGAATAGGTTCGTTTGACCTTAAAAGGTTCGGGCCGAACCTTTTCAAATTATTGATTGCTTGGTCAAAGGTTAGTTTGACCAAAAGGTTCACAGTATATTCAAGGTTCGTTCCTTTATAGGTTCGTGTGTTTTAAGCAGGTTTGTCTTGCAAATAGGTTCGTCTAATCTAGGTTCGGCACAGGGAGGGTTCGCTGGTTTCATACTTTGAAATTTTTTTAATTTTTTTCAATTTTTTTCAATTTTTATTTTTTAATTGGTGTTTGTTTTGTTTGTAGGAATGTCAAATCTAACTTTCGAGGATAAACACAATCTATGTGCCTATCTGAATCCAACAACGAAGAATGGTAAGGAATATAGACCTATGATCGAGTTCCTGAGAAGATCAAGAATATACTATGCTATCTCCAACTCATGCCATATCTGTAGATCACATATTCAGAGTTTCTAGGAGTCTGCTAGGTTGAAACTATGGATGATACTTATGTGATTGAAGCTAATGTGCTTGGATAAGCCATAAGAATTACTGAAGCTAATATCTAGAGAGTTTTGCAGTTTGGTGGTGAACCTGAAGGAATGACTTTGATTCCTGAAAGGTGTATCAGGGGATGCTTCATGAGGATTAGATACTTTGGAGTGTACATTGAGTATTCAATCAAGAAGGGCAAGTTACCTTTACAGTACAAGTTCTTAGCTCATGTACTTCTTCAATGTCTTAGCATGAGGAAAGGTACTTTTGATGAGTTGAGAGATTTGATGAGGTATGCTATGGTGGCTTTGATTCTGAACAAGCCATTCAACTTTTCTAGCGATGATCTTCAGATACTTGTAAGACAACATTACTAAGGCTAAATATAGGTTCTTTATGTATCCCAGATTCATTCAGATGCTGATTCATGAGAGACTTCCATAATAGAATTTGCCAAGGGTTGCATCTGACATTCTCAAGCTAAAGCACATGACTTATTCTAGTCTTGGACAAGGGAAGATTTATCAGAAGAGCACTGATGCCATTCTGACAAAAGATTTGGTTTGTCATTGTGCTAGAGCTAACTATGTTGCTCAATTGGATGATGCTTGGAGACATGAAGATTCAAACTCAGAAAATGAGCAAATGGATGATGATGATGATCAAAAACCACCACATCCTCCTCAAGATCCACAAGCTACACAATCTCAAGCTCAATCTTTTCAATCACATCAACAAGCACAAGATCCAGTACAAGAAACTCCAAATGTAACTTCTACTACATTTGTACCTCTTCAAGTTATATATCCAGATCAACAATATGTTCAAGGACAAGCAGATGCTACTACTTCTTCTCCACATGTTGATGCTGAAGATGTTGATGTTGAAGTTGATGAAGAATCTACTGAATCAGATATGGAAACAGTTCAAGTTGGAAACAGAATGGTGAGGAGATTGAAGAAAATGTCAACACAACAACAGAATGTAGAAAAAAGAGAAGAAAGGAGTGATCCTAACTTTACAATTGATGAACCAGATACATCAAGGCCTAAGAATAAGAAGAGGATGGCTAAGGTGACTAAAAAGAAGAAGTCAAGGACTCCAAGGATTATAGTATCTTCTCCTGTGACTACATCTTCTACACCTGCTTCTATTTCTGTATCTGTACATGCTTCTGTTGCTGTGACTGTTCAAGAAGCTGTTGTTTCTACTTCTCAAGTTTATGATCATACAGAAACTTTCATGCCTAATCGTGATTATGTAAATGTTGCATCATTCATGCCTTCATTTGTGAATACTACAACAGTTACAACATCATTCTAAGAAGCTTCTACCTCCAGAGTTGATTCTATGTTTGAGGGATTAGATGATCTGGACTTAAACTTTTCATTGGATTATGATGCTTTTGAGTTAAGAAGGAGGATTTATATTCTATCACAAGAGTTTGACAAATACAAGAAGCAAAAAGAGAAAGCTGAAACTGGAAGATCATTTTCGTCTAGTCAAACTGACATGGATGTGATGAGAAGTCATATTGCTCAACTTTAGAAGTGGAGAGAAGAGGATTTGCAAGATAAGAAGTTAATGAATGATAGAATTGCATCACTGGAGAGATTGACTGAAGAACAAAATGTTGAAATTGCTGATTTAAAGAAAGAGATTCAAGTGTTGAAGCAAAAGGTTCATGAGATTCAAGTCAAAGGTGTTAATATTGAGACTAAGGCTAAAGCTACTGGTGCTAGTGTTGATCCAGTGTATGTCAATATTGATGATGAGGAAGAGGAAGAGAAGGTTGATTATGAAGACTCTGACTTTGATGAACATCTAGGCTTTAATGCTTTCAATGATGATGGTGAAGATGATGATGGTGATATGACTGGAGTTGGAAGTTCAAGTAGATTGAATTCCATAACTGGAGCGATAGTGATTTACAAGCCATCTGGAATTTCTTTTGATGCTAATCCAATTTCATATGTTTCATCTGATAAAGCCAAGGATAATGAAGATGTGGAAATTGAAGATTTGATAGAGTTGGAGTATCCAAAGCTAGTTGTTGATAATTCATTGCCAACATTTATGGAGTTATTCAAACAAACTGCTGATGGAAGGAATGAAGGTAGAGACTTGGAATAAGGAGATATTGAAGGTGGTTATTCCAAAGAAGATCTAGTTGTGTTGTTTGGAATAAAAGTCAATGATTTACAAAGCGCTAATGATTTAGGAAAGATGATAATTGGAGAAATAGATCAGTCATTTGAAGTTGAACAAGATGATTATGTTGATGAAAATTTGTATAATCTGCAAACGAAAATATTTGATATTTAAGTTCAGAAAAGAGTTCCCAGTACAACAAGTGATTCAATGAAGATCAAGACTCATATGGATATGTAGAGAGAGAGTCAAGAAGAACACAAGTATATCATTTATCATTTAATGATTTTTAAGCAAATGATTGAAGTGTTTGATGAAAAAATTCAAGAAGATTAATCAAGACAATTTTCAAGATTCAAGATTGGATCTAAATCCAAGATGAGAGGAAGAATTGTGAGTTATGGATACTTTCATAACATTCCAGGAGTGTTGAAGAATAGAGGATGCTATGTTGTAAAAAGAATGATGGATGCCAATACTTTGGAAAAGCATTTGATATTATGTCATTACCTTCTTTTGAGTGTATGCAACTGTCTAGACTGAGAATGATAAAGCCTATTCAGACATAACATAATGAAAGATTTGAGAAGCTGTTGAAGAAAGAAGCTAAGACAGGTTGGAATTGGTTGGTTCCACAGTTTTCAGTATTGAAGCATAATTCCTATGTGTATCCAAAGCCAAAAGTTTATTCTAGACCAAGATTGAGAAAGATGGAACAAAATTGGAATGCTTATTTCAAGTTTTGGTTCTATGATGAAAGAACTTCTGAAGCTGTTATCCTATTGAAGGAAAATGAGAAGTGGAGGGTGATTAGATTACTGGATCCTGTCTGGTTAGTTAATTGTTCAAAACAAGATATTGATTTACTCAATGAAGTTGAAATCTATGCAAGTGAAGGATTTCATGATGTTGGTGTTAGCTACAAAGACATGGCTGTACAATTTCAAACGATAGCAAGAATGTGTTATACATTGGTAATTCATTCTGGATGCAGATGGGATGATGTGAATTATTTATATGTTGAGTTGATGGCATTGTAGAAAGAGATTGATGAAAGAGATGCAAAGATGGAAGCTGAATGACTATCAAAGATTCCAAAGTCGGTTGTTATTCGTGCTGCAGACAATGTTTGTGAAGATCAATCGTCAAGTGGAACTCAGATTGCAGGCTGAAGACAAAGACTTTGAAGATTTTGAAGCAACTATTAAGGGGGAGTTTGTTAGGAAATTTTGTAATAGTTTGCTTTCAAAATTGTATAAGGTAAATAGGTTTTTGCTAAGGTTCGTCTCGCCCACGAACCTAGGCAGGTTTTGTATAAGTTCGGCGATCCTATGGTTTTGTATTGTAAAGGTTTGTCCAGCGAACCTACAGGTTCGTCTGGCGAGCCTAATGGTTCGGCTACGTTCGTCTGATCTTATATATATAGCAGGTTTTTCTGTCTTTTGTGTGTGTGACAAATCTAAGAGGGAGAGAACCTGTGTGAAATTGTATGAACTGTGTGTTCAAGTTTCATTTCATTGTAATCAGATTGTGTTGATCAATGAAATGGTGTTTATCTTAATGATTGTATATCTTTGATTCATATAGATCTAATCTAGATTCCACATAGATTTGATTGTTAATAGAATTCCATTGATCGATCCAGAGAAATCTACACATACGCAATCACTTTTCCCCGTTGCATCAGAACACAACCTAAACCCGAATATGATGCATCAGAATAAACCACAAAATCATCGGGTCCATCAGGTAACGCCAATACGGGCGCTTGAGTTAATTTTTTTTTCAACTCAATAAAAGCTTGTCCTTGTTCCTCTCCCCATACATATTTCACTTCCTTCCTTGTCAACTTAGTCAAAGAAGAAGCGATTTTAGAGAAGTCTTGAATAAATCGTCTACAGTAACCTGTTAGGCCAAGAAAACTTCTCACTTCAGTAGGAGTTTTAGGTGAACTCCATTTTGATATAGCTTGAATTTTAGAATGATCAACGTGGATATCCTCTTTATCAGCAACATGCCCCAAAAATTGTACCTCTTGCAACCAAAAAGCACATTTAGAAAATTTAGCATACAGTTTCTCCTTTCGAAGAATATCAAGCATCTCTCGCAAGTGACAAGTATGATCATCCTCACTCTTAGAATAAATGAGAATATCATCTATAAACACAATGACAGATCTGTCTAACAGTAGACGACATACCCGATTCATTAAATCCAGAAACGCCGCTGGTGCATTAGTCAATCCAAATGACATGACGAGAAACTCATAATGCCCATATCGAGTACGGAAAGCTGTCTTTTCAATGTCATCTTCTTTAACTTTGAGTTAATGGTAACCCGAACGCAGATCAATCTTGAAAAACCATTAGGCTCCTTGCAACTGGTCAAAAAGGTCGTCGATTCATGGCAAAAGGGATACCGGTTCTTCACAGTCACTTTGTTCAACTCTCTATAATCAATACACATTCTCACTCTCCCATCCTTCTTTTTGACAAAGAGCACCGAAGCACCCCAAGGTGAAATGCTAGTGTAACATCAGTGCCAGAACCGTACCGGAACAGTGATCTCAACAGTGCCATGAACAGTGATCAGGTACAAACTATACTTGTTTCATTTTATGTCATGTTCATATCATATATCATTATCAGTTTGTGTTATCAAAGAGCATATTCAGAATCGTTCAGAGAAATAAAGCTAAGAAACATGGTTCATCAGTCAGATGATTATCTGACGACACAGAACCATCATGTGATCAATTGTTAGGAAATTATTATGTATAAACGTATGTGAGGCTTTACAGAACAAAAACAACACGGATGCCGTTACGTGAATGCTAAATCGACGGATTATTCGTATATGTGACGATCTGTACAAATAAATCTGAAAGTTTAACGTTCTGAATAATATCCAATAATTAGAAAACAATATTGAAGAGTATAGTTATCGCCGTGTTCGTACGGGTGACGATTCGAATGAATGCGCGCGACGACCGTACGGTTCGATTTTAAACAATTAATTTAAATATTTTCTGAAAATTTTAAATAAACGGAAGATATTTAGTTAATTTATTAGGAATCACAACTTAAAATAATTTTATAAATTTCATATTATAAACCGCGTCGTTTCATTACGAAAACCACGAGAAATCGACATTTTACGCGAAACCGAACGAGACCGAACCATCGGGTATTTTGAACCATTAAATGAGGTCATTTAATACCCAACCACCATCACCAACCTCACCTCTCTCCTCCAATTTCGTTTCTCTCTCTCTCTAAAATCTCTTTCACCACCTTCTCTCTACAAGATTTTGCTCCATTCTCCACCATTTCAAGCATTCTTGGTGTCAAAACGACCATCTCGTCACGTAGATCACGGAAGTACATGATATTTAAGCTTTCATCCAGTATTTTCGAGGTAAATCTCAGTTTTTATTTCGGTTTTGGTGTGAACTACGAATCCTATGATCTTCTGTTGTTTTAACCGACCTAGGCACTTAGTAACACTAAGACGAACTAGTTAAACAACTAGGAAACTTTAGAAACTAATCTGTGGCAGGTTGGGGGTGAGGATGAAGATGATGCAGCTTTGTGACCAAATTCGATCCGCCAAACCTTTTGAGCTGAAGTGAGGTAGCCGAACCTGAGCATTGGCAAACCTTAGGTGACTACTTTCACGAACCTAAGGCTGTCACGAACCTAGGGCTTCTCTAAGACCTAGCCGAACCCAGGGAAGAACCAACTAATCACGAATCTCAAATGGCCAAACCCTCGACCTAGTCAAACCTGCAGCCGAACCCCTTCAATAGCGAACCTGCATGCATGACCACCGAACCTTGTGATGAAGGAGCCCTTTTCCATGTAAACCTTGCAGGTGACCGAACCTTATGCTTAAACCCTAGGACTCACGAACCTGTACCTTGAACGAACCCTTGGACGAACCTTAGGTCACTGAACCTTAGTTGGGCCGAACCCTCCATGTCAGCCGAACCAGGAATGCCACGAACCTGTTTCTTTTGGCCGAACCCACATGGGAGTTTCACAAACCCATGCATCCACGAACCTCTAGACGAACCAGGAGCAAACGAACCTGTAGGCTACGAAGTGTAGTAGGCCGCCCTAAAGGTTCGTCGAACCTACTATAACAGCTGAACCCAAGGTGGCTGCCAAAAGGTTCGCTGCTTTGGTGGCTACTGAACCTAAGTGTTATCGAAACCCTTATGCTTTCCAACGTGCATGGGTTTAGTCACGTAGGTGAGTACATGGGAAAATTATCATGAGTTCATGTGGATCAAAACAAAGGCTTAAAAGATGGAGTGTTAATTTAATCATTAACACTTAAACCTAAGTAAAAGTTCAATACGGATAACTAACCTAGATGAGTTAATTATCTATGTCATATTATTCAAGGATGTTGAGTTGGGATCATTTGCAAATCAAAGGCAAACAATGGGCCTAGGTTGACCCAATGGGCTTAACTTAAGCCCATCATGATAATCACATTTATAGTTCTTTTAAAGTTAACTATGTTTAAATAAAGAAGATGATTTATAAACTTTATGGAATTAAAAGAAATGATTTTGACTTAATATTTAACTTATAATGTGTAAATTAAAAACATATTAATTAAGAACTTGTATTGATTAACTGTTGGGATATGGGTTACAAATGGGTATTTAAGTTAGACTAGTTAGATGAAATCTTAGAAGCACAGTAGTAACTTAGGACACTTAGTTGCACACCAAGACCAAAGCCCCAGATACGACGATTATAAATACTTATCGTACACGAATTCTTTTAAAACAACTCTGGAACTGAAGATACTTAGTTTACAAACAAAGAGCGCGCATTTTGTGGTAGTACATTACACAGCAACACAGGTGAGTGCATTGCCCCTTTTCTAAACATTTTGTTTTCAAACGCGAGGCTTAGAAGCATGCGTAAATTATTTTCGTAAGATTATATTTACTTAAATGCTTTTACTTCATATATGTTTACATGGAATATTATCAGCCTAGATTTTGTCTAGGTAAACTATTTACAGGTTTTCAAAATGGGTTATTTATTCATCATGAGTAGATAACTATCTTAAATCAAAGAACTATTTTCAAATGGCTGTTTTCAAAGAACTAAGGATCTTAAACAAAGACTATTTCAAAGAACTAAAGGTCGAATCAAAGTACTAATTTGGGTGTTGCGTTGTCAAAGAACTAACGGTCTATTTCAAAGAACTATGTACAAAGAACTATTTTAAGGGTCTGACTGGGAAATATCAAAGATAGCATGTGCCATTCTCAGGTTTGAAAGATGTCCTTGCTAGACTGATCGAATATGAGACGCATGTTTGATGATATTTACAGTATTCCCTAACTGTTTTGAGGAACATCTGGGAAATACTCAAAGATAACATGTGTCAAAGAACTAAAGAACTATACGAACTATGGACGGTCTAAAGAACTATAAAAGCCTGTATATCAAAAGATGTCCTAGCTAGACTGATTGATTATAGGTCGCATGTTTGATGAGGTTTACATATATCCTTTACTACTTAGAACCCTGATTGCTAGACTAGTCTACTCGAGTTGACCAAGGCCCAATCATTAGGTCTTAGATTTTATTAAATGTTTATTTATTTATTTAGCTAAGAATTTATTAAATTGTTTCTACAAATGTTATGGTTGATCATGATTACGTGATGAACTTAAGGAATCAATAGAGATTTCAAAAAGTGTATTTACAGGGACAAAGAACTGAAGAACTAATGTGTTGATGGTAGGGGTAAAATGCTTAATTTTCATTAACAACAATGTCATATGCGGGTTAGTATGTGGTGGGATGGCGTCTGGGCGGGTTGCAGGCTCGACCCTTTCGTATGCCCTATATATAAGCATACCGACTTGGATACTACATGTGATGTTAATGAGATTAAGGTTGTTACCCGAGAGTTGAACAAATGTTTTGTGTGCATGAGTAGAATTATGGGGGAATGGAAGTGAATGGTAGGTAAAAATGCTTAATTATCATTAACAACAATGTCATATTTGGTTTAGTATGTGGTGGGATGGCGTCTGGGCGGGTTGTAGGCTAGACCCTTTCGTATGCCCTATATATAAGCATACCGAATTGGATATTACAGGTGATGTTAATGAGGTTAGGGTTTTTACCGAAAAAGGGTTTGCAAAGCTAATTTTCAAATACTAAACTATATGAACTCACCAACCATGTGTTGACTTTATTTTTGCATGACTTCTCAGGTGACGAACAGATAAATTAAGAAGTTATTGCTTTTGGACTAGGACTTCAGATAGAGGACCTAGTATTTTTGGACCTGCATACTTTTGGAAAATCATTATATAATATATTTTGTATATCTTGTGCAGATACAAGATAGAAAATTTATGATGTTGATGGTAGATTTATTTTTTTAAATTATGAACGATACTGATGTAATTTAACTTTGTAATTCTATTCTATTTTGCATTTCTCATTTATATCATGTGCAATGTAAACAATCTGATCATTTCGATTATTACTCACGATATAGTGCCCCGGGAACCTTCCGCCCGACGGGGAAGTCGATCCAACCCGCCGGCTCAGGGTGTGACAGCTAGGACGAATAAAACCTTTATCAAGAATATCTTGGAGTTGAGACATCAATTCTTGCATTTCCGTTCTATAAGGCGTATAAGGAATTGGCTTAGCCCCGAGAATAAAATCAATACGAAACTCTACATCTCTTTCCGGAGGTATTCCAGGCAATTCATCCGGAAAAAGATCCGTAAAGTCTCTAACTATTGGAACATCTTCAATTGTCTTTACTTCTTTTCCCATATCAACCACGTAGGCTAAGTAGGACATGCCACCTTGGTGTATATATTTCATTGCTTTGACTATCAAACATAAAACAACTCCATGTCTTCTCTCTCCGCTTATACAAACTTCACGACCATTTGGTGACTTCAATTGAACCACCTTTCGATCACATATAATATTGGCTTGATGTGCAGAAAACCAATCCATTCCTACCACAACATCAAATTCTCGTAGTAGCATTGGTATCAACTCTATCTCATAATCCTCATCTTCAATGGTGATTTTACAATTTCGATAAACATTAAAAACTAGGAAGCTCATAGAGTCAGCTACCTTAATTTCTAAAGGAGAAATCAAGTTTTCCAACACAAATAACAAGTTATGTATAAAATTAGTTGACACAAATGATCTACTTGCACCAGAATCAAACAACACATAAGCTGGTAAAATGTTGACAAGAAAAGTACATGTCACCACATCAGGATTCGCTTTAGCCTCTTCAGCGGTAATTTGAAAGGCTCTCCCTGATCCAGATCCTTTCAACTCCTGATCCAGATCCTTTCAGCAGTAATCAGTTTTCTTCACGCTAACACTTCCTGATCCAGATCCTTTCAACTCCGAGCAATCGCTATGCTTATGCCTAGGTTTGTAACAATGGAAACATATGCTTGGAGTGTTTGTACAATGAGAGGCAAGATGCCCCAGTTTCCCGCACTTGTAACACGTCAAAGTTTTAGCATAACATTCCCCCAAGGGATTCTTTCCACAACTACTACATTTCTTCAACTCTTTCTCGAAACCAAATTTCTTTGAGGAGCTTGTGAATTTTCCTTTATTTGAATGACTATCAACATTCTCAGCCTTTCTCTTTTCACCACGTTCCTCTTGTCTTCTCAACTCCATCTCTCGTTCTCGTGCACAATCAATAAGTTCTGAGAGTGTCTCACACTTCGATGGTGTAAGAAAATCACGATTCTTAGCATTTAACATGTTATAATATCTATTGATCCACATCTTCTCAGTCTGTAACAAGTCTGGGCAAAACTTAGCTTTATCATAAAAGATAGCGGTGATCGCATCAATACTTTCATCCTTGTGTCGCATGTGGAGAAAATCTTCCGTGATCCTATCAATAGCGGCTTGCGGACTAAATATTTTAAGAAAAAGTTCCTTAAACTGCCCCCAGGTGAGGCTTGTAACTCCCTCACGACCCTTCTCCTTAAGAAGAAGTTCCCACCAATCTTTAGCACGTTCTTTCAATTGATTGCCAGCAAAGACAACCTCATCCTTGGGGTCACAATGACTTGTTTCGAATGTGCTCTCCATATCTGAAATCCACCTTTGAATTAACAAAGGATCAAACTCCCCTTTGAACATGGAAGGTTTACAGGCGATAAACTCTTTATAAGTGACTTTGTTTGTTGGTGGTCCAAGATTGTCCACCGTCTGACCAAGTTCCGCTTTTAAAGCCACAAATTCATCCTTGATGAATTTATGCAATGGTGATTACATTCCATCCACGTGTGTAGGCATGGTAGCTTCAAATACTTTTGCTATCTCCTCTTTCACAATACGCCTAGTGTCAATGAGAAAGAATTCTTCATCCTCAGTTTCCCCAATGTTATGTTCATCAGCCATAATGACTGAAATTTTAGCATAATGATGTTAGTTATTTGCAACCAATTCTTACTTAGGCACTCATCTTTATTTAGTGACTCTATAATCACCTTTCAATCAGATTCCTAACACTTTCCCTAATTTCAAAGACCTTAATAAAAAATGGTTTCCATAAGGCTTCGTTTATATCATGTGTGTCAAACCCCGAGCCAGCGGGCTGGATCGACTTTCCCGTCGGGAGGAAAGTTCTCGGTGTTTGAGTGGTCGTTGCAAAGTTCTTGACCATTTTCTATTTCTTAGCCGGGCGTTTATCCGGCCTTCTTGAAGTTCCAACCTTTACTGCTTCAGTTTCTTTCTTTAGTGCCCCAGAGGCAACCATCACATATGTCATTGTTGATGACAGAGTAACAGCCATCTCCAGGTTGTTAGATGAGCAGCAAGAACAAGACCTTGCACAAAAGCCGGTAATCCACTGATATACCGTTCGATCCTCTTCTCCAGTGTTGGCACTATATCCGGTGCCAAAGTAGATAACTCATGAAATCTTGTGGTGTAGGCCAGATGCCCAGCACCAATCATTACAAGGTTGAGAAGCTCAGTTTCAACCTTTTTCAGCTCGTTCCTTGGACAAAACTCTGCCCTCAGCATGGCCTTGAAATCATCCCAAGGCATGGACAGAGCCTCATCTATGCCTCTAACTTGAACCTGAGCATTCCACCAAGTCAATGTTCTTTTGTTGAATGATCCCGCAACATATTTCACCTTGTACTGCTCAGGACAACTACTAATTTCCAGGGTCGTCTCCATCTTTTCGATCCATTGGATCAATCGAACGGCACCCTCACTGCCACTGAAACTAGGTGGCTTGCATCCTACAAAGTTCTTGTAGGAATAGTCCTGATGATGTCGGGTATTACCGCTGCCTTCTCCAGATGAGTTGGCGACGTTACTGTTGTTGCTGTTGATCCGGTTCATCATCTTGGGAATCACATCCCTCAATTGACTGGTCAGCAGAGTGGCCAGTGCTATGGTAGCAGGATCCAACTCATGAACATGCAGTGGCGGAGGAGGTGGAGGTGGCGGTGTAGGAGAGTCAGATGGTGTCGGTGTCGATGAATGCGGTGCTGAATCTTGTGGTGGTGGTGGCAGTAAAGCTGGTTGTCTTCTTGGCGGCATTCTGATCATAACCGAAATAAATCGGTTAGTGCAGTGATCAGATGCAGAAGACACATGCAAATAGAATCCTATGTCATATGATTTCTACATGAGAGTCCCTAGGTTATAGTCTAGGCCAAACCGTTTGAGTAATATGACCTATATTTCTCTATAACCATGGCTCTTATACCAATCTGTCACACCCCGAGACAGTAGGCTGGATCGACTTTCCCGTCGGGCGGAAAGTTCTCGGGGCGCGATATCGTTTGATAATCGAAATGATCAGATTGTTTACATAGCACATGATAAATAAATGAGAAATGCTAACGTGACAATGAAATAGAATTACAAAGTTAAATTACATTGTTTCCTCATAATTTAACTAAGTAAATCTAATCAAAAGAATCAATGAGTTTATATCTTGTAACTGTACAAGATATACAAAAGATGATTCATTGTTTTGTCATCCAAAAGTTTGCAACCCAAAATGAAGCTAGGTCTTCTAAAAGTCCACTAGCTTAGTTCTTGATTATAGGCAACTACACCTGTTCGTCACCTGAGAAAACATGCATTTAAATAAAGACAACACTAGGTTGGTGAGTTCATAAGTTTGAAAATTGAAAGCCTTGAAATGTTCACATACACAATCACAATGTCATACTTGTTGTTTGTAAGTTGTTTGATTCACCCGTTCACACAATGGCCTTTCCATAGTTATATTTACAAGTGATATCTCATCCTATTAGCTATGCTTATGTATAGGGCATATGTAGGGGAACCGAGCCCTAGCCAACATCCCACCACATATCTAATAGAACTTAATACCACTTGCAATACAACTACGGATCCCCATTTTCATTTCACCCGTCCGTTTGTATTCATCACCCATTGAATCATATGTAGAATAATATAATATGAGGGGTTTATTTATCAAACCGAAGTATTGATAAACCCTCGATGTGTTAAGGAAATTAGATTAGTTTAATCTGATCCTTGTTATTATTCTATTACTTGTGGGGTTAACTGTTAATCACTTTCAAAAAGTAAGAGTGTTAGTTAACCAATTGATATTTGTTCTTCACTTGAAGTGCATAGAGCCTAAAAGGAATCCATAGCAATCATCACGAATCAGATTACAATGCATCCGATTTACCTCTACCACTTTGTATTACCATAGACCTCATCGAACTGTTACTAGCAATATGACATGAGAGAAAATAAATTCCTCAGTCTACTAGTCAACAAGAAGCGATGGATTAATTACAATATCACTATCGAATGATATCACCATGTGTCTTTTACCAAACCTGACTGATCTCACCCTGTTATCGGTCATACGTTACCGGCCAATTGATGTTACGACTAACATACCGACCTCACTCGCCATAGGTTTGTCAAACCTATGGTACCACTATGCTATCGTCGGTTTAGATCCCACTAAATTAACTGGTAAACGATTCTGAAAAGGGACTTACAATGAAACTTGAATATATGGCACATGCTTGACATGATATAATACAGACAGTTCAATAGCAATCAATTGTATTGTGTTCGTTAATGTTGTTTGTTGTCAATGTTGTGTGTTCTCATTGTTGCTAATAAAGTTATATAAGATCTTGTCTTATTAAACAATATTAGTTGTTGTGTGAATGATGTTGTTATCATGAAGGTACGTTATCATGTTTATCATTCTAGTTGTTCCATATAGTCACCATGTTGCCACTACAGTGTTATAGGAACCATTCTTACAACACTTAGTTGACTTAGGTGGTGGATACTGTTCGTTGTTGTTCTTGTCATCTTGTTCACCTGTGATAATCTCAATGTTTGTTCCAGTAAGAATAAATTAATGTTATAAGATAGAATCTTACAACTATATTATTCTATTGTGTTGATGATTTATGAAGTTATATTATCATATTCATCTTAGTTGTTTCTGTCATCTCATGATCATACAAGCATGCATAAAATGATAAACGATAATAAGTCAAGCAATATTATCTAAATCAAAGCATAAGCAATATGTTAAACATAAAACTTTTAAGTAAATAAAAGTTAAGCATGTTTCTCAGCCCCGAGAGTTTAAAATAAGTTAGGATTAGAAAAGGGGCGTATGAACTCACCATGTTGTTGATGCGGTTGACTTAGCTTAAACAAGAAATGCACGCGCTCTTTGTTGGATTTGTTGTTGTATTCACGATCCTGTATTGATTTCATGTCGTTGTAACTTATAAGTATAAGTTGTAGTGATTTGTGGGCGTGTATGTGTTAGCCCTAAAGTTGACTAACACTTGTGAGTCTCGGTCTTCCTTCTTCATTCGGCCTTGTTTAATTGTTATGAATTTTGGTAACACTCAACCCATTAGCGTTAGATTATCACACTTTGTTATTGATTTTTAAATTCCACTTGAATTACTATCGTGACAAAAAGGGTTCTAGGTGTAAACTTAAGTTTATGTATGTAAACTTTGCATGTAATTTTCATAATCCTTTAGAATAACTACGATTTATTGAACATTTTAATAGAAATGCCCTAGGTGTTATGTATTGGTTTAACAAAGTTTCCATCACCTTTGAAGTATTTAGAAAAACCATGCATGTGATCTATGAAATTTTATTCATGTCTTTGATTATATTTTGGGTTAAGTGACCAAGTCTCACAACTTGGGCCGAATAAGTGCTATTGGGCCGAGATAACCCAAGTGGCCCGAATGAGGTTCATGGGCTGGACCCATTGTATGAAATGGGCCAACGGAAATGAATTGGGTCGGTTATTTGTTACTGGACCGGTTGGATTTCTTAGTTCAAATGAATATGTGGGCTAGTAATTAGATCGGATTAAACGAGTTAAGCCCGTGGATGTTGCAACCGAGTAGTCACAGGGTCAGCGAACCTCTAGGTAGCCCCCCCCCCATTGGTTCGGCCGAGACTTTTGATTCGCCATAGGGTTCGTGGCCTGGGACTAGGTTCGGTCATAATCAATACAGAGGGTCGTAGGTTAGCTCAAAGAAGGTTTGTACGTCGATGCTTCGGTCATAATCAATACAGAGGGTCGAAGGCTAGGGTTGGTATGCCATGAGGGTTCGGCTAATATGGAGCTTGCATGGAGAAGAAGGTTCGCAGCCCATAGGTTCGGTGTCCACTAATGGGCTCGGCTGAGATCAAGGTTCGCCGGGAGGGTTCGGTTGGCAGTGGTTCGTCCAGCTACACAGGTTCCGCAATGATGGTGGGAGGTTCGGTTGAACTCAGTGTTATCCTAGGTTCGTGTCAATGAAGATTCGGTGATGATGACTTGGCCAAAACCGAGGTTCGCAGATCCAGCACTGGTTCGGCTACAGGTTCGGCCAACCTAGCTTTTGTGCGAACCAGGCACTATTCATCATCTTCTTCACCGAACTATGTTGTTCCAGGTTAATGCTAAGCGGTGAGAAATCCTCAAGGGTATAGGGTTCGCTTTGGTGAGGTTTCTAAATCGGCTACATGTTTAGGTCGAACAAAAGGTTGAGAAAACCCTAATTCTCGAAATATTCAAGCTCTAGTACCTCGATTTCGGCTGGATAAATCCTCAGATCGGTTGTACTTTCTTGTAGAGGAGGTCGAGAGCTTCGTTTAGACACCAAGAATGCTTGATTTCATCCACAAACGAGCAAGATATGGAGGTTTGAAGTTGGTTTTCTAGAGAGAGAGAGGAGGTTCGGTAAAAGCTTTTTAGAGAGAGAGAAAGATGAGAGAAATGAGGAAATATGCCTCATTTAGTCTTTAAATACCCCGGGGTTGTTCGGGTTCGTTTCGATTGCTCGTTGTTCGTCTCCGTTGCGTTTCCGGATCGTTACGCGCGTATTTTACGTAATTACGTGATAAGGATTTATTTTAAATATTATAAAGGTTGTGATTTCTAAAAAATATTTTAAATTCGTTTTTATTATATTATTATCGTTCGAATCGTGTTTCGTTTCCATTTCGTCAGAACGTGTCACCTTCGCGCGTATTCGTTCGAATCGTCACTCAAACGAACACGACAGTGGTTTTGCTTTCTGATTCTTGTTTTCTATCTTTTAGACATTATTTCAGAACGTTAAACTCACAGATATGTTTGTGTGAATCGTCACCCACGTAAACACACTGTCAGTTCATTATTCTGAAACAACACTACATTTATGTTCTGAACTGTGTTTCCTCACTGACGGACTCAACTTGATTTCCTATTTTCACATTGTTTTCGTACTGATTTATCGGCCATCTGATTCTTGTCATCTATGGATATCAGATCGCAACCGACATGTTTTTGTTGTTTACTTGTATACTGTTGTTTCTCTTGATTCGTTGTATCAATTGTACTTAGGTTTTCACCTAAACACATACAACTATTTTTTATCTTGTAATGTTGTACATACGGTATTTAAGTTTTAACATAACTACGTACAACTGTTTCTTGTATTTTGAATTCTGTTATCACAAACACTGTTCATATATCGTATTTACACACAGTAAAAGGTGAAAGTACACATACCGTACAGACTTGCCGGACGATCAGGTACTGGATGTCACAGTCTCCCCTTGTTAAAGAAATTTCATCCCTAAATGTAAGCATCAATGTCGGGCTCTACTTCTCGAACAAGTGGGGATACTTTGTCTTCATGTTGTCCTCGCGCTCTCAGGTAAATTCTGGTCCATGCTTGGAGTTCCATCGAACCTTTACAATAGGGATACGACTTCGTTTCAGTTTTTTGACTTCACGCTCCATAATCTCTACAGGTTATTCAATGAAATGTAATTGCTCGTCAACTTGTATTTCTTCCAACGGTATGATAAATGACTCATCAGCGAGACATCTCTTGAGATTTGATACATGAAATACATCATGTACTCCGCTGAGCTCATCAGGGAGTCTGAGTCTATATGCCACAGGACCTATGCGTTGAGTTATCTCAAACGGTCAGACATACCTTGGTGCTAGTTTGCCTTTAGCCCCAAAACGAACTACGCCTTTCCATGGGGACACTTTCAACATAACTCGGTCACCCACTTCGAATTCCAAAGGCTTTCGCCGTTTGTCTGCGTAACTCTTTTGGCGGCTACGTGTTGCTTGTAATCTCTGCTGTATCTGGGCTATCTTATCCATAGTCTCCTGAATAAGTTCAGGCCCAGTTATTCTATTGTCTCCCACTTCGGTCCAACAAATTGGAGACCGAAACTTTCTACCATATAGTGCTTCAAACGGAGCACATCCAATGCTGTTGTGGTAGCTATTGTTGTAGGAGAACTCAATGAGTGGTAAATGTTTATCCCAACTTCCACCGAAGTCTAGGAAGCATGTTCTCAACATATCCTCCAGGGTTTGAATCGTTCGCTCGCTTTGTCCATCTGTTTGTGGATGATAAGCGGTGCTCAAGTTGACACTTGTCCCCAGAAATTGTTGCAATGATTGCCAGAACCGCAATGTAAATCGACTGTCCCGGTCTGAAATAATAGATAATGGCACACCGTGCCTCACTACTATTTCATCAACATAAAGCCTTGCTAGTTTCTCCATCTTGTAAGTTTCTCTAATCGGCAAGAAGTGTGCGGACTTGGTCAATCGATCAATGATGACCCAAATCGAATCGTGTCCGCTGGAAGTGCGGGGTAGCTTGGTAATAAAATCCATCGCTATTTGTTCCCACTTCCGTTGTGGTATCTCAGGTTGTTCCAGCAAACCTGACGATTTCTGGTGTTCAGCTTTGACCATGGCACATGTTAAGCATTTGCCAACATAAGTGGCAATATCTTTCTTCATACCCGGCCACCAATAAAATGACCTAAGATCTTGGTACATCTTATCGGCACCAGGATGAACTGAGTATCGTGTCTTGTATGCCTCGTCAAGTATGAGTGTTCTAAGTTCATCTACCGCCAGGATCCAAACACGATCCTGATAATAGATAACTCCATCTTATTTTGTCTCAAAATTTCTCGGCTCCACAGTCGAGCTCTTGTTTCAAATTGTCTCTTGCCATTGCTTCTTTTGTGCTTGTACGATTTGATCTCTCAGACTTGTTTCCAATGTCATTCCCATGGCTCGAACGCGCAAGGGTTTGACTCTTTCTTTCCTGCTCAGAGCATCTGCAAAAACATTTGCTTTGCCTGGATGGTATTTGATCACACAATCGTAATCGTTCAGGAGCTCAACCCAACGTCTCTGTCTCATGTTAAGCTCCTTCTGATCAAATTTGTGCTGTAAACTCTTGTGATATGTGAAGATAGTGCACTTAGAACCATACAGGTAATGTCTCCAAATCTTTAAAGCAAAGACAACAACTCCTAGTTCTAAGTCATGTGTTGTTTAGTTCTTCTCGTGTATCTTCAACTGTCGTGAGGCATAAGCAATGACTTTGTCTCGTTGCATTAAAACACAACCGAGTCCCTGATGGGAAGCATCACAATATACTACAAAATCATCGTTGCCTTCTAGGAGTGTTAAGATTGGAACATTGCACAATCTTTGTTTCAGTGTTTGAAATGCCTCTTCTAGTTTCTGTGTCCACACGAATGGTTCACTCTTCTGTGTGAGTTTGGTGAGAGGCAAGGCTACCTTAGAGAAATTTGAAATGAATCTCCTGTAATACCCTGCCAATCCCAAGAATGATCTGATCTTTGTCTGTGTCGTGGGCACATCCCAGTTCTTGATTGCTTCAATCTTGACAGGATCCATGTGAATACCACAACTGGTAATCACATGTCCCAAAAACTGAACTTCTCTTAGCCAAAATTCACACTTGGAGAATTTGGCATAGAGTCGTTCTTCTTTCAGGAGATCCAAGACTGTTCTGAGATGTTGTTCATGTTCCTTCTCGTTTCTTGAATAAATCAGTATATCATCAATAAAGACGATAACGAACTGATCTAGGTACGGCTTGCACACGCGGTTCATTAAATCCATGAACACCGCCAGTGCGTTCGTCAGTCCGAATGGCATGACCATGAATTCGTAGTGAGCGTATCGGGTACAAAAGGCCAACTTTGGTATGTCTTCCTCTTGAATCCAGAGCTAATGATAACCTGAACAAAGGTCTATCTTTGAAAAGTACTGAGCTCCCTATAGTTGATCGAACAAATCATCAATCCTCGGTAACGGGTACCAATTCTTAATGGTGAGTTTGTTGAGCTCTCTGTAATCAATGCACATCCTGAAAGATCCATCCTTCTTCTTAACAAAAAGAACCGGAGCTCCCCACGGGGAAAAGCTCGGTCGGATGAATCCTTTGTCGAGTAGCTCCTGTAATTGATTGGACAACTCCAGCATTTCTGATGGTGCAAGTCTATAAGGAGACTTAGCTATAGGAGTCGCCCCCGGAATTAAATCAATTCGAAACTGCACCGATCTCTCGGGTGGCAGTCCCGGTATGTCATCCGGAAACACGTCCGCATATTCCTTCACAACTGGTATGTCTTGAATCTTGATTGTTTTCTTGTCTTTCTCTACCACTTGAGCTAGAAATGCAATGCATTTTTTTCTGAGGTACTTGCGAGCCTTCATGCACAATATTATCTTGACACTGCATTTCGCTTGATCTCCATGAATCTCCAAAATCTGATCGTTCTCCAAGGGAATACGTAATAGCTTTTCGGAACAGATAAACTCTACTCTGTTAAGAGATATCCAATCCTTTCCAATGATGATGTCAAAACTGCCCAGCTCCATCGGTATCAAGTTGATGGAAAGTGTGTGATCACTAAGTGATAGTGGGCAATTCCTAAGTACTGTGTCTACTGTTATCTATTTGTCGTTTGCTATCTCAATAGTATAAAGGGAGTCTAAAGATTCCACAACATGATTAAGATGGCATGCAAAGTCGAATGAGATAAAACTCTGATCCGCACCAGTGTCAAATAATATGGATGCATAAAAGTCAGATAAGAGAAATGTACCCGTAATCACATTCGGGTTATGTCGTGTTGCAGCTGCACCGATCTAAAAGGCTCGTCCTCTTGCTACCTGAGCCCTCGGTTGAATTCTCTTGAGACAATCCCTCGATAAGTGTCCAGGTTCGCCACAAGTGTAGCATGACCTGTTATTAGCAGCAGTTGTAACCGCTACATTGTTGTTTCTGTTCGGAGCCCCCGTGCTCCTGCAATGGTTAGCCCAATGACCAAACTTCCCACAGTTAGTGCATTGTCTGCACTGGGTGTTTGGCGGATGATGATACTGGCAGGTGTTGCTGATGTGTTGCAAAACACATCTTTTTCCATTTGTTTCTATTGAGTTTATGTACAGTTTTATTTGTTTTTAAAGTCGATTGATGCTGGTTCTTCACATTTCAATTATTTAATGCTTGCAGGTCATAAACATGCGTATTTGGTGCTAATGTACAAAGAAACAAGCTCCCCGTTGGACGAGAACGGACCTAAAAGCAAAGAAGATTAAAAGCTGATTTCAGGAACCCTTCGCGTAGCGCGAAGCCCATCTGAAAGCCTGTCGCGGTACGCGACAGGGGAAAATGACCAAATTGCCCTTCATTAATCATTGCGGGCTGACCCGATTGTTTTGTCGGGTAGCGAGGTCCCTCGCGTAGCGCGAGGGGTTTCTGGGTGACTGTCGCGGTACGCGACGGGGTTTAAATTTCAGAAAAATTGTGTTGTTCGATTAAAAAAGGCTGGGGAGGAAAAATTAGGGCATCTGACGATCCAAGTGAACGGCTGGAGGTGATTAGAAGTGATTTCAAGGTCTAGGAGACATCGGATTGAAGTTTCGAGAGTGTTGGATCATTGTTGGAGTTATCCAAACATTCGGTTTATCGTTTCTCATTACTTTGTTGATTCCTATGTGTATTTCAGACTTTACATATGTTATAATTATCTTTATGACTATGTTTAGTGGCTAAACACATAAAGCTACCTAGGTTAGATGATTATGCATGTTGAATAATGGTTTAATTTGGTTTTGGAACATATTGATGTGATTGACTTATGATTTAAAGACTTGGTTTGGAATATTGGATGTGTATGTGTATCTTTGATTGTCTTATGGTTAATTTTTCACTCCTCATGAGTCTTGATGATTGTCTGTCATATAATAGGCGCATGCTAGGTCAATGACTGTGTGTTTTTGATTAACGGGTGAATTATTGTGATCAGGTAATTCATATGAGTGTTTTATTATGAATTAGATGATTAAGATGTGCAACCAACTTCAATAGCTGTGAGGTGAGAAGTTGTCAATAAGTCTTGGTTGTTAGATTGCTAGGTTAGATGCTTCGTGAGAAGATCGGTCTAGCTCGTCTTTCAAACCTTGTTTATTGAATCCAATAGGAAATCCCAAGTTACCTTTTGCATTTAGGTGTCTTAAAACTGTCGCGCCGTGAGGTAGATAGTTTGTCAGATTTTTATCCTATGTGTATTGAGACAATCGCACTATGAAGTAGATTGTCTAGCGAGTATTTCATAAGATACTTGGATGACCTGTGAGGGAAATCCATTTAACCGGTGGTTTAACGGCTTTTAGGAGTTTTAGTTGACTATCTTTGAGAAGGGTCGAGGGTGCTCTAAGTTTCCTTTGAGTTTAGTATTTTAAGATCCCGGTAGCATATCAGTTCCATTACCGATATAACCTTGTCAAGCATGTATATAATTCAAGCATAGGTAGTGTTTTCTCTCTCCTGATTTAGTCTTTGCTTCGTTGCTTGCTCGTTTTTAGTATTGTTTTATTTAAGTTATTCTTAGTTTTGCTAGTAAAACCCCCTTTAAACAATTCCTTTTTAATTAAGTAAATTGTATAGATAAGTCCTCGAGTCTAGTTAGCGTAATCTGTAGAAGTCTGTGGGTTCGATATCCGGACTTGCTTTGCTCTGCTACACACGACAGGTACACTTGCCTGTCAGTAGCTTAGGTTTTAGAGAGTCTAGATTTATTACTTTGTGTCTATTTTAGAGTCGGTTTTTAGTTAGTTTGATAGCTAAGCTCCGTCGACATCAAGTTTTTGGCGCCGTTGCCGAGGACTTCTTAGTCGATTGTGCTTACTAGGTCTTTTTCTTATCTGTGCATATTTGTGTTTATTTTGTTTTCAATTTTATTTTATTTTATTTTGTTTTATTTCTTTTTGATTGATTTTTGTTTGTTTGCAGGTTTTGTAGTGTATGCCACACCTACGTTCGCACGGACCGCCACCTGAGCTTTCATTGCCATCAAGGAGCGATTCGTGGGACTTTTCTGAAGGTTCTACGAGCGAGGTAAGTGCTTCTACTCCCATTTCTGCTGATTTTTCTGAGCATACACCTTCTTCTTCTTCTTCTAGTTCTTCTACTCAATCTAATCCACACTTGCTTTTTGTTCCACTCATGGCTGAGCATCGCACTGTTCACCAGCAGGCCACTGCGGGATTCACGGGACTTAACAATCGCATTACTGTGCCAAACATAACGAACGAAAATTCGTGGCAGATTCCTTATTACATCATGAAAGCCATTAACAATTCTCAGTTTAATGGTCGTGATGATGAAGATGCTCCCGCACACCTTGCTAGGCTCACTCGCATCTGTGGTACCTTCAATCTTCAAGGTGCCACTAATGATGCGATTTTTCTACAGCTTTTTCCTTTTTCACTTGCGGGAAGAGCAGCCACTTGGCTTGACTCGCACCCTCCAGGCACCTTCATAACCTGGGCCAGTCTTCGGGATGCTTTTCTTAAAAAGTACTTCCCACCTGCTAAGGCCGCCCGCCTGAGAGATGAGATCCATTCGTTCCGAATGGCTCCTGATGAGCCCTACTATCTTTCTTGGGAGAGGTTCCAAAACCTTCTAAGCCGATGCTCCCAGCATGGTTTGTCTGAATGGGCCCTTGTAGAGAAATTCTACAATGGGCTCACATATGAGACTGGTGCCAGATTTGACACTTCTACAGGAGGCCACCATATGGGTAAGAGGGATGTGGCTGAATGCAATGATTTATTTGAGAGTTTTGCTCAGGCCGAGTACGAGCAGCGATCGTCCAATAGGAATTCAAATCCTATTACTAGTTCTTCCTCGTCAATGAGGGGTGTTCATCATGTGAACACAGACACTAGTGTTGCTGCTGCTCTTGAGTCTCTAGCTAGGGATGTTAGGGATCTGAAGATGAGAATAGACAGGTGTGAGATTTGCAGGGGTGGTCATGCCACTTCTGAATGTTTGGTGAGCCAGGAGCAGGCTAATTATGTAGGAGGACAGGGTAGGTTTGGGCACTCGTACAACCCCGGATGGGAAATTCTCAGAATCACCAACCTTTTAGATCTTCAGGTAACCCCCTGGTTTTCATTCTGGATACCCTCAGAACCAGGGGCATAGTGGTAGTCAAGCTCCTAGTGGTAGTGGTTCTGGTAGCACTTCTGGTGGTGGTAGTAGTATGGGTAGGATAGAGGAGTTATTGACTCAGTTAGTGGCAAAAGATGCCACTACACAGAAGATCCTACATGAGCATGATGTTCTCCTCAAGAACTAGCAATCTGCATTTCTGGATTTACAGCGAACGGTTGGTGACATAGCCAAACGGTTGGATGAACGGCCCCAAGGCCAGTTCCTGGGTCAGCCCCAAACCAACCCAAACGCCCACGTTAAGGCGGTCACTACTCGTTCTGGAAGAGGTGGAGGAGAAGTGTTCATACCACCGGTGTTGGTGGAAGTTGAGGAGAGTGAGAGATTGGTTCCACCGGTTGATTTAGATGAGGAGGAACCGGTGGATGAGGAAATTGAGATGGAGACTCCTGGGAGGGTGCCCCCGATGCTAGTCCCAGCAAGTACCGCACCTAACAGTGAGTCTCCCGTTGAGAAACCGGCAGTTGGTAAGCTGGTAATGTTTAAACCCACCTCGGGGATTGATCTTTCCCTTGTTCCTTACCCTGCGCGTTTAACTAATCAAAAACACGCTAAGGAATACGGGCACTTTCTTGACATGTTTAAACAGCTCAAGATCAATCTTCCATTTATTGAAGCTCTTCAGCATATACCAAAATATGTCAAGTATCTCAAAGAGTTGCTGAAGAGTAAGGATCGGGTGGGAGAGGTTGCCAACACCCCTGTGAGCGCGGGGTGTTCTGCAGTGATTTTAAACAAGTTGCCTGAGAAGCTTGCGGATCCGGGAATGTTTACAATCCCGTGTTTATCTGGGGATGATGTTAAGAGGCATGCCTTGGCGGATTCAGTGGCTAGCATCAATTTGATGCCATACTCTCTTTATGAGAAGCTAGCTCTTGGTGATTTGTCCCCCACGCGCATGACGCTCTCGTTGGCCGACCGATCGGTTAAACGTCCACGAGGAATTTTGAAAAATGTGTTAGTAAAAGTGGATAGGTTTGTGTTTCCCTTGGACTTTGTTGTGATGGACATGGAGGCGGACACGACGGTTCCCATCATTCTTGGGCGGCCATTCTTGCGCACCGCTAAGGCTATCATAGATGCGTATGAGGGTAAACTCACTTTTAGAGTGGGTGATGAGAGTGTTTGTTTGAAGATAGCAAATGCTATGAGGGCCGGTGGTGAGTAAGTCCATAAGGTTGAGGGTGTAGATTCGGTGAGTGATGATATAGGTGTGAATGAGGTCATAGGAGAGGGACCATGGGATGTTGGTAATTGTGGTTCTGATTTGATTGCAGGAGAGGAGATTTCCTTTGATCCTCCCATTTGAGTGGAGTTTGAGTGAGCTCTTGGGTTAAACTCCCAAGTGTAGAGTTTGTAGAGTTAGTAGTTTCCTAATGTTTTTGGTGTACTTTTAGTTTTTATTTTTCGTTTTTGTTTTCGTGTGTTTCAATGTGTTTTACAGATTTTAAATCAATTTAATGCCATAAAGATGAATTGGAGCCACCAGGTATGTATTTCTTTGCCTTAGAATGTTTTTAGGATAATTTGGTGTTTTTGGGGTGAAATTTTTGGCTAAGGCATGAAAATTCCGGAAACTCTCTGGAAAAATGACCCCGTCGCGTCACACGACACCCACAGGGCCATCTGTCGCGCTACACTACAGATTTGGTCAAAATGCGGGTCAAACATCCGTCGCGTTACGTGACGGCCATTTGAGAATCTGTCGCGGTACGCGACGGGTCACTGAATGCTTCAAAATGTTTAAAAACCCTGGTTTTCAAATTTTACCCCCAAATTACCTCTCCTACACCGCTTTCACCACCATTCTTCACCCACTAAATACCCATTCAATCATCTTCTATCACCATTCCACCATCTTCATTTCCATTGAGGCATTTAGCAAAGGCGAGGTGTTCTAAGTCGATTTCAAGGTAAGGTGGCTTTCTAATTTCATTCTTGTCGCATTGGATTGATGTTTTTCAAATTCTTAGTTATTTCTTAATTTTCTTTGGTTGATTTGTGTTTTTCTTTGTTCACTTTAGTAAATAGTAGGGTTGGTTTGTGGTTGGACTTAATCATGGATATCATTGTTATCATGTTTTGGATGGGTTGATGCTTGTTTGATCTTTGTTTTTGTAGATCTTATGTGTATGTTTGTATCCTGCGGAGCAAATTTGTAGATTGTGGATCTACGTGGAAAGATTGGCACTCGACAGTCTTCTCTTCAACCAGCTAAGTCATTTTCAGTTTTTAGTTTTTAGTTTTTCTTTAGGGTTTCCTCTGTCTCTACATTGGGGACAATGTATAGTTTAAGTGTGGGGATGTGAAACTTATTTTAGCTTTGTTTTAGTAGTTAGTTTTTGAATTTTTGAGTCAGAATTTTTAAATTTATTTTTATTTTTTTTTAGCTTAGATCTTTCTTGTCCTTGTTTAAGTTGGTTGCAAAAGCATGATGGGAAATGATAGGAAAGTTGGGTTTTGTGGTTTCAGTCGTGGTTATCTTGTTGGTTTGGGTTTTATGCTTTGGTTATGGGATGTGTAGGTAGGCTCAACTGGTTGTATTTGTCCCGTAGGATTGGTATAATTTTACTTGAATGCATGATTTTCATGGGAAACATCTTGGGGGTTTGAAATTGATGAAATTTTTTTTTCTAGTCAGAAAGAAGTCTTTGCATAATAACAGATTAGAGTTTTAAAAATCAGTTTTTTTTGTTTGGCACATAAGTACTCTTTTTATGAGAATAAATCCGAGTCTTATGGCGCCTCCATTTCACCAACAAGCTGAGTAAAAAGGAAAAAAATAAAAAGACAAGAAGTTGAATTAAAAACTTATGTGTCACATGCCGGGTGGCAGCCTGGTTGAAGCACCACTAAATTAAGTTCAATGGATTGAAAAATAATAGAAAAATGCTCACGCTTCCATCTATTCCCATTATAAAGATCTGATTTGAGAAATTTCTTGTTTTGTTTGTATGTAAGGATGACTTGAAAGCTAGAATCCAAGATTGATTTGATTTTAAATTTCCTAAGTGTGGGTCAAATGAAATGAAATGTAGAATATGAACATAATAGACCAAGATTAAGGGACATGAATAATTAGTATGGGTTTAATAGGATAACAATACTTGCAATCTTTTCCAAAGCATTGAATTTTGAATTGACTAGTTTAATTGTGTAGATCCCATTTTACCTAGCTATGATCCCAGATTTTTGCATAAGCCTTTTTCAGGGACGAAAAAGAGATAAGTGTGGGGATGTGATGTGTTGCAAAACACATCTGTTTTTCCATTTGTTTCTATTGAGTTTCTGTACAGTTTTATTCGTTTTTAGAGTCGATTGATGTTGGTTCTTCACATTTCTATTATTTAATGCTTGCAGGTCATAAACATGCGTATTTGGTGCTAATGTACAAAGAAACAAGCTCCCCGTTGGACGAGAACGGACCTCAAAGCAAAGAAGATTAAAAGCTGATTTCTGGAACCCTTCGCGTAGCGTGAAGCCCATCTGAAACCCTGTCGCGGTACGCGACAGGGGAAAATGACCAAATTGCCCTTCATTAATCATTGCGGGTTGACCTGATTGTTTTGTCGGGTAGCGAGGTCCCTCGCGTAGCGTGAGGAGTTTCTGGGTGACTGTCGCGGTACGCGACGGGGTTTAATTTCAGAAAAATTGTGTTGTTTGATTAAAAGCGGCTGGGGAGGAAAAATTAGGGCATCTGACGATCCAAGTGAACGGCTGGAGGCGATTAGAAGTGATTTCAAGGTCTAGGAGACATCGGATTGAAGTTTCGAGAGTGTTGGATCATTGTTGGAGTTATCCAAACATTCGGTTTATCGTTTCTCATTACTTTGTTGATTCCTATGTGTATTTCAGACTTTACATATGTTATGATTATCTTTATGACTATGTTTAGTGGCTAAACACATAAAGCTACCTAGGTTAGATGATTATGCATGTTGAATAATGGTTTAATTCGGTTTTGGAACATATTGATGTGATTGACTTATGATTTAAAGACTTGGTTTGGAATATTGGATGTGTATGTGTATCTTTGATTGTCTTATGATTAATTTTTCACTCCTCATGAGTCTTGTTGCTTGTCTGTCATATAATAGGCGCATGCTAGGTCAATGACTATGTGCTTTTGATTAATGGGTGAATTATTGTGATCAGGTAATTCATATGAGTGTTTTATTATGAATTAGATGATTAAGATGTGCAACCAACTTCAATAGCTGTGAGGTGAGAAGTTGTCAATAAGTCTTGGTTGTTAGATTGCTAGGTTAGATGTTTCGTGAGAAGATCGGTCTAGCTCGTCTTTCAAACCATGTTTATTGAATCCAATAGGAAATCCCAAGTTACCTCGCGCATTTAGGTATCTTAAAACTGTCGCGCCGTGAGGTAGATAGTTTGTTAGATTTTTATCCTATGTGTATTGAGACAATCGCACTATAAAGTAGATTGTCTAGCGGGTATTTCATAAGATACTTGGATGACCTGTGAGGGAAATCCATTTAACCGGTGGTTTAACGGCTTTTAGGAGTTTTAGTTATCTTTGAGAAGGGTCGAGGGTGCTCTAAGTTTCCTTTGAGTTTAGTATTTTAAGATCCTGGTAGCATATCAGTTCCATTACCGATATAACCTTGTCAAGCATGTATATGATTCAAGCCTAGGTAGTGTTTTCTCTCTCCTGATTTAGTCTTTGTTTCGTTGCTTGCTCGTTTTTAGTATTGTTTTATTTAAGTTATTCTTAGTTTTGTTAGTAAAACCCCCTTTAAACAATTCCTTTTTAATTAAGTAAATTGTATAGATAAGTCCTCGAGTCTAGTTAGCGTAATCTGTAGAAGTCTGTGGGTTCGATATCCGGACTTGCTTTGCTCTGCTACACACGATAGGTACACTTGCCTATCAGTAGCTTAGGTTTTAGAGAGTCTAGATTTATTACTTTGTGTCTATTTTAGATTCGGTTTTTAGTTAGTTTGATAGCTAAGCTCCGTCGACATCAGTTGCACAAAGGTGCCGTGCTAGTGTAGGGCTTCTTGATCTGCAGCGGTTGGTGTTGGTTAGCCATTGGCGTTTGAGTGGTCGCTGCAAAGTTCTTGACCATTTTCTATTTCTTAGCCGGGCGTTTATTCGGCATTCTTGAAGTTCCAACCTTTGCTGCTTCAGTTTCTTTCTTCAGTGCCCCAGAGGCAACCATCACATCTGTCATTGTTGATGACAGAGTAACAGCCATCTCTAGGGTTGTTGGATTAGCAGCAAGAACAAGACCTTTCACAAAAGCCGGTAATCCACCGATATACCGTTCGATCCTCTTCTCCAGTGTTGGCACTATATCCGGTGCCAAAGTAGATAACTCGTGAAATCTTGTGGTGTAGGCCAGATGCCCAGCACCACTCATTACAAGGTTGAGCAGCTCAGTTTCAACCTTTTTCAGCTCGTTCCTTGGACAAAACTCTGCCCTCAGCATGGCCTTGAAATCATCCCAAGGCATGGACAAAGCCTCATCTATGCCTCTAATTTGAACCTGAGCATTCCACCAAGTCAATGTTCTTTTGTTGAATGATCCCGCAACATATTTCACCTTGTACTGCTCAGGACAGCTACTAATTTCCAGGGTCGTCTCCATCTTTTCGATCCATTGGATCAATCCAACGGCACCCTCACTGCCACTGAAACTAGGTGGCTTGCATCCTAAAAATTTCTTGTAGGAATAGTCCTGATGATGTCGAGTATTACCGCTGCCTTCTCCAGATGAGTTGGCGACTTTACTGTTGTTGCTGTTGATCCGATTCATCATCTCCGGAATCACATCCCTCAATTGACTGGTCAGCAGAGTGGCCAGTGCTATGGTAGCAGGATCCAACTCATGAACAGGCAGTGGCGGAGGAGGAGGAGGAGGTGGTGGTGTAGGAGAGTCAGGTGGTGTTGGTGTCGATGAATGCGGTGCTAAATCTTGTGGTGGTGGTGGCAGTAAAGCTGGTTGTCTTCTTGGCGGCATTCTGATCATAACCGAAATAAATCGGTTAGTGCAATGATCAGATGCAGAAGACACATGCAAATAAAATCCTATGTCATATGATTTCTACATGAGGGTCCCTAGGTTATAGTCTAGGCCAAACCATTTGAGTAATATGACCTATATTTCTCTATAACCATGGCTCTGATACCAATCTGTCTCACCCCGAGCCGGCGGGCTGGATCGACTTTCCCGTCGGGCGGAAAGTTCTCTGGGCACGATATCGTTTGATAATCAAAATGATCAGATTGTTTACATAGCACATGATAAATAAATGAGAAATGCTACCGTGACAATGAAATAGAATTACAAAGTTAAATTACATTGTTTCCTCATAATTTAACTAAGTAAATCTAATCAAAAGAATCAATGAGTTTCTATTTTGTAACGGTACAAGATATACAAAAGATGATTCATTGTTTTGTCATCCAAAAGTATGCAACCCAAAATGAAGCTAGGTCTTCTAAAAGTCCACTAGCTTAGTTCTTGATTATAGGCAACTACACTTGTTCGTCACCTGAGAAAACATGCATTTAAACAAAGTCAACACTAGGTTGGTGAGTTCATAAGTTTGATATTTGAAAGCCTTGAAATGTTCACATACACAATCACAATGTCTTACTTGTTGTTTGTAAGTTGTTTGATTCACCCGTTCACACAATGGCCTTTCCATAGTTATATTTACAAGTGATATCTCATCCTATTAGCTATGCTTATATATAGGGCATATGTAGGGGAACCAAGCCCCAGCCAACATCCCACCACATATCTAATAGAACTTAATACCACTTGCAATACAACTACGGATCCCCATTTTCATTTCACCCGTCCGTTTGTATTCATCACCCATTGAATCATATGTAGAATAATATAATATGAGGGGTTCAGTTATCAAACCGAAGTATTGATAAACCCTCGATGTGTAAAGAAAATTAGATTAATTTAATCTGATCCTTGTTATTATTCTATTACTTGTGGGGTTAACTGTTAATCACTTTTAAAAAGTAAGAGTATTAGTTAACCAATTGATATTTGTTCTTTACTTGAAGTGCATAGAGCCTAAAAGGAATCCATTGCAATCCTCACGTAATCAGATTACAATGCATTCGATTTACCTCTACCACTTTGTATTACCATAGACCTCATTGAACTGTTACTAGCAATATGACATGAGAGAAAATAAATTCCTCAGTCTACTAGTCAACAAGAAGCGATGGATTAATTACAATATCACTATCGAATGATATCACCATGTGTCGTTTACCAAACCTGACTGATCGTCGCCCTGTTACCGGTCATACGTTACCGGCCAATTGATGTTACGACTAACATACCGACCTCACTCGCCAGAGGTTTGTCAAACCTATGGTACCACTATGCTATCGTTGGTTTAGATCCCACTAAATTAACTGGTAAACGATTCTGAAAAGGGGCTTACAATGAAACTTGAATATATGGCACATGCTTGACATGATATAATACAGACAGTTCAATAGCAATCAATTGTATTATGTTCATCAATGTTGTTTGTTCTCAATGTTGTTTGTTCTCAATGTTGTGTGTTCTCATTGTTGCTAATAAAGTTATATAAGATCTTGTGTTATTAAACAATATTAGTTGTTGTGTGAATGATGTTGTTATCATGAAGGTACGTTATCATGTTTATCATTCTAGTTGTTCCATATAGTCACCATGTTGCCACTACAGTGTTATAGGAACCATTCTTACAACACTTAGTTGACTTAGGTGGTGGATACTATTCGTTGTTGTTCTTGTCATCTTGTTCACCTGTAATAATCTCAATGTTTGTTGCAGTAAGAATAAATTAATGTTATAAGATAGAATCTTACAACTATATTATTCTATTGTGTTGATGATTTATGAAGTTATATTATCATATTCATCTTAGTTGTTTCTGTTATCTCATGATCATACAAGCATGCATAAAATGATAAACGATAATAAGTCAAGCAATATTATCTAAATCAAATCATAAGCAATATGTTAAACATAAAACTTTTAAGTAAATAAAAGTTAAGCATGTTTTTCAGCCCCGAGAGTTTAAAATCAGTTAAGATTATGAAAGGGGCATATGAACTCACCATGTTGTTGATGCGGTTGACTTAGCTTAAACAAGAAATGCACGCGCTCTTTGTTGGATTTTTTGTTTTATTCACGATCATGTATTGATTTCATGTCGTTGTAACTTATAAGTATAAGTTGTAGTGATTTGTGGGCGTGTATGTGTTAGCCCTAATGTTGACTAACACTTGTGAGTCTCGGTCTTCCTTCTTCATTCGGCCTTGTTTAATTGTTATGAATTTTGGTAACACTCAACCCATTAGCGTTAGATTATCACACTTTGTTATTGATTTTTAAATTCCACTTGAATTACTGTCGTGACAAAAAGGGTTCTAGGTGTAAACTTAAGTTTATGTATGTAAACTTTGCATGTAATTTTCATAATCCTTTAGAATAACTACGATTTATTGAACATTTTAATAGAAATGCCCTAGGTGTTATGTATTGGTTTAACAAAGTTTCCAACACGTTTATAGTATTTAGAAAAACCATGCATGTGATCTATGAAATTTTATTCATGTCTTTGATTATATTTTGGGTTAAGTGACCAAGTCTCATAACTTGGGCCGAATAAGTGCTATTGGGCCGAGAAAACCCAAGTGGCCCGAATCAGGTTCATGGGCTGGACCCATTGTATGAAATGGGCCAACGGAAATGAATTGGTTTTGTCGCACCCCGAGAAATCCCGTCCCTTTCGGGGCGCGAGCGGCGGCAGATTGTCAGGATCGCAGTCTCCGGTCACACAACATGCGAGACCTATATGTCTGGTTTCATACATACGTCCAATAACTTGGATAAAATAGTTTGTAAAATCAGAGTTGCGGAAATAAAATATATGTTAACAAAACAGTTTAACATTCATAGGTAGCGGAAGCGTTAATTTAAAACGGTTTTCAAAATGTTAGGTAACAATAGTTGCGGAAGCGATTAAAGATGTTTGACAATACATAAGTAACATGATCAAATGAACACAATGTTTAATAGACTAAGACACTTAAACAGATGCATGCGACTCCAGCCTAGCATCCTATTCCTTGTGCGCGTGCCTTAGTTACCTGAGAAAACATGCGAGTAAAAGGTCAACACAAAGGTTGGTGAGAACACAGGTTTGTAATCAGCAGTAAACATCAAATGTTTAAAGTAAATGTTTAGCAGGTCTATTTTTCAATACAATGCAATATCAATTGATAGCTAGTCAATATGTTTTATATCATATGCGGGTTCGCAACCGAAGCTAACATGCTGCCTCCCGCCATATCCATCCAAGATATGGTAAATGTTGTTTGGTCAATTTTGCACTGTTCCGACCTCCAGTCGGGGTGGCCATACGGCTCGCAACAGTGGGGCTTGTCAGGCCCAAATAGTACTATTCAGAATTACCACGCTGAGCGCTACGCGCTATTAACGGTTCGAGGTGTGTTTAATGAGGACTTATCAGTTTTGTGGATGAATGCCACACATATGCATATACGATATTAGCATGTACAAAAATAACCAAAAGTGTGTAGGTTGTTCAAAACAGTTGTTTGCAATGTTTTCTCCCCCAAAGGTAGAAAATAGAAAAGGGGCCGTGAACTCACCTGGTTAGCAGTTCCGGTATGTTCGTGTGTTCGCGTCTGCGAAAGCTAGCAGTCCTGCTAGTAAGCACCTATAACCATATAGGTGTGAGTATGTGTTATGTGTTGTGTTGTATCCCATACAACTCCAAGTGTCGGTGTGCTCAACCGAGTGCGTGTGTTAACTTGTGAGACTCGACGAATCGTTGGTGACACGATCGTTGTGTTTATGTGCCTTGATGCACATAAGACACCAAAATGTATCCTATGACTCTAATCACATAAGTTGCTATTTTTAGAAAGTTTCCAACCTAGGAAAGTGTGGTTATGAAATCCCATTTCATAAACTAATAACTTCCAATATGTTTATAAAACATGTTTAAACTCTTAAAACACGTCGTTTGCGCATAAATCACCATTTATGCCGTTTTGCCCAAATAAAGTTTCCTTATTTGGAAAGTATCCGTTTAAAACTCGTTTTCGCAAATCAAGGTTTCCAATATGCTTAGAAATCATTTCTAAACATATTTCAATATCCCAAGTTCATCAAAACACTTTAAAACATCAAAAGCCCTCTTTTGATTTATAAAAGTTTCCATTTTTAGCAAGTTTCTACAAAACCAAGTTTTTGACAAAAATCAAATATCCCAATGTGTTTCTAAACACTTCAATACACATTTAACAACATCTAGACATGTCTAACATGTCTAGATTATCACAAATCCAAGACTTGCACATAAAAGTTTCCTTTTATGGCAAGTTTGTCCAAATCATCGTCAAATCTACCAATAACTCAATCAAACTCAAATCTAACATTCTAATATTATCAAACCAGTAAATCTATAACATCTATTCAACAAATCACCAACAAAATCGTGCACAATGGTCACATGGAGTTGCATGTGGGTTTTCACCCATTGCATGTGCGATCTAAATAAAGATAAACATATAAAACTACCTTAGAAGCTCTTAGACGACTGATTTCGAGTTAAACAGGAGGTATGGGGCTGCTACGATGGCTGGATTTGATTTCCTCGTCGATTGAGAGCTCCTCGATCTTCCTTGATGTTCCTATAACTCCAAATCACCAAGAGATGGCTTCTAATGGTGTTAACAGAGGTTGAAGATGGATTTCAGATGGGTTTCAGTCGCAAAAATAAGTGGGAGTTCGGAGAAAGGATGTAAGAGTTCGACTGAAATGAAAGGGGTGGGTTTTTATTGAAATTTTGATCTGCATGGCCTTCGCGTACCGCGGAGGCCGATCAAAAATCATCATCGCGTACCGCGATGTAATTCGGGAGTCTCGACTCCCGATTTGCTTCGCGTATCGCGAAGCTTCTCGCCGAAGGGGGTATCGCGTACCGCGACGGGCCAACTTCATTGTTTTTCGATTTCGATGATACGATTTCGCTCGTACTCGATTCCTAATGTTTATCCAAAGCATCTAATACACGTTTAGCACATAATCATATAGTAACATATAAGTTTGATCACCAACGTTCGTGAGACTCGTGTGTGTGTTTCGATAATTCCTCGAATTATCTAAGATAGTTTGTGTTCGTGTTCTACGAAGTGTTTGCACGCTTGATTAATCCTAATCAACGTGTAGTGCACAATTCAATAATTATCCGAACTATTGTCTGGTGTTAGTGTTGTGGTTGCCACACTTGGTTTCCAAAACCAATGTGCGATGTATGATTATCGTTTCGTAGATGTTTGTGTTCAACTCATCTAATTAAACATAATTAAATGAAATGCAACAAATATGAATGTGAAATGTAAAGGATATAAGAGTTGCAATTTACCTGAAATTGCCGGGTGTCACATCATCCCCTTGTTGAAAGAAATTTCGTCCCGAAATTTGGTTGTTGTTGGTAGTGTTTGAGAAGCAACATTGTTTGAAAGACAAAAATTTTCCGGTTGTCACATCATCCCCTTGTTGAAAGGAATTTCGTCCCGAAATTTATTTGCTGTTGTCGACATTCGACGTTGTCTGCTTGAAGAGATGGGGATATTTGCACATCATCTGATCTTCACGCTCCCACGTGAATTCAGGTCCGCGTTTCGAGTTCCATCGAACTCTGACAATGGGTATCTTGCTCTGTTTGAGTTGTTTGACCTCACGGTCCATGATTTCCACCGGCTCTTCCACGAACCGTAGTTGTTCATCCACCTGGATCTCGTCAAGTGGAACAATAAGTGTTTCGTCCGATAAACACTTCTTTAGATTTGAGACGTGAAACACGTTGTGAACTCCGTCGAGTTCGGCTGGTAAGTTGAGTTGGTATGCCACCGGACCAATCCTCTTCAGGATCTCGAAAGGTCCAATATACCGTGGGTTCAGTTTGCCTCGTTTACCAAAACGAATGACGCCTTTCCAGGGTGAAACTTTCAGAAGGACTTTATCTCCTACCTGAAATTCTAAAGGTTTCCGGCGTTTGTCGGCATAGCTCTTTTGACGATCACGAGCTGCTGCCATGCGGTTTCTGATTTGCACGATTTTCTCGGTTGTTTCATGCACAAGTTCCGGGCCAGTGAGCTGGCTGTCGCCCACTTCCGCCCAACATATGGGTGATCGGCATTTCCTGCCATAGAGTGCCTCAAAAGGCGCTGCTTTGATGCTTGTGTGGTAACTGTTGTTGTAGGAGAACTCCACCAATGGCAAGTGAGTTTCCCAACTACTTCCAAAATCCACTACGCATGCTCGTAGCATATCTTCAAGGGTTTGTATCGTGCGTTCACTTTGGCCATCAGTTTGTGGGTGATATGCTGTACTCATATCCAACCGCGTGCCAAGCGACTTTTGTAGTGATTTCCAGAAGTTTGAAGTGAATCTGGCGTCTCGATCCGAAATAATGGAGATCGGCACTCCATGTCGCGAGACCACTTCCTTGACATAGATTCTGGCCAGTTTTTCCATTTTGTCATTTTCCTTGATCGCAAGGAAATGTGCTGACTTAGTCAGTCGGTCCACAATCACCCATATTGTGTCACATCCACTTGGGGTACGGGGTAATTTGGTGATAAAATCCATGGAGATTTGTTCCCATTTCCACATGGGGATCTCGGGCTGTGTGAGTAATCCAGATGGTTTCTGGTACTCGATCTTGACTTTAGCACAAGTCAAGCATTTGCTGACGTAGGTGGCGATGTCAGCTTTCATGTGTGGCCACCAGTAGAGTATCTTCAGATCATGGTACATCTTATCAGATCCAGGGTGAACGGAATATCGGGATTTGTGAGCCTCGTCCATCACAAGGTCTCGTAGGTTTCCGTGGCGTGGAACCCATACGCGTTCCATGAAATAGTGTAAGCCATCGGCTTTTACTTTAAGGTGTTGCTCCATTCCCCTTAGTGATTCAGCCGCTAGATTTTCTGCCTTAAGTGCCTCCACTTGGGCAACGCGTATCTGCTCAGGAAGGTTGGGAAGGATGGTGAGTTGTAAAGCTCGTACTCTCTTGGGTTTCGATGTGTTTTTCCGGCTTAGGGCATCGGCCACTACATTGGCCTTCCCCGGGTGGTACTTGATAGCGCACTCATAGTCGTTTAGGAGCTCGAGCCAGCGACGTTGTCGCATGTTCAGTTCCTTCTGCTCGAATATGTGCTGGAGGCTCTTGTGATCAGTGTATATCGTACACTTTGTACCATACAGGTAGTGTCTCCAGATCTTGAGTGCGAATACCACGGCTCCAAGTTCCAAGTCGTGGGTGGTGTAATTCTTCTCGTGGACTTTCAGTTGTCGAGAAGCATATGCGATCACTTTCTCTCGCTGCATCAGCACGCAGCCGAGTCCTTGTATCGAGGCATCGCAATATACTACGAAGTCATCCGTTCCATCAGGAAGTGATAAGATAGGTGCACTACAGAGCTTCTGCTTGAGAAGTTGGAATGCAGCTTCTTGTTTGTCAGTCCAGAGATACTTCTTGTCCTTATGAGTTAAGGCTGTAAGGGGTTGGGCTATCTTCGAAAATCCCTCAATAAATCGTCGATAATAGCCGGCCAATCCTAGGAATTGTCGCACCTCAGTTGGGGTCTTTGGTGCTTCCCAGTTCTTGATTGCCTCTATCTTAGATTTATCCACATGAATCCCTTGTTCATTAACAATATGTCCCAAAAATTGGACTTCTCGAATCCAGAAGTCGCACTTTGAGAGTTTAGCGTACAGCTTCTCTTTCCGTAGCAGTTCAAGAGCCAATTGCAGATGCTCTTTGTGTTCCTCCTCGGTTTTGGAGTAGATGAGAATATCATCTATAAAGACAATGATAAACTTGTCGAGGTAGGGTTTGCACACTCTATTCATGAGATCCATGAATACTGCGGGTGCGTTTGTCAGTCCAAACGGCATAACCAAGAACTCATAATGGCCATACCGAGTGCGAAAAGCAGTCTTGGGTATATCTTCCTCCTGAATCCTCAACTGATGGTACCCAGATCGCAGATCGATCTTGGAATAATAACTCGATCCTTGCAGTTGATCGAACAAATCGTCGATGCGGGGTAAGGGGTAACGGTTCTTGATTGTCACTTTGTTCAATTCCCGATAGTCAATGCACATACGAAACGTGCCATCCTTCTTCTTTACGAATAAGACCGGAGCTCCCCAGGGTGAGAAGCTTGGTCTAATGAAACCTTTGTCCAACAGCTCTTGCAGTTGATTGGACAGTTCCTGCATCTCCGAAGGTGCAAGTCGATATGGTGCTCGTGCGATGGGCGCTGCTCCCGGCACAAGGTCTATGCGGAACTCCACTTGTCGAGGTGGTGGAAGTCCTGGTAGATCCTCCGGGAATACGTCGGGATAGTCGCATACGACTGGGATTTCTTCTATTCTCTGTTCCTCTTCAGTCTTGTCGGTGATAAGTGCCAATATGGCTGTGTATCCCTTTCGTAAGCATTTGTGAGCTTTCATGCACGAGATGATGTTCAGAGGAGTGTCACTCCTTTCGCCCTTGATGTCTAGAGTTTCTCCGCTAGGGAGGGGTATGCGCACAACCTTGTCGTGGCAAATGATTTCAGCCTGGTTTTCAGACAACCAATCCATGCCCACTACGACATCGAAACTGCCTAGTGTAACTGGCATGAGATCAATCTTAAATTTATGGCCTGCTAGCTCTAGAGTGCATTCTTTAAGAATGTGCTTAGTTACAATCAATTTACCATCAGCTAGCTCTACCGTGTAGTCCACATCTAAGGGTGTCGGGGTAAGGGCAATTATCTCACTAAAATCCTTAGATATAAAGCTTTTCTCAGCTCCAGTATCAAACAATACAGATGCATAATTATCGTTCAAGAGATACGTACCGGTTGCAAGGTTGGGGTCCCTTCTGGCCTCCTTGGCCCCAATCACGAAGGCTCGTCCCCTCGTGCCATTGTTCCCGTTGTTGTTGTTCTGTTGGTTGTTGTTGTTGTTCTTCAGGTGCGGGCAGTCCTTCTTGAAATGCCCTGGTTTGCCACATTCGAAGCAACCCTTTGGTGCTTCAAGTTGTTGTTGTTGTTGTGGCTGTGGGGTCTTTACGAGCAGTTCACCCCTGCAGTCCTTGGCTGCATGTCCCCCTTTTCCACAACGCTGGCATTGGAAGCGGCCACATTGTCCCTGTGCATGATGGAAGTTGCACTTGTGGCATTTGGGGTGTTTTCCAGCATAACCTCCTTGGTTCTGGGTGGTGGGGATAGGTGGTGCATAAGCTTGGGTCGATCCAAGCTTGCGCTGTTGTGGTGGTGGTTGGAGAGTGGAAGTTTGCTCAGGGCGTCATCCCATTTTCGTTTGCCCTTGTCGTTGGTTGTGGTCACAGCACCACGTGGTGGTAAGAGTCCTTGTGCAACCGCCGAGTCAGTGAGTTTGTGAGTAAGTCGCACGGCTTGTTGCATGGTAATGGGGTCAGCAGAGAGTACCATTCCCTGGATTTGAGGTGGCAATCCATCGATATATTTCTCTATGTGCTTGAAAGGTGGATTTGCCATCTCCGGGCACAGGTTTGCCAGTTCATAAGACCTGGCAGTGTAGGCCTCAACCTCGGAACCTATCATTTTGTGGTTCCAGAACTCCGTCTCAAGTTTCTGCACTTCACCGCGGGGACAGTATTCGCGGTTCAACATCTGCTTAAAATTTTCCCAAGGCAGAGCGTTGGCTGCATCAAGCCCTAGGTTTTGGACATTGGCGTTCCACCAAGTGAGGGCAGCTCCCTCGAACGTCCCTGCAGCGAACTTGACCCTGTCCTCGTTCCTGCAGTTGCTCATGGCGAAAGCTGATTCCGCCTTCTCGATCCATCGCAATAGTCCAACGGCTCCCTCAGTGCCGCTGAACGAGTGAGGTTTGCAGTCCAGAAACATCTTGAACGTGCAGAGAGGTGGGTTAGGATTTGCTCCTGGAATATGCAAAGAGTAGAGTTGGGTTAAGTATCGAGTGAGTGTATTGAATTAGAAACAAGTGATTGTGATGCGAGGTGAATATGAAAAGGATTCATCACCTTGGTTCAGTAGGTTTTGGTTACGGGCAGCTTCCCGTGCAGCAAGTACCTCCTCAACCCGTTCGTTGATGAGGGCGTTCAACTCAGCTTGAGTCAAGTTGATGTTTCCACGTCCGCCCGCATTCCTGCGTCCTCCACGTCTTCCAGCCATGATCTTCATAGCGAGAATACGTGTTAGTGTTTGACTAATGACTAATGTAGTGTGTGTGGTAGGCATTGTAAAGAAGTATGTAAAACTATCGGCTCTTGTCCGTCATGTGCAGTCACATACGGTGTTGATGGCGATATCATATAGTAAGTGTGTATACTAAGTGTGAGTGTAATCATGTATACAAGCATCACAATACTAAGCTCTATGTGTTGTGTGGAGACTAGTGGTTATAGACTAAGTTCACTAAATGCAAACCTAATTCGCAATAACCGGAGGCTCTGATACCAATCTGTCGCACCCCGAGAAATCCCGTCCCTTTCGGGGCGCGAGCGGCGGCAGATTGTCAGGATCGCAGTCTCCGGTCACACAACATGCGAGACCTATATGTCTGGTTTCATACATACGTCCAATAACTTGGATAAAATAGTTTGTAAAATCAGAGTTGCGGAAATAAAATATATGTTAACAAAACAGTTTAACATTCATAGGTAGCGGAAGCGTTAATTTAAAACGGTTTTCAAAATGTTAGGTAACAATAGTTGCGGAAGCGATTAAAGATGTTTGACAATACATAAGTAACATGATCAAATGAACACAATGTTTAATAGACTAAGACACTTAAACAGATGCATGCGACTCCAGCCTAGCATCCTATTCCTTGTGCGCGTGCCTTAGTTACCTGAGAAAACATGCGAGTAAAAGGTCAACACAAAGGTTGGTGAGAACACAGGTTTGTAATCAGCAGTAAACATCAAATGTTTAAAGTAAATGTTTAGCAGGTCTATTTTTCAATACAATGCAATATCAATTGATAGCTAGTCAATATGTTTTATATCATATGCGGGTTCGCAACCGAAGCTAACATGCTGCCTCCCGCCATATCCATCCAAGATATGGTAAATGTTGTTTGGTCAATTTTGCACTGTTCCGACCTCCAGTCGGGGTGGCCATACGGCTCGCAACAGTGGGGCTTGTCAGGCCCAAATAGTACTATTCAGAATTACCACGCTGAGCGCTACGCGCTATTAACGGTTCGAGGTGTGTTTAATGAGGACTTATCAGTTTTGTGGATGAATGCCACACATATGCATATACGATATTAGCATGTACAAAAATAACCAAAAGTGTGTAGGTTGTTCAAAACAGTTGTTTGCAATGTTTTCTCCCCCAAAGGTAGAAAATAGAAAAAGGGGCCGTGAACTCACCTGGTTAGCAGTTCCGGTATGTTCGTGTGTTCGCGTCTGCGAAAGCTAGCAGTCCTGCTAGTAAGCACCTATAACCATATAGGTGTGAGTATGTGTTATGTGTTGTGTTGTATCCCATACAACTCCAAGTGTCGGTGTGCTCAACCGAGTGCGTGTGTTAACTTGTGAGACTCGACGAATCGTTGGTGACACGATCGTTGTGTTTATGTGCCTTGATGCACATAAGACACCAAAATGTATCCTATGACTCTAATCACATAAGTTGCTATTTTTAGAAAGTTTCCAACCTAGGAAAGTGTGGTTATGAAATCCCATTTCATAAACTAATAACTTCCAATATGTTTATAAAACATGTTTAAACTCTTAAAACACGTCGTTTGCGCATAAATCACCATTTATGCCGTTTTGCCCAAATAAAGTTTCCTTATTTGGAAAGTATCCGTTTAAAACTCGTTTTCGCAAATCAAGGTTTCCAATATGCTTAGAAATCATTTCTAAACATATTTCAATATCCCAAGTTCATCAAAACACTTTAAAACATCAAAAGCCCTCTTTTGATTTATAAAAGTTTCCATTTTTAGCAAGTTTCTACAAAACCAAGTTTTTGACAAAAATCAAATATCCCAATGTGTTTCTAAACACTTCAATACACATTTAACAACATCTAGACATGTCTAACATGTCTAGATTATCACAAATCCAAGACTTGCACATAAAAGTTTCCTTTTATGGCAAGTTTGTCCAAATCATCGTCAAATCTACCAATAACTCAATCAAACTCAAATCTAACATTCTAATATTATCAAACCAGTAAATCTATAACATCTATTCAACAAATCACCAACAAAATCGTGCACAATGGTCACATGGAGTTGCATGTGGGTTTTCACCCATTGCATGTGCGATCTAAATAAAGATAAACATATAAAACTACCTTAGAAGCTCTTAGACGACTGATTTCGAGTTAAACAGGAGGTATGGGGCTGCTACGATGGCTGGATTTGATTTCCTCGTCGATTGAGAGCTCCTCGATCTTCCTTGATGTTCCTATAACTCCAAATCACCAAGAGATGGCTTCTAATGGTGTTAACAGAGGTTGAAGATGGATTTCAGATGGGTTTCAGTCGCAAAAATAAGTGGGAGTTCGGAGAAAGGATGTAAGAGTTCGACTGAAATGAAAGGGGTGGGTTTTTATTGAAATTTTGATCTGCATGGCCTTCGCGTACCGCGGAGGCCGATCAAAAATCATCATCGCGTACCGCGATGTAATTCGGGAGTCTCGACTCCCGATTTGCTTCGCGTATCGCGAAGCTTCTCGCCGAAGGGGGTATCGCGTACCGCGACGGGCCAACTTCATTGTTTTTCGATTTCGATGATACGATTTCGCTCGTACTCGATTCCTAATGTTTATCCAAAGCATCTAATACACGTTTAGCACATAATCATATAGTAACATATAAGTTTGATCACCAACGTTCGTGAGACTCGTGTGTGTGTTTCGATAATTCCTCGAATTATCTAAGATAGTTTGTGTTCGTGTTCTACGAAGTGTTTGCACGCTTGATTAATCCTAATCAACGTGTAGTGCACAATTCAATAATTATCCGAACTATTGTCTGGTGTTAGTGTTGTGGTTGCCACACTTGGTTTCCAAAACCAATGTGCGATGTATGATTATCGTTTCGTAGATGTTTGTGTTCAACTCATCTAATTAAACATAATTAAATGAAATGCAACAAGTATGAATGTGAAATGTAAAGGATATAAGAGTTGCAATTTACCTGAAATTGCCGGGTGTCACAGGTTTTTCTTATATTATTATCGTTCGAATCGTGTTTCGTTTCCGTTTCGTCAGAACGCGTCACCTTCGCGCATATTCGTTCGAATCGTCACTTGAACGAATACGACGATGGTTTTGCTTTCTGATTCTTGTTTTCTATCTTTTAGTCATTATTTCAGAACGTTAAACTCACAGATATGTTTGTGTGAATCGTCACCCACGCAAACACACTGTCAGTTCATTATTCTGAAACAACACTGCATTTATGTTCTGAATTGTGTTTCCTCACTAACGGACTCAACTAGACTTCCTGTTTTCACATTGTTTTCGTACTAATTTATCGGCCATCTGATTCCTGTCATCTATGGATATGAGATCGCAACCGACATGTTTTTGTTGTTTACTTGTATATTGTTGTTTCTCTTGATTCGTTGTATCAATTGTACTTAGGTTTTCACCTAAACACATACAACTACTGTTTATCGTGTATTGTTGTACATACGGTATTTAAGTTTTCACATAAATACGTACAACTGTTTCTTGTATTTTGAATTCTGTTATCACAAACACTGTTCATATATCGTATTTACACACAGTAAAAGGTGAAAGTACACATACCGTACGGACTTGCCGGACGATCAGGTACTGAATGTCACAATGTGTGCACTAATACGTTGGCCAGACGTAATAATCCATACACCATATAATCGTATCCTTATTTCTCCCCATTTCATACTTAGGACAAGAATTTAGGTTCTATACAAGGAGTCAACATCAATTCAAATTCAACATTCAACAATCAATCAATCAAAAGAATGCGAGATGGTAGATATGCAAACCTCATACATTCAGCTTCATAATCGGGTCTTCAATTCAAACGTTATCAATTCATATCAAGAGCACAAGAGCTTGAGATCAAGTGTTCGTGACGCACTTGATTAACTCAAACCATTGGCTCTAATACCAACTTGTAACACCCAAAACATTTACACGCTTACACGTATCCAAATTAGGTCCCAATTAATATTTAACTCAAAAACTTAATCTATAGTTATGTGGAAGCGCCAAAAATATTTACAAAAGTGATATGACCATGATAAGATACTAATTACATCCCAAAATAATCATACTTTAGTTCGTATGCAAACACAACGACCAAAAATTTTATAACGTTTGAGATTTCCAAAATGCACGCCTCAATCATAAGCTTCTATGCACATCTAACTCCGACCTGCAAACACCACATATAATTTCATCATTAGCTCATAAGAACTAAGTAAGGTTACCAAATATAAGTTATGGTTCGAATCGGAAGGGTTCTAGGCTTTAAAACGCGTTTAGAACATCAAGAACGGACAAATTGGGTTGCCCGGGCCGTACGCTACGGCCTGGCCGTAGCCTACGCCCGCTAGGATAGAAACCTTAGGCCGTAGCCTACGGCCCTGGGTGCAGGTTTTCTTCCATTTCACGCGTTTTGACCATTTTTAACCACTTTCGATCGTTCCAAACCACCCAAGACTAAATCGCAAGTTCCCAATACATATTATATGCAATATCAACCCCTCAATTTCAAATCATAACATATCCAAACATAATTGGGCAACAAATCATTCAATTAAGAATCAAAACCTCAAAATGGGTCAAAATCATCAAAAAGACGTTTCATTCACAAACTTCAATTTCTATTAACAAGTTTAGTTATACAAATGATAACCAAACCTATTTCATCAATTATTACTATAATGTTCACCTTCATGTACTTCCATTATATATTTCAACCAATTCTAATCAATTAACCAATTACAAATCAGTTATCCACACTTAGGTAGAAAGTTGATATTCACAATAGTTATGATGTTCTCTCCCAAGTACTTCCATCATAACTTATCAAAGTTTACTTCCACATTCAAGTGGTGAAGTAATCAAAATTTTTAATTTAAACTATGATGTTCACACTCTAGTCCTTCCACCATAGTTTCCAATTCCTCCTCAACAATTCACATGTTTATAACTAAATATAAATCATGCTTCTATGATATATGTATCCTATGATACCTCTATCATAGAATTACATAACCAATTTTCATTTAACTCAATTGCATCTAGTCACAAATCAAAATATTTCAATCTAATAACAGTTTGACTTTTTAATTAGTCAAACCACACAACCAGCTCAACATCATCAATTACTCATACATTCATAATCAATCCAATGCAAGTAAAAGACTATAACTACTACATACATATGGTGTTTAGTATGTTAGATAACTTACCTTAGCAATTCTAATCACGGGTTAACAATTGGTGCTTGGCCTTCCCGTTGACTTCCTTTTGAAGTTCCACTATCACCACTTAGTTACAACAATTCAATACTCTTCACTACTATACTAGTTAAGATTGACATAAACTTATCAATTCAACCATTTTACAATCAAATGACCAAGTTCATAATGATAATCACTTTTTAAACCCATTTCATGACCAAATTTTCAATTATTGACTTGAAAGTCAATTATTGGCATTTTAACAAACAACATATGTGCAAGCTTTTACCTACACACTATCTCATTAATTTCAATTTATCCATATCCCTTTCTATGTTCAATCTCAATCAACTCATTGACTTAACATTTTTGTTGAGTTTTGACCAAAAACTTGCATTCAAAACATCAACATAGCATTAACTTATAATCAATTTCACCATGTTCATATGTAAACCCAAACCCTCAAGATTTACCCAACATCCAATCCTTACCTATTGATTCTTTATGTAAGAATCATGTGTTTGGGTGTTTAGAACCTGATTACAAGATCAAAACAACAATCTTTTGCTAGTGATAACAACCAATTTAAGATTTAATGAAAACCCATTCAATTTCATCTTACAAATGCTTCAAGAACTAGAACAAAAACCTCAAATTCACTTACCTAGTTGTTGAAGATCACCAAAGGAAGTGATTTAGCTACTCAAACTTGTATTAAATCTCAAGATCACGACCAATTTTCAAGGCTAGGTCACGATTTCCTTCTTCTCCTTGGCTTCTCTCGTACGAAACACACACATACACATAGTGAGGCTATCTAACTTTTGACCAAAGTCAATTACTTATCCTCCAATTTACAAGTTTGAGTAATTGACAACTATTACCCTCAATCTTTCAAATATTATAACTAAGTTAATTAACTTAGTTATTAACTATACCACAAGTCACACAATTCAAATACTAGTTAAATAAATATTTAACTAAAATTTCACCCGATCAATTATAGTATAATATTTAAACAAAACAGGACGTTACACTTATGAGCTTCAATGTCAAAAATCTTTTTCAAAGTCTGTAATTATACAAATTTTCTTCAGAAGATCTATCATATTAAAACTCAATTGATCTTTCTTCTTCTCCCATAAGCATCTTTCCATAAACATTTGCATTTTTAAGCTCATTCATCTTTACTCCAAACAAATTTGCAAGTTATTCCTTTGTATACCCATTCTCAATCTCACATTCTTCAAGTTCTTTGACTTTACAGAATTCACCAACATTCCTTTGTAATTCTTCTTCTGCAATTTGTTTAAATAACTCTGTAAATGTCAATAATGGTTCATCAACAACTGTCTTTTGATACTCAATCTCTGTAATATCTTCAATCTCAACATATTCACAATCTTTTACTATATTAGGATCAACTATAGAAACTGGATTTGCATCCAAAGAAATCCCTAATGAATTATAAACAACTATAGCTCCAGTAATAGAATTCAACCCACTTGAACCACCAACACCGGCTACACCATCATCATCCCCATCATCATCATTATAAGCACCAAGACCTGGATGGTCATCAAAATCATAATCTTCATAGTCAACTTTTTCTTCATCATCTTCATCTTCTATGATAACATCAACATGATCAGCAACATTTCCTCCAGACTCATGAACTCCATTATCATCAACTCTGGTCTTAGTGTGAATAACAGTAGAACTTTCATCTTGAATATCATTTATCCTTTTCATTAACATATGATTCTCTTTTTCCAGACTAACTATCTTATCACTTTGTTCTCTAGCTATTCTTTCCAATGATGCAATTCTTTCATTCATTGTCTCCTTGTCTTTTAGATCTTCCTCTCTCCATCTCTACAGTTGATTGATATGGATCTTCATCATGTCAAATTCATTTTGAACAAAGGAAGACTTTTGCTCAAAATCAGCTTTTTCTTTTTGTTTCTTGTACTTATCAAACTCTTGATATAAAATAGATATCCTTCTTCTTAACTCTGAATCATCATAATCCAAAGAAAATTTTAAGTCCAAATCATCCAAGCCTTCAAACATTGCATCAACTCTTGAGGTCGAAGTCTCTTGAAATATAGTAGTAACAGCAGTAGCTTCAACAAAAGATGCCATAAACGGTGCAACACATACAGTAACATAATTAGAAGAACTTGGCATTGTAGATTCAACAAACACAGGAACTGATGATGTAAAAACAAAAACAGGTGCAGAAGATGTAGAAACAGAAACAGGTGCAGAAGATGTAGAAACAGAAACATGTGCAGAAGATGTAATCACTGGAGAAGAAATAATGATCCTTGGTGTTCTTGTTTTCTTTCTTCTAGGCACATTATCCATTCTCTTCTTCTTTGGACGAGATTTTTCTGACTCATCCATAGTAAAGTTTGGATCATTCCTTTCTTCTTTTTCTTCTATACTCTTTTGTTGTTGAATAGGATTCCTCTTCATCCTTCGAACCATTATATATCCAATTTGCACATCTTCCATTTTTAGATTCAGTAGACTCCTCTTCCATTTCATCAATGACATTCTCAGCCTCAACATTTGATGGTGAAGTAGTAGTTGTAGTTTGCTTAGAAACATTTGGTTTCTTAGGATAAATAACTTGAAGAGGCTCAAAAGTATATTGAGTAACACTTGGAGTTTCTTGTTCTTTATGATGAGATGAAGATGATTTTTCATGAGCTTGTCTAACTTGTAGGTCTTGTGGAGGAGAAGGTGGTTGTTGATCATCATCCATCTGTTCATTCTCAGAGTTAGAATCATCATTTCTCCATGCATCATTGAGTTGAGCTACATAATTAACTCTCGCACAATGACAAATCAAACCTTTAGTAAGAACAACATCGTTACTCTTCTGATATATCTTCACTTGACCCAGACTAGAATCAGTCATATGCTTTAACTTCAGTATGTCATTCATAGCTTTTGGTAAATTTTGCTCACAAAACTTCTCATCAATAAACATCTGCACAAATCTTGGATACATCAAGAATTTGTCTTTAGCCTTAGTGATATTATCAGATAAATATCTGAAAATCATTGCAGAGAAGTTGAATGGCTTGTTAAGTATCAATGCAACCATAGTTGATCTCATCAAATCTCTCAGCTCATCAAATGTTCCTTTCCTCATACTTATGCAATTGTAAAAGTACATGTGCAAGAAACTTGTATTGTAGAGGAAGCTTCCCTTTCTTGATGGAATATTCACTCTAGACTCCAAAATACTTAATCCTCACAAAACATGCTTTGATACACCTCGCAGGAATCAATGTCATTCCTTCAGGTTCTCCTCCAAATTGTAAAACTCTCCTAACATCAGCTTCACTAATCCTGATCACTTGTCCAAGCACACTGGCTTCAATCACAAACACATCATCTACTGTAATCAATCTAGCAGATTCCCAGAAACTCTGAATATGAGATCGATAAATGTGACAAGAGCTGAAAATAGCATAATAAATCCTTAATCTTCTCAGAAACTCTATCATCGGTCTGAATTCTTTACCATTCTTTGTAGAATTGTAGAAGGATCCAAATAAGCACAAAGATTGTGTTTATCACCGAATGCTAGATTTTACATATCTACAACTAAAACAATCAAAAATCAGAAACAAAATTCAATTCAAAATCAAAAATTAAAAAAAAAATTCTAAGTCCTAAGTCCAGCGAACCTTCCCCTGTGCCGAACTTATGCCTGTGAACGAACCTATGAAACAGACAAACCTATTTCTAGTTCACGAACCTCACTATCAAACGAACCTAGTTTTTAGATGCGAACCTTTGGTCAACCGAACCTTTGACCACTAGAGGCTCGGTTAATTGATTTAGAAAAAAGTTCGGCCCGAACCTTTTGAATCAAACGAACCTGTGAAAACATACGAACCTGTTTGAAATCAAATTCATGAATTTGATCAAATTAATCGCATCCATAGGTTCGTCATTAGTCGATTAACAACTTTAATAAAGACATTTTTTATCAAACTTTGATTTAAACTGATTTATTCAACATGTTTAGGTTCGACTATCTGGACTAAGATCATAGATTTCTACAAATCTAGCCCGTGAAAATTCAATTTATATACCTTTCTGGAATCACAACAACAAACCGAATCTAATGATATATGGCAATCACACTGATAATCACAAAATCGAAAAAGTCTAAATCCACCCGCAGAGGTTCGTTTCTGTGAAAAACCAGTGAAAGTGATGAATCTATTTCACAAACCTTTGAATTTATACCTTCTCAAAGTTCATACGAACCTATGATCAAACCTTTCCATGAACATGTGAGCAAACCTTGTTTGACGAACCTGTTATCAAACCTTTTGGACGAACCTCCTATAAAACCTACTGGACAAACCTACCAGCAAACCTTCTGAACGAACCTATGAACAAACCTATCATAGGTTCGGCTCAACAATTTCACACATTTTCACAAACCTTTTAACATTTTAAATTTTTCAGATATAATCAAAAATTTTCAAACAAAACAAAATTTGGTGTTTCAGAGTTAAAAACAAATAATCAATAATTATTGATTCAACATCGGATATTTAAAAATCCTTTTGGATTATTTAAATTTTATATCAAAACAAGACAAAATTTTAATTTTGTAATAAAATTAAAATAAAACATGAAAATGAATGAAACAAACACATATTTTTGGTGAGAAAGATCCTGACATGAGATCATATTGCATTACAATCATCTGCACAAACTGATTGAGTTAATGAATGTATTAATTACCAAATCACAATTCAAAGATAATTGTCAGTATTTAAATCCAAATTAAATTTAATTACTTAGTTAAGATATCAAATGAAACCAACACAATCAAATACTTTATGTTCCTCATTCACTTGAACACATCCCCGTTTTGTGAATAATTAATCAAACAATAATGTTCTTGAAACAATTTAATTCAAATGTAACTAGTTTGATCATGCAAAAACAAAATAGAATTTCTTTTTGAAAATAATAAAATGTAAAATAATTTGAAATCGTTGAAGATCTTGGAATCAAGGTTGATACTTTCGTATGCTCAAATGATCCAGATAATGAACTAAACAATAATTTAAGATTAAGATTTTAACAATTAGATCGATATTTTCATTTACTCAAAAATTGTCCAAAAAACCAAGAAAACAAATTTGAATTGTTCAAAGCTTTAACAATCAGGTCGATACGTAAGTATACGAAGAGAAAGTTTCAGCTTTAAACGAAAATAAAAGAAAAACAAATTTTGAATTTCTTTTAAAATTGAACACATGATCAAAAACTAGCAATTAAGTAATTTTAATTCAAAAAACACATTGTAAGATTAACAACCACTCATTCAGGACAAAGCTAAGCATTGTATTCTAAGCAACTGTATCCCACAAAGTATAATCATAATTTTGTCAAATGTTTTCTCAACTAAGTTATAAACCTACCAACATATCATACTAAGTAATTGTAACTGCTCTTTATGTTTAAGTTCTCGTATGATTCAGATGTGTTTCTGATTGGTAAAATGTACTATCATTTGTCACTAGGTCGAATCAATTTCTCAAAATTTTAATTTTTTAATGTTTTTATATTTTTAAAATTTTATATTGTTTTTGTGTTTTTGATTTTTCACATGTTTTTGATTTTTCAAATTTTCTCCCCCTAAAACCTAAAAGACAAACCAATCAAAACAATAAAAAATAAAGAAAAATATCTGATGTAAATTCAATAAAAATTGATTATGAAAGAATTTGATTTGATATGACCTCACCCATGACCCGAATTCCATTGAGTTTGAGTAAATACTCAAAACGAGTTTTATCAAAAGCTTTGGTGAGAAGGTCTGCACGCTGCTCATTTGTGTGTATCTTCACCACATCAATGAGTTTCTTTTCATTACAATCGTGTATGAAATAAAACCGAATATCAATGTGTTTTGAACGCGAATGATACACTGGATTTTTCAGTAACAGCAACGGCAGCCTCATTATCAACATGTATAGGGGTATTAAGAAAATTCATACCATAGTCTCTCATTTGTTATTGTATCCACAATACTTGTGAACAACAACTGGCAGCAGCGACATACTCAGCTTAACAAGTTGAAGTAGCCACAGAAGTTTGCTTTTTACATTGCCAAGAGACCAGCCTTTCCCCCAAGAATTGTGCACCACCAGTTGTGGACTTAGCATCTGTCTTGCATCCTCCATAATCGGAGTCACTGTAGGCATTGAAGGAAAAGTTATCATCCTTAGGATACCACAGACCGGTGTCTGGTGTACCCTTCAGATAACGAAGAATCTGTTTGACTGCTATCAGATGTGACACCTTAGGTTTAGATTGATATATTGCATAGATACTTGTAGCAAAAACAATATCTGCCTAGAGGTAGTCAGATACATCAAACTGCCAATAATTCCACGATAAAGTGTAGGATCAATCAACACCCACTTAATATCAGGCTCAATCCCGTGATTAGGCTGAATGGGCGTGGAAAGTGGTTTTGAATCAAGCATGCTAAACCATTTTAGCACATCTTGAATATATTTAGTTTGATGAATGAAAATCCCATTATCAATTTGATCAACTTGTAAACCTAGAAAAAACTTGATATCTGACATCGCACTCATCTAAAATTTATCAATCATCACCTCTTTGAATTCCATGCACATTTGTTCATCAGTAGATCCAAAGATAATGTCATCCACATAAATCTGAACATGGAGAATGTCCTTGCCCTTTTCCCGAAAGAACAAAGTTTTGTCAATCTGACCCCTATTGAACCCGTGTTCAATAAGGTGAGCGATAAAGTCTCATACTATGAACGCGGAGCCTGATGAAGACCATATAGTGCTTTGTCCACGAGGTAAACCTGATCCTGATGGATAGGATCCTCAAAGCCCGGGGGTTGACAAACATACACTGTTCCTTCAAAGAGCCATACAGAAAAGCAGATTTAACATCCAACTGAAATACTTTGAACTTCTTGTGGGCGGCCAAAGAAGAAAAAGTCTAATTGCTTCTAATCGCGCCACAGGTGCGAAAACCTCATCATAATCAATTCCTTCAACTTGTCAAGAATCCTAAACCACTAAACGAGCTTTGTTTCGAACTATTACACCTATGTCATCTCGTTTACATCTCAACACCCATCGTGTGCCAATATTTTTCTTTCCTTTTGGCAAATCTACCAAATGCCGAACCCCCAATTTGCGAAATTGATTCAATTCTTCTTGCATAGCCTCCACCCAGGCCAGCTCACGCAAAGCTTCAGTTACAGTCATTGGCTCTATTTGAGAAATAAATGTTGAATGCATCTAGAGCTCTTGACTGCCATGAGTTTTCTCTAACTCAACATACATACTTTCCTCATTTGTGACTTGACTACGTGTCTGCACTCCTGCATTAGGATCTCCTATAATATGATCAATTGGATGATTGACATGAACACGTGTGATACACAATTGCGGTACAACCACATCATGATCCAGGTTGTTGATATTCAGATCAATATCTTGATCATGGGAGATAGCATCTTCAAAATCCTCATTTTCATCCTCTGATGACCAATCTTCATTAATAACTTCTGAAGTACCTTCCCCGTGTGGTCTAATGACTTCATCTTCAGGTAGATGAGAAATACGTTGTTCATCTGAATTCTGCAAATCATACAACATTTGTAAGGTTATTTCATCATTAGAAACAGTTAAAGACATATTAAAATACTCAAACAACTTATTGTAATCGAAAAGCCAATCTGGACTCTTCCCGTTTAGTATAGGTGTATGTCGTTGGACATCCACATGACACCACAATTCCACAACACCCGTACGTTTATTAAACACATGTTTGTTTGGAAGACTATAACCAAGAAAGAAACCCTCTTCAACTTTAGAACTGAATTTTGAATCCTTCTTTAGCATTGTACAAGGAGCCCCAAAAGGTTCCAAGTGTTCCAGATTAGGCTTCCGATTCTAAAGCAATTCATAACAAGTTTTATTGTGTCTTTTGACAATTAAAACTCTGCTAAGGGTAAAACAAACAGTAGCCACAGCTTCACTCCAAAAAGTAATGGGAAGTTTAGAATCAACTAGCATCATTCTCGCATATTCAATCAAAGTCCTGTTGGAATTACAAAATTCCTCCATTTGATGATTCTTGAACTCAATCCCCTTGCCAAATCTTATACACCTCACCCTTAACTTATATAAAGTCTCCAACCTATTTATCAACAAAACAAAGTTATTATAAGTATCTGATTTATGTTTCAAAAACATAACCTATTAAAATCTTGAAAAGTCATCAGTCATCACAAAACAATAAGATTCATCACCTATGCTCTTCACATTAATGGGTCCAAAAAGATCCATGTGAAGAAGTTTAAGAGGCATGTCAATAGAAAAAATTTTCTTTGTTTTGTGAGACTTCCTTTTCTGTTTACCCATTTTATATCATACACACACATCCAGAAGTTTAAAATATTTTACAGGTACACCATTAACTAAATGATTATGCACAAGATGATTCATTTTCCGAATGTGAATATGTCCTATACGCCTGTGCCATGAACGTGTGTCCTGTTCAGTAGCTTTAGACACCAGGCATGTTTCCACATTATTTACTGTCTCCGCCTTTGCCATGTCAAGCACATAAAGATCCTTGCTCTGATCAGCCGTCATCAGAATCCACTCCTCTGAAATCTTAAATCCCTGCTTGAGTACATAACACATTTCTTTGTCAAGCATCACTTTGTAATCTTTATCACAAATATGCGATACACTCAACAAATTGTTAGTTAATTCTTTACAAAAATTAACATTTTCAAAAGAAACCTTCCCATTTGTCAAACTACCAATCCCTATAATTTGGCAACCTTTGTCTCCAGCAAAGTTCACATAACTCCCTTTCACAAGCTTGAAATCTTTTAACAAGTTCAATTCTCCAGTCATATGGCGGGAACATCCACTATCAACAATCCAACGATTGTTAATATGGCCCGTGGATGCAACCTGCATGATAAATTAAAAGAAACTTGTCATTATTCAAAAGGGATGACCCCCGCCATTTCGGCATTGAGTCTCCCGGAATGGACCATTTCCATTCTTTTGTGATGACCTGATTGAATAACCATCATCATTTGTGTCCTCTTCTTCCTTAGAAAATAAATCACCTAATCTATTTTTTATTATCCAAAATGATTTAGATTTGATAGGTTGTTTTGAAAATGAAGATCTTGATGAAAAGTTTTCAAATGAGTCATCATCAGATGAAGTCACATTTTTCACAATCTTTTTAACATTTCTTTTATTTTCAAAAATTCCTTTCTTTTGTTTGATTTCTTCTTGCACCCAAAAACAATCAGGCTTGAATTTCCTTAGAACTCTCATCTCATCTTCACTAAGTTTATCTTTCCTAGAGCTTCCACTTGAAACATGCACCCGAAACTCCTCATCAGAACTCTTTTTGACTTTGTTATTAGGACAATTAACAGAAATATGCCATTTACCACAACAAGTAAAACACTTTCGTGTTTCCTTTGGTGAGAAAGACCTCAAACTGCCACAATCACTTGAACTGAACCTTATATTACAGTTAGCAACCAAGTGACCCATCTTACCACATTGGTAACACTTTCTTTCTATAGTTTGAGTTTTTGGTGTAGCTTCATCATAAAAACTTGATGAACAGAAAGGTCTTGAAATAGCCTTTGAAGATGAACTTTTATTTCTTAAACCAGTTGAATTTTTATTTGAATTATCCATTTGCTTTTGAAAACTCATTGATCTAACCTTGTGCCCAACCCCAAAATTACCAAAGAAAAATTCCACCTTTTTAGAAATCACATTTTTCTTTTGAAAATTTCCACTAGACTCTCCTTGATGTCTATTAGAATATATAACATACACAATCGATTTAAGAGTAGTGGTTGGTTTAGTTTTAGTCACTAGTTTGGAAACCTGTGTGGTTTTAAAAACCACATTCTTATCTTGTTCAGTTTCATATTTTGACTGCTTGGATTCAAAAGTTTTTTTCTCAACGCTTATTCCTTTGTATCCATTTTGTCTCAAAATATCAGAAGAATATTCCGACTCAGTGATATCTTCGATGATTGGAGCATCACCGTCAAGTGACACCTTTTCATCAGAAGATGAGACTCTAGCATGTGCAATAACATTTTCAGACTCAGATTTAGATAAAGAAGCTGTATACACTTCCAGATTAGGATCAAGTTGTGGCCTTGGAACATAGCTTGGAGGAGGTGGTACATCATGAAATCCCAAGCCAGTAGTATCATTCGATGACCTTTGCACAGCATCAAAGTAATCGATAACATACTGAGAATTCTGATAATTCTCAAGCTTGCTTTTATGCATTTATGCGTCTGCTCTAGCTGTTGATAGTTCAACTTTCAATTTCGGTACTGATTCGAGATGCACAGAAACTGCATGATTATTTTGCAAAACTTTAATTTTTAATTCTTCATTTTCTTTTCCCAAATATATTATCTTTTTGTCAAAATCTTTTTCTCTTGAAAATAGCTTTTTGTTAGCTTCAGTGCACTCGAACAGTTCAGTAGTCAGTTGAGCATTCATTTCCTTCAACTTTTCAATTACCCCCAAAAGATCATTATTTACCCCCTCAGCCATTTCTTTTCCTTTGCTTCCTTCTTTAGCCATAGAAGCCATAAAAGCACCCATTAAATCATCATATTGTTTTCCCCAGTCATATCCTTCGTCTGCTTGATTGATTGAAGCTTTGGTTAATTCTTCATGCTTCTCCTTTTTCTTTTGATAAGCTTCTTTTGGCTTGAATGGATTCAAGTTACCTTGTTTCTTTGGATTTTTACATTCTCGAGCAAAATGACCCAATTCACCACAGTTGTAGCATTGTGTGGCTTTTAGATTGAATCCAAACTTTGTATTACGACAAAGGTAAACTTCTTTCATGTTTTATTCTCGTACTTTTTAATTCTTCTAATTGCACTAGCCAAAGCCCACAGTGTATCAATCAATTCCATTTCATCATCATCTATCTGCTCATAATCTTCAAAAGTAAGATTAGAATTCTGTATCCTTCCAGCTATCTATTCATCATAAGCACTAACAACACATGAAAGTATAGACATATGATCTCTGACAGCTTCCATATACACCTTTCCCAGATTTGTAGTATTCAATTGAATTGGAGTAACAGATGAAGAATCAGACTTTTTCTTATTCAATGAACTTGAATGAGAGTAACTAGTAGATGCAGATAGTACAGAAGTACTCTCAGTAGTACCTGAAACAAAAGTTGTATGTATTTTTGCTGACTGAACAGGAGGTGTAACAATAGATACACCATAAAGTGAAGGATCATGTGTTACATTAACTCTTCTAGCTTTTCTCTTGTCCTTTATTTCTTGTTCTTCTAACTTTTGAATAAACTCCATAAGTGCCATTCCTGGAAGATTTTCTCTCAAAGTCAATACCAATGAATTCCATCTATCTAGCAAAGCACCTGCAAAACAATATATCTTCTCTTCTTTTGAATACTCAATACCACACTTATGTACTTCTGTCAACAAATGTCAATATCTTGTAATCAAAGCATCAAGACTTTCATTGCCTATGTAGTTGAAATTCTCAAATCAGTTGCTTTCATTTTCCTGAGTTTGATGTTTCCCTCCACTCTCGCCTTCAATGCATTCCATAATCCATATGATGTCTTGTGTTCATCAAATTGATGAAGAATTTGATTAGGAATGGCTTGACTTAACATCCAATATGCTTTCTTCTCATAATCATATTTGATTCGTTATTCAACATCCAATCGATCAAGAGTTTGATCAAGATCTGTTCCAACCACCTTTGGTCGTTCATATGGTGATAAAATTCTTTCCTAAAGATTTGTATCAGTACCATTTAGATGGGTCTCAAAACCGACCTTTCCGGGTCTCAAAACCGACCTTTCTAGTTCTCATAATCAGTCAAATCAAGTAATTTTGGTTCTTTGTTTGTGCTTCCCGACTCAGTTTCACTAATCAAAATACTCTGAATCTTTGAATTCTGATTAGCAACTGTTGCAAGAATATCCGCCATGTTTCAAACTTAGTCAGCAAACCTCTTACTCCTTTAAAAGCTCATGAACCTATGAATTAGACAAACCTTCTTCAAACTTTAACCATCGAACCTTGGTCAACGAACCTTCTTCAAACCTTGACCAACGAACCTTAGTCAACGAACCTTCTTGACAAACGAACCTTTGTTAAAACCTTTTAGAGCAAACGAACCTTTTGAAAACCTTTCTAACGAACCTCTCCAAACCTTTTAACACACGAACCTCAAACTGAATAGGTTCGTCTCACGAACCTTAACAAATCTTAGATTTCAGCTAAGAATCAACCAGGTTCGTCTCTCGAACCTATAGTTTAGACTTGAAAATTTTGGCAGGAAAGTCTTAAAAATCTAGAGGGAAAACCTTCAAAGCTTCAAACATTCTAGTTTACTATTTTTGATGAAAAATCTCTTCTTTCAACCAGCAAAATGTCAACAAATGATGATGAAATATCAGAAAAACGTTCAGAAACTTAAAATTAAACTCCAGCCATTTCAGAATCTTCAAGAGTGATTGATAGTCTTCAAAAACTTGTATAGAACTCCTCCAAAAGCTCTAATACCACTATAGAATGCTCTGGATCTCTCACTGGAATTCTATTAACAATTCAATCTATGCGGAATCTAGATACAATCTATATGAATCAAAGACAATACAATCAATCTTATAAACATTCTCTTCATTAATACTGAAATCAGATACAAGAGTACATAATAAGAACACACAGTTCTATAACAATCACAAAGATCTGAGATCATTAGACAAACCAGGATCTCCGATCATTAGACATAGCGAAGACCTCTATATGAATTTTCAAAACATACTTTGGTCTTTAAATCATAACATCAGAGTTTTTCAAAAGTTGCGGAAGCGTTATAAAACCAATAACAGTTAAAAGTGAACATTACAAAACAAAATACTTAAATGTTCAAATTCAAAGATTCAAAATGTTTGAAATGCATGAGACTCTATCTCCTAGTCCATGCCAGCTTTAACGCGCGCCTTAGCGTCCTGAGAAAACATGCAAATCAAGTCAACACAATGGTTGGTGCATAACACAGGTTTTAAGTATTCATAATGTTCAAAACAGCAGTTTGAATAATAAGATTGTAGATAACATAATCACACATGCACAGTCATGATAGCTAGTCATATAAACTATTTACATACGTGTTCGACACCGAAGCTGACGGATTGCCATGCTATAGCATGTTTTCGCCTTGCCACTATTGTCTATCACAACAATAGTAAAATTGTGTTTGGTCAGTCAAACACCTGCGTAGATCCCATCTACCAGGTGAGGTTTGTCAAACCTAATAGATCTATTTCCAACTACCACGCTTTGCATTACAGCAAACTAAACGGTTCGAGGTGTGTAAGGACTTTCAAGTTGATATGTTATCACATAATGTAAACAGCTAACTCATGCAAGTGATATGTATCTAAAAACAGTTTGTTGCACATGTTTTCTCCCCCAAAACAGTTTAAAATAAGAAAGGGGCCGTGTACGCACCTTTGATAATAGCAGAATGATCACACACTAAAAGCTCGTGTAAGAAATCCTTCTACGAAGAATCTGTGTTTAAACAATAACCTAGTGTTATTCGAGATATCGTTTTGTGCTTGGAATCACATACGTGTCAACATACGTATGTTAGAGTGTTAAAGATATGCATACGTATGTACGCGGGACTTAGAAATCGTTTAAATAAAATCATATTTGATTTTATTTAAATAATCGTAATTATACGCGATTTCGTTTTTGGATTAAAATGTAAATTTTATTATTCTAATTCGTCCGAAATTTAATTCTGGTTCTAACGCAATTCGAATGGCTCGAATCGGAGTTAAAACGAGTGAGATATGATTAAAACACTAAAATAATGTTAAAACCCAAAAATGGTTGGGGCCGGGTTCGAACCCGTGACCTCCAATCCAACATACACCCAACTTACCATCTGATCTATCTCATTTTTCATTAATCAAGTCTTATTTGAATTCCTTTATTCACAACAAATCTGATTTCCCTATTTCTTACTATAGCCGAAGCAAAAAGTCCCAAATTGACCACGAATTCGATCTCGATAGTCCATGAAACCATAGGGCTTTTGTTTCTGACATTCAACCGACTCTACATGTGGTTTTAATTCGAAAACAAACCACTATAACCCGATTAATTGGTTATATACATGATCGAATTCCAATCCGTAAATTTCTAATCAAAATCAATCGAATTGATGTCCACTTGATCTTTAATTCATAGGGTTTTCATCAATTCCCTAATTTCGAAACCTTCTGTAATGATTAATTTGATTATTAACTTCAATTAATCCGAAATCCCTAATTCGTTCTTATAACAAGCCCTAGAAACTAGAATTCAACCAATTCGATGTTACTCACTAAAATTGATACATGGGTTAGCTTAACCGAACCCTTCTGAAACTATACATGTGCATTAATTTTATTCTAATACTCATTAAGTTGAAAACCCCCAAACCCGTTTATGCTTAGAACCCTAGAAATCGAAATCAAATAAATCGTGTACATTACATGAAATTGTCATGTGTGTTAGCTTATTCGGGATCTTCTGAAACTATCCATATATTTTAATTTGGTTTTCAAACTCGTTCGATCAACGACCCCCAATTCGTTCACAATGATGAACCCTAGAACTTGATCTCCTATCTTTCGATGTTTAGAACAGAAATTGGCATAGAGGTTTGCTTAGTCGGATGTTTTAGGATGTTTAGGTATAGGTTTTTACCTGATTGGAGCTTGAATCAAAGTACTTCGACTATAAGGTTGTTCTTCGACCCCCCTTCAATCGATTTCGACTATCCGCAACTCCTGAGTTTGAATTGATGTATGCTAGAGTTGCTAAAAGTGCCGATTATAGTGTGATAAGGTTCAATTGTGTGAATCACAGTTGGTTTATACGAATTTGCTACTCATTGGTAACGGTTACGGCTCTTGAGTGTGATGTGAGTTTCAATTCGATATTAATCATGAAATTAAACGTGCCATTGATGATAATTATCATCCTAATAATGATTAATACCGTTTAATTTGATTATCAGTTTCGAATTTACATTGGGTTCTTGGTTTACTCCTTGAATGTGACGAATTTTGACTTCACAAAGTCAAAATTACAAGTTTAAATTAAAATATACCCCTAATCCTTGTTGTTTTGATGTTCGATTTAGTATTCCATGAATTTATAATTTAATCTTTGCAATTTAAGTGTTAGGTAACCAATTTAATCCATTAAATCCCTATTTATTTAATATAGGTTGATTTCCTATGATTTCATTAACTTTTGATTAACGAAATTAAGCCCAAATATCGAATTGTCGCAATGTGGGCCTCATCAAGTGAAATTGGGCCTACATTAAACTCATTGGACCTATCTTGGGCCTCCTTTGGCCTTAGTGGGCCTACTTGGGCCTCATTGGCCTTCCTTGATTTCATTGGGCTTGACTTTGCCTTATTGGGCCTACCTAGACTCCATTGGGCCTTACTGGGCCTTCCTTGGCCTTGTTGGGCCTTCATTGGCCTTATTGGGCCTACGAGGGTTAACGAGGTTAACTCGAAAAGTCGGATTGTCACACCTACTTTCATTTCTAGACGAAGAACTCGAAGATTTATCATCTAAATCTCATTTCTAAGCCATCAAAACCCACGGATCGCACCAAGGAACGTATCTACAAGTGCTGATAATCATTTCTACCCGAAAAATCCGTTCAATTAGGTAACGATTCGTTTTATCATACTAGTTAGATAATGGTTTGATTAGATCTTGTTTTTGAACGTAATGCAATAGTTAGGGTTGTTGATTATTGTCTAGATAATGGCTAGGAATGGTTATAAATGAAGAACTTGATATGTTAACGGTTAAATTCTTGTTTTGATCCGTTGTAATGCCCGATTATCATTAAACTATACCTATGATTATAATGGTTTAAACCATTTGATTGTAATAATGTATGTGATTATCTTGATCAATCCTTGAAATGCATGGTTAAATCCAAGTGTTTCAAACTAATCACAATCATTAAGATAATCATTGGAATAACTATCTGATGTTTATGATAACAGTCAGATTAGTATGTTAAATATGGTTATTAAACCATTCCAATGTCACATTCTTATGTTTCATAATACCTGGATGATCAATAACAAGAATTGATCAATCCTAAGCCATAAATCCATCTAGAAATTGTTTCAATAATATAATCAACAACAATATCTATTTAGTTAATCTGAGAATATTATGATTAATCAAATGAGTCATCAACCTCGTATTAGGAACCTGAATCAGTATAGGTTCCTACATTATCATACATTGTTTGATATTACATTAAATCAACTAATTAAATACCTAATGTCAGTTTGATGACTTTCAATGCAATGTCTTTGACATTGGACGTTCAGAAAGATCTAATCTGTAAGTTTAAACATAAATAACTTATTAAACATAAACTAATGCAGAATTAAGCTATTATTACCAGTCTGCTTGTGACGCTGCTATTTTGAGACCTCAGGTGAGTTTCGTACAACCCCTTTTATTATATTATGTTTTATAAACATCGACGTATTACTATGAAATATTTCTTGAACATATGATATGTATCACTGTTATTTGTGTGATTTCATGTGACTTTTGTAAGATTTCATGGGATTTTGCCATTATCTCTTTATCACAGTATCAAAAAGTCTGCATCTCTTGAAACTGTATCTAGTGAACCCATGCGGGGCTGAACAGGAAGCATTGATAGTACTATCGGCTGACAACCCATTTGCTAGGAGCTTGCAACTCCCCTTGCTGTGAATATTTGTTACCTGTTTCCGAAACACTTTCTTAATGTTAGTGATAGACATTAAGATAACGAGGCATAAAGATATTACTGACGGGTGGTGTCTTCGTAAAACGTAGATGTGTCTGAAAGTACTAGATACGGGTCTCATGGTTATCTTGAATACCGTATATCGAAAACTTGCATATCATAACATATTGTTTAACATAAACATTATGAACTCACCAGCTTTATACTGACCCTTCCAAACTCAAATCATTTGCAGGTAAACAGTGAGCATCGACGAAGTTGTACGTTTAAACACTTGTAATTAAGTAATTTAGTTTGTGTAATAAGATTAGTTTGTAAACAGTAAGTTTGGTTGTGATGACGAAACCCTTGTAATATATTATCTTTAAGTTAATCTGTGTGTTTTGATACTGGATCAAGTAAGTTACACCCAATCTTTGAGACATCACTACAATGCTTCCGTGACCTTCTCAGAGTATTCAGTGACATCATCAACATGTGGCGAGAGATGAGGGTGTGAAAGAAAGCTTTCGTCGACCACTTGAAAGAAGTCAGTTTTATCTTTAGAAATTGAGATTTGGTTGGTCTTCCATCTACTAAGGTAGAAATCCCTAATGGAATCGCCTTAAATTAAATAAAGCATTTCATCTTACTCTATCTCTATCCTGATAGCCAGTTTAGCAAAGCCTCTGAACGATGTAAGTCCACCCTCATCCATTTTATCAGCCTTACTCATTGGTAAAAATATACATCTTATTTAGTGATCTATTGATTTATAATTTCAAAGGCATTACAGCCTAGTGGTATCTTGGTGGTAGGATAAGACTCATGAACCAAATGATCCTAGCTTCAAATCCCACAAAATTTATTTATACTGATAGTGGCGTAATGATACTCCAGTAATCCGTCAATAATCTAAAAATTAGTCGTTCAAACAAAATTTATTTATAATTTTTGACTTTTTATTCTTTTGACTTTTATAAAATAGCTTTATGTAACCATGTAACAATGCTGGACAACATTAATTAGACGGATATGATGTTCCTTTTAACCTTGAATCAGCATTGCTTGAGATTTTTGATCCAAAGCAAAACTAATAATTTAGATGTGGAAAAATGACATGGTCAAATTGATTTAGATGGTTTAAAGCTAAGAAATCTTGGTGTCTATATATTTGCAAATTAATTGATGTACGGATTGCTACATGATTTTTTACCCGCAATACCGATTGCATATGCACCAAATTACTCGTGTTATTACATGATGATAATCAAAAACGAACAAATTTGAACCATTTAAATCTTTTACGCAAGGTTGCAAAAGTTGTTAAGCGATCACAGGTTGGAACAACTCCTTGGATCGAGTATATGAGAGTATTCGGCCTAGCCAGGAAGTAGTCAGGTATTAGTTGAGAAGTACTCGGTCTCGAAACAACTCCTTAAAGCGAGTACTCGACGAGTACTCGGCCTTGAAGGCCGACTTTTTTTTTTATGTAAAATCAACTTTTTGGAATCAGTCAACGTGTAGTTAATTTTGATAGTAACATGGTACAAAGCGTGTTACATTGTTTATCATGCCAATACCATTAAAACAATAAAATAATAATTCAACTTTAAATGCAAAGTGTCCATTTTATTTCAAGTGGGGTGACATTTTCTTTAAGTTAGACTTTTGTCAACCATGCAATTTTTTTAAATTTAATTAGCAATGCCTCATCATTTTACTATAAATCACGTGAGAAGATACTATCATCTCATTCACCTAAGCAGATCTACTTGGGCCTCCTTTGGCCTTAGTGGGCCTACTTGGGCCTCATTGGCCTTCCTTGATTTCATTGGGCTTGACTTTGCCTTATTGGGCCTACCTAGACTCCATTGGGCCTTACTGGGCCTTCCTTGGCCTTGTTGGGCCTTCATTGGCCTTATTGGGCCTACGAGGGTTAACGAGGTTAACTCGAAAAGTCGGATTGTCACATCATCCCCTTGTTGAAGGAATTTTCGTCCCGAAAATTAGTAAATGTTAGGAGTAGTTAGGAAACTACTTACAAGTTCAGACTGTGCGTGTTAGTGTGATTTGATCATTCTGTGTGCTTGTGTGTACTCACACACAAAATCTAATGCTTGCAACATCACAACTCAAATGTGATCGTTCAATGTGACTGTTTGCGTGTACACTAGTTAGTTCACCTAACTGTGACTGTTTGTGTTTGATCATACTGTGTTGTGTAACCTCACACATAGTGAGTGTCTATAACTGTTTGTACTATGCAACCCCGCACATAGTGTCTATAACTGTTTGTACTATGCAACCCCGCACATAGCAAAATGTGTGTAACCAATCATGTATGTACTACCATAACATGTAACATATGAAATGTAGCACATAAAATATATATAATGTAATGTAGCACAAATGTTTATAACAAAACCAATTGAATAAATAAAATGTTTGTGCTTACAGTTTGAAATTTGCAGTGTTGCTGTGTGAAAGCATCACGTCATCCCCTTGTTGAAGGAAATTTCGTCCCGAAATTTAACGTGCGCTCTCAGTGTTAGCAGTAACTGTTTTGAATAAATGAGGATATTTCTTCATCATTTGGTCTTCCCGTTCCCATGTGAATTCAGGACCACGTCTTGAATTCCATCGAACTTTGACTATCGGAATCTTGCTTTGCTTCAGTTGTTTGACCTCTCGGTCCATGATTTCTGCTGGTTCTTCAACGAATCGTAACTGTTCATCTACTTGTATTTCTTCCAACGGTACAATCAATGTCTCATCAGAAAGACATTTCTTTAAGTTCGACACATGAAAAACATCATGAACTCCACTGAGTTCATCCGATAGTTTGAGTTGCTACGCAACCGGACCAATCCTTTTCAGAATTTCAAAAGGTCCTACGTAACGTGGACTAAGCTTTCCGCGCTTGCCGAATCGTATCACTCCTTTCCAAGGTGACACCTTTAGAAGAACTCGGTCTCCTACTTGAAATTCCAACGGCTTGCGACGTTTGTCTGCATAACTCTTCTGACGATCTCGAGCCGCTGCCATACGGTTCCGAATTTGAACTATCTTCTCTGTCGTCTCGTGCACCAGTTCAGGACCTGTTATCTGACTGTCACCAATTTCAGCCCAGCAAACTGGTGAACGACATTTGCGACCATACAAAGCTTCAAACGGTGCTGCTTGAATGCTTGTATGATAACTATTGTTGTAAGAGAATTCCACCAATGGTAAATGATTCTCCCAGCTATCGCCAAAATCAATGACACAAGCTCGTAACATATCCTCGAGCGTTTGAATCGTTCGTTCACTTTGACCGTCGGTCTGTGGATGATAAGCGGTACTCATATCTAAGCGAGTCCCCAATGACTTATGAAGAGATTTCCAAAAGTTAGAAGTAAACCGGGCATCCCGATCTGATATGATAGAGATTGGCACGCCATGTCGTGCTACTACTTCCTTGATGTAAATGCGAGTCAGTTTCTCCATCTTATCAGTTTCCTTAATTGCTAAGAAGTGTGCAGATTTCGTTAATCGATCGACAATTACCCATATCGTATCACAACCACTCGGTGTACGGGGTAACTTAGTAATGAAATCCATCGAAATCTGTTCCCACTTCCACATCGGTATCTCTGGTTGTTGCAGTAAACCAGATGGCTTCTGATATTCAACTTTGACTTTCGAACAAGTCAAACATTTGCTAACGTACTTAGCAATATCAGCTTTCATGTGAGGCCACCAATACAGTGCCTTCAAATCGTGATACATCTTGTCTGATCCTGGATGGACTGAATACCTGGACTTGTGTGCTTCATCCATCACGAGTTCCCTTAAACCTCCATATAAAGGTATCCACATTCGATCAATGAAATAACGAATTCCATCAGGTTTAACATTCAATTGTTCTTCCATTCCTCGTAAAGATTCCGGTACTAAGTTTTCCTTTTTCAAGGCCTCAATCTGAGCACTGTGTACTTTGTCAGGTAAGTCGGTATGTATCGTCATCATAAGTGCACGAACCCGTCTTGCTCCTGTTGTGTCTTTTCTGCTCAGAGCGTCAGCTACTACATTAGCTTTTCCCGGGTGATATTTAATCGCACACTCATAATCATTCAACAACTCAACCCATCGTCGTTGTCTCATATTAAGCTCCTTCTGATCAAAGATATGTTGCAAACTCTTATGATCAGTGTAAATGGTACACTTAGTTCCATACAAATAATGCCTCCAAATTTTCAAAGCAAAAACCACTGCTCCCAACTCCAAGTCATGAGTAGTGTAATTCTTTTCGTGTGTTCGTAGTTGCCTGGAAGCATAAGCGATCACTTTATCACGTTGCATCAACACACATCCCAATCCCTGTGCAGATGCATCACAATACACCACAAAATCTTCCGTCCCTTCCGGTAAGGACAGAATCGGTGCGCTGCAAAGCTTTTGTTTCAATAACTGAAACGCAGTTTCCTGTTTATCCGTCCAGTTATACCTCGTTCCCTTATGCGTAAGAGCTGTAAGTGGTTGAGCGATCTTTGAGAAACCTTCAATGAATCGTCGATAATAACCCGCCAAACCAAGGAATTGTCGTACCTCAGTAGGGGTCTTTGGCGCTTCCCAATTCTTAATCTCTTCAATCTTCGCTGGATCAACATGTATGCCCTTTTCATTAACTATATGACCCAGAAATTGTACTTCTCGCATCCAGAAATCACATTTCGAGAACTTAGCGTACAGTTGTTCTTGTTTCAATAATTCCAATAATAGTCGAAGATGTTCAGCGTGTTCCTCCTCAGACTGTGAATAGATGAGAATGTCATCAATGAAAACAATGACAAACTTATCAAGATAAGGTTACAAACACGATTCATGAGATCCATGAATACAGCTGGAGCGTTTGTCAACCCAAATGGCATGACCAAGAACTCATAATGGCCATATCTTGTCCTGAATGCTGTCTTCGGAATATCCTCCTCCTGAACTCTTAGTTGATGATAACCCGACCTGAGATCAATCTTCGAGTAGTAACTCGAACCTTGCAACTGATCGAACAGATCGTCAATCCTGGGTAACGGATACCGGTTCTTGATAGTAACCTTGTTCAATTCCCGGTAATCGATGCACATACGGAAAGTCCCGTCCTTCTTCTTTACAAACAAAACTGGAGCTCCCCACGGTGAAAAACTAGGTCGTATGAAACCCTTATCCAACAACTCTTGCAATTGTGTGGATAACTCTTGCATCTCTGATGGTGCAAGTCGATAAGGCGCCCTAGCTATCGGTGCTGCATCTGGTGTAAGATCGATTCGAAATTCCACCTGTCTGATAGGCGGTAATCCCGGCAAGTCTTCTGGAAATACCTCCCGAAATTCACAAACTACAGGTATATCTTCAAGCTTCTTCTCAGCTACTGGCTTTTCAGTTATAAGTGCTATAACTGCCGTATGACCCTTACGTAGACACTTGTGTGCTTTCATACAAGATATGAGACGCAGTGGCGTACTGCTCTTCTCGCCTTGTACATATAATGTCTCCCCCTGCGGAAGAGGTATGCGAACAATCTTTTCATGGCATACAATTTCAGCCTGGTTCTTGGACAACCAGTCCATGCCAATGACTACATCAAAACTGCCTAAGGCAATAGGCATAAGATCAATCTCTAATGTTTGACCCATCAAATCAAGGATACATCCCTTATAAATGTTTTCTACTACAATCAACTTACCATCAGCTAATTCCACAGTGTAGGGACTATCTAAGGCAGTGGGACTAACATTTAGCAACTTAGCAAGTGAACTAGATACAAAACTCCGATCGGCACCGGTGTCAAATAACATAGAGGCATAGTGATTATTTAAGAGGAACGTACCCGTAACAATGTTGGGATCCTCCCGCGCTTGACGTCCTCCTATCACAAACGCCCTGCCTCTAGCACCATTGTTGTTGTTGTTGTTGTTGTTGGTGCCATTTCCATTACCGTTGCCATTTCCATTTCCATTACCATTGTTATTGACATTATTGTCCCCGCCCTTCTTAAGCTGTGGGCAATCTTTCTTAAAATGCCCCATTTTGCCACACTCAAAACAACCTTTCTGAGCGTTGTTCTGGTTATTGTTCTGGTTGTTATGGTTGTTCTGCAGCTCCCCGCGACAATCCTTAGCCGCGTGCCCAATCTTGCCACACCTCTGGCACTTAGCTCTGTCACACTGGTTACCCGCATGATGATAACCACACCTGTTGCACTTGGGGTGCTTACCAATATAGCCCCCTGATGATGATGATTGCTGACCACTGTTGGAATTATGATAGGACTTGTTTGAGTCCTGCTTCCTGTTCTGCTGTTGGTTGTTACCCTTGAAGTTGTTACTTTCCCACTTTCTCTTGTGATCTCCTACCTTGGTAGCAGATGTTCGCTTAGGCAGGGTTCCCTGTAACACTGCCTGATTAGTAAGCTGATGCGCTAGACGAACAGCTTGTTGGATGGTGGTGGGATTTGCTGAAGTAACCATCCCCTGAATCTGAGGCACTAGTCCTCCAATGTACCTTTCGATCCACTTACTGACTGGAGTAGCCATGTGTGGTAGCAGTCTGGCCAGTTCATGCGACCTGGTCGTGTACTCTTCAATGTTTGACCCCTCCATCTTGAGGTGCCAGTATTCCTCTTCCAACTTCTGCATTTCACTGCGAGGACAGTACTCCTCTTGCAGTAAAGTTTTGAAGTTGTCCCATGTCAAGGCATTAGCCTCTCCCAATCCCAGAGTCTGGACATTTGAGTTCCACCAAGTTAATGCTGGACCCTCCAATGTTCCCGTAGCAAATTTCACCTTGCTTTCATTAGGGCAGTTGCACATTTCGAATACAGACTCAGCCTTTTCAATCCACCGAAGGAGTCCAATGGCCCCCTCCGACCCTTTGAAATTGTGTGGTTTGCAGTCCAAAAACATCTTGAACGTGCAGACTTGTGGATTAACCAATCCCCCAGCTGGACCCTGTGGCCCTGTGTTGTGAGTCTGAGCATACTGTGCGATTGCCTCTGCAACTCTGTTGTTGATTAGCTCATTGAGCTCAGCAACAGTCATATGTACGTTTCCCTCAGCCATTAGTTTCCTATTTATAAGAAGTGTTAGCACGAAGTCAAAATTCAATGTAACATGTGTAAGTAAAACAACAAACACATCATGTAATATAAATCAACACAGCTGTTGGAAATAAAAGATAACTCTTTAATAGATAGAAACTTTCTTTGAGTACAATACTTTTGAAATGAAATACAAGTTTTCAAACTACCAATGTAGGAACACAACCCGTTCCTAATAAGTTTAAATAAAACAAGGAAGAAATGAAAAATAATCAGTCGTCCTCAACGGTGGATTCAGGATCGGACTCAGCAACTGGTGCTGGTTCCTCCTCCTCATCCTCATCTTGTTCCTCATTCTCAACTACCACTAAATCCTCCAAAGCTTCAATCCTGCCCGCCAAAATCTCCTCTCGGTTCTCTGACTCTTCTAGACGACCAATCAAATTGATCATCTCATCCCGCATATCGTGGACAAGATGGGTAAGATCATCCTGCCTCTCAATAGCATCCCATAACTCCTGAGATCTCTGTGCTATCCTATCTTCTGCTACCTCCAGATCCTCGCGCAATTTGGCGATCTCCTCGGCGTCTGTCCTTTGCCTCTTAGGCTCAGGAGCATCTAGTGCTGGTGGTGGATGTGTAGAAGGTCCCTCAGCAGGGATCTGCTGAGTGCCCTCCTCAGGCTCCTCTTCCGGATCCTCATCCGGGTCCTCGTATGGATCCTCCTCTGGATCCTCGTCTGGATCCTCCTCCGGATCCTCCTCCGGATCTGAGTCATCCTGCTCATATGGTGGAGGTGATGGAATAGGTGGTGGTGGTGATAATGGTGGTGCCGGAACTATCGGCTCCTCGTCCTCGGAATCATCAATGATAATATAAGGAACTGATGGTGATGCCATGCCTGTTACATAATATCATATGTAAGTGCAGTGTCATAGAATGTGTAAACAAGTCAATTACATAATGTCATATGTAATTTCTAAGCAGTATGTGTAAACATGTGTGTCTAATGTCTAACAGTCATAGTCTAGGCCTATAAATGCAAACCTATTTCGCTATAACCAATGGCTCTGATACCAATCTGTCACACCCCCAAATTTTCAACTAACGGAATCACACCGTTTGGGAGCGTGACAAACCAGGATCTCAGATCATTAGACATAGCGAAGACCTCTATATGAATTTTCAAAACATACTTTGGTCTTTAAATCATAACATCAGAGTTTTTCAAAAGTTGCGGAAGCGTTATAAAACCAATAACAGTTAAAAGTGAACATTACAAAACAAAATACTTAAATGTTCAAATTCAAAGATTCAAAATGTTTGAAATGCATGAGACTCTATCTCCTAGTCCATGCCAGCTTTAACGCGCGCCTTAGCGTCCTGAGAAAACATGCAAACCAAGTCAACACAATGGTTGGTGCATAACACAGGTTTTAAGTATTCATAATGTTCAAAACAGCAGTTTGAATAATAAGATTGTAGATAACATAATCACACATGCACAGTCATGATAGCTAGTCATATAAACTATTTACATACGTGTTCGACACCGAAGCTGACGGATTGCCATGCTATAGCATGTTTTCGCCTTGCCACTATTGTCTATCACAACAATAGTAAAATTGTGTTTGGTCAGTCAAACACCTGCGTAGATCCCATCTACCAGGTGAGGTTTGTCAAACCTAATAGATCTATTTCCAACTACCACGCTTTGCATTACAGCAAACTAAACGGTTCGAGGTGTGTAAGGACTTTCAAGTTGATATGTTATCACATAATGTAAACAGCTAACTCATGCAAGTGATATGTATCTAAAAACAGTTTGTTGCACATGTTTTCTCCCCCAAAACAGTTTAAAATAAGAAAGGGGCCGTGTACGCACCTTTGATAATAGCAGAATGATCACACACTAAAAGCTCGTGTAAGAAATCCTTCTACGAAGAATCTGTGTTTAAACAATAACCTAGTGTTATTCGAGATATCGTTTTGTGCTTGGAATCACATACGTGTCAACATACGTATGTTAGAGTGTTAAAGATATGCATACGTATGTACGCGGGACTTAGAAATCGTTTAAATAAAATCATATTTGATTTTATTTAAATAATCGTAATTATACGCGATTTCGTTTTTGGATTAAAATGTAAATTTTATTATTCTAATTCGTCCGAAATTTAATTCTGGTTCTAACGCAATTCGAATGGCTCGAATCGGAGTTAAAACGAGTGAGATATGATTAAAACACTAAAATAATGTTAAAACCCAAAAATGGTTGGGGCCGGGTTCGAACCCGTGACCTCCAATCCAACATACACCCAACTTACCATCTGATCTATCTCATTTTTCATTAATCAAGTCTTATTTGAATTCCTTTATTCACAACAAATCTGATTTCCCTATTTCTTACTATAGCCGAAGCAAAAAGTCCCAAATTGACCACGAATTCGATCTCGATAGTCCATGAAACCATAGGGCTTTTGTTTCTGACATTCAACCGACTCTACATGTGGTTTTAATTCGAAAACAAACCACTATAACCCGATTAATTGGTTATATACATGATCGAATTCCAATCCGTAAATTTCTAATCAAAATCAATCGAATTGATGTCCACTTGATCTTTAATTCATAGGGTTTTCATCAATTCCCTAATTTCGAAACCTTCTGTAATGATTAATTTGATTATTAACTTCAATTAATCCGAAATCCCTAATTCGTTCTTATAACAAGCCCTAGAAACTAGAATTCAACCAATTCGATGTTACTCACTAAAATTGATACATGGGTTAGCTTAACCGAACCCTTCTGAAACTATACATGTGCATTAATTTTATTCTAATACTCATTAAGTTGAAAACCCCCAAACCCGTTTATGCTTAGAACCCTAGAAATCGAAATCAAATAAATCGTGTACATTACATGAAATTGTCATGTGTGTTAGCTTATTCGGGATCTTCTGAAACTATCCATATATTTTAATTTGGTTTTCAAACTCGTTCGATCAACGACCCCCAATTCGTTCACAATGATGAACCCTAGAACTTGATCTCCTATCTTTCGATGTTTAGAACAGAAATTGGCATAGAGGTTTGCTTAGTCGGATGTTTAGGTATAGGTTTTTACCTGATTGGAGCTTGAATCAAAGTACTTCGACTATAAGGTTGTTCTTCGACCCCCCTTCAATCGATTTCGACTATCCGCAACTCCTGAGTTTGAATTGATGTATGCTAGAGTTGCTAAAAGTGCCGATTATAGTGTGATAAGGTTCAATTGTGTGAATCACAGTTGGTTTATACGAATTTGCTACTCATTGGTAACGGTTACGGCTCTTGAGTGTGATGTGAGTTTCAATTCGATATTAATCATGAAATTAAACGTGCCATTGATGATAATTATCATCCTAATAATGATTAATACCATTTAATTTGATTATCAGTTTCGAATTTACATTGGGTTCTTGGTTTACTCCTTGAATGTGACGAATTTTGACTTCACAAAGTCAAAATTACAAGTTTAAATTAAAATATACCCCTAATCCTTGTTGTTTTGATGTTCGATTTAGTATTCCATGAATTTATAATTTAATCTTTGCAATTTAAGTGTTAGGTAACCAATTTAATCCATTAAATCCCTATTTATTTAATATAGGTTGATTTCCTATGATTTCATTAACTTTTGATTAACGAAATTAAGCCCAAATATCGAATTGTCGCAATGTGGGCCTCATCAAGTGAAATTGGGCCTACATTAAACTCATTGGACCTATCTTGGGCCTCCTTTGGCCTTAGTGGGCCTACTTGGGCCTCATTGGCCTTCCTTGATTTCATTGGGCTTGACTTTGCCTTATTGGGCCTACCTAGACTCCATTGGGCCTTACTGGGCCTTCCTTGGCCTTGTTGGGCCTTCATTGGCCTTATTGGGCCTACGAGGGTTAACGAGGTTAACTCGAAAAGTCAGATTGTCACACCTACTTTCATTTCTAGACGAAGAACTCGAAGATTTATCATCTAAATCTCATTTCTAAGCCATCAAAACCCACGGATCGCACCAAGGAACGTATCTACAAGTGCTGATAATCATTTCTAACCGAAAAATCCGTTCAATTAGGTAACGATTCGTTTTATCATACTAGTTAGATAATGGTTTGATTAGATCTTGTTTTTGAACGTAATGCAATAGTTAGGGTTGTTGATTATTGTCTAGATAATGGCTAGGAATGGTTATAAATGAAGAACTTGATATGTTAACGGTTAAATTCTTGTTTTGATCCGTTGTAATGCCCGATTATCATTAAACTATACCTATGATTATAATGGTTTAAACCATTTGATTGTAATAATGTATGTGATTATCTTGATCAATCCTTGAAATGCATGGTTAAATCCAAGTGTTTCAAACTAATCACAATCATTAAGATAATCATTGGAATAACTATCTGATGTTTATGATAACAGTCAGATTAGTATGTTAAATATGGTTATTAAACCATTCCAATGTCACATTCTTATGTTTCATAATACCTGGATGATCAATAACAAGAATTGATCAATCCTAAGCCATAAATCCATCTAGAAATTGTTTCAATAATATAATCAACAACAATATCTATTTAGTTAATCTGAGAATATTATGATTAATCAAATGAGTCATCAACCTCGTATTAGGAACCTGAATCAGTATAGGTTCCTACATTATCATACATTGTTTGATATTACATTAAATCAACTAATTAAATACCTAATGTCAGTTTGATGACTTTCAATGCAATGTCTTTGACATTGGACGTTCAGAAAGATCTAATCTGTAAGTTTAAACATAAATAACTTATTAAACATAAACTAATGCAAAATTAAGCTATTATTACCAGTCTGCTTGTGACGCTGCTATTTTGAGACCTCAGGTGAGTTTCGTACAACCCCTTTTATTATATTATGTTTTATAAACATCGACGTATTACTATGAAATATTTCTTGAACATATGATATGTATCACTGTTATTTGTGTGATTTCATGTGACTTTTGTAAGATTTCATGGGATTTTGCCATTATCTCTTTATCACAGTATCAAAAAGTCTGCATCTCTTGAAACTGTATCTAGTGAACCCATGCGGGGCTGAACAGGAAGCATTGATAGTACTATCGGCTGACAACCCATTTGCTAGGAGCTTGCAACTCCCCTTGCTGTGAATATTTGTTACCTGTTTCCGAAACACTTTCTTAATGTTAGTGATAGACATTAAGATAACGAGGCATAAAGATATTACTGACGGGTGGTGTCTTCGTAAAACGTAGATGTGTCTGAAAGTACTAGATACGGGTCTCATGGTTATCTTGAATACCGTATATCGAAAACTTGCATATCATAACATATTGTTTAACATAAACATTATGAACTCACCAGCTTTATGCTGACCCTTCCAAACTCAAATCATTTGCAGGTAAACAGTGAGCATCGACGAAGTTGTACGTTTAAACACTTGTAATTAAGTAATTTAGTTTGTGTAATAAGATTAGTTTGTAAACAGTAAGTTTGGTTGTGATGACGAAACCCTTGTAATATATTATCTTTAAGTTAATCTGTGTGTTTTGATACTGGATCAACTAAGTTACACCCAATCTTTGAGACATCACTACAATGCTTCCGTGACCTTCTCAGAGTATTCAGTGACATCATCAACATGTGGCGAGAGATGAGGGTGTGAAAGAAAGCTTTCGTCGACCACTTGAAAGAAGTCAGTTTTATCTTTAGAAATTGAGATTTGGTTGGTCTTCCATCTACTAAGGTAGAAATCCCTAATGGAATCGCCTTAAATTAAATAAAGCATTTCATCTTACTCTATCTCTATCCTGATAGCCAGTTTAGCAAAGCCTCTGAACGATGTAAGTCCACCCTCATCCATTTTATCAGCCTTACTCATTGGTAAAAATATACATCTTATTTAGTGATCTATTGATTTATAATTTCAAAGGCATTACAGCCTAGTGGTATCTTGGTGGTGGGATAAGACTCATGAACCAAATGATCCTAGCTTCAAATCCCACAAAATTTATTTATACTGATAGTGGCGTAATGATACTCCAGTAATCCGTCAATAATCTAAAAATTAGTCGTTCAAACAAAATTTATTTATAATTTTTGACTTTTTATTCTTTTGACTTTTATAAAATAGCTTTATGTAACCATGTAACAATGCTGGACAACATTAATTAGACGGATATGATGTTCCTTTTAACCTTGAATCAGCATTGCTTGAGATTTTTGATCCAAAGCAAAACTAATAATTTAGATGTGGAAAAATGACATGGTCAAATTGATTTAGATGGTTTAAAGCTAAGAAATCTTGGTGTCTATATATTTGCAAATTAATTGATGTACGGATTGCTACATGATTTTTTACCCGCAATACCGATTGCATATGCACCAAATTACTCGTGTTATTACATGATGATAATCAAAAACGAACAAATTTGAACCATTTAAATCTTTTACGCAAGGTTGCAAAAGTTGTTAAGCGATCACAGGTTGGAACAACTCCTTGGATCGAGTATATGAGAGTATTCGGCCTAGCCAGGAAGTAGTCAGGTATTAGTTGAGAAGTACTCGGTCTCGAAACAACTCCTTAAAGCGAGTACTCGACGAGTACTCGGCCTTGAAGGCCGACTTTTTTTTTTTATGTAAAATCAACTTTTTGGAATCAGTCAACGTGTAGTTAATTTTGATAGTAACATGGTACAAAGCGTGTTACATTGTTTATCATGCCAATACCATTAAAACAATAAAATAATAATTCAACTTTAAATGCAAAGTGTCCATTTTATTTCAAGTGGGGTGACATTTTCTTTAAGTTAGACTTTTGTCAACCATGCAATTTTTTTAAATTTAATTAGCAATGCCTCATCATTTTACTATAAATCACGTGAGAAGATACTATCATCTCATTCACCTAAGCAGATCTAAAAACTTATTTTGTCACAGAGAAGATGTATACATCAAACTAGTCCCATGAAATTCACCGCCAACTAACGCCGATACCCATATACAGGAACTACCAAAAAATAAGCCTTTTGAAACATTTTTTTCACAGACAGGTTGCAAATAGGTTGTAATTCGACTAGAAACACGTGTAATTTCCTTCAATCAACTCATTCAAGCCTAAACCCGAATCTTTATCGTTCTCAAGTTTCTACAATCCATATGTCAGATCTACCATTTTCTTATGGGGATAACATGTCAATCGACTATCAGGTGATCGTTAAGGGTAGAACGGTAATTGTAGCGGCGGAAACACCCGCGAACGAACACTGGCTCGCGTTGACAAACCTAGACCTGCTTCTGCCTCCCCCTTGAAGTAGGAGTGTTCTTTTGTTACAAGAAAAAGAACACCATTGATATGTCCCCTGAAACAGTGACAAACAAGATCAAGAAATCGTTGACGGGTGTGATATCGACATTTTACCCGCTGATGGGTGAGATTGTGCAAAACAGCCATGGTGAGCCAGAGGTGTGTTGCAACAACAATGGGGTTGAATTTGTTCATGCACATGCAGATATTGAGTTGAAGGATTTGAATTTTTATCATCCTGATAGTTCTGTTAAAGGGAAGTTGGTGCCCAAGATAAATCATGGTTTGTTATCGGTTCAGGTAAAATTAATCGATTGATTAACTTTCAAAATTTTTAAAAATGATTGGACTAAATATGATCATTTTAGTCAAAACCTACATGGTTACAACTAAAAACTATGTGGCATTGATATGTCTTCATTATAATAAAACGCCCTATAATGACGAGATGTCATCGGCATAAGTTTCATTTGAGTTGTCGTCAAGGGCGGATCCACATGTATATGGGTGGTTCACAGGAACCCACCGTGTTTCGAAGATTTAGTAAGATTTTTTATTTATTTATTTTTTTGTTTTTAAAAGGCTGTAAAGGTAAGGTGAATCCACTAATACTTTTAAGGGTAAATCCTTAATGTAATTATTCCTAAAGTTTGCCAACTTGAATAGGGTAAGTGATATTTGTTTGAAAATTCTCGATAATAATCAATGCTTTATGATCGTGTCAAAATAACTTTTTGAAATCAATGTTTCTTCCCAAATTTCGTTTAAGCTTCGGGGTGTTGCCCCAAACCCCATAAAGGGCACTGCTTGACCGCCACTAGTAGCTCCGTCCTTTGAACCTCATCAAGAGCGCTGCCCCCAGGACCTTGCAAGGGGGCACACCTCTTGCCTTCCGCTTAGTCCGATCTCATAAATCTTAAACGGACGTGCAATTCGTACCTTCGAACTCTTTAATGACAATGTTTTTTTATTGTTGACTAAATATATCACACTGTTATTACGTGATAAACATTTCAAATCGTCAAAGTGACCCGGAAATTTTTATTTCCGGTTCTATGTAACAGCAACGTTTGAAAATAGTTAACTCACTAAAATATTTCTTGAATTCGACACTGATTGTCATTATTTATAATTACTATATTTTGGTGATATCATATTGATATTTTTTTTCTTTTAATTCTTGAATATTACTCCTGTTATTATTCTTACCAGGTTACGTACATATATGATACAAGAGGTAAATAAAGAAAAGTATTATAAATTATTTATAATAAAATGAAACTATAAGTTGGTATATATTACTATCAAATAAAGAAAATTATTATAATATACTTCTAGCTAGATAGCAGATATATATATAATAAAAGTTTTTAATATATTATGATTATTTTAACAAACAATTGTAAAATCTCTATACTTATAAATAAAAATAAAGTTGGATACAAGTTAATTTGCTAAACCATCTGCACACAAAAATTTTTTGGCTCTCTCTTATTAAATGTATCTAATTAACCTTGAAGCACAATAACAAACTAGAAGAAACAACTAATAACAAACAGAAAAGACATAATGATGATGGACATGAATACCAAATGAGTTAAAAAAACATAAATTTTAACTACTAAAATCTAAGATCGTAAAGCTTGACGATCGAGCTGCTTGCATAGTTACTAGAATGTGTTCGATCAGAATTTGTATAAATTAGTATATGAATGGTTAAAAATCTTTCTCTTTCTTTTAATTTTTATCACAAGTACCATTTTACCAAAAAAGTCAATACAACGTATATAAAGGATCAACTATGCATATCGGCCCCCTTTTTTTCGTATTTTTGTCTTTTTGAGAGCCAAAATACGTACGTACGTTCATGTGAGAAAACCTTTAAACCCTATGTGATTCATTGACTTGAAATCTTGAAAATAAATATGCAATTCAAATTAAACCTAAATAAAAAATTGATTTTGAATAAACAAATTATTTTTAATTTGAGTTAATGTGGATCACATATTTATTTTCAAGATTTCAAATCAATTGTTTACATATGCTTTAAGGGGTTTCTATCTAAAATCGGGCTTTCATATGATACAATCCCTATATGTGTGTGTATGTATGTGTCTATATATGTATAGGGAATGGTTCATTGTTATTTTGAAAACCATCATTTTGTAGAATAAGAAAAATTAATCACAATAAATACCAATTATTATTTTTTTTTCATTTTTTTATCTATTATTATAAGATAAGAAATGTACAAAAAAGAAAAAAATTAAAAAAATATGTATATATCATGTTATTACATATACGTAACTTTATAAGTTACATGCATAACTTTTTGAGTTACATATGCGTAACTTCGTGATTTACGTGTATTTATTAAAATTTTATTTTCTCATTATAACATTTTTAACCTTAAATAAAAAATGATGAAATAATTTTTAAAAAATTTAATTTTAAGTATAATCTTTCTTGATTTTTTATAAAGTGATAGAGTTTTCTAATGAATTTTCCTCTCTCTATATATCGAAATCACTAAGTCGTGTTATAATGAACCATGCAGCTAACTGAGTTGAAAGAAATCACTAAGTCGTGTTATAATGAACCATGCAGCTAACTGAGTTGAAATGTGGATCAATGATAATCTCATGTGCGTTTAACCATCAATTAAGCGATGGCTACTCATTGAACATGTTTTTAGTTGCATGGGCTAACTACTCACAATCGGCTAATATCTTCAAGACCCCATCATTTCGGCCCTCAATGTTGAACCCACGGCTCCCTCCTCGTTATGAAACATCCTTTGATAACCTTTACATGCCCATCACCTCTCTCCCTCCATCATCTTTCGACGAACCGCTCGTTAGCCGCATGTACCACGTTCGCGCTGACTCAATCGAGCGTATTCAATCCGAAGCAAGCACAAAAGAAACCAAAAGAAGCAAATTCATTTCATTTACAGCATATCTTTGGAAACTATTAGCAGATGGAAGCAATGGTAACGCGAATACGATGTCTCGAATGGGAGTTGTGGTTGATGGACATCAATTTCTAACACAAATCGACGACAAAGATTCATCTTTGTTCGAAAACCATTATGGAAATGTCATATCTGTCCCATATGGTGTGGCATCAATTGGTGATCTAAACACAATGCCACTTCATGAAGTTGCAGACAAGGTTCATGGGTTTGTGGCCGAGACGACAAACGAGAGCATTTTAGGGGGCTAATCGAGAAAGGGTTTGGACACGTAGTAAACGAGAAAGGGATACACGTAGACCCAGCCAAGATCGAGGCAATCAAGAATTGGGCAGCACCTAAGACCCCAACTGAGGTGCGGCAGTTCTTAGGGTTGGCCGGGTACTACAGGCGGTTTATCGAGGGATTCTCGAAGATCGCGCAATCATTGACTTCCCTTACACACAAAGACAAGAAATTTGAATGGGGAGAAAAACAAGAAGCTGCTTTCGATCTGTTGAAGCGGAAATTGTGCAGTGCACCAATCTTATCGCTACCAGACGGGTGCGAGGATTTTGTGGCGTACTGTGACGCATCAAAGCAAGGACTCGGTTGTGTGTTGATGCAACGCGAGAAAGTTATAGCATATGCGTCACGACAATTGAAGGTACACGAAAAGAACTACACAACTCACGATTTAGAGTTGGGAGCCGTAGTGTTAGCACTGAAGATCTGGCGACACTATCTGTACGGCACCAAGTGCACAATATTTACTGATCATAAGAGCCTACAGCACATTTTCGACCAAAAGGAGCTAAACATGAGACAACGCAGATGGGTCGAGCTAATAGGCGATTATGACTGTGCAATCAAGTATCACCCTGGGAAGGCTAACGTAGTAGCCGACGCACTAAGCCGGAAGGAAACAACCAAACGCGTACGCGCACTACAACTTACCATCCACTCCGAACTACCAAATCAAATTCGGATCGCACAACAAGAAGCGTTGAAAGCCGAAAACCTTACTCTAGAGGCCATGAGAGGGATGGACAAGCAAATGAAACAGAGAGGCGACGGAGCTTACTACCTAATGGACCGTATCTGGATTCCACGTTATGGAGACTTAAGGAAGGTAGTGATGGATGAAGCTCACAAGAGTAGATACTCGGTACATCCAGGTTCCGACAAGATGTACCACGATCTAAAGGCGGCTTATTGGTGGCCTAACATGAAGTCAGAAATTGCAACCTATGTGAGTAAGTGCCTGACTTGCTCCAAGGTTAAGGTCGAATATCAGAAACCATCAGGGTTACTCCAACAACCGGAAATTCCCGTATGGAAATGGGAACAGATTTCCATGGATTTTATTACCAAGCTGCCGAAGACAGCAAGTGGTTGCGATACCATCTGGGTTATCGTAGACGACTCACGAAATCGGCACACTTCTTACCGATTAAGGAAATTGACAAACTGGAGAAGTTAACCCGAGTCTACTTAAAGGAAATCGTATCCAGACACGGAGTCCCAATCTCCATTATATCTGATCGAGACAGCCGTTTCACGGCACATTTTTGGAAGTCCTTACACAAGGCGCTTGGGACAAGATTGGATATGAGCACTGCCTATCACCCACAAACGGATGGTCAGAGTGAACGAACCATCCAGACCTTGGAAGACATGCTTCGAGCATGTGTGATTGACTTCGGTAACAGCTGGGAGACTCACTTACCTTTGGTAGAGTTCTCCTATAATAACAGCTATCACACCAGTATTGGAGCTGCACCGTTTGAAGCACTTTACGGACGTAAGTGCAGATCACCACTCTGTTGGGCGGAAGTTGGTGAAAGCCAATTGACCGGACCCGAACTAGTGCACGAAACAACTGAAAAGATAGTGCAAATACGTAACAGAATGGCAGCAGCTCGAGACCGACAAAAGAGCTATGCTGACAAGAGGCGCAAACCTTTGGAATTCCAAGTAGGAGACCGAGTACTCCTTAAAGTCTCACCTTGGAAGGGAGTGATTCGATTCGAGAAGCGGGGAAAGTTAAATCCTCGTTATATCGGACCATTCGGGATCACTAAACGAATAGGCCTCGTGGCCTACGAACTACAACTACCGCAAGAATTGAGTAGTGTACACAACGTGTTTCACGTCTCAAATCTCAAGAAATGTCTATCAGACGAAACGCTCGCGATTCCTTTGGAGGAAATCCAGATTGATGAACAACTTCACTTCGTTGAGGAACCGGTGGAAATCATGGACCGGGAACTCAAGAAGCTGAAACTCAATAAAATACCTATTGTAAAAGTTCGATGGAACTCACGGCGAGGACCGGAATACACCTAGGAACGGGAGGATCAGATGAAAAAGAAATACCCTCACTTATTCTCCAACCAAACTGGCACGAGCAACACGAACTGAATTTCGGGACGAAATTCCTATTAACTGGGGGATGATGTGACACCTCGCAATTTCCAGGTCAGCATTTGTTTATTTTAATAATAATGTATATTATTATCTCATACGTGGCACTAGAATATTTGTATTTAGTATGACACGTGGCACAACGGACCAAACACACCGATAATTCGAGGAATTATCGCACAAAACTCGCACGTGTCTTGAATAACGAACGTTGGTGAACGGATCAAACCACAGTACACTTACCCTGCACAATTAGGTTCCGGAGAACCTAAGTTAGTAGAACAACGCTTATGTGTCGAGAAACGATGATCGTATTCGAGAAATACGAGAAATCCGGCTCAAAACCATGAAATTGGGCTTATTGGGCTCAACCGAGACCCATCGCGGTACGCGATGGGCACCCAATTGGGCCTTCGCGGTACGCGAAGCCTGGGCGGGAGAATTTGAACTCTCCGAAAACCATCGCGGTACGCGACGACCGATCATCCTTCACCATCGCGGTACGCGGCGTGTTTCGGGAACAGAATGATTAATTTAATCGCCGCGGTACGCGGGGTTTCTTTTTGGGCAGTCTCCGTTGTACGCGACAACTCCAACACGCAAATAATCTTTATAAACCCAATGTTAATCATTTCTGCCGCCCATCCTCACTCCTCTCGACTGAAACTCGTCTTCTCCGACCTCTATCACCCTGTAAACACCATTGGAGCCACCTAAGACCATTGAGAAGCCATTTCGAAGACATTCTTGAGGAGCATTGAAGGTTTGGAGCTCAAGAACACCATATCTACCTATTGCTCGTGATTAGCATCATTCCAGCAACGTTTGAGGCCTCTACAGATCTGCTCAAGTCCTTTCTAGACGTTCTATAGCCTTGTGAGGTAGCCTTCTTGCACTATTTGTGTTTCTAGCACTTAGAATCGCACATGCAAGCCTTGTAGGCTACATGCATCGCCACCATCACCATTATCACGAAATTTTGATGTTCTAGATGTGCTATTTGTTGATTTATTTACTGCTTTAATGATTTGATAATGATCTATGATGATCTTTAATGATTTTGATGGTTATTCGTTGATTTTATCATAAAATGGGTACTTTTGAGTACATGCATGGACGATCTAAGTATGTTGCCATGATGTTTGATAGTGAAATGTTGTTATAAGTATTATTGATGATGTTCCATGTGATTAGAATGTTCGGTTATGGTCAAGAAATGTCAAGGATGGGGTTATTACTAAAAATAGTAACTTTTATGTTACATAGTGGTGATTTTTGATGAAATAACCACATGCATGTGGTTAGATCTAAGGTTTATGCTTAAAATGATGTTTAGAAACTAATAGAATGATCATTGATGATTAGAATTGTTTAAGGCATGATTCTTATGGATGTTACTAAATATAGTAACTTTTTATCATGAGCTTGCTATTAGATGATGAGTATGATAATGTTTTGGGTCTAACATGATTGTTTGATGGCAATATGATGAAATTGATGGGTTAATGTGTTAAGAGGATGATTCATATGTAATAATTCTTAAGTTACTAAAAATAGTAACTATATTTGCAAGGTTTATAAATGACAACATAATTGTGGTAATGAATATGTGTTAATGATTATTTAGGACTAAGATTATGATATTAGATGATGTTGGTTGTCAAATTTAGTGAAATATGCTTAATTTAGAAACTTTCTAAATTTAGAAACTTTTACACGTAAGCTATGCTAAACCGGCTATGTGTAACGATGTGCTATTTGATAACATGCTCATTTAGGATAAATATGCATGTTAGAACAATCGGAATGTGATTTAATGCATGACTTGCCTAATGTGGAAACTTCCCTAAAATAGGAACTTACTATAAATAGTAAGTTTCCTCATAGGAATGATTTTTGGTATCCGTACACTTCGCACGACACTAAACCGCACAATACACGAGTACTTGATCCAAACCGTCACCAACGGGTCGTTAGGTCAAACACGGTCAACTCGACCCACCAACAACTTGGAGTTGTTGAACGCTAAACACGGTCCCGTGAGACCCGCACTTGTGAACACAAACTCATAGTACCTATATGATATAGGTGACTACTAGCCGGCGAGCTACGCTAACTCTGTTGAGCAAACGCATTATCAAACTCAGGTGAGTTTACGGTCCCACTTTTACTCTCTAACTGTTTTTACTCAACTTTGGGGTGAGAATACAATGCAACTGTTTTAGATGTATGACTGGTATGTTGTGATGTCACACCCCCAAATTCCCACTCGTGGCGTATGTCCACGTGGATGTGACGTGTCCAGAATCACAGCTCAAGGTCATATAGAACACCTCTATATGTGTTTACAAATCCAAGTTTGACACATACACTTGATAAAATAGTTTGCAGCGGAAATAAAGTTATCATAACATATATTGCAGCGGAAATCAGATGTTTGACATAATGCAGCGGAATAGTTTAACACGACATTGTTTAACAGGATAAGATAAATTGTTTTCGAAAACTAATCATAAACAGAAATGCAATGAGATTCCTAATGCTCGTTCCTTAGTGTGCGCATTCCTATTATCCATAGCTTGCTAGTTACCTGAGAATACAAGTTAGAAAAAGTGTCAACACAATGGTTGGTGAGTTCACAGGTTTTGATATACATATAGTAATAAAAGTGTGTCATGCTGTTTATCAATGTTAGTACCGAGCCCTAGGCCCAAAGTGTCAGTGCGTCACTACCGAACTAGACTTGTTTGTCCTTGCCTCCGCTATGCCTCGTATGCATAGCAAGTTAGGTCAGAATTTGCACGGGTTATGACACTCAGTCAACATGGTGCCCCGTGGGGTTAGTCATTCCCTAATGGATCCATCCAAATCTACCACGTTGTTTGTACATTAACGGTAAGACTTTGTGAGGGCTTGTTACGAGTTCAACACTTAATGTTTGTCCAATAAACCAGCATACACAAAAATGTTTGTAATAGTACTAATGTTTGACTCGATGCAACTAGTATTCTCCCCCTATTTAAAAGCGTTTGAAAAGAGTAAAGAGGGGCCGTAAACTCACCTTAGTGATATGATCGTACGTAAGCGTAAGCTCCCGAGTTGTCGTGTAGCACGTCGGTCACCGGCAACCTATATCGTAGACCGTACGTGAGTTCGTGTAAGTGACCGTGCTAGTGTTAGTGCTCGTGTTTGTGTCCAACAACCCTTGGTTGTTCATGTTTTTCCGTGTCGGTCCACAATGACCGTGTTTGACTGTGTTGGTCCACATTGACCGTGTTTGACTAGAGTTGACCAAAGTTGACCGTGTCAAGTCAACGACCCGTTGGTGAACCGTGTGACGGTTTGTGAATCGTGTAGCAATCGTGTAAGTGTTTGTCGTGTGCACAACGCGTAGGTCGCGTTTATGGACAACTTACTATTTATAGTAAGTTTCCATTTTTAGAAAGTTCGCAAAGCATAACGGTTTTAGAGTTCTAGCATGTTCAATAGTCCTACGGGGTCATGTTAACACATATCACATTATCATACAAGTTCATATACGCCGTTTATAACATATTAGTGCACAAAAGTTTCCTAAAATGGAAAGTTCCCATTTTTAGCATACGTGACATCGGAAACCATCTAACTTAGCATCTAAACATCATATTATAACATAATAACTCATTTAGCATGCTCAAGTCATTCAACATATTCCTAAGTCGGTTTTTGTAACAATAAAGTTACTAAAAATAGTAACTTTGTGGTTTTTGCATAAAAACAACCATCTAAGCATTTCTAATCCAATGTTTATGTCACAAATCATCCTAATATATCATCTATCCACATTTAATCATGTCAACATAACCGGTTTCATCATCTATTAACATTTCAACTAGAAAAGTTTCTAAAAATAGTAATAATGACAAGTATGGCTACAAACATCATCAAAACCTCTTTCTAACAAATCAAATCATCATGTTATTATCCTAACAACAATCCTTTATACATGCATGTTTACCATATCATCCATAACACTAGTTTGTAACCACAAAGTTTCTAAAAATAGCAAGTGTGCCAATTAATCACATTTTAACCATCAAGATCATGATCTAATCTTGCACAAACTCTTAAACATCATCAAGAATCATCCTAATGTAACTAAAATTATCTAAAATGCTTTAGATCATACATGCATGCATCAATATCATCACAAATCATCATTTTAAGCATAAAGGTTCATACCCATCACTTTAGATCATCACAAAACTCAATGATAACATCATAGATCAGCATTAACAGTAGAATAACCATCAAACCCAGATCTAAAACTCAAGAAATCCGTGCATGTGATGGGTGTGTGCTTGCATGTGGGTTTTACCCATTGCATGTGAGATTGTGAGTGTTTTTAAGCTACAAGGAGAGTCATACTACCTTACAAAGCTTCTAGAGGTGCTGAGATGATGCGTAGCAGTTCTATAACCCTCTGGCTCGTTGGATTCGACAGGAATCAAGAAGGAGATGGTGGTCTTGGTGTGTTCTTTCTTGCTTTTTACCTTCAATCTTCACTCCAAAGCTTCCCAAGGTGTGTCAATGGCTTCCACTAGCTCTAATGGTGGTTTGCAGGTGTTCTAGGAGGGGAATAGGTCGGATGGTTGAGTGTGAGCCGAGTGAAATGATGAGGATAGGGTGTGATGATGATCTTGGAAGTTAAAAAGAAAATCTGCGAATCTAGGTGTCAGGCGTATCGCCTGACGTGGGCGGCTTCATCCTGGCGTTACGCGCGGGTTGGAAAGGATGGGCGCTCAATTTCCCATCCGCGCGCATCGCCTGACGTGGGCGTCTCGGGTCAGGCGTACCGCCTGGCTTGAATTTCAAGCCCAATAAGCTTGTTTTTATTGTTCTGGCCCAATCTTGCCCGTTTCTCGACTGTAGAACATCGTTCGAGCGTCGTTTGGACTCTATTAGTCAATTATTAGCCATAATTGACTTGTGACAGTGTTTCGTGAAGTTTCGAGTGTTGTGCTACACAATGTGTTAGGCGTTCACCAACGTTCGTGTGTTTTGACACGTGTGTGCTGTTCGTTGATAATTCCACGAATTATCTAGTCATGTGTCAGTATTCGTACTATCGTGCCACGTGTCACACTAAATTAATCTAATTCTAGTGCCACGTGTACATAATGCATTTAATAAACATTTAAATAAATAACAGCTGACTGGAAATTACGGGGTGTCACATGTGAAACCGTTTCTTTTTTAGTGTAACTTTTATCGCATAAAGCCTCACTTATCCTTACCATTAGTTGTTACGAACGAGTCGTTATTAGTAGTACTACTGGGTTTGACTAGCCCCACTCGGCAACAACGTTGACTGGATGTCATAACGAGTGTAATATCGATGTTGATGTCGGGTTCAGCGATGACCGCGGAGGCAAATGGAAATAGTCGAGTTTCGGTAAGATGACATGACACACTCACGGATCGTAGATCCAACAACTAAACCTAAACATGCCCAGTAATATCTGTTTCTATTTGTGTCTGTCTAAACCTGTGAACTCACCAACTTTTAGTTGACACTTTTTCGCATGTATTCTCAGGTAACTAATGGAGCACAAGCTAGGACGCTCACCAGGACACACAAAGGAGTCAAGCTTACATATAGACTCATGTCCTAGGCTTGTGTGCATTTGTTATGTTTTGAAAACAATTTGAACTTTGTAGTGTCCGTTAAACAGTTTACTTTCCGCTCACACTTACGTATTCCTAAAATATTTCCGGCTTATGTATTAATTATTCCGCTGCTTTAGTTGAAAACTTGTCTGTTTTGCAAAACTGTGTGATTGTACAAACTCATATAGAGTCATTCTATATGACCATGAGCTGTGATCCTGGCCACGTCACACCCACGTGGCTGACACCACGAGTGGGAATTTGGGGGTGTGACAGAGGGGGGAGAAGGGATTGTCTTCGCCGGAGCAGCGAAGCCGATGGTCTTCGCCGGAGTCGACGAATGGAGCAGCCGATGGAACGATCGGGAGTTGTTGGGGGAAGAGGTTTTCTTTGTTTGAAAACCCTTTTAAAAAACAAACCCTCGTCTCGCAGAGGTTTGGTCCACCTCTTCTCCTACAGATGTCTGCAGATGTGGTCCGTAGACTGCAGACATTTACCTCTTAAAAAAAAACACCACCTTAGTAAATTTCATAATTTGAAGGGGAGAAAGATGGCATACAGTCAGAAATCCAAGAGATGATGAGTTTGAAGGGGGAAGAAAGATGGCAGACAATCAGACACCCAAGAGATGATGAGACTGACGGAAACAACCGAGAAAAGAAACATTCCGATGGATATGGTTTATGTTTTACAATGGTTAAAAATCTGTGTATGTGAACGGTTTGAACGGTAGATACGGCTGAAGAATTTGACAAAACTATAACTAAAATTGGACGGAAAGACGGCTGTATTGAATGGTTTGGGAATATAGAACTTGACGACAGAAGCAATGCGTGAAAGCGTATAACAGTAACTAAAATTTGACGGTAATGAAAATTTGACAGAAAGCCGACACAAATAAGATATATATAATGCGTCATTGTGTCTAATTGTCTATTTTTGTGTCTTTTTGTTTGTGAGTGTTTCTTTTTGTCGTCGTAGTGTCTAACTATTTTCTTTTATAAATTCATGAGCTTTAACAATAATATTGATGAAACAACAAAATCACGTGCTTTTATATGTAAATCATAATTATAAAAACAAATTCATTTCTACAACAATGTGTATATTACACAATGACCTTAACATAAAACAAAATAATGACTATTACACAATGACCTGAACGTAAGACACAAAGATGCTATATACACAATCATCTAAAGATAAAAAACAATGATAAATATATTATACAATGACCTGAACATAACACACAATGTGTATATTACACAATTACATGAACGTAAGACACAATGATGTTATATTACACAATCATCTGAAGATAAAAACAATGATAAAATTACACAATGACCTGAACATAACACACAATGATGATTATATTACACAATGTTCTGAAGATAAAACACAATGATGAATATATTACACGATGACATAAAACATATATACAATGACGGAACTGTATTTTTCAAAAAAGACAAACAATTTATGTTTTTTAAAATTATAAGTTTTATAAACATAATAGTAAATAACACAATTATGTACTTTTAATACATAAAACATAAAAAATAAATAAGAAACTTTATTTAATGCATAAAAAAAACAATAACAAAATAAGACAATATGATATAAAAAATAAAACAAAATAAAATAATAAAAATATTAAACACAATGACATCAAACATTAAACACAATAACTTGAAGCATTAAACACAATGACCAAAATACCCTTTTAATAAAATTAGAGTAATGTCACTTGTCAAATCACAATCCTTTCACCCTTCTCACAAATCTCATTTTTTTACTTGAACCTAATCTATAATATATAATATATATATAATATATATATATATTATGGGGATTTTTTGATAACCCTATCTTTTGGTACAAGTACATAACCATCATCCAATGGTTACTTTAAAAAGGTAAGTGTATAGGATCGTGACCCGTGTCAGATTCTTTTTTTTTCTTTTTTTTTAATTTAAAGGGCATTTAAGACATTTGTATTTTAAGTAAAGTTTACCCCTTTTTTTAAACATTCATAACTTTTTTATACTATATTATTTTTTTAAAAAAATTGCACCATTATACTCGTCTCATTTTTCTCTTTAATTTCGTTATAGTCTCGACTAGTTTTTTTTTTTTTTGATGTCATGTATTTAATTATTGTAACGAGCTTAAAGATAGCAAATTAATTAGAAATTTTTTCCAACAATGGTAATTACAGTAATGTAACAAAAAATGAAGTAATGTAACACAAAATGAAGTAATTTACAATGACATAATTAACAGTGACGTAACACATTATTTTATTTTTAATTCTCTAACAATGATAATTACAATGATAAATTACAGTGATGCAATAGAACACATTATTTTGATTTTTTTCTCTCACAATGATAATTATAGTGATGTATTTATCATTGTTCGAAAAAAAATTAAACTAATTTGTGTCAATGTAAATTACATCACTGTAATTATAAACAATTCCCCGAAAAAAACCGAAACCGAATTTTACGTCAATGTAAATTACATCACGATAAATTACGTCAATGTAAATTACATCACTGTAATT